>JAQPPZ010010853.1:2793832-3492290 GCA_028583015.1 Wollemia nobilis
AATGTGGTCCAAGACCTATTAGAGAGAAATGAGATCCATCCATATGGTTCACTCATTCCTATTAGAGAGGACGAGAGAAGGCGCAAAGGAGAAAAAGTGTTGTGATATCGTGACATGTCGCATTTTCACGACCAAAAGATGAGAGAAGGCACAAAGGAGGAAAGATGTCACGATATCATGACATGTCACATTATTGCAACCAAAGGATGAGAGAAGGCGCAAAGGATAAAAAGTGTCGCGATATCGCGACATGTTGCATTTTCACGACCAAAGGATGAGAGAAGGTGCAAGGGAGAAAAAGTGTCGCGATATCACGACATGTCACATTATCGCGACCAAAAGGTGAGAGGAGGCGTAGGAGAGAAAAAGTGTCACGATATCATGACATGTCGCATTTTCACGACTCGCAAAGGGCAAGAAGGCCGAAAAGCAAAAGTGTCACGATATCGTGACATGTCGCATTTTTGTGACTCGCAAAGGGCAAGAAGGCCAAAAAGCAAAAGTGTCATGATATCGTGACATGTCACATTTTTGTGACTCGAAAAGGGGCAGGAAGGCAGTGAGGCAAAAATGTCACGATATCACGACATGTCGCATTTTTGTGACCAAACAGAAGGAAAGAAAAGGCAGGCGATTACAGGGGCCGTTATAGAGGAAATGATCGAGCGGTAGGTATACCGAGCGTCATCATTGTTTGACAGGTGGACAGAGTCTACAGTGGCAACACTGGACAAGCATATGGCACCAAGGTGTAGTGAAAGCAGACGAAGATCAAGAGTTAGAAAGAAAGATGTTTCAAAATCCAAGACAACGAATAGGCACAAGAAATGAAATGAAGGGTCAGAAAAGGGAGGCAAAGAGTCACGCCAGAGATTTTAAAATGGGAAGCGAAGGCATGCATAATGGGTTGGAAATGACTGAGAAAAATTTGCAGATGTGAAGGCCAGAGGGCCATTCTGGACCTGTTTGAGCTGTTTTCTTCCGAGGTCGAAAAATAGTGGAGACAGAGTTACAGTCGAAAAACTGCAGAGGTAGAGTTGCAGACATGAAGGCAAGAGGCCCATTCTGTGGACCTGTGTAGGCTTTTTTTCCTTCTAGAGTTGGAAATGTTGTAATAGAAAAAAAAAGAAATAAACTATCTTTTAGGATAAAGGAGTTTATTTGGCAGACTGCTGCCATTATTGTAATATTTTTCTAAGTGTAATGAATGAGAATTTGAGAATTTGGGGTGAGAAATTTTCGTTCCCCATCAAGTGGTATCAGAGCGGGAGTTCCTGAGCGTGTAAAAAAATCACCAAAAGTGAGGCAGTTTGCACCAAGATCTGTGGAAGAGCGAGAGTTCCTGAATGTGTGAGTAGATCGTCGACAGTGAGGCAGTTTGCACCAAGATCTATGGAAGAGTGGGAGTACCTGAGTGTGTGAGCAGATCATCGAAAGTGAGGCAGTTTACACCAAGATCTGTGGAAGAGCGTAGGGTTCCTGAGTGTGTAAACAGATCATCGAACGTGAGGCAGTTTACACTAGAATCTATGGTTAAATTTTGTGAGAGAGAGTGAGGAAGAATGCCTCCATGAAGAAACCATGGTGGTGGGAGAAATGTGGTACCTGAAGAAGATTTTAGAGCTTTGCAGAGGCAAGTGCAAGCCCTACAAGAGGAGTTGCAAAGAGGGGTTGAGCCAAGGAGAAAAGAGCAGTGCTGAGGCTAAAGATTTTGCAAGTACTAAGATGTTGAAAAAGAAGGTGACAGAATAGTATAGAAGTGAAGGTCACTTCTCAATCCACCTCGGTTGTCTGATGTAGGAGCATCCGATGGTAGCAGAGCAATCTTGCATCAACAAAAAAATTTCTAAGTGTTTGCCTTGATGTCGTGATATCGTGATAGAGAAAAGTGTCACGATATCGTGACATGTCACATTTTCGCGACTCAGGAAGGAGAGAGAAGGCACGGAGCAAAAATGTCGTGAAATCGCGACATGTCGCATTTTCATGACTCAAGAAGGAGAGAGAAGGCATAGAGCAAAAATGTCATGAAATCACGACATGTCACATTTTCACCACTCAGGAAGGAGAGAGAATGCACGGAGCAAAAATGTCATGATTTCACGACATGTCACGAAATCACGATCGAAAGAAGATAGGAAAGGTCAGAGGAGAAAATGTCACAATTTTGTAACATGTCGTGGAATCGCAACCGAAGGAGCAAAAAGAAAGCAAGGAAGGAAACTGTCGTGATATCGTGACATGTCATGATTTCATGACCCGAGAGGCAAGGAGGAGGCAACAAGGAAATATGTCATGATATCGTGACATGTCGCATTATTGCGACCAAAATCTGAGAGAAGGCTCAAGAGAGAAAAATGTTGCGATATCGTGACATGTCACATTATCGTGACCAAAGGACAAGAGAAGGCGCAAAGGAGGAAAGATGTTGTGATATCATGACATGTCGCATTATCACAACCAAAGGACGAGAGAAAGCGCAAAGGAGGAAAGATGTCGCAATATCGTGACATGTCACATTATTGCGACCAAAGGACGAGAGAAGGTGCAAAGGAAAAAAAGTGTCACGATATCACGACATGTCGCATTTTCATGACCAAAGGACGAGAGAAGGTGCAAATGAGGAAAGATGTCACGATATCATGACATGTTGCATTATCGTGACTAAAGGACGAGAGAAGGCGCAAAGGAGAAAAAGTGTCGCGATATCGTGACATGTCGCATTTTCATGACCAAAGGATGAGAGAAGGTGCAAGGGAGAAAAAGTGTCGTGATATCACGACATGTCGCATTATCACGACCAAAATGTGAGAGGAGGCACAGGAGAGAAAAAGTGTCGCGATATCGTGACATGTCGCATTTTTGTGACTCGCAAAGGGTAGGAAGGCCAGAGAGCAAAAGTGTCACGATATCGCGACATGTCGCATTTTCATGACTCACAAAGGGCAGGAAGGTTGAAAAGCAAAAGTATCACGATATCGTGACATGTCGCATTTTCATGACTCGAAAAGGGGCAGGAAGGCAAAGAGGCAAAAATGTCATGATATCGCAACATGTAACATTTTTGCGACCAAATAGAAGGAAAGAAAAGGAAGGCGGTTACAGGGGTCATTACAGAGGAAATGATCGAGTGGTAGGTATACCAAGCATCATCATTGTTTGACAGGTGGATAGAGTCTACAGTGGTAGCACTAGACAAGCACGTGGCACCAAGGTGCAGTGAAAGTAGACGAAGATCAAGAGTCAGAAAGAAAGACATTTTAAAAGCCAAGACAACGAAGAGGCACGGGAAATGAAATGAAGGGTTAAAAAATGGAGGCAGAGAGTCACGCCAGAGGTTTTAAAAGGGGAATTGAAGGCATGCACAAGGGGTTGGAAACGACTGAGATAAAGTTGCAGACGTGAAGGCCAAAGGGCCATTCTGGACCTGTTTGAGCTATTTTCTTCCAAGGTCAGAAAATAGCGAAGACGAAGTTGCAGTCAAAAAACTACAGAGGTAGAGTTGCAGATGTGAAGGCAAGAGGCCCATTCTGTGGACCTGTGTAGGTTGTTTTTCCTTCTAGATTTGGAAATATTGTAATAGAAAAAAAAAAATAAACTACCTTTCAAGATAAAGGAGTTTATTTTGTAGACTGCCGCCATTATTGTAATATTTTTTCGAGTGTAATGAATGAGAATTTGAGAATTTGGGGTGAGCAATTTTGTTCCCCATAACCTACCCAGACATGGGCACCTCATAAATATCTGTACCCCAATTAGGAGAGTTGATTTCCGTCACTCTTCCTAAGCAAGTTTATTACATTGCAGTGGACGACATGTGCACTGGGGGTCTTAAAGGTCAAAAACCTTCCTCGTCATCCACATCAAGTCCAATGAGACAAAGTGAGGGTTTTGAATGTATCACGCCTTCCTCAATTTGATTGATTAGAACACACATTGGAGGTATTTAAGGTATCACACCCCCCCCATAACATAAAAAAAATATAAAAACATTCAAATATGGCAAAAATACAAAAAAAATTTAGAACATAAAAATACAAAAAAAAATAAAAAAACAAAAGGCACCAGGGGTATGTTTATGTTGCTTGGTCAAATTAATCAAAAATGCTCCAAGGGCGTATCTAATACACTTGGTCAAAATTAATCAAAAATGCACTAGGGGCATATCTAAGCCGCTTGGTCAAATTAATCAAAAATGCTCCAAGGGTATATCTTAGCCGCTTGGTCAAAATTAATCAAAAAGGCACCAGGGGCATATCTTTATGTCGCTTGGTCAAATTAATCAAAATGCTCCAAGGGTATATTTATGCCGCTTGGTCAAATTAATCTAAATGATCCAAGGACATATTCATGTCGCTTGGTCAACCCACAAAAGGCTCCAAAGGCATATCAAAGCCCTTTGGTCAATTCAAAAAAAGGCCCCAAAGGCATATTCAAGCCCTTTGGTCGAATCAAATCACAAAAGGCCCCAAAGGCATCTTAAATCCCTTTGGTCAAATCAAATCACAAAAGTCTCCAAAGGCATCTTAAAGTCCTTTGGTCAAAAGAAAAATATAAAAGCATAAAAACAATTTAAAATCAAAAGTTCAAAACATTCAAAATAATCAAAAGATAAAAAAAATGAAAGCATCCAAAAATATAAAAACATTTGCATCTCACATTTGCATCCACATAGTTGCATTAATTAAACATTCATATCCATTCATATCCATCATTTGCAAATTGTGGCATTTGCAAATTATGCCACAATTTGTATCACAAATACTTAAATCCATCTACATCCACTCATACATGTGTGTAATTGTGTTTTTCAACACAACCATTACTTGTTGCTATACATAATATACTATGGTTTTTTGGTTATTCAACCATACCTAGTTATCCTATCAACTTTTGTGGAAAGCCATATTGGTTAGTAGAGAGTAAGGTCTAAGTGGTGACAAAGCTTGGCATATTTTAGGATCCCATCACTAATTACAAACACTAAATTCTAGTTGGTACAATGGAAATATGAAAGTTGTAAAAGTGGTGAGGTTACCTAAAGTGAAAATGGTCTTCCTTGCTTATCCCCCTGTGCAACCGCTTCAAAAGTGCTGAGGATTGACAAAAGGACAAGCTTCGCCCTACCCATAAATCCCTTGCTTTAATCAAAACAAGCAAAAAATCCAAAGTCAAAGAAAATTTTGAAATCCTCAAAATTCATACATCGACATCCAAAGTCATAGCTCAAAGTATCAAAAGGAAAAAAACAAAATAAACAGTGATTATCATCACTAAAAGAATCCCTTGCTCAAAAGAAAAGAAAATAGTAAAAAATAAATAGCGATTTTTATCACTAAACACTAACAAGTATCCCAAGTCAAAAGAAAGGAAAGAAGGGAATGGAGCTTGAATCCCCGAAATTCTCAGCATTATACAAAACTAAAAGGCGATCTCCATTACAGGTTTGGTGCATAGCTAGCCTAGCAATGGTGATATCCTTACGCATGACAATATGTCTAACACAATAGTTATGCATTTGTGTAGACCAATGTTTGAATGTGGATGAGCTATATTTAGGTAACCCAATACTGCCTAGTGGTATAGTCCAACCAAGTCCAACACAATACTTAGATGAACACTTGAATATCCCCAATCTTAGGAATGGGCTGAAAGAATCTCACCTAACATCAGAAGAAATATTTTAGTTCTATCTAAATACACTCATTTGCACACACAGAGATAATGAGTATCTAGGTCCATGATGAAAACCTTACTGTTCAAAAGCCTTGATTGGTCAATACATAATTTTTGATAAGGTAACTAGAGTGGTTGAATCTCAAGAACAAACCTCAAAAATTATTATATAGCATCATCCATCACATCATCCATTTTATTTATAAGATTCTATAAATTAGGGGGTATCAACATAGTAGGCTAGATACTGCATATATATTAGAAATAATATATAGATGACCACTGACTATTTTGTATATTTTAATTTATAGAAACTTATCTAGAAAATACATACATTTCACACCATTACATCTCACATATGAGTACTTAATCAATTCTTATGATAAGAGTGATTATTTAAATTCATGATTTTTTTTTACTTTTTGTGGTGTTGCCCATTGGATTGTTAAACTCATATCATATTCATTCCTTATGTTTTAAAATTACTTAAAGCATATAGATTCATTCACATTAGATCATCAACATAATGCATAACACATTTAATTTACCATATCATAACAACATGAGTTAGATGCATACAATACACCAAAATTAAACATGCATCCACCATCATCATCTAGATCATACCATTTGATCATATATTTGTCATGTAGCTAGTGCATGCTATCAATACATTGCATACATATAGCATAATAAAATAATTATCTAGGCATTGCTTTCATCATTATGCCATAACATAAAATAAAAACAAAAATATTTTCAAGCATTGACTGGGGCAATATTGGTATCATACCTCCCCTAGTAAAAAAAATCAAACAGTTAAGCAATCAATTTGCAAAGGTCCCAAAGGTATCACAAGCCCTTTGGTCAAAAACAAAAGGTCCCAAAGAAGATAAGCCCTTTGGTCAAATAAAAATACCCCAAAGGGGAAAAGCCCTTTGGTCAAATAAAAATGCCCCAAATAACATAAACCCTTTGGTCAACTTAACAAACGCCCCAAAGAACATAAGCCCTCTGGTCAACTTATCAAATGCCCCAAAGAACATAAGCCCTTTGGTCAACTTAACAAATGCCCCAGAGAGCATAAGCCCTTTGGTCAACTTAACAAATTTCCCAAAGGATGCAAGCCCTTTGGTCAACTTAACAAATTCCCCAAAGGACGCAAGTCCATTGGTCAACTAAATAAATGCCCCAAAGGATGCAAGCCCATTGGTCAACTTAACAAATGCCCCAAAGGATGCAAGTCCTTTGGTAAAAAAAAATACCCCAGAGAGCATAAGCCCTTTGGTAAACTTAATAAATGCCCCAAGGAGCACAATCCCTTTTGTCAACTTAACAAATGCCCCAGAGAGCATAAGCCCTTTGGTCAACTTAACAAATGCCCCAAAGGATGCAAGTCCATTGGTCAACTAAATAAATGCCCCAAAGGATGCAAGCCCATTGGTCAACTTAACAAATGCCCCAAAGAACATAAGCCCTTTGGTCAACCTAACAAAAAGCCCCAAAGAGCACAAGCCCTTTGGTCAAATCACCCCACAAACATATCAGTCTACGTTTTTGGTCAGCTTGTGTTTTCCCACACAATGCATCACAAAAAGGGGCATCTATAGACACTTAAAATGTGTCATGTTTAGGAAACCACTCATATGAGCATATCTGAAGACCATATGTCCAATTTTGGACCTTTACAAGAGTAATAAGTGGTCCTAACTACTCAAAATGGCAATTTTAACCCATCCAAGCTTAGATGCTATAAACCAGAGCAGATGGATCCTGGCAGCTTAAGCTGAGAGCAACCAGACCTTAGCTATTGCAGATGATAGTGACCAACTCTTAGTCACTACAGATGACAACAACTCAGTCATAAAAAGCATTTTGCCGACAAGCAAGCCTAATCAAGGGTGAAAGTGGTAGTTTACATGCAATAAAGTGAGTGAGGATAACTTTGCATTCCCCCTCACAACCAGTTCACATGGGAGACTTGAGTCCATAGTTAGACTTCAGTTAACTAGACTTCAAACATAAACAAATACAAAACTTCTCATGCTAACGACCATTTTACATGGGAGACTTGAGTCCAAAGTTAGACTTCAGTTAACTGGCCTTCAAACATAAACAAAGATAAAACTTATCATGCTAATGACCAGTTTACATGGGAGACTTTAGTCCAAAGTTAGACTTCAGTTAACTGGCCTTCAAACATAAACAAAGACAAAGCTTCTCATGCTAACAACCAATTTGCATAGGAGACTCAAGTGGGCAGTTAGACTTCAATTAACTGGCCTCCAAACATAGACAAAGGACAAAATATTCTCATGCTAACAACCAATTTGCATAGGAGACTCAAGTGGGTAGTTAGACTTCAGTTAACTAGCCTTCAAACATAAACAAAGACAAAAATTATCATGCTAACAACCAGTTTACATGGGAGACTTGAGTCCAAATTTAGACTTCAGTTAACTAGCCTTCAAACATAAACAAAGACAAAGATTCTCATGCTAACAACCAGTTTGCATAGGAGACTCAAGTGGGCAGTTAGACTTCAGTTAACTAGCCTCCAAACATAGACAAAGGACAAAAGCTTCTCATGCTAACAAAATTTTTGCATAGGAGACTCAAGTGGGTAGTTAGACTTTAGTTAACTGGCCTCCAAACATAGACAAAGGATAAAAGCTTCTCATGCTAACAACCAGTTTGCATAGGGGACTCAAGTTGGTAGTTATATTTCAATTAACTGGCCTCCAAACATAGACAAAAGATAAAAATTTTCTCATGCTAACTCTCACTACGCATGAGAAATTCATTCCTAGGGCTTGGACATAGACCTAGGGTTTCACACTATAAAATGTGTAAGCCTGAGAGCACCAAGGGATTCATAATCATCCATGATAATCAGATATCAATTTTGATACCAAGGATGATCTTTTAGCAGACTTATTTGAGAGAGTTTTTCTTGGAGAGCATACACAGCGAAGCCCTATCAGATTGGAGAGCAGATCCGAGCACCCTTTAGGAGCAACGAAGTGCTAGCCAACTGAGAGGTAATTATCCATACACATATGGTAATCATTTAAAATTAGTAGTAACTTAAGCCCATAGTATTTGGGTCAATAGAGAGGGATTTCATATTAGCGGCCGTTGTCCTGGACAGTGGCCCGTAAACCTAATCTAGGGTTTATGTGTTAGTTTCTCTTATTATGCTTTCTTTATATTTCACATCATTAGCATAAGATCCATTTTGCTTCATTTCTTTGCTTTCATAGCACTAGTTTCATTGAATTTATTATCATTGAGCATATTTCCTTTTATTGTCAGATTTACTGCTAACATCCTCATTCGAGGAGGAAATCTTGAACAACTACGCATGTGTTGTTGTTTTCATGATCACAAGACTACAGGTTCATTAGACATATTAGCAACATTTGAAAGCACAAATATCTCTCCAAGAATCAGACTTGGAGAAGGAGGCATCTGTAAGCCCTCATACATTTTCGTGTGCGAAATTGAGAAGCCTTTAAAAGTGCACCACCCCTTGTGAGGGGACATCTTAACCACTTGTAATTCATTGTATCGAAATGGGTAAGGGATCGACATGTAACCAGGTTTCAATATCAATAAAAGGATCTCTCTTTTTTATTTTCATGTTATATGCATTTCATGGTCTTTCATTTTCATTTTAGTATAATATTACAAGTAGAGTAAAGTGGTGCGTGCATCCCGAGGTCGCTACATAATGATTTTATCCAAATTCTATATGCAACATCATAGTTCATCGTGAAGTTACCTTTGCCACTGCCATCACCATTGGTTTTGCCCAATATGCCTCCATCTTCAATTTCTATAAGAAATAAGAAATCAACTAAGACAACCATAGAGATGGTCACAACTATCTCAAACATGTCATTAGAAGAATTTCTTACTCCTATAAAAGGGAAATAACCCATTATGGTTATTATTAAATCAGATCATATCATACCATCTTCATCCACCACATCACAAGTCACAGTTCACTCGAATGAAATTGAGTTTAGAGAGCATATTAGGTTTATGCCTATCATTGAGTCCATTGAGGATTTAGGTCGACCTCTTGTCAAGTTGCTGCCTATTGATCCTATCCTTGATTCTTCACTTGAACATGAGGAAACATTAGTTGCTACAAATGAAACAAAACAACCCCCAAAAATTGAGGAGCCACCCATAATGTATCCAAATACCAAAGCACCTTCTCACAAGTTTGCAATAATGGTAAATATCAAGATAGAGATCCAAGTGTGTCCAAATAAATCAACAAAATGGGTAGTACCACCAGAAAGTGCTTCCACATCAAAAGTGCTACAAACTTTGAAATTAGTTACACCTAACTCATTTCTCATAGCACCATAAAAAGATCAAGAACGAGTGGCTCCCCCACATCAAACTAAGGGTACTCAAGATGGCACAATTCAAAATTATAGAGTGAAACAAAAATATGAACTCACTCATAAATTAGAGTATATAGATACATCCTTTAAGTAGGATCATCAAGAAATATCCAAATAATATCAAATGAAGGAGACTGATGATTTACATTTACCGAAGGGTTCCTTGCCACCCACTCTTTCACCTCATTTAGTTGATGATAGTGATACAAACTTGTCACTAGTGATACACATAAAAGACTTATCAGTATTGCAGCACATGCAAGCTCACTTGGATAATATAGAGGTATAGATAAAGCAACAAAATTATGCATTGTAATTTATCATGTACCAGCTCAAAATCCTAGAGCTACAAAAACAAATTGTATCAGAGGTCAAACTACTTCCTGTGCAACCACAATAAACGCCTCAACAAGAGCATTCACCAAGTCAATTGCACTAACAAACTCACATATATACACCATTACCCAAACCTATGATATCGATTTTCAATTGATTGTGTGCTACAAACACCATCACTTTTTCTAAGGTTCATCCTTTGTACCCAAATCATTCATAAACCCACGAATATGAGGGGGAGGCATACTGTTTGTATTATAGATGAAATGGTCATGACATTCACTCATGTCCCAGTTTTAGGACCACAATATAGAACATGCTTGAAAGAAATAAACTATGAATTTATGACCAATAAATAAGTATAGTCAGTGATCCATCACCCATACCAATAAATCAAGGAGAGTCATCCAATATAATGATTGAGACACCTACATCTCAATTACCATATCAAATAAGGTCTCAGGGTCCTCTTCCTTTGTAAAAGTGTAATTAGTGTACTTGGATACCTTTAATTCAATCCATGTCCACCATATTTCATAAGCTGCAATAGGGACATTCATCTTGTCAAAAATACCCCCACACAACCCATATGTACCTAAAACTCATAATGAGTATGATGCTTACCTTTATCATTGAGTGATACATCGCGATATTAGTGATTATCATGCCTTTAGACATATAGTCTAGGACCTTATCAATAGGAAGACCATATCTCCAGATAGGTCAATGATATTACCCCATCGAGACACTGATAGTACATAAAGTTTTGTGCCTCAAAAGGGAGAGTTGATTTATGTCACTCATCCTAAGTAGGTCAATTACATTGTAGTAGATGACATGCACAATGGGGGTCCTCAAGGTAGCACACCTTCCCCACCATACACATCATGGCCAGTTAAGCAAAGTGATACCTGTGAAGGTATCACACCTTCCTCACTTGCATTGGGTGGCATACACACTAGGGATACCTAAGGTAGCGTACCTCCCCCCTTAAAATCACAAAAAAAAAAAAAAATGAAAACATTAAAATACAAAAACAATTTAAAACATAAAAATCCAAAAAAAAAATCATAAAACAATAAAATAAAAAAAACATAAAATTATTAAAATCTAAAAAAAACCATAAAATCATTAAAATTCAAAAACAATGAAAATCATTAAAATCCAAAAACAATGAAAATCATTAAAATTTAAAATAATCAAAAAACCATAAAACACAAAGCAATTCAAAACATTAAAACTTAAAACAATTCAAAATATTTAAGCACAAAAACATTTACATTATGCATTTTCATTTTGCACATGCATTCATTTAATTGCATTGCATTAGACATTTTCATCCACTACACTTGCATTAGAATTAGTTGTGTTTACAATCTTACAAATGACACTACATTTGTATGTCAATAATACATCCAACAATCATCATCATCCATCATACCCTATGAGTAATTATGTTTTTCAATACAACCATTCAGTTTCTATGAGGTATATACTAAGGTTTTCCAGTAATTCAGCCATACCAAGTGATCTTCTCAGATTTTATCGAAAACTATCTTTGCTTTTGGAGATGAGGTCTAGTTTTAATAGTACCTTGCATATTTTAAAATCTCGTCACTTTAAAAACATTAATAATACTAGTTTGAACAGGAAAAATATGAACACTACAAAGTGACTCTAGTTCACCTTAAGTGAAAGGTTTCCCCTACTCATCCTATCATGCACATGGTCTAGAGTGCTGATTATTGGTAAAAGGACAAGCTCCCCCCTACCCAAGAAATCCCTTGATTTCATACAAAATAATAAAAATCCCAAATCAAAGCAAAGCAAAATAAACAATTATTTTCATCACTAAGCAAATCCCTTGCTCCAAAATAAAACAAATGCAAAATAAACAGTGATTATCATCACTAAGCATGAGCAATTATTCCAAGCAATGAAAATAAAAGAAGGGGGTGAAGAGCTTGAATCACTAGAATATTCAGTATTCAACCACCATGGAGTGATCTTCATTACAAAAATAGATTAAATGAAACTCGCCTACCAATGGGGTATCCTTATGCATGGTGATATGTATGTCATATTAGCAACCTTATTTTGTACAAACCAATGTCATCTTATGGATGAGCTAGCTTTATGTGGGATGTATTTACCTGGTAGTCTAATCCAACTACGTCCAAACTTAGGATCATGATGACCATATGGTGATCCTCATTATAACAATAGGTTGAATGAAACCTATTTGGCAATGAGGTTGTCTTATGCCTCATCTAATATATTCATTTGCACACACAGGGATAATGAATATATGGCTCTTCTTAACAAAGTTTTTATCTTTTATAAGTCCTGTGTAGTTATTATACATATTTTTATTAATCAACTAAGGTGTTTGAGTCTCATGGAAAACCTCAAAAATCCCCTTATAGAAACAAATCATCTCATAAAATCATACACATATTCCTTTTAAATTTTTGTTTATTAAGGGGTGTTCATGGTATAGGATAGATATCAACAATGATATTTAGATGGCCATTGACTATTTTATGCATATCTTTTAATTTATAGAAGCTTATAGGGAAGGCCCATACATCTCACATCATCTCATTTCACATATGGATGCTTAAATGATTAATTATTATGATAAGAGTTACCATTTTCATTCATGATTGTCATACATTCTATGGTGTCCTCCATTAGTTTTTAAAATATATTTAGATTCATTCCTTATGTTTTAAGTTATTAAAGCATATAGGTTCATTTGCATTAGACCATCATCATGAAATTAATGCATTACATGCACTACATCCACCATATCATATAACAACACTTAAATGCATAGTCAATTAAACAAATCTAAACACATGCATTTAACATTCACCATTGCATCCATATAAGCATACATGGTAGTGCATTCATACATTTAGATCATAGCATCTAATCATACATCTATCATCTAGTTATTGCATGTCATTAGTACATCGCATACATATAGCATAATCACCTCATCATATAGGTATTACATTCATTAATGCATCCATAAATCATAACACATATAATATTCCACCATCATCAAAAATTTCATACATATAGCATATAATGTTCCACCATCATAAAAAATTGAAAAAATCACAAAAAAATTACATAAAGTAAAATTTCAGTGCACCTCGTACCTAGTTATTTACTCTATACACTTGGCGGTTGTAGCAACTTGTGCTCCATGCAATCCGACAAGATGAGTAAATTACCATAAGGCCATTTGAACCAAATTATTCATCGTGGAACTAAAAAGTCTTCACTTCACTCCCGAAGAAGGCCATGGCAGTTGGACTGCTCCATGGGAATGAGGTATTCATTTCCTTTCTTCCATGAATCTCATCATAAATCAAAATCACAAAAAAATTTCAAGTATGCACCTCGTACCTAGTTATTTACCCTATACACTTGGTGGTTGTAGTGACTTGTGCTCCATGCAATCCGGCAAGATGATTAAATTACCATAAGGCCATTTGAAACAAATTATTCATCGTTGAATTGAAATGTTTGTACTTCAATCTCCAAGAAGGTCATTACGATCGAACTGCTCCACGAGAATGAGGTTTTCATTTCCTTTCTTCTATGAAATCTCATAAAAAATTATAAAAATCACAACAAAAATTACATAAAGTAAAATTTTATTGTACCTCATACCAAGTTATTTAGCCTACACACTTGGCAGTTGCAACACCTTGTGCTCCATGCAATCCGACAAGATGAGTAAATTACCATAAGGCCATTTGAACCAAATTATTCATCAACAAATTAAAAATTTCTCACTTCACTCCCCAAGAAGACCATTGTAGCCAGAATGCTCCATGGGAATGAGGTGTTATTTTCATTTCTTCTATAAAATTTCATCAAATCATAAAACATAGTGATTCATCACATGATCAAATTGAATTGTTATCATATTGATTCCCTAAGAATGCAATTGTGATTAGACTGCTCTATGGGATAGAGATGTACAATTATTATTAATGGTTGAACTCACAATTGTAATAGGACCTACCTTACAATAAAAATTTTCATTTTGAACTATTCACATCAGTCATCTTGATCAAGTGACTTGTCACTTTCATCACTTGCCATTATCCTTATTGAATCATCACTTGAGAGGGTAGTCATAATCAAAGAATTCATAATCAAAATCAACAATTGAACACTTAATCATGTGAATTGTGTTCATCTTACGAATCATTGCTAACAACTATTACAAGATTACCCTTCTACTGGGGAAAAAGCAAACATAATGAGCTAAGCCTTTGTTTCTTCATCTATTAGACCTATTGGAGCTTAAATGCTACTGGATTATACCTGGATATGCCAAAGCATAAATTAAGCCTTCTATGTGCATCCTTTCTAGGATTGGGGCATCTAACATTGACCAAATCAATGAACACCAATTAACCTATAATATGGATTTAGGTTATCTATTTTTTCTCAGTGTTGTGTTTTCCCACAATGCATCTCAAAAAGGGGTATCTATAGACACCTAAAAAACATCATGTTTAGGAGGCTACTCATATGGACACCTTTGCAGACCATATGATTGATCTTGGACTTTTCCAAGACCCAACAATGGTTGTAACCACTCATTTTGAAGAACACAAGCTTATACTGAGAGAGGGGGTGAACAGTATAAGACCTCTTTTTACTTTTTCCTTTATACTTCAAAATAGTAAAGCAATATACCCAAAGCAATATCAAAACAAAGCACAATATCATCCACAAAGTGACACCAATTTTAACGTGGTTCACCCAAAAATCCTGGGCTACGTCCACAAAACTTTTCTCTAAAAGTTATCTCAAAGTTCTTTGGGAAACCTTCCCAATTACAATGTTTATGAGCCTCGGCCCAAAGGAGATACCTTCCCCCAATCTGAATTTATGAGCCTCTGCTCAAAGGAGATACCTTCCCCTCTATCTAAATTTATGAGCCTCTCGCTCAAAGGAGATACCTTCCCCTGCCTCTGGAAATGATCCCTCAGAAGATCAACTGCCTCTACCTCTTGCCAGACACGTGGAACTCCTTTCCACCGAAGACCTCCCTATCCTCAATGCTTAGCCTAAGAGACCTCTGCCTTCTATGATCACGTCCACAGTAGCTCAGCAACCTGTACCAAACACAGTCAGTCGGTCTAGTACAAGTCTTCCTCTGTCTGTCAGATCTGTCCAACTCTTGAACAAATCAATCCTCTGCACACAAGCCTTCTCAAAGACTTGCCAAATCTATCCTCAAGTTCTTCTCAAAGAACCAATGCACCTCTATCCTCAAGTTCTCTGATAGAACTCTCAAACTCAGCTCACAAGTCCTCTGCTAGGACCTGTCCAAATCTGCTCACAAGTCCCCATCGAAACCTGTCCAAAACCTCAGCAAGCTCACCAAGAAAAACTTGCTTAGCATGAACCCACAAAGAGAATTTTTAGAGACCCAATGTGATTCATCAACCTCATAGAAGCATAAAGAGAATTGTTAGAGACTCAATATGTTCTATACTTAACTCCCAAGTATCAATCTCAACTCAATCTCAATCTCAACAGAATAAGATAGATGTAGTATGCTTTTCTCAAGAACATGAAACACAACCCAACAATTGCCAACCATGCAATATCTCATATAACAATGATACTCATGTTCTTTCCACAACCAATTAGGGTTTTAACAACAATGCTCATCAAACAAGGTTTAGTCAACCAACACCATTCAACTCAACATCAACCTTGAAGCATTCAACCAATCATCACAAGAAAAGGAAACAAGTAGAAATCCTTTTCCCTCCACACTTATTTTTAGAAAACCATCAATCAATAACAACCATGGAAGAATGTGCCCATACCTTTACTTTGATGAAGAAGGAGAACTCAAAACTGTCACAACATTAACTCTCAATTTACCACCAATTAGAGTTAGCAACTATACAATAATACACAATAATAAAGATCCAAAATAACACCTTATTACTCCAACTTAATATTAACCACCAAAATTATAATATACATACAAAGTAAAATCTCTTTACACCTTATTACTCCACATAAGCATCAAGCATTAATAATAACAATGTCAAAACAAAGATTACAACTTAACCTTATACCTCCATCAATAATTCTTGATCAAATCAACTCAAATATCCCAAGTCAACAATAAAAAGATTTACCTTGGCAATACTTAGTTCTCCAACCTTAGGAGAAATGAGGAGCCACCACTATAAGCGCTAAAGCGCATTCTCCTCTACTTACGTAGCCCAATCATAGCCGCTCTCCTTCGTGCATCGCAACAAAAGGAAAAATGCACTCGACGTGATTCGAAACCTGTATCTTTGCCTAGCGAGCGCCTTTACTCAAACTCCATCGTCGTTGGAGCACAAGTGCCCGACAAAGAAATATTAAACTATCCTTTGTTTTATCTTCACTTGATCGTAGGATATGGAAAACGTATTCGTTTTCCTAGCACTGTCCAAAACATAAGTCATTGAATGCTTGCATTAATCATCTCACAACACAGTCTGGAAAAACACAGTTCAGGTGCAATTGCCAATCCACTAACGTCAAGCAAAAAAGTAAGGATGCAGCCCAAGCTCAAATCCGAGTATGCCAAGCATGGTTTCCAAGACACAGATCAAGCACGATTTCAAAGACGTCAATTGGAGATTCGAAGACACAGAGCAAGCACAAATCGAAGACACCAAGCGCTATTCGAATGATACAGAGCAAACGCAAATCGAAGCCAAGCGCTATTCGAAACACAAATCGAAGACACCAAGCGCTATTCGAATGATACAGAGCAAACGCAAATCGAAGACTCCAATTAATCGGTGGTGCACTTACTTTAGAAAATCATCCCCACTTATATAGCCAATTCTCCTTAACTGTTTGACGTCGGCGCTCCTCCAACGATGGCAACACGTCGGCGAAAGAAAACTTTATCTGCGTCGCTTAAGGGTTAAAAGACCCTTTAATAATAATTAAAATAATAATTATTATTATTTTATTAATAATAAATTAAACTTAGACCTTTGTCAAAGGTTTGAGTTAATTTAATTATTAATAATAAACATGGACCTTCAAGGTTTTTCAAGAAGCAAAAACCTTTGCATTAAGTTAAGCTTGGTTTTAATAAAAACCCTTAATGAGTCCAAATGGTTTTAAGAAAAACCTTTAACCTTGTCACCATGGTTTTAATAAAAACCCTTTAACAATATGAAGCTTTCTCAAGATATTTTTGACATCACACTCTTTTTGATATCAACACAAAAATGCCTTTTGACATCAATGACAACTTATACACTTGAGCAAAAGCAATGTACCCAAAGTACCCAAAATTGCCAACAATCTCCCCCTTTGTCATTGATGGCAAACCTTTACTGAAAACACTTCTCAAGAGCCAAAACTGAAACCAACTGTGCTAACAACTGACCAACTGTGCCCACAACTGAGAATCTTCCTTTGAAGTTTTGCTCCCCCTGACTTGAAGCTTTCCTCTTCACTTTGAAGCTCTCCCCCTTACTCATATCTCTCCCCCTTTGTCATCAATGGCAAAGGGTCACCTTTGGGGCTCGGGACTAAGAAGGAGCCTCTTAGCTTAGTCCCTCCCCCACCTCCTGATGAGGTGATTAATTCTGGGGTGGGAGTAAAACTCCCATTAGGCACTGATCATCATCAGCGTCTATAACTTCCTTGCCGGGCCTTCTCTTGAACTCTTTGTCCATATTCCTGTTCATGTTCCTGTCACTTTTCCTGTCCCTGTTATCATTCCTATTCTTATCCATGCCTTGATCCTTGGACCTATTCATACCATTGTTCCTGTTTTGACCAAACCTGTTCTGACCAAACCTGTTTTGACCAAACCTGTTCTGATCAAACCTGTTCCTGATATTTGCCTTGCAATAAACTGCCTTGTGCCCAAACTGTTTACAAGAGTAGCAATACCCTTGAAAGAAATTACCACCTCTGAAACTATCATTTACCTTCCTTACTTGAGTCATGCAATGTGAAGCCATGTGACCAAACCTGTGACAAGCAAAACATCTGCCATTAAACTTTCCTGTAAATGGCTTTCTAGGTCCTGTAAACTTTCTCCCCTTTTTCTGTTTCCTATTTTCTATTTTTGTGCATCTATCATTCAAGGACTCATGATCTGAAATACTTTCCTCATCAGAACTCTCTTCCTTTTGGAGTCTCTTACTAGACTCTCCAACTTGTTCCTTGTGTGGCTTAACAAAACCAAGGCCTGTTTTATCTGTTGTCTTTCTTTGACCTTTGATGAGTGACTTAACCTTTTTGGAGCTATCTTGAAACCTGTGAAGCTTATCCTTGTACTCTTTAGTTTCCTCTTTCAAAGAAGCCATTTTCTGTTCTAACTCACTATACTCAAGAACCTTAGACTCTAACTCATCCTTGAGTTCTTGTGTCTTAGCTATAGAGAAGTCAAGACTTTCTATAAGATCATCTCTCTCCATACAACATTCATCTAACTTATCCTTGAGTCTAGCATTCTTCTTTCTTTCCTTTTTCAAAGCACTAAGAGCACTAATAAGTTCACCTTCAAGATCTACTTCACCTTCCTCTATTTGTTTGCTTTTTGAATCATCAAAGCCTTTTTCAGATTTCTTATCACTAGAGGTGCTACCCTTTTCAAAAACCATACATGCATCTTCCTTATAGTTTTCTGAAGCATCCTCATACATACTAGAAACCAAATCATTATTTGTGCAATCATCCTCAAGGTGACCAAAATTTCCACATCTAAGACATTTCATGATAATGAATCTATGTTTCGGTTCTTCCTCTTTTTTGATATGAACAACATCTCATTTTCATTATCACTTGAAGAACTTTCACTATCACTACTAGAACACTTACTTGCTTTGTCTAGGTAGAAACTCTTCTTGTGCTTGTGAGAATACCTCTTTCCTTGATTGTTGTGCTCATCTTTGTTTTTCCTGTGATGCTTGTGCTTTTCAGAATCCTTGCTCTTAGAATCCTGTTTATCTTCATCACTTTCATTCTTGGGAACAGTACAGTCGGTAGCATAATGACCAAACTTTCCACAATTGAAACATCTTATATTTTTCATACTTTTGTGCTTTCTAGAGAACTTGCCTTTCTTGCTGTAATATGCCTCTTCATCACTAGAAGACTCATCACTATCTTGAAGTTGTTTACCCTTGGAATTCTTGGTAGCCTTGAAAGCTGCCTCTTTCTTGACATCAACCTTCACTTGAGTTCTCAACTCAAATGCTGCAAGTATACTATGGAGCTCATCCTTTTTCAACTTATCCAAATCTTTAGCTTCCTCAATAGCAGAAATATTTTCACTAAATCTATTAGGAAGAGATCTTAAAATCTTATCACAAACATCATTTTCAGCAAGCTCAAGACCTAAGTCTTTCATGGAGTTAACAACCTCATCCATACGAAGCATGTAGTCACTAATATTTTCATCATCATTCATCTTGAGTTGTTCAAACATACCTTTGAAGTGTCTCAACTTGGCCTTTCCGACATTTGTATCACCTGTATGAACCACCTTCAAGTGTTTCCACATTTCACTAGTTGTCTTGCAGGGAATCACTTTGGTGAGATCTGCTTTCTGTAAGCCTTTTAGGATTGCATTCATTGCTTTTGAATTGCTGTGATGGAGGAGCCTTTCTTCTTTAGTATAAGGACCATGTTCAGGAATAGTGTACTCATCTTCAATCACTTCCCATACCTCATTACCAAGTGCCATTAGATGAACCTTCATCCTTGCACTCCAAAGACCAAAATCTGATCCATCAAGAATAGGTGTTGCATTGCCACTTGAATAATCCATTGTGTTCTTTACTAGCTTTTCCTTCAAGTTGTTAAACTTTTCGAAGGCACCCGCCTCGATACCAATTGAAGAACACAAGCTTATATTGAGAGAGGGGGGTGAACAGTATAAGACCTCTTTTTACTTTTTCCTTTATACTTCAAAATAGTAAAGCAATATACCCAAAGCAATATCAAAACAAAGCACAATATCATCCACAAAGTGACACCAATTTTAACGTGGTTCACCCAGAAATCTTGGGCTACGTCCACAAAACTTTTCTCTAAAAGTTATCTCAAAGTTCTTTGGGAAACCTTCCCAATTACAATGTTTATGAGCCTCGGCCCAAAGGAGATACCTTCCCCCAATCTGAATTTATGAGCCTCCGCTCAAAGGAGATACCTTCCCCTCTATCTAAATTTATGAGCCTCTGCTCAAAGGAGATACCTTCCCCTCTGCTCGGAAATGATCCCTCGGAAGATCAACCGCCTCTACCTCTTGCCAGCACGTGGAACTCCTTTCCACCGAAGACCTCCTATCCTCAATGCTTAGCCTAAGAGACCTCTGCCTTCTATGATCACGTCCACAGCAGCTCAGCAACCTGTACCAAACACAATCAGTCGGTCTAGTACAAGTCTTCCTCTGTCTGTCAGATCTGTCCAACTCTTGAACAAATCAATCCTCTGCATACAAGCCTTCTCAAAGACTTGCCAAATCTGTCCTCAGGTTCTTCTCAAAGAACCAATGCACCTCTATCCTCAAGTTCTCTGATAGAACTCTCAAACTCAGCTCACAAGTCCTCTGCTAGGACCTGTCCAAATCTGCTCACAAGTCCCCACTAGAACCTGTCCAAAACCTCAGCAAGCTCACCAAGAAAAACTTGCTTAGCATGAACCCACAAAGAGAATTGTTAGAGACCCAATGTGATTCATCAACCTCATAGAAGCATAAAGAGAATTGTTAGAGACTCAATATGTTCTATACTTAACTCCCAGTATCAATCTCAACTCAATCTCAATCTCAACAGAATAAGATAGATGTAGTATGCTTTTCTCAAGAACATGAAACACAACCCAACAATTGCCAACCATGCAATATCTCATATAACAATGATACTCATGTTCTTTCCACAACCAATTAGGGTTTTAACAACAATGCTCATCAAACAAGGTTTAGTCAACCAACACCATTCAACTCAACATCAACCTTGAAGCATTCAACCAATCATCACAAGAAAAGGAAACAAGTAGAAATCCTTTTCCCTCCACACTTATTTTCAGAAAACCATCAATCAATAACAACCATGGAAGAATGTGCCCATACCTTTACTTTGATGAAGAAGGAGAACTCAAAAGCTGTCACAACATTAACTCTCAATTTACCACCAATTAGAGTTAGGAACTATACAATAATACACAATAATAAAGATCCAAAATAACACCTTATTACTCCAACTTAATATTAACCACCAAAATTATAATATACATACAAAGTAAAATCTCTTTACACCTTATTACTCCACATAAGCATCAAGCATTAATAATAACAATGTCAAAACAAAGATTACAACTTAACCTTATACCTCCATCAATAATTCTTGATCAAATCAACTCAAATATCCCAAGTCAACAATAAAAAGATTTACCTTGGCAATACTTAGTTCTCCAACCTTAGGAGAAATGAGGAGCCACCACTATAAGCGCTAAAGCGCATTCTCCTCTACTTACGTAGCCCAATCACAGCCGCTCTCCTTCGTGCATCGCAACAAAAGGAAAAATGCACTCGACGTGATTCGAAACCTAGTATCTCTGCCTAGCGAGCGCCTTTACTCAAACTCCATCGTCGTTGGAGCACAAGTGCCCGACAAAGAAATATTAAACTATCCTTTGTTTTATCTTCACTTGATCGTAGGATATGGAAAACGTATTCGTTTTCCTAGCATTGTCCAAAACATAAGTCATTGAATGCTTGCATTAATCATCTCACAGCACAGTCTGGAAAAACACAGTTCAGGTGCAATTGCCAATCCACTAACGTCAAGCAAAAAAGTAAGGATGCAGCCCAAGCTCAAATCCGAGTATGCCAAGCACGGTTTCCAAGACACAGATCAAGCACGATTTCAAAGACGTCAATTGGAGATTCGAAGACACAGAGCAAGCACAAATCGAAGACACCAAGCGCTATTCGAATGATACAGAGCAAACGCAAATCGAAGACACCAAGCGCTATTCGAATGATACAGAGCAAACGCAAATCGAAGACACCAAGCGCTATTCGAATGATACAGAGCAAACGCAAATCGAAGACTCCAATTAATCGGTGGTGCACTTACTTTAGAAAATCATCCCCACTTATATAGCCATTTCTCCTTAACTGTTTGACGTCGGCGCTCCTCCAACGATGGCAACACGTCGACGAAAGAAAACTTTATCTCGCAGTCGCTTAAGGGTTAAAAGACCCTTTAATAATAATTAAAATAATAATAATTATTATTTTATTAATAATAAATTAAACTTAGACCTTTGTCAAAGGTTTGAGTTAATTTAATTATTAATAATAAACATGGACCTTCAAGGTTTTTCAAGAAGCAAAAACCTTTGCATTAAGTTAAGCTTGGTTTTAATAAAAACCCTTAATGAGTCCAAATGGTTTTAAGAAAAACCTTTAACCTTGTCACCATGGTTTTAATAAAAACCCTTTAACAATATGAAGCTTTCTCAAGATATTTTTGACATCACACTCTTTTTGATATCAACACAAAAATGCCTTTTGACATCAATGACAACTTATACACTTGAGCAAAAGCAATGTACCCAAAGTACCCAAAATTGCCAACACATTTAAGGGAACCTAGTACTATGTAGCTCTAGCTACTAACAACAACAACAATTGCGATCGTAGCCACCGATGATCAGAGTGGCGAGAAGATAGTCATACCTGTCTATAGTGGCTAAGGGCTACTTACCCCTAGCTACATTGGTCGATAACGATTAACTCTGTAACTAAATTAGGCTATCAAAATTGAGTGAAATCCAATGAGAGCAATAATTTCTTGGATGGTTAGGAGGATTGAAGCTTTTGGAAATCCTTGCAACTGCTTGAGCCTAATAATTTCTTGTTCTTGGCTTCCCTGTGAAGCTAGATAAAGGATATTGGGTGCCTATTTAAGGCCCCAAATTTACATGCAAACCTTGGAGAAATTGATGTGCTAATGCCATAGCGAAACTCTACTAGATTGATGAGTGAATCAACATCCCTATAAGGCATAGTGAAGTCCTATTGAATTGCATAATAACACTTTTTTTTCCACCATTGGAGACTTCCCTACCTTTAAGATCACCCTTACTATTTAGGTACCAAATTATAATGGATCGAATCTAATTTCACTATAAAAATATGTTTTGAGATACACGCAACCCTTGAACATCAATTTCATAGTAGAATTGATCAACATCAGGCTAAAAAATAGAGATTAGAACCCCCTGTCCCGTGGTCTCTATTTTTTATAGTGGCCCGTAGGTGTAGTCATTGACATTGATAGTGTCTAACAAATATAGTTGCTTTGATCATTAGTGGATAAGGTATGATAGGTCTTTTCCTATGTTTTAGCCATAGATTTTATCATTTCCAGTATTTCAATTTGTTGTCTAACATAGATTAGAAGCATCTCTTTCATCTTCTTGCATTTATTTTTGTATTTCAAGCATCCTTTCTAGTATTTCATGTATCTTTTCATATTTTCATGCATTTGCTTTATGGTTTACACTTTTCAAAGGACAAGCCTCATTTTGATAGGTCCCATATGCTACTTATCTATGTTACAATTCTTTGTGTGTATATTATAGAGCATTTCATGGTCAAAGAACATCAAGATCCATCATCATTAACATCACAAAGAGGAGGTTCCAGGAGTAATCCCTCCTATAATAAAATTTTGAGGATCCTATGATCTATTGAAGAAATATACCACATAAATTGTGGATTGTAATATGTATCACAATGAACAATACCTAAGAGGGATATTTTTGTAACCTTGTTGTAAAGGAGATTTTATAAATATCAATAAATACGGGCACATTTATTTTAGCTTTCTCTCTTTGTATTTGGTTATATATTATATCTTGTTAGATTGATCACATATTGCCATGGATGTTAGACTTTTATCTTCTTTCATTATATTTTCTTAATGATGCTAGGATGTGCTTTTTAGAGGAATTGTTAAGTCTTCTAATGTTTCACAAGCATATCTTCATTTACAAGGTTTGAAAGATAATTTTTCATAGCCTCCCCATGTAGAGGAGACTTGTACCCATCCAATATCAATTGGCTACTATTATCGTTGCTTCCATTTTCTATATTTATATGAGATTGACCATCATTTGCAATATCGTTCTCAATTTCTCCTTTCCTAACAGTTTTGCTTGATGGTTTTCCAACTTTTTTCTCCATCCCAAAGTCGATACAACCTCTTATGTGGTTTTTGGTATTAAGACAAAAAGAGCCTTTCTCTAGAATTGGTTTTGAGAAGGCCACTAAGCTGTCCATCCCTTACTTTAGGGAAGTCAAATTTGAATTTAGAGAAGCCAAGGTACTAGCCATTCTTGGGGAAGACACCAAATAATTTCTTAATGCCTCCACATGATACTATAGAATTGGCTCCTCCATAGATAAAATTTCAAAGAAATTTTGAAGGGGAAGAGAATCCTCTTTCTTAGAATGGCCCAATTCCAAAACCATATCCAAAAATTTTAGAGGTTTCTCCTTATCTCAAGTTAATATATTGGAAGGCAAAAGGTCCTTCTCCTACAAGGCATCTCCATTATCTGCTATCTATGTTGCTATACCCCCCAAAGAGGAAGCAATTTCTTTGCCTTTTGAAGCCATTGGATGTTTTACATGGGTCTATCTCTCCTTAATTTTTGGATGAACCAGAGGTTTGGCTTTCAAACGAAGGAGGTAAAGATATTTATGATGACCACCCTTCCCATAAGCCTGACATACCAATGACTTGCTCTCATACTCAATGGATTGGACTCATATCCCTAGGTGGGTGATGAGTTTGAATGAACTCAAAAGTTTCTTTTCAATATCCACCATAATGCACATTCTAACATACTGCATTCTAACATAATAAAATTAGATAAATGTTTTAAACTATGTATTTTGATAGAGGTTATTTTAATTTTTAAGGAATATATTTAATGTGATGCACACATAATTACATATTGTGTCTTCTACACAAATAAAAATAGATATACTTTTAAATTAAGTGCTATGAATTTTTGGATATACTTTCATATTTTATATGTTGGAAAACCAAATATTAGTAATTATTTTACAATTTTTATATATATAGAAAGCATATGTTCTATAAAAAAATTTATCCTTTCATATAGTGGTGTGAGACCAAGTATGCAACAAGAAGGAGGGTGGTTTAGGACTTAGAATATTGAAATCCATTAACAAAGCTCTTGTTACCAAGCAGGATTGGAGACTGGTTCAAGAGGAGAAAGTGGGATGGGTTGATATTGTCAAATCCAAATACCTAAATGATGTGAAGAATTTTATTAGTGACCCGTTACCCTTCCAGAGTTCAACTTTCTAATCTATCTCGATACAGTGTAGATCAAATATCCATGGAGGGGGTAGGTGGTGTTTGGGAGATGGCAGGTTTGTTGAATTTTGGTATGATGTGTGGGTGATTGAGGTTTTGTTAGAGTCAAGATCAGAGATGACCTTAGTCAAACTAATTACAAGTCATTTTTGGGGGAATAAGGTTTGTGATTTCATTGAAAGGTTTGAAGACTACCCCCGATGGAAACCATTTGAATTACCATGACTTTTGGTGGAGGAAAGGAAGGAATTTGATGAAATTTTCAATATCATTAAATGGATTATAATTCCTAGAAGAGAAATTACATATAGATTCATATAGGGATTAGATAAGTATGGGAAATTCTATATCAAATCAACTTATTTATCAGTAGATGGTCCTTCTAATCCTTGGTTTCTAATAGATAAAATTTGGCTGAAATAACTGACTTTGAAAATCAATATTTTCTTCTGGTTGGATGTACAAGGAAAATTTCTAACTTTAGACAATCTCAAAAAAAGAGGTATGATTTTACCTAATGCTTGTTTCTTGTGCAAAAATATGGAGGAATCCCCACTCCATATTCATTTTAGATGTCCTTTCTCGTAGGAGGTTTTCAACTACTTTTTTAAAGTTTTGAACATCCAATGGATGTTTTCAAATAAACTAGAGGACGTGCTAACCTAACGATTTTCTCCCTTCCTATCTCTCTACCTTTTTTGGTCTTTGAAATTTAGCGTTACTCATATTTGGTGGCATATTTGGAAGGAAAGAAACTCAAGGGAATTTAAGAATAATGCTCATTGAATAAATTTGTGGATTTGTAGATGAATATAAATAAAGAGCCCTAACAAAATAAAACTAGAAAAGCATTAATTATAAAATCAAAGGAAGAAGATAGCAGATTCACACATTACAAAATATTTATCATGGAAATCCTCAATCGAGAAAACCAACACAATATTATCTTATTATTGCATTAACTTGACCATCTCCAATACAATAATATTCTCCTTCTATCTCTCCTCAAACCCTAATGCAAGTGTAATATATATAACAAAGGTAAATGCACAAATTTTACAACATCATGGGTGAAAAAGCAAGGGTTCAAATATAGTAACCCTAAAAGCCCATATGGGTCTAAAAATAACTTAAAACCCTAAAATTTTGGCTAGGGGCTGCCACCCCTAGACCCTTTCTTTTTGGAGGGCTACCACATCTTAACCCCTATTTGGGGCCTGATCCAGTCTTGAACCCCAATGAGTATATCGTACACAACATCCAGTACCTTTTAGTGTTAACTCCACCAGAATAACATAGAAAATATTCAACATATTTCCAATAGTAGGTGATTTATTTTTCATGGAGAACATTAGAACCCTAATTATAAATTTTGTGACCATAGAGTAGGAATGACCAATGGAGATATCTCTTGAATTCAATGCTAATCCTCAACTAGTCAAACTTGCTGTACCTTCAAACAAATCTAGGGTTAAGTGGGAGCCACCTCTAATTGGTTGGCTAAATTTGAATTTCAATGGTGCATATAAAGGGAATTTGAGTCCTAAAGGTATTGGAGGGATTGTAAGAAACCATTATGGCTTGATAATTTTAGCCTTTGTTAATAATCTGGGCCATCAAACCAGTCACTTCATCGAAGTTAGGTACTTGTTCCAAGGAGTTTCTCTATTGGATTCTATAATTTGTAGGAAACTAATCATTGAAGGGGACTCTCTTAATATTATAAATATGGTAAGAGGGACTCAATATCCTACCTAGACTATTTTGAACCTTCTTCTAAAAGTTCAAAGATACATCCAAAATATGGAAGAGGTTTAGTTTAAGCATATATACAGGGAAGGTAATCGAGTGATTGATCTATTGGCTAAAAAAGGAGTTATTCATAATGGTTTAGTGGTGTGGCAGGATAATTTCCCTATGGATATTGCTTCTATCAATAATTACCTCATACACAATTAACCTTTTCTCTACACTGGTTGAGTTGTTATTGATGACTTGGCTACAAAACTTGGGGGTTCTTGTTAATTTTGGGTTTCTACACAAAATTTCATATCTCCAAGCTACTGTTTTCTCCCTGCAAGCCACAATATCCAATGTGGAAGAAATTATTGCCCTAATGGATTGGTAGGCCTGGGAAAGCAACAAACTCATGGGGGAGAATGGGACTGGTGCATGTCTCAGTTCATGGTTTAGGTCCTACTATTAATTTATGTTTAGTTGGTTATCTCTGACATCCTGATTTGGTTTCAATTTGTTTTAAGTTTTAAATTATGTATGGTCTTACCTATGTACTGGTTTGTCTTTGGAAGAGGTAAATCCTTTGATTGGTCATTCTTTGATTATTACCAGATGTAAGTAATTCAACTCCCTCTTTTTGGATGGGGATTAGTCTCTTTTGTAAAAGTTTTGGAGATACTTGCAAAACTCCATCCATATAATAAAAAAAATAAGAGTTTATTTTTGCTTTCAATCATGTAGACATTGTAACTATAATAAAACTAAATTAAATATATGTGATTTTAAATACACATTTAAGATTTTTGTATTGAAATAATATTAAGTACAATGGGTGGCACAATAGAGTCCACACTCCCCAGAGGCACAACAAGGGCTTATCTCCCCATGATTTAAACTTGGATAGCATGAATAAAAGTGCAACACCATACCACTAGATTTTTTTTGCAAGATAAATACATATTTAATATTTTATTTTCCATAAATTTTATTATAAAGTGACATGATTTAATTCATATGAGTGTCTTAAAAAATGAATACTATATTGCAATATTATAAATTTACATTATAATACATATCATTCCATAAATTAATATTAATAAATGTTATGATTTTACTATGAGGCCTATAAAGTCATGCGAGCGACCTTATCAAAAGTAACCTTGGGTGGCAATAGACTATGTCAAAACAATAAACACAAACTAAATTTAAATATTTGGAAATTGGATTGCTATATAATGTTAATTTCATAAAGAGAAAAG
Organism: Wollemia nobilis; assembly: GCA_028583015.1. NCBI lineage: Eukaryota > Viridiplantae > Streptophyta > Pinopsida > Araucariales > Araucariaceae > Wollemia > Wollemia nobilis. Next base: position 2,822,705 of record JAQPPZ010010853.1, read on the forward strand.
GTAAAAAAAGTGGGAATAAGAAGTAAAATTAAAATGTATGAAATAAATTAACTACAATGGATATAATAAAATAGATGTTAATAATATTATAATGTTTTTAAACAAGTAGAATTTATAATTTAAGTTTTTTTGTATAAATTATTTTTCAAGAATATAATTTTTCTCAATTGATTAAACTCTTACTAACAATCTCATATAAAATATGTTGTAATCATTATGCATGATACTCATATTTTTCATGGGAATTTTCCTCTTGAGAGTTTGCTCCTATAATTTGGAGATTAAAAAAGTCTTTGCTAGCTTGGTGGAAGGGTGCCAATATGGAGGATAAAAGTATTTGTTTGGAGCCCCTACTTTTGAATGTGGATAGTAAAGTCCAATCTATCCTAGATAAGGGTGGATTATAGCCTTTCTTTTAAATGAGGGTTTTGATCCATATTTATCCAAATAAATTACCCTCAATTGGTCACCTTGAAGAGTGCAAGATTTTGGTGGTGAATTTATGATAAATTTAGTGTTGATTGAAGATGTCACTAGTTTTCCTTGCTAAGGGTGAATCCATTAGGAGAGATAAACACATTTCAATGAATAATATGGGGAAATATTTTGATAATTATGAATTCCCTTTTTGAGAATGGAGTGGCTATAGATTCGCTCTTGATGCCCTCGAGAAGAGTAGTTCAACCCATTATGAACTACATCATCCTAGATGCAAAGTTTTTTATTATACATTGCCAAAAAAATAAGGTTGATTAATTGATGGTTCCTAAATGCACTATCATGTGACGTACAAAGCCAAACTCGATCTCAAAAATGAAATAATGGTAGGAGGAAAAGAAGACAATGAAGACTATGTGGATTCTGGGAAAGAGGTCTGTCTATCCCCTATGCTTCCTTATATTTGAAGCAAGGTCATATGGCGAAAATACTAAAAATTAAAAAGGATTTGAATGGGGGCCTTCTGATGGAGGACTCCCTAGAAGCTTTGCATTAGAGTTACTTGATCCTTAAAGACATGCTGGAATCTAGGATGAGATTGAGCCAGATGTTAGCCTATAATTTTGAGGATTATGTCTCCTATATGAAATACATTAAAAGTAGAATAGACTCTATGACTAGTGTGCAAATCTGATGTGGTATGTTGTAGGTGTTTGTATAGGTTCTTATGGATGTTTTTCTCTCTTGGGCTCATGTTTTGTGTGGTCTTGGTAGACCATTTTACTTTGTTGATTGCTATACTTTGGCTAGTTTAGTTTTATGGGTTGTTCTATGTATGTAGTTTCAAATATAATATTGGTAGGTTTTTATGCTCTATTTTTAAAAATTTTGGGGATCCTTTCAAAACTATCACAACCCACGTCGATAGAACCCTTGCATTTGAAGAATTAGGCCCTAATATTTTATGAATTTTTGTGATATATACAATGCTTTTTGAAAAGAATATATTTAGGGAAAATACATTTGATAAATTGAAAAGAAAAAATAATTACCTATGGACTAATTATTTGCATGATTAGCCTAGTAAAATTAAGTTGAATTCTATAATATGAAAAAAATGTAGGCCGAGTTCTAGAAGAGGAAGTAAAATTAGGCTGAGTTCTAGAAGGAGAAGAAAAATGAACCAAAAAAGGTATTTTAGTCTTCATATGGGAAATTTATTCCACTCTTAGAACATTCATAGCTTGAATATAGAATAAATGGTATTTTATAATAAGTTTATATATTCATAGTTGAAAGAGCTTAGGTTAACAAGCAAGAGGAGGAAGATATCTTAGATCGAGGAGAAGAAAGCTTAAAGGTTCAATCTTGCAAATATTTTCAGGTCAGGGGACCTCCTTGCTTTGTCTCATTTTGAATATGATATGAATTGATGTTTTGTTTTATAATGATATTGTCATCTTCCTATTTTAAAAGCATCTAAACTATTCATGCTATATAAATTATTATTTGCAATATTTTTTTGTTGTGATTCAATTTAACACCATTTGATTATTTTTTTACCCTATGAAGGGCATGTGCACTTTAAGATTTTGGAAATAAGCTTACATCCATTCTAAGTATACCTTGAATTGGAATCACATTTTTATATTTTCCTATGTCTAAATTTAGACATGTGCTAGGCATTCATATAATGCACATGTTACTTATGTTGATCCTTGATCAACTCTAATATGGAACATACCCTATTGAGGCAATTGTAATTTATTGTAACCAATGTCTTATTTTACCCAATTTTGAATCCGTTTAATGAAATTTATGTAACTTTGTTTAGATGTTATGCGTTGCTACAAGATGGTAGTAATAAAATCATTATTATCAATCCTATTAAAAGTTTTATTATTTCCCTTAATACCCTATTTTTCACCTTCCATTTATTGAAAGCATATTTTGGCATAAATTTTGAAAGGTCTGTGATCTCTGGACATCACCCCTAAGAAAAAAATGAGCACTAGTTTATGCTCAACCATGCTCAAATGAAGGGATTTAAAAATCCTTTCACAAGCATTGTTCTACATGGGACAAGTTCAAGCAACAAAAGATTTTAAGGGGAACTTAGTTGCCTAAGTATTTCGATTACCATATGGTAGTCAGGAGGTTGAGCCACCTGGTATGGATGGATAACATCGGTGTAAACATGTGTCATATCCTAGTTTTGTTGTCTTCAAACATGACCTCATCCTGATTCTGCCATCTATATGCATGTTATTCAAGAATGCTTGTAAGGGCGAAGTTAACAATTTTTATCTATTCCGTATGGGATGAATTATCACACATCACATATGTGGGAAACTTCGTGGGGTTTATAGAGGGGAATACACATATAAGTAAGTGACCACAAGTGATGGTCGGGCTAATCATAGAGATTAGCGAACCTAACCATGGAGGTTAGGATGCTAGTGGTTTGGGTGCAGTAATGGCTTGATCGATTTGAAGTCATATATTTATGGTCACATGGTTTGAAACATGTTGAGTGTTGGTATTATCGACTAATTTGGGTTTAATTTCAAAATTTTACATTGAACCTTCCACCATCTCTTTTTCATTAATTAAACCTTTTCTTTTTGAAAAAGGTATTTGCTTTAAAACCCATTTCTTTTGCCAAGATAACACTTGACTTAGGAGTTATATAGTATGGGTTTTATTAAAACTAAATCACCATTCTATCAAAAGGAAATAAAATCAAGGATTGATTAAATCAGGTGATGTTTTAAATAAAACCTTATAGTTTGAAAATTATAGTAAAAATTTATGGAAAATTTGTAAGAACTACAGTGTAATCTTGTAGAAATATTATAGTACAAATTTGTGGAAAATTTGTAGGAACTATAGTGTAATATTGTGGAAGGATTATAGTACAAATTTGTGGAATATTTGTAGGAACTATAGTGCAATCTTGTGGAAATATTATAGTATAAATTTGTGGAAAATTTGTAGGAATTATAGTGTAATTTTGTGGAAATATTATAGTACAAATTTGTGGAAAATTTGTAGGAACTATAATCTAATGTTGTGGAAAGATTATATTACAAATTTGTGGAAAATTTGTAGGAACTATAGACTAATGTTGTGGAAATATTATATTACAAATTTTTGGAAAACTTGTTGGAACTATAGTGTAATTTTATGGAAATATTATAGTACAAATTTGTGGAAAATTGTAGTAACTATAGTGTGATTTTGTGGAAATATTATAGTACAACTTTGTGGAAAACTTGTAAGAACTATAATGTATTCTTGTGGAAATATTATAGTACAAATTAGTGGAAAATTTGTAAGAACTATAGTGTAATTTTGTGGAAATATTATCGTACAAATTTGTGGAAAATTTGTAAGAAACTATAGTGTAATTTTATGGAAAAATTATAGTACAAATTTGTGGAAAGCTTGTAAGAACTATAGTGTAATATTGTGGAAATATTATAGTACAAATTTGTGGAAAATTTATAAGAACTATAGTGTAATCTTGTGGAAATATTATAGTACAAATTTGTGGAAAATTTTTTAGAAAATATAGTGTAATTTTATGGAAAAATTACTAAGGAACTATAGTACAAATTTGTGGAAAATTTGTAGGAAACTATAGTATAATTTTGTGGAAAAATTATTAAAGGACTATAGTACAAATTTGTGGAAAATTTATAGGGAACTATAGTAAAATTGGAATGCTATATATTTACAAATATTTTATTGAAAAAAATATAGTACTTGATTCCTTTGTTTAAATATTATTTCTATATGAATGGAAAATAATGGAATTTGGTTTATGAATGCATATTCTATGTTATGAATAAGATAGAATGGGTTAGGGATCTATTCTTTGGATAAATTGTGGGGTTCTCTCTTGCTTGGACTATAATTGTTTGCATATGGAATTCATTTGATCAAGGGAATATCTTTTTGTGGAAAAAGGATAGGAATGGGTGTGGAATTCATTCTTGGGAAATTATGGGGTTTCCTTCCTTTGATAGTTTGAATGTGTAAATGCATAGTTACATTATGGTGAATGTATATTGCATGGGTGCATTCAAATGGAAAATTACATACTTCTATATGAATAGGCAATATAGGACAATGCATAATCATATACATGTTATGAGCTATCATGATCCCTTACTACCACCAACCTAACGATGGAGGTACTAGATGAATCAAGAGAAGACTTGAACTATCTATATATTATTATTATTTACATATTTTGTATTAAGTACTTCATGATAAAATACCCTTATTGTAAATAAATCTCTAATTGAGAATCAATTTGTAATTGGAAAGTGATATATTTCTTTACACTCTAGAGGATATGTAAATGATGTAATTCCAATTACAATCAAATATGTAAGAATGAAGAAAAGTTATACTATGATTTATGATGTTAAGAAAATTATCACATATTTATTAATCCTTATGTGACCCCTTGATTACGGACTTAACTTTGTGAGTTACAAAAAAAATATCTCTAGGAATGGTTGGATTTTGAGGTTTGTTATAGTTGATATCAGAGACTAGTCATATGACTAGAAGCTTCTATAAAAATAATTCTAGGTTGTAAGAACTATAACTTCTATAGATGAACTTTAATTTATTACATGATTTGTAAGAAAAGAGTAATTTCTTGGAGTTACTGATGTTCAAGTATATTTCTCTCATGTTTGGAACCATTGGTGAATCAAAGTGGAAGAGCTAAGCAAACCCTCCATGTCTTGTGGGTCTTAAGCGGTGTACCGTAGGCTCTTTTGAGGATTGCACTTAGCATTTGTGACTCTTAGCTAAAATCCTTCCTTATTAAAGTATTGTAAATATGACAATGGGATTTGTTGAATTGAGCTATGGAATAAACCTAGGAATAATTAACTTGATACTTAGAAACTTCAAGTTTAGATAAATAAAAAAAAAAAAAATTCTTTTATTTATATTTGGTCCATATTGCAATATACACCTGGATTTGGCTAGCATGTGTTGTGTCTTTAAACTTACCTCTTTAATAGATGTGAACAAAAACTTTACCATGACTAAAACACCATCGAACGTCACCATCCATAGAACAATGTATATTACCACCCGACTATCGGGTGGTGGTCGAATTCAATAGTGTGTCACACACTATTTGAATAATAGTTGATACCTCAACATAACGCATGTGGTATTGATATCAGTGAGTAAAAATGGCATTAGGTAGTATAAATGTGTATCACATATATTAATAATGATCTAAGTTAGAAACTAGAATTACAACTTGAGGAAAGATTGTAATATGACATTACTCTTAATATTAGGAAAAATGGCCCCCAAATTGAGAAGTAGAAAGAGTGCAACTTCCCAAAAGGGATACTAGCTATAGAATATAGTGATGAAGCTAGGGCTATGGGAAATTTTTTTAGGAATTCTAATAAGGAGGTAGAAACCCTCACTACTATTGTGGATACAATGCAAGAAAAAAAGGCTCAATATACAGAACAATGGAATAAGAAAGTAATTTGTTGGAAACTATTAGAGCTGAGATATGAAATCCTAAAGTTAGAAACCTAGAAATAAGAAATCCTATGGTTGAGCAAGCATATGATCTTGATGTAGCATACCATGTGACTAGAGCTCTTATCAAGGTAGATTTGTCTAGGGACTTGAACCATGTCAAGGTAAAAAAAATTAATGGAAAGGAAGAAGGAGATTTAGCTGAGGCTTGATTGAATGAACTAGAGATTTATTTCTTCTTGAAGAACTACTACCCTATGTCTTGAACAATCTGGGCCATAGCCCATTTAGTAGAAACAAGTTTGGAGTGATGGAATACTTTTAGCACAAAATATAAAATTAAGGTAATTCACTTTAAATGGGAATATTTTGTGCAAGCCTTTAGGAAAATATTCCTCACAAAAAAATCTTATGTAGAAAATTATGAGGAATTTATTATGCTTCATCAAGGAACACAAACTGTAGAGGTACACTTTTGATAATTTATAAAATTACTTAAGTATGTTCCTTCGTACAAAAGGGGTGACAAGATGAAGGTGCACAAATTTATCTTGGGAATGGATTCCTAGATAAGAGCAGCTATAAATATGTGCAAGCCTAAAAACATGTAGAAGGCTTATGATCTAGCTCGACAAGTCAAGTCTAATTTGCAACCGTATAGGAATTACCCCAATTCTACAAATTGGTCAAGAAGGGATTGTTGATTCCATACAAAAAGGAAATGGGAACCCAAGTATATCTTTGAAGGTAGAGAGAATCTAATGTTTTTGAAAAAGGACAATGGAAAACATAGGAATTTCAAAAAGAAATTCCAATAGAGAAAAAACAATAACAACAACAACAAAGACTCTCAACCTCAGAGAAAAGTAATATAATCTCATTTCAATGGCAAAGGAAAATAGGTTCAGGAAAGGAATTAGGGTCCTAGGGGTGGGTGCTCTGATTGTGAAGGCCCACATTATTTAAACCAAATTCCATGCTATCCAGAATCAAGCAAGAAATCAAATGGTAAGAATCATAAGATCTATGCAACCACTAGAAGCTAAAATTTGGAAGGGAAAGCTACACCCTTGCTCTTGAATGGTAAATATTTTGGTAGAGAGGTTAAAATTTTGATAGATAGTGGAGCTACTAATAGTTTAATTTCTAGTAGCTTAGTCAAGAATGTTCCAAAAATACTTGAAGAACACAAGCTTATACTGAGAGGGGGGTGAACAGTATAAGACCACTTTTTACTTTCTTTCCAAACCAATATCAATTAATGTCCTTAATTGCAATAACCAAATATAGCAGTGTGCATTAATAACTCGGATAGCAGTAGTAAGCAAGAGCACAAGTCACCACACAATTGAGACACAACAATTTACGTGGTTCACCCAATGTGGGCTACTCCACGGAGAAAATATTTTACTAAAACTTTCTCAATCAATCTCTTTGGGAATCACTCCCAATTACAATGTTTATGGATCTCTGTCCAAAGGAGAACTCTTTCCCCTTCTGCTCTGGCTATGTGATCTTCTAGAAGACTTTGTCTCTCTGCTGCACTGACTGGTGGACCTCTCTCCACTTGAAGACTCCTCACTCAGATCTATCTTCAACTATGTTGGTTGTTGGATCTCTATCCACTGAGACTCTATCCTCTATACTCTGTCACCTCCAAAGCTCTATCAATAGGCTCACTAAGAACCTGCTCAATAGGCTCACACAGAACCTACTTAACAAGCTCACACAAAACTTGTCCAATGCTGAATAACAAGCTCACACAAAACCTATCCAATGCTTGAATAACAAGCTCACCAGAAACCTATCCAATGTTGAATAACAAGCTCACACAGAACTTGTCCAATGCTTAATAACAAGCTCACATGAGAACTTGTCCAAATATGCTCTAGCAAGCTCACCAAGAACTTGTCCAAATCTGCTCTAGCAAGCTCACCAAGAACTTGCCCAAATCTCTCTAGCAAGCTCACCAAGAACTTGCCCAAAACTCTCCACAAATATGTCCCAACACTATCCTCAAATTTATCCCAAAAATATGTCCTCAAATCTATCCCAAAGGCCTTCTCAAAGGCTCAATCAATCATGCTCAAGTAGTACTCAAATAATTCTCAACTCAATCAATTCAACTCTTTCAAACATAAAGAAAATTGTTAGAGACTCAATATGTTCTAATATCACTCTCAACTCAAATCAACCTCAACTCAATTCAAGTCAACCTCAACTCAACTCAAGTCTTATAGAACCATAAAGAGAATTTTTAGAGACTCAATATGTTCTAACCTCAATCTCAACTCAACATAGAATGATGGAATAGTTTATTTCATAGAACTTGAACAATCACTTCACACATCACTTGACTAGGCTCAATCAACTCAACTCAACCAATCATCACAAGGGACAACTCTCTCTCACACAACCCTAGTCCAAGTATGTATCAACCAACTCAAATATTTCCAATAATGCTCAACCACAAATCTCACATAACAATGATACTCATGTTCTTTTCTAACTCAAGTTCTTTCACAACCAATGGGCTTCAACCACTATGCTTATAACACAAGGTTTAAACACAACTCTCAATTCAGAAAACCTTGATGCATTCAACCAACCACTTTCGAAAAGGAAACCACAAACAATCCTTTTCCCTCCAATGATATTTCAGAAATCAACCACCATAAACAATCAATAGGAGAATGTGCCCATACCTTTTATGAAGTGAAGAAACCCCTTTGGAAATCTGCCACACTCAACACACTTTGAAACAAAACAACCTTCACTTTGAAACCCTTTACAAAAATAGAAATATCTCTCTACATACACCTTATTTCTCCTTCTAAATGAGTTAGTCAAATATCCCTCGAAATAATCTTTCCAACGATATATAATATGATATACTTTTATAAAAGGAAAATACTAGAAATATCTTCTTTTCTAAAAGTGCTTTTAAACTTGCCTTCCAATAAAAAATCAAATCAACCCTCATCACCTTATTCCTCCAACATTAGGCAATAATAAAAAATTTATTAATAAAAATGTTACTTGCCTCTTAGAGGGAATCGAACCCTCGTCTCTGCCCAAACAATCCTCAACCGCGGTGCCAAAGACCACGCGAGCTACGCGCTCGCATAGGACGAAGAGCGCAGAATGCGCTTTTGTCCTTCTCCCCTTGCTCACGTCAACAAAAATGTGGGCCAATTCTCTTGCTCGAAACTCTAACCCATGGGAATCGAACCTCATCTCTTTCACAAGAAAAAACCTTTGCACTCCCCTCGCTCGTCGTTGGACCACGCTACCACACGAAGATTTCGGCGCTTTTCATCTTATCTCCTCTGCATTCGATTCCAAGGCTTTTGAAATAAAAGCCTTTGCATTTATATGCAACTTCCCTTTAATTTTGCAAACGTCGATGACACTTTTAAATTAATTTATTTTTGATGATGACGTCGGCACTGAGGTAATTTTAATTTTAAAATTTAAAATTAAATTTTAAATATTAAAATTTAAACCAAATATTCAAAATTGAATATCTCCATCTCCAGGGCACATTTTTCGATGAAACAAAAAGCCAACCTAGGTTTTAAGAAAAACCCATTTCAAATCTGCCATCCATGGTTTTAAATAAAACCTTTTATTTTACCTACCTTGGTTTTCACAAAAACCCTATATATATCCATGCTCTCCGAAATATGAATGCTTTGGTCATCAAAACTCAATGTTACCTTGTGACATTAATGTGACATCAATGACAACATAAAACAACTCAAATTGCCAACAATATCCCCCTTTGTCATTGATGGCAACACCTCTAAAGCAAAAACCACAATCACTACAAAAACCATCTCTGAGAATCAAAGTTGCTCCCCTGACTCAATAATCTCTTTGGAGACTGCTCCCCCTAACTCAATACTCTCTTTGGAGGCTGCTCCCCCTAACTCAATGCTCTCCCCCTTACTCAAATCTCTCCCCCTTTGACATCAATGGCAAAAGGGACACCTATGGGGCTAAAATATATGACTCTTAAGCATAGCCCCCTCACCACCTTCTCTCTTGAGGTGATTAATTTTGGGGTGGGAGTACCTTTACTCCCATATTACATTGATTCTTTCCTCTATCAACTTCCTTCCATGTTTTTCTGATATCCTTCTCTTGATGAATTACTTGATCTTCTTGTCTAGAACATGTTTGACCTTCTTGCCTTGAACTTATTTGACCTTCTTGCCTTGAACCTATTTGGAATTGAGTCCTACACCATCTTGCAATATGCCCAAAGTTATTGCAATTAAAACACTTGATATTGTAGCCTTTGGATGGTGCCCATATCCTAAAATCTTTCTTGAAATAATTTCCATATCCATTCCTTTCCTGAACCCTGTATTGTGAAGCTCTATTTTCATGACCATTATTACCATGAATTCTAAATTGTGTAGCTCTAAAACCAAAACCATATTGCTCATTTCCTTTGCACTGAAAAGCTTTATGACCAATCCTGTTACATGAGAAGCAATGTCCCTAAAAATCATACCTTCTTCCTTTGAAGTTTCTTCTAGCAAAATCAAACTTCTTTGATCCATAAATCCTACAATGTATAGCCCTATGTCCAAATCCATTACAAGAAAAACAATGTCCTTGAAAAGCCCTTTGTTCATGCCTTGGTTCCTCATACCTTTCTTGACCATTATCCCTATGATCATCTTCAACTTGTGCATTGCATCCTTGAACCTTCTTTGTAGCATCTAAAACTTCTTCCTTAATTTCTTCCTTGCTTTTCTCTTCAAGAATTTCTTTTCCCTTTGAACTTGATTCACCTATCTCAAAACAAGAACCAAACTGAATATTTGGAGCCATAGGAACTTTGGAACTTTCCTCACAAATCTTAGGTGCTTCCTTGCTTTCATATTTTAGAACTTCCTTTCCTTTTGAGTGTGACTTTTCTTGGAAGTAAGATACAACCTTAAAATAAGTTTCCACTCCTTTTTGAACCTTTTCATCTAATGTATCATGTCTTGTCATGGTTACCCTTAGTTCTTCATTCATCCTTTCTTCTATCCTTTTTGCATTTTGAAGCTCTTCTCTGAGATTACTGATTGTTTGAAGTAGTTCTTCTCTGATTTTGACATCTGTTCGAATCTTGTTTTCAAGATTCCTGTATTCTTCTTTTAGCATTTTGATTTCTGATTTTTGTTTACTTAGCTCATCCTCTTCTTTTTCTATTACCAAAAGTGAGACTTCTTTATTTTCACTATCACTGAGATTGTCACTAGAACTACTGCTTTCTTTTTCAAATAAACTTTCCTTGTTGCAATTGTTGTAGTATGTGCAATCATCATCTATATGCCCAAAATCTCCGCATATGAAGCATTTTAGTATCCTTAGACCCTTCTTGTACCTATTTTCTTGCTCAATGGCTATGGCAAGCTCTTCATGTCTTTCTTCAATAGATCTATCCTCTTCTTTAACTTCAATGCCTAGGAATAGGTGTTCTTGCCTTTCTTCACTTATTCCAAAGAATGTACTTTCTTCTTCATATGATTTGTCTCTACCACTATAATCTGAGCTATCACTTGCTTCTACAATGTAGTAAGATTTCTTTGCCTTACAAAAAAATTTCTTCTTCTCATACCTATTTTGCTTGAATCTATCCTCTTTGTCATGCTTATGCTTTCCATCTTCTTTTCTTCTATGACCCTATTTTTCATCATCACTATTTTCTTCATGTGGACACTTGTATGCATAGTGACCAAGATCACCACACTTGTAGCATCTAACTTTCCTTATATCCCTGAAATTCCTTGAGTCCTTATTCCTTTTGATGAAGTTAGCTTCCTCATCATTTTCTAAAACTCTATCTATTTCTGAAACTTTCCCTTTCTCTTTTTCTGAAGCCTTGAATGCAATCTCTTTTATTGGAACTTGATGCTTACTTACCCTCATCTCATAAGTTGTGAGAGTACCTTGCAATTCTTCCATTGTTAGCTTGTTGATATCCATTGTCTCTTCTATTGCTGAAACCTTAGAATCATATTTCATGGGAAGTGATCTCAAAACCTTTTGAGTAACTTCTGATTCTTTCATATCAAAACCTAGGCCTCTCATGGTGTTAGTAATCTCATCAACTCGAAGTAAAAACTTTGCAATATCTTCAGAATCTTCCATTTTCAATTCCTCAAATATTTTTCTATGAGTTTGTAGTTTTGCCAACTTTACCTTGGAATCTCCTTCATAAGTATTCCGCAACTTGGTCCACATCTCATTAGCTGAAGTACATACCATGACCTTTGCAAAATCTATCTCATGAAGCCCACTCAAGATACAATTCATTGCTCTTGCATTTATCTCAACCAATTTCCTAGTAGTCTTATCTTCCTCGAGATCACCTTCAACCCTATACTCTTTTTCAACCATCTGCCATACCTCATATCCTTGTGATATCAAGTAGTTCTTCATCCTCATGCTCCAGAAAGCATAATTGTTACCATCAAACAATGGAGCCTTATTTGAAGATAATCCATTCTGTGAAGCCATATGTGTTCTTGTAGAATCTACCCTCAAGTTGTTAGCCTTTTCGAAGGAACCCGCTCTGATACCAATTGAAGAACACAAGCTTATACTGAGAGGGGGTGAACAGTATAAGACCACTTTTTACTTTCTTTCCAAACCAATATCAATTAATGTCCTTAATTGCAATAACCAAATATAGCAGTGTGCATTAATAACTCAGATAGCAGTAGTAAGCAAGAGCACAAGTCACCACACAATTGAGACACAACAATTTACGTGGTTCACCCAATGTGGGCTACTCCACGGAGAAAATATTTTACTAAAACTTTCTCAATCAATCTCTTTGGGAATCACTCCCAATTACAATGTTTATGGATCTCTATCCAAAGGAGAACTCTTTCCCCTTCTACTCTGGCTATGTGATCTTCTAGAAGACTCTGTCTCTCTATTGCACTGACTGGTGGACCTCTCTCCACTTGAAGACTCCTCACTCAGATCTATCTTCAACTATGTTGGTTGTTGGATCTCTATCCACTGAGACTCTATCCTCTATACTCTATCACCTCCAAAGCTCTATCAATAGGCTCACTAAGAACCTGCTCAATAGGCTCACATAAACCTCTTAACAAGCTCACACAGAACTTGTCCAATGCTTAATAACAAGCTCACACAAACCTATCCAATGCTTAATAACAAGCTCACACAGAACCTGTCCAATGTGAATAACAAGCTCACAAAGAACCTATCCAATGCTTAATAACAAGCTCACATAGAACTTGTCCAATGCTGCTCCAACAAGCTCACTAAGAACTTGTCCAAATATGCTCTAGCAAGCTCACCAAGAACTTGCCCAAATATGCTCTAGCAAGCTCACCAAGAACTTGCCCAAAACTATCTCACAAATTTGTCCCAAAACTATCTCAAATCTATCCCAACACTATCCTCAAATCTATCCCAAAGGCCTTCTCAAAGGCTCAATCAATCATGCTCAAGTAGTACTCAAAATGAACTCAACAATGAATGGCAATCTCAACTCAAATCAACTTCATAGAAGCATAAAGAGAATTGTTAGAGACTCAATATGTTCTAATCTCACTCTCAACCCAAATCAATCTCAACTCAACTCATAGAAGCATAAAGAGAATTGTTAGAGACTCAATATGTTCTAAACTCACTCTCAACTCAAATCAACCTCAACTCAATTCAAGTCAACCTCAACTCAACTCAAGTCTTATAGAACCATAAAGAGAATTGTTAGAGACTCAATATGTTCTAACCTCAATCTCAACTCAACATAGAATGATGGAATAGTTTATTTCATAGAACTTGAACAATCACTTCACACATCACTTGACTAGGCTCAATCAACTCAACTCAACCAATCATCACAAGGGACAACTCTCTCTCACACAACCCTAGTCCAAGTATGTATCAACCAACTCAAATATTTCCAACAATGCTCAACCACAAATCTCACATAACAATGATACTCATGTTCTTTTCTAACTCAAGTTCTTTCACAACCAATGGGCTTCAACCACTATGCTTATAACACAAGGTTTAAACACAACTCTCAATTCAGAAAACCTTGATGCATTCAACCAACCACTTTCGAAAAGGAAACCACAAACAATCCTTTTCCCTCCAATGATATTTCAGAAATCAACCACCATAAACAATCAATAGGAGAATGTGCCCATACCTTTTATGAAGTGAAGAAACCCCTTTGGAAATATGCCACACTCAACACACTTTGAAACAAAACAACCTTCACTTTGAAACCCTTTACAAAAATAGAAATATCTCTCTACATACACCTTATTTCTCCTTCTAAATGAGTTAGTCAAATAGCCCTCGAAATAAGCTTTCCAACGATATATAATATGATATACTTTTATAAAAGGAAAATACCAGAAATATCTTCTTTTCTAAAAGTGCTTTTAAACTTGCCTTCCAATAAAAAATCAAATCAACCCTCATCACCTTATTCCTCCAACATTAGGCAATAATAAAAAATTTATTAATAAAAATGTTACTTGCCTCTTAGAGGGAATCGAACCCTCGTCTCTGCCCAAACAATCCTCAACCACGGTGCCAAAGACCACGCGAGCTACGCGCTCGCATAGGACGAAGAGCGCAGAATGCGCTTTTGTCCTTCTCCCCTTGCTCACGTCAACAAAAATGTGGGCCAATTCTCTTGCTCGAAACTCTAACCCATGGGAATCGAACCTCATCTCTTTCACAAGAAAAAACCTTTGCACTCCCCTCGCTCGTCGTTGGACCACGCTACCACACGAAGATTTCGACGCTTTTCGTCTTATCTCCTCTGCATTCGATTCCAAGGCTTTTGAAATAAAAGCCTTTGCATTTATATGCAACTTCCCTTTAATTTTGCAAACGTCGGTGGCGCTTTTAAATTAATTTCTTTTTGATGATGATGTCGGCGTTGAGGTAATTTTAATTTTAAAAATTAAAATTAAATTTTAAATATTAAAATTTAAACCAAATATTCAAAATTGAATATCTCCATCTCCGGGGCACCTTTTTCGATGAAACGAAAAGCCAACCTGGGTTTTAAGAAAAACCCATTTCAAATCTGCCATCCATGGTTTTAAATAAAACCTTTTATTTTACCTACCTTGGTTTTCACAAAAACCCTGTATATATCCATGCTCTCCGAAATATGAATGCTTTGGTCATCAAAACTCAATGTTACCTTGTGACATTAATGTGACATCAATGACAACATAAAACAACTCAAATTGCCAACAAATACTAGGATTTTTGACACAAGGATGGAAAGTTGAGTATGGGTCAGGAACATCCTACTCCATGGATCAATGTTTACCCATAGCCGAGATCACCCTACCCAATAGCTCTACCATTTGGTACTTATATGTAGCACTACTACATGATTTTGACATCATCTTGGGAATGGATTGGTTAAAGGCCCATAAAGCCTTGATTAATTTCCAAGATCAATGGATTGAATTTACAAATGAAGATGAGAAAAGATTGAGGTTGTTTAGCGAGCAAGGATCGTTTCAACCAATTTTGTTATCAACAATGTAATTAAAGAAGACCATTAGGAAAAGGGGAATGTCCTATGTGGTCAAACTTAAGGAAATTAAGGATGACACTAAGGAAGAAGTGTTTATAAAATTCTCAATTCTACAAGAATATAAGGATGTATTTACTACAAAACTCACCTCCTAAACATGAATTTGATTTCACTATTGAATTAGTACCAAGATCTAAGCCTATTCATAGAGATCCATATAGAATGAACCCTATTGAGATGTAATATTTGAAGGTACAACTCCAAGAATTACTTGATAAGGAGTTGATCAAACCAAGTGTGTCTCCATGGTATGCTTTGGTACTTTTTGTTAAAAAGAAAGATGGTTCTCTAAGACTGTGCATAGATTACAAAATGTTAAACAAGGTAACCATAAATAATAGATATCCTTCACCAAGGATAAAAGATCTATTTCACCAACTTAAGGAGGCCACTATCTTATCCAAAATTTATTTAAAGTCAAGATATCATCAATTGTGAATTTGATATGAAGATACTCACAAGACTGCCTTCAAGACTAGGTATGAACATTATAAGTTTATGATTCTACTTTTTGGATTGACCAATGCACCAACAACCTATATGAATTTATGAATAGTGTGTTTAGAAGATATTTGGATTGATTTGTCTTGGTGTTTTTAGATGATATCCTAATTTATTCTCGTAACAAAGAAAAGCATGATAGAAATTTGAGAATTGTGCTAGAGTTATTGAGAAAGAATCAAATCTATGGGAATATATCCAAATATAACTTCTATGTCCCAAAGTACAATACTTGGGACATATTATTTATATAGATGGGATTGTAGTATATCCCAAGAAGATTGAAGCCATTTTGAAATGGCCACCCCTTAAAAATGTAACTAAAGTGTGAAGCTTCATGGGTTTGTCTAGTTATTATAGGTGATTTGTGAAGGACTATTCCAAGATAGCCTATCCAATAACAAATCTGCAAAGGAAAGGAAATGAATTCAAGTGGACAGAAAAGTGTGAAGCTACCTTTGAACAACTTAAGCAAAGGCTCACTTCAACCCCTATACTAAAAATTCTAGATCCTCAAGGAAATTTTTCAATCTGCACAAATGCTTCTTTGGAAGGATTGGGAGGAGTGTTATCCCAAGATAATGCAATTGTAGCATATGAATCAAGGAAATTTAATAAAAATGAAGTCAACTATACTATCCATGATTTAGATCTAGCAACATTTGTACATGCCCTAAAGATTTGGCAACACTACCTAGTTGGTAAACCTTTTTAATTAAGAATTGACCATAAAAGTTTGAAGTATATATTTACTAAACCTTTGCTTAATGTAAGACAAAGGATATGGATTGATTTCTTGGTGGAATATAACTTTGGTATTGAGTATACCAAAGAAAAGAAAGGAATCATAATTCGAGCTAAAATGGAAAGGAATCATAATTCGGGCTAAACTTAGGACTAGTTTTGCAATGAAATTCGGGCTAAAATGGAAAGGAATCATAATGAAAAAAAAAATATAGCATTAAATATGGACTCTTATGCTTCAAGGATTGGGTGGTTATTCCTAATATTGGCAATATAAAGAGACTAATTATACGAGAAACACACAAATATCCATATTATACTCATCTTGGAGGGGCCAAGATGAGGGAAAATATAAATAAAATTTTATATTGATTTGGTATGAAGAAGGATATTACTGATTTTGTTGCTTCATTCTTGGAATACCAGAAAGTGAAAGCTGAGTATAGAAATCCAACAAGGCAATTATATCCACATGATATACCCATGCAAAAGTGGTAGGTTATATTGATGGATTTCATAGTGGGGTTACCTAAGACTAGGTACCAACATGATGCAATACTCATTGTGGTTGATAGATTGACCAAGGTTGCACACTTCATACCAGGGAGCACCAAGGATGATGCTCTAGTAGTAGCCAATAAATTTTCCAAAGAAATTTTTAGGTTGCATGGATTTCCTGAAGTAATTATTTTTGACAAGGATTCTAGGTTCACATTTGATTTTTGGTGAGCACTCTGTATCTCTCCAAAATTTTCTCATCCTTACCTTCAGGCTATAGTATCCATGCCCAAAAGGGGGATGCGAGAAGGATGAGACAATACCTTATACTGAGAGGCCCTTTGAAGGTCGCGCCTCTCGGGGAGGGGGTATAAGGGTGAATTTTCGACGGATGGTGGGTTCACCAGGAAACTTTTGAGTTGCAGTTCCCATGCCTAGGTTGAAAATGGGTTTGATGTGTTCATTTTTATATTCAATAATTCAATTCCTAGGTTTGGCCAAGATGAATCTAAGCTATTCAATATGCCAACGCTAATTTATATGGATACAAAAAACATGAATAAGTGCTAAACATAGAAAGTGTACTGAATAAGATAGAATGTACCTAATTTCGAATGTCTGATGAAGATTATGAGGTTTGTAGAAGTCCAGATCATCTCAAATCTTACATAATCATCTACAATTGCACAAAATCATCTCAGATCATAGTTGGTCATCTGAGATCAGACGTGATCATCGTTGACCTGATGAATTCGTCAGACAAATTTGTTAGAAACCTGCAATCACATAAACAGATACCAAAAACCAAAATACAACTACAAAAGCAAGGGGAAATGGTAGAAATAACAGTAAACTTGACTAAATGATAAACCTAGATAACAATTAAAGGAAATGCATTAATTTAATAATTTAGTTTAACTTTATCATGCATCTATGCTAAATGAGGTGAACTCTAGAATACAGGAATAAAATAAACTAAGTTAATGCATAAGAAATGAGGAGATAAGATAAAGAAATGCAAACTCCAGTCTCTGATTGCCCCCAATCTGGACTGTAGTCGAGATCACCTCCAATTGTACGATATCGTCATCGATCTACGATAGGATCGTTCGAAATCGTCTAGGATTGCCAACGACGATCCGAGCTTGCTCCGACTAAAAAACAATAAAATTCTTGCAAGAAAACTTGAAATACACAATGCAAATGATGGTACGAAGGTGTTCTAATGCATGAAAAGTTAAAGTTGTAGAGAAATCAGTCAGCCAAGGGGATAAACTGAGAAAATCCCAGTTTATATAGGATTAGGGGGAGGTTAGGAGGTTGGAGATCATCCCAATTTGGGAGATCTCCAATGGGGGAGACTCTAACTGCGTAGATACACTTTCTACCCAAGTTAGAGAAGCTGTTGAAAGAGAAGCTAATTATGAAAATCAATTTTGGAACGAAATTGTCTGGACGTTCTGTTCCAGATGAATTCATCAGATCTGGGACGATTTCGTCTGATCGTCGACGATATCATCCAATGGTCAAAACAAATCCTAAAAATGATACAAAAAACAAGGGGAGAGGGTAACGGGCGGTTTTGGGGTTAAAATTCAAAGTTTTATCTTTTTACTAATGTTCAACTATGCCAATTTTAGGGTGCTACATTTTACCCCCTCTTTAGCAGATTTTTTGAAGAAAATGCGTTAAATACGAGTTCTTCCCATTTTACGAGAAAGTAAAAATTTACTCAATTTTTTAGATGACGATTCTAGGTCGAATCGTATGACTACTTACTATGGTGCCCCCTCCGTGTTTTTACCCAAATCAAACATTTGAGGTAAAAGCGTGAAAAAGCAAAATTAAAAATGTTGTTGGTTTTTAAAATAAAATTAAGAAAAATAGGGTAAAACCCTAATTCATTTTTACTGTTCATTTTTCACTGTTTTTAGAGCTTTGCAGACAAAATGGTTGAAATAGCGCACAGATCGACAGAGGTCCGGCACGGGCTACGGGTAAGAATCTAAACCTAGTGAATTATATTTTAATTTGATTTGTGTAATTTTTTATTGAAATTTTGACTATTTTGGGGCATCGCTACCATTTTTAGGTCATCAACGATGTCGGGACGAAATCGTCCCAATTTCATCGAAATCATCCCTAGATCGTCGATTTTGTCTGGGGGAAAAATCGGTGGAATAGGGGTGATTCTGTCCAACAAGGGGTGATCCCCATGTTGAGAAATCGAAGATGATTTTGTCCTGAAAAGGAAGATTTTACCCAATTTAGGACGATATCATCCAATGGTGGACGATATCATCATTTTTTTGAAATTAAGTTTGTTTGAATTGCATTTAATTGACTATAATAATTGTTTTATTAATGAATTTTGTTGTTTGATTGTTTATTTTGTAGAGGGGATTACTAAAGAGTCGGGAGTGGAAATATGGGGGGCTGAGAATGACGTGGCCATGCTCGACCAGGCGGAGAGAGACCAACTGACACAGGTCGGCTTATAGCATGTGGCAGAGATGCCACAAATATCGATAGACATGGGGCTACTGATAGCCCTAGTAGAGAGATGGTATCCGGGGTCATCCTGCTTTTGATTATCGACAAGGGAGATGGCTCCCACACTAGAGGACATATGGAGGATCTTGAGGATCCCCATACAGGGATGGTTTATGACTCCTACAACAAATCAGAGCCAGGCTATGATGAGGTTGTGCAGAGACCCGAGCTTCACCCTGGAGAAGGGCAGAGTGAACATCGAGTCTCTGAGGCAGATGCCTGGGACATATAGGTTGACTCAAGTTTTGGCAGGGGTGGTGGGTGGCCTACTGCTGTGCCACCAGAGTGGGTGCAGATTACCATGGCTCCTGTCAGATGTGGTCTATGACATGAGATACCATAGGTATAGATTTGCATGGGTAGCTTTGCACTGTGTCTCTTGTATAGGATCCTGCACGGGGTCGTATACAAGGGAGGCCGATGTCTGGTTTTGACATCGCTACTACAGGTTTGGTGCTAGGAGCACACCACAGTGCGAAGGCTAGTAGGACTTCCACTGACAAGGGTTGATCGAGAAAGACCCCAAGTTTTCTATTGGTGGCTACAGAGAGGGTCACAATGGTGTATAGATCTACTGATGTCATGAAGGTTGCTAGACAACCTCATCCTAGACCAGATCACCTGGAGGTCTGGAGAGATCACCCAGGATGGGGAGAGGATGGGAAGGAGCTAGCTCACATCAAGCGAGTCTGTTGGCTGAGGACGAAGTGGGAAGAGGTAGAGCTCCACCACTATGACCGAGTTCTATGACAATTCGGTCTACAATAAGGGATCCCTTCTCTCAGGGACTATGAGTACTCCTAGACTATTCGGGATAGTACTACACTAAGCGGGGCTTTGAATATGTAGAGATTCTAGAGCAAGGACATGGATGATGCCCCCATATAGCCAGTGGATGGGGATGAAGCTGGGGTTGCGAATGGATATGATTCCTGGTACGTAGGCATTCACCCTCCTTGGATGATGATGGCACAGGGTACGATGCATGCAGTTGTGCAATGGATGGGGAGGCGGCGTTAGGCTCCAAACTTGGTGAACTAGTTCTTTGCCTTCCTTGACTTTCCTCATCCACAAAGCATACTCTTCCTATACCAGAAAGTCCTCTTCCTTGTACTTGTCTTTTGTAACCTTGTACTCTTGCTATTAGAACTCCAGTAGCGGAGTCCATCCTGGATAAAATTTTCCAAGCCTTTAGGATCTCGTGGGTTAAGCCTACTCTTATATCCGAAGTGTTCCATCAATTGCCTCAAACCTTTGTTAGCCTAAAATTTAAGTACCTATGGAAAATATGTTGGCATCATTTTCTCTGGAAGATTTGGCTAGAAAGGAACCATAGAGCCTTTACGGATACCATTCACAACCCAAAAACCATCCTCAAAAGGATTATTGTCTTTGTGAAAGAAAACCTTAGCACCTTAGTGGATGAGAACCACTCAATTCTTCCCCAAGAAAAAAAATTAGCTCGGGCTTTAGGTATTGAGGACAATCCTTCCATTCCTTTACCCAATTCTAGAAATGGGATTTCTTGGGAGCCACCCCGCCAGGGTTGGTTTAAACTATATTTTTATGGTGCATCCAAGGAGAACCTAAGAAGAGCTGGAGTTGGAGGAATAATCAGGGATCCTCAAGGAAATCTGGTCAAGGCATTTGCTAAACCATTGGGAATCAAAACTAATAACGAAGTAGAAGCTAGAGCCCTTTGGAGAGGGTTGCAAGTAGCCCAAGCAACTCAAGGTAACTTGATGATTGAAGGTGATTCTATGAACATCATCAACCTGTTAACCAATGGCAAAAAACCTCCATGGAGAATTGAGGGAGTCATCCATGAAGTGAGGATACTTTTTGTGGCAAGACAGAATAGGAGGGCTCGTCACATGTACCGTGAGGCCAACAGGTCAGCTAACAAATTAGCCAACATAGGTGTTGATGTTGGTAGTTTGGTGACATGGACACAAGGTGTGCCACGTGAAGTGGAAAAAATTATTAGTCATGAAAAGAAACCTACCCATTAAGGAGAAATATGAATGGGTGTTCTTTCCCCATGGAGCTGGTAATAACTATGGGGTTTCCCTCTAAATCATACCAAATTGGAAATGAAGGTAACAGGGTGTAAGCCTTGGAATATTTCAATAGAGAATAGGAAATGGGCAAGCAATAGGTTTCACAAGTGCAAAGTTCCAAACTTCAATTCCTGTCAATGTAAGTAATGTTTACAGTTATGTTTAGGTATGGGTGTGCTTTGTTAGTAAGGTGTTGTAGGGGATTCAACACAATTTCTAGTAATAAAGTTTCAAGGATGACTAGGATCTACAATCTCAGTAGAAGGTTGGATATTGTAATAGGTTTTGGGTTAACCTGCAAAACCCGATAATTAATGAAGACTTTTATTTACCAAAAAAAAAAAACAATGAACTTGTACAATTTGAAGCTCAAATTGCACATTTTGGGAGAATCATATAGATTTGGACTACAGTTGTATGATTTTGATATAATTATACAATTTTGAGGGTGGTTTACAATTTCCTAGAGCACTTGTATAATTATGGACAACCATTTTATGTTTTTTGGAAATAATTGTACATTTTTAGAAGTAGTTGTATATTTTTGGAGTAGATTGTATGGTTGGTGATGCAGTTATCCTAAAATTGCCAAATTCCAAAATATTGATAGTGATGAGGTTACAAAATGAATAATGGTGAAGAATGAGCATTGAGATAGAGTTTTGAGCTCATTTACAGTGAATTGCAAAAACTAGGGTTGACTTTTCACTAGGACCATTACACAAAAGAGATTCATGACCTAGGTGAGAAGAAGTAACCTAGCCAGTTCAGGACCAAGGATGAGGGTTTCAACCATAAGAAGAATGTGGCTACTAGCATTGGAAGTGGAGAGGTTATTGGCCATTTATAGGACCCAAAAATTGGCATGGTGGTAGAGGAAGGGCACAACCATAATTATACAAAGAGAAAATAGAGCCATCTAGGGTACACCATCAGGATTTTTGTAGTGAAGTACATAGGGAAGCTACCCCTGAAGAATAGACAAGTGGGGATGAATGATGATAGGTATATATTAAGGATATCTTCTTTATACAACACAAGAGAATTTTATTGGAAATTGTGTAGCGAGAATAAATAAAAACACCCATTGAAACTTGCACTAAAATAAGAAATATTGAGCACAATAGCACAAATTCTCAACTGATGCTTTTCAATGGATATTCAAGTTGCTAGAGGTAGGACAACCCTTTAAAAAGAATATTATGGATCATATTGATACCCACAGGTTGATCACATCACTCACTGAGCTCACATCCCCATCAATTATGAAATATTTTCTTCCAGGTAGAAGAGAAATCAAGAAAAATATGTTAAAAAATGATGAGTTGGCATGTGTGATGAATGTCATTATATCTCAACTATCAGGAGAAACATACTCTTTCGAGATGTTGGTTTGGATGGAATCATGTATGGAGGGTGTTTTCATGGGAGTGTATTATAATTGGGAAAGCTACTTGCCACAGTGAATTCATAGGTTACTAGTGAAGAGGAAGAAGACCTTTGCCATGCCCCTCCATGCCATTTCTCTTATGTTGGATGTTTTTTTCCAAATTGGCATTCGATTTCCTAGGCTTACACCACTGTGTGATTTACCATAATATCAGCCTTCTATACTATGATGGTTAAAGGTTGTACCTATCAAAAATATACATCAAATAAATCAATATAGAAGAAGAGTGCAAGGAAACTTGAACCTTCCATGATTGAGGAACGAGAGACTTCATCAAATGAGAAAGTTTATCCATAAAGGAAGAGACATAGAAAACTTTAATTGGATCTTGATTTAGAGTAACATGCACCTACACATTGACCACACAAGTAGCCATAGTATTAGGAGGAGGAGGAGGTAGTAGCACCAATATCTAGTCTAGTGCAAATTAGGATGCGTAGGCAATGGGAGAAACAAAGGAGTGATAAAAATCCAATACAAAAGGAGCAACCAAAACCTATGGCCATCAATATAGATGACGTACACTTGGATCTAGAGGATCTATATTTGATAGATATTAATATGCTAATTTATTTTGAATAGTGGAGAGAAGTCATGAGATCTCCTATGTTGCTTCAAGACAATGATTTTGAAGTATTGGGGACATATAAGTATTGGATGGATCGAGTGGTGATCCCACAAAAAACAAAGTCCAAAGTAGTGATTGTAGCTCTATTTAATTAAGTTAAGGAAAATAAAGAGACAAATATAAGGATTTTGATGCGAGGAAACAACAATAAATCAGAGGAGGAGAATACACGACCATCATAAGAATGATCTGATCCAATTTCGATAGCCACAATGGTGGTGGAAGTGCATTTGAATCCATGGGAAGAGAAGGTAGAAAATATGAAACAGGAAGAATTGCAAAAACTATGAGAGAAATTTTAGCTACCTATGGAAGAGTTGTAACTTCTAAATGATATCATTAATGTCTAGAATATCAGACCAACCAAAGAAGAGATGGATAATATTGTAGATCACATTTTCTACAGGAAGGAAATGCAGTTGGTGTAATAAAAGAGATTGGAGGAATTTCAGTTCCACAAGAGGAAGATGAGGAATAAAATCCCCTATAGAAAATGGATGAGAGGCTTTGCACAATATTTTTGTTTGAAGTACCTCAGTTAGGTGTCTTATAGGGAGATGTTAAAGACATAAATGAATAGGTGAATCACTTTCTCAAAAAAAATTGTGATATGTTTGCTAGCACTTAGTTGCAGTTCCACATAGGTGGCCTTGGATAATTGAAGCATTGGACGAAGAAGACCTTCACTGAATTGGAGAAGGTTATGGAGTGGGTGTGCAGTGAATATTGTATAAGATAGATAACATAGATTCACACATAACGCCCATGGTAATTACCACGGGGAGAGGTAACAATGATGTTGGGCATTACAGATTTTATGGATGGAGTGTAGACCAATTATAGAATGTATCCATGAGTGTATTTGGATAAGAGTCATAGATGTCCATTGAATACACTGGATATAGAATTTTGAAGGTTACCTTTGAAGCTAGTCTTCACCCCTCAAAAACTAAATTTTCTAACACATCAGATTGAATGGCTAAGCTTGGGTCTTGCATAGATTTATCAAGCCAATAAAGACCAAAAGGAAGAAGTTGATGCTAATCAAAAAGATATGGCTACAATTGAGGAAGAATTAGAATGCAGTAAGATTGAGACTGAGGAGAAGTTGAAAAATGTGGAAGCTAAACTGCATGACATTAATCTCACTTATAAGCATAAGCTATGCTCACAAGAATAGGAAAAATAGCTTATGATCTAGAAAGTAGAAGAGTAGAAGAAGCATTTGGAAGAATACAAAGTATTATTGCAATAGTACACAATATATCTTAAGCAATAGGAAGAAAAGTTGGTAGTACAAAAAGAGCAATCAATAAAACAAGAGGGAAAGTTGAAGGTAGAAGAATAACAACCATAGCATAAGGATCACAAAGTTGAGGAGATGGTGAAATATGCCACACACTACAGTGAGATGATCATGGATCATAAGGTACAAATTTGGGCTAAGGATGAGTGTATTTTGGCTTGTGAAGTTGACTTACATCAAAGCCTTAATTTCATCACAAAAAAGAATGAGTAGTTAGTCATGGTAGCTCGAACATAAGAAACATTAATGGAGAAGATATGCAAAGGATCATTTAAGCAATAAAATGAGTTAGTTCAACTCTTTACTACTGTAGAAGATAAATCCAACAAGTATGGATGGAAAGCTATGGAACTCAACAATTACGTAGCCAGGTTAAAAAATGAGCATGTCATCCTTCGTGTTCAACTTGATGATATTAAGAAAGATCATCCAACTAAGACCAATAAAACTAATTCAATGAGGATACTACCTGATGTAAAGGGAGGGTAGATGTAGGTAGCAAATACACCTCCTAGAAGAACTAAAAACTAGATTTGCACAATTTTACTAGTTTTGTCAATTTTGTTAGATGTATGATTTGTCAAAACCTACATATGTAGGTTTTGGTCTAATTGTAAACATGAGAAGTTGTAAAATGTACAATTGATGATAATTGTACAAATTTCATAAATGTGCAATTAGAAATTAGAATGAAATTAAGTGAAATGTCCTTTTAAGGTTAATTTGATAATAATCAAATTAAACTTAGGAGAACCTTAATGCAAGTTGGTTGTCTTATGATGTGGTAGTTGTAAATAGTAATTATATCATAAATCACTGGAAGAGCCTAGAAAAATATTATAAGGATCCCCCATTCATTTTTGATGGTTTTTATTGGTTGTTCATCGATGGTTCATTGATAGTTCATTCATGTTGTTGATCATAGTTGTTCATGGAGGATATAGTTGTTCATTGTGATTGTTCATTGATAATTGTATAAACATATTCAGCCATAATAATGAAAGTAGCATTGCAATTGTGAGTTATTGTGAATTATATTGTGAATGTGAATGGTGAATCGATATTGTGTGTTTAGTGCAAGTATGTCCAGGATGGTATGAAAGATGGATGTTGTTGCAATGGAATTACACTAGTTATGAGTCCATAACCCTAGAGAATGCCAACTAATTAACTCTGTACATTATTGTTGATGTACAAAGATGATATTCTACTATTGTATGATTTCTAGAAATGTTGGTAATGATATTAATTCCAATACAGTAAATTAGGGTTTACATGTTATGAAACTATGTTAGTAATTGCACTAGAAAGATAACCCAAATATTTATTGGAGAGAGTTTGTGTACAAATTGGTATAATTACAAGTGAAGGATTCAGCAAGGGTTTGGTGAAATCATACACCCTAACCACCAAACAATACAACTAATCATTTTACCATTTTGGTAGTACAATTGCATAGTTGAAACTTGTTGATTAAGAAAAATCGATGTTTGGAAGAGAATGATTACAAAACTAATTGATTTGAGTTACAAAACAACATTCAACAAATTGAACAAGTAGCAAATTGTACATGCCACTTTGTTGTATGATTTGGATTGTACAACTATACAATTTTGAGATCATACAAGCAGTTTTGTGGAGTTATAAATCGTTCAAGAGTAAATCGTACACCTGTATGATTTGGATAAAAGTTGTTACAAAATATTGGGATCCATATCCAAACCTCTCAAATCACCTCCCCCTCCAGGAATACTCCCACCTATGCTACATCCTTGACCTCCTCCTCACTCACCTCTTTGACAAGTTATGCATTCATATATCTAGTTAGAATCATTGGGATATATTAAATTAGTTCCTTTGTAGCTTCCTGATCATCCTCCATATCCTTTGTTAGCAATAATTTGAAGTCCACCATCCCTTATCTAATTTGATCTTCATATCCTATTATTTCTTCATCCTCTTTTTAGATTTTAGATATCCTTGCTACACTTTTATATCTTATGGTAGAGACATGAAATAATCTTGTGTTCCTATCTCCTTCTATTAACCATTAGGTCCTTGACTTTTGTCTCTAGTACATTTCCTCCCTTGCCATTATTGTATGAAATTTTTCCTGGATAACATTCTCTCTGTTAAAAAGGACCTGGTCCACCCCATTTCTACTAATTTCCTCTTCAGTTTGACTCAATTCTTGCCTTAACCACTCCTTTTGCAAGAATATGTTTATCTATTTGGTATTGGATCTATCATTTTATATTTTAAATATTATCTATGAGTAACATCATATCATATTTTAACCAATAAAAAATAGGTGGAGATAAAAACAATCGTAACAAATTCAAGAATGGGTGTACTTATAATATTTTTAAAAATTAATTAGTACTTAGTTAAGAATTACATTAAGAGGAATATTAACAATTGAGTACTAAAATATAGAATCCATGAAATGGGAATTTTTTAATATTCAATGGACACATATACTATTTGTTAAGTAAATATTCCATACATTTTTGTAGTAGACTAAAATATGATGCATCTTATTGTGAGTTTAATTGTAGAATATTTTGTGGCATTATTATTCATAGTAGTATTATATTAGATTATCTTATTTCCCCTTATAATTATTTATTTTGTTATTTATAATATGTAAAAGATTTATTTTACATATGTTATGCACATAGTATAAGTAAACACATACATTATCATTTATACAAAATAAAATTTACATAATCGTTAGTTTACCACATTTGAACTTGCATTAACAAGTATAAAAGAAACACTTTAATTATATATTTTATTTATGAATATAAATTTTTGTATAATAGATAAATTATAAAGGCTAAAATTTACATATAACTCAAGGTTGCTAACATACAACATAAAAAAGGAATGCAACTATTAATATAATATAGACTTCCTTATATGTTAATTGTACATGTAATTAAATAATGGTTCATATCATAAGTAATTTTTTTTATTGATAGTTTGAAAGGGTCCCTTAAACTTTTACAAAAGATAAAGGACCTCATAAATGGGTCAATAGAATAAACACTTGAGAACAACACAAAGGAGAACCTCTTGGAACCAAACACAAGAGAAGGGAAACCCATGAATAAAGAAATGAGAAAGAATAAACCAAAATCCAAAAAGATATGGATAAGGAATTATAGGTATCAAGAGATAGGGGAGCCTCTCAAGGGGACTAAATCATCAAGATCTAGCTCACATTAAATTTTCTCTTATAGAAGCTAGAAACTCACATTCCAGAAGGGGATCTTCAATTTCAAGGATTTGAGTTATTTTTCTGAGGTCTTGGTTCATGGTGTAGCACCCTAAAATTGGCGCAGTCAAAATTATAATAATTACATTCACCTTAGTAAATAATTTAAAAATCAAATTTAACCTCCCAAACCGCCCGTTAACCGTCGGGAAATCCGTTTCCCCCTTTTTCGTGCCATTTTTAGAGGTTGTTTTGACCGTTTGACGATATCGTCGCCGATCAGACGATATCGCCCCAGATTTGACGATTTCGTCTGGACTAGGACGTCCAGACGATCTTGTCGCAAAACTGAATTTGCATAGTTGGAATCTGTTCCAACGGGCCTCCAATCTGGGCAGAAGCGTGTCTGCGCCGTTGGGACCCTCCCCCGTTGGAGATCTCCCAAATTGGGATGATCTCCAACCTCCCAACAACTCCCCTAAGCCTATTTAACTTCTAGGATTTTCCCTCCCCAACCCCTCGGCTGAATTTATCTCGCAAACTGATTCCCTCTGCGTCAACACATCCTAATCTTGCTTTTGCACTAGTCCCATAGCCATTTTGTTGCAGGTACATCACTGGTTTTCAGTCGGAGCCAGCACCCATCGTCGCCGATGAACCTGTTCAAATCGGAGGCGATCCTGTCGAATTCGAGGCGATTTCGTACTGATGCGAGACGATCTCGACTGCAGTCTACATCGAGGCAATTAGTGCCTGAAGTTTGCTCTTCTTAACTCTTTCTCCGTCTTTTTATTCTAGCAAATTAGACTATTTATTTAGTGTTTATGCTATTTTGCATTTGGTGTTCACCCATTTAGCTTAGAATGCATGTTAAGTTCATGATTTGCCATTAAAGTACAGTAATTTGCATTAATTTCTGTTCTTAAATATTGTTCAGTATTCATATTGCTATTTGGTGTAATTTGCCTCTGTTTGCACAGTAGGATTTTTTTGTATTTTGCATCTATTTTCGGTTTTGCAGGTCTCTGACGAATTCGTCTGACGAATTCGTTAGATCTCAGACGATCTCGTCTGATTGTAGACGATTCTGTCGAATCTCAGACGATCGGGACTGCTTCAAAATTAGAATCTTCTTCAGACATCCGGATCAGGTATTCCCCGTTTTCCTCCTGTAAATTCTCTATTTTCTGCTTTCAAATCTTTTGCTTGTATTCATGGAACTTGCATTTTCATATAGTTTAATTTAGTTTCATTCGGCCAAACCTAGGATGAATGTTTAAGGTTAAAATGAACTCATTAAACACATTCCAAAAACCTAGGCGTGGAAAGCGCCATTAAATGTTTCCTGGTGAACCCACCATCCGTCGAAAAATCACCAAAATACACCTCCCTTGAGAGGCGGGACCTTCGCAAAGTCCTCTCGTCCGAGGTACCGCATCATCCTTTTCCCATCCTCCTTCCGGGCGCGGATCCTATAGCCTGAAGGTAGGGATGCGAAAAATTTGGAGCGATACATTTTGGTGAACCCGACGTGAATGCATCATAACCTTTTGAAAACAAAAACAAAAACAAAAACAAAAAAATTAGAACAACTAAAACTTAGATGCATTTTAAACATTTAAGGTTTAAAGTCATGTTTAGATGGTAGCTCCTAAAAAGAGGTTAGCAGTTACTATCAACGTAGAAAATCAATTGGCAGCTATAGAAGTTAATTCTGTCCTTAGTATCCCTGAAACAAGTAGAACTCAATCCTTGTGGAACGAACTTGATAGGAGACTTAGTCTCATTTCATCTAGGTCCACACAACTTAAACAGATTAAGAGGCTAGTCTTGGATAGAATCCTGGATCCTCATCAAATAGTTTTTTATCATGAACTTCAGAGAGCCTGCCATAGATGGTTAGCCTATAGGAGAGCTTTAGTATCTTCAGAATTATTCAGCTTCGAGGAATACCTCGAGAATGCAGACATTGTGGTACAACCATTTTTAGATCATCTAGGTCCTTGTAGAAGACCAAGAGGTTGTTCTTAAGAATAGGGAAAGATGGAATAGAGTTCCTTGTGCTATGTTATATCGAGAGTATTGCCATGAGCTTTACTTCTATCAACCAGCATCTGAGATAGATAATATTACCATAGCCCTTTTCATCAAATTCTTAAAAGAAAACTTTCAATTTGAAGAAGAACATTTCATGACCCCTGAAGAACTAGAGCCTATTAATGATGTTTATAAATTGTTCTTAGAAGACTAGTTCATTTACTTTCAGTCTTGTTATTGCGTGCATCTATTGTTTCATTTGCTATCTTTATTGTATTATTTCAAAAAAAAAAAAATTAAAGAAAAACTAAAAAAAAAAATCAAAAGACATAGTAAAAAACTTAAACATTTCATTTCCAATATTGCATTAGGTATATAATAAATATATACCTTTTAATTTGTTGCATATATATATATATATATATATATATATATATATATATATATATATATATATTTGCTGAAATCAAAACTTAGCACCATGCCTAAACTTAGGAATGGTAAAGAAACGTTAGGAGAAGGAGAAGATTGGTTACAAGATACAACTGAAAACCCAAATGTCCTTCTTGGAGATACAAATCCAGAAGGAGAAACTCTAGGTCAATCAGATGAAGACTTAGGGGAAGATAAAGAACAAGAAGCAAATGTTAAAGAGGATGGATCCTCATCCCCTAGAATAGCTCCAAATGGAAATATTGCCTTTGACAATGCAGAGCATTTCAAGAGATTTCTCATGGAAAACATTGATGACCTTAATGTGGCCATTCGCCTTGATAAAGGGCAAATTAGTAAAACTCAAGCAACCATGGAATATATGTGCAATATGCAGACTAATCCCTTGTCTTTCATTGATCAAGAAAGTGACAAGGGTGGACCATCCAATGCGGATATGGTCACTATAGCCCAAAGCATGTCAAAACAACAGGTCACCCAACCTCCTAAGGAACCTGTTATTCAACCTAAAATCACTCCCACACAAAAGAAAATTCCCTTCACTACTTTGTTCCGCCAAACTATTGAGCAAAATGCTTTAAATAAACAGAAACCTAAAACTAAGCCAAATACAAACTTTCAACAATCTGGAATACAACATAATACAAACTCCCTCCATAATACTTTTCCTACCAATAATTTACACAACAATAACATGGCATCTAATCTGCATGTTCCTCCATCATATGCCCATAACACTTATGTCAATGCCCTACCAAACCAATATGGGGGGCAAACTAGTAATCTGGAAGCCATGGTGAAACAATTGGCTTCACGTATGGACCGAGATAGATCCCTACCGTCCCTCGTATAATTATCGAGAGATCTCGTAGTCAACCTTTGGATCCCATAGTGGTAGCTCAACCATACCCTAAACATTTTCCCATGCCCGTCCTGCCTATATATAAAGGAACCGAAGATCCCATAGAGCATCTTCGCATGTTTAGGATAGCATGTCACGACATATCGCATGACGACTTGCTATTACTAAAAATGTTCCCCAAAAGTTTAGGTGGAATGGCATTAGAGTGGTACTATCAATTGCCCACTCACTCCTTAAGAAACTTTGAAGAAACAGCTGAATCATTTGTTCATCAATTTAGTGCCTACATCGAGAGGCATGTAACTATTAAAGACCTATACAATTTAAAACAAGATAAAGATGAATGCTTTGCTGATTTCTTAGCTAGATGGAGACAATTGATAGGAAAACTGCACTTTGTGCTACCCTATAGGGAAATGTTAGACATTTTCATCAACAATTTACAAGAACAACTTTCTTATGAGCTATCAACTGCTACCCTAACTACCTTCGATCAAGCTATAGATTTAGCTCGAAGAGTAGAAGATGCCCTCATTAGGAGAGGCCAACTTAGGAAGAAGGATGATGAGAAAACATCTAGAAATCAATATAAAAACAAACAGGTTGTCGGTGATGGAGTCACTGACAGCAGAAATGTTGCTAATGTCAATGCAACAAAGACAACAGAAAAATTCATATTGAAACCTCCTGACAAGCCTCCTCGAGAATTCACTAGATTAAACCAACCCTTATCAACTATTTTACCTCAATTGCTCGAAAGAGGTTTAATCCAACTGCCAGCTATCCGGGAGCCTGACCCAAGTATACCCGGATATAGAGCTGATTTGCATTGTGATTTCCATAGAGGACCTGGACATTCTACCAACGCTTGTAAAATATTGAAGCATAAAATACAAGATTTGATTGACAATAATGAAATGGAAGTGCAAGCCTTCCAACCCAAACAAAACCCTCCTAATAATACTCAAAATACTGTTCCCCAAAATCAAAATCAAAATGCCAATCAAACTTTAGACATATTTCAACACCCTTTACCACGACATGGTAAAGAGGTAGCTAATCAAATTGAACATCATAATGTTCCCCCTCCTACTCGATATGTAGGAACCATTAGCGGACAATTACCTGTTCAGGATTCTCAAATATTTGACACAACCTTATCCCTGGTTACGACCAGGACCTTACATAATTTTCAAACTTCTGATTCTAGTGATATAGAATCAGATAGTGAAAGTGAAGTAGACACTATTCAATCGAATAGTTCTGAAAACGAATCAGATCCTATTCAACCTGTCACAGATGCTAATGTTCCAGAAGAACCATTTCCTAGAAGAGTCACTACTCGACCTTCTTCTAATATAGTCCTTCCTTATGAACAAGCCATAAATTCTCAACCGAGACCGTTTCAACGTCGTCACTATAACATTGTAGGTACCATCGGAGTCGTCACCCGACAACAAGCTCAAAATTCCCAACAAGAACCAAACCAGAACGATGGATCAGCTCCATTCGTTCTGAAAAATCCCAATAAAGGGAATCATACTTCTAATGCTCAACCTAAACCCCCTTATAGTATTAATGAGCAATTGTCCAACACTACGGCCAGAATTTCCCTTTTAGATTTATTAAGATCCTCTCCCACCCATAGGGATGAGTTGATGCTTACACTGAGCCAAATGATGGTACCTCAAAACATTCAACCTGAAGCTATGGCCAATACTATCATCACTCGAGAGATTGATTGTATTGACTTTCGGGATAGAGATATCCCACAACACAGTTTACACAAGGATAATCCCTTGTATATTACTGCTTTAATTGGAGATGTGGCTGTCAAACGAGTCTTGATTGATAATGGCTCATCTCTAAACATTTGCACCTTTGACTTCTACCAACGATTTGGTTTTAGAAGTGATGAAATGAAGAAAACTGATATGATTATTAAAGCTTTTAATGACGAAACACAAGAAACATGTGGAGTTATTACCCTCCCATTGCAAGTTGGTCCTAGAACCCTTGAGACAACTGTGTTTATTGTACATTGTCCAGCATCGTACAATATACTTTTGGGTCGCCCTTGGATCAACGCCATGCGAGCGGTCCCATCAACTTTACACCAATGTGTTAAGTTTGAGTTTAAAAATCAGTTAGTCACTATTCATGGTGACCCTAGACCTTTTGATATGTGTGCTTTGGCAGAACCCGTTGGAGTGCAATTTTGCCCTGCTCTGTCATCCACACATTCTAGTTCTTCTTTTTCATCTAAAACTGTGAAACATAAACCCATAACTTCATCTATTTCCCCTCCATTAACTTCATCCTCCCATAAAGATCAACAACCCTCTAAACAAATTATTTTAGAACCTCAAAAAGATTTTAAAACTACAACCAATCCTTCAAGTTCTATTCCTATAATTTCGCAACCCACAGAAACAACTATCATATCTTCCACATCTCAAGACATAGGTAATAAGCCTTCTACATCTTATGCCCTTTCTGATGACCTCTTACCAGATTTATCTACAACTTTAATATCAGAAAAAATGAATGCTTTCATGCAAGATTCAAACCTCTTAAATAAATTGCCGCCATCTCCTCGTACTTTGGGCCTCCCACAACCTATGGGAAGTACTTACCAAGTCGGGAGTTGTGCCTTCATTTATAAAGGATATGACTGGGGAAGAATCCCTCGGAATATCAAAACTCATCATGAGGGGTACGCTCGGTGCTATTTTACCAATGATTATATTAAAGCTAAACCCATGATGCTTAAAATGGGATATGAAGGGAAAGGCTTAGGACCTTTCCAAAATGGCATGAAAGAACCTTTCGAGGTAGAACCGTGGCCTGCCCGCTGTGGTGTGGGCCTATTTCCTAGTAAGGGTCAACCCTTTCCTTTTGAAGAGGATGATCACCTCATATCCTATCAAGATTATTTGGATAGACATGTTGATTTGCCTCTCCAAAATCAGTCATTTTCATGCAACATGCTATCCATAGCATACCCTGAAATGATTGCCGACCCCGATGAAGAGTTGGAAGGAGATATCTTCCATGATGTCTCTGTTGAAGAGATGTTGCACAATGGGTTTTATTTTGATGGTTCTATACCAATTATAGCTCAGCTTGAGACCACTAACCCTCAAGATGAATTATCTAAATTAACCTTACAAGAATTACAAGAGTTGGGCGTTTCACCCGCCCCACCTAACTTTGAAAGAGATCTACACATGGAGGTAGAAAATGTCATTAAAATTAATATTGGAACTGAGGACAATCCTCACATAATCAATATTGGATCAGAATTAAGCCCAGACAAACAAGAGCAATACATTACATTCCTTAAAGAGTATGAAGATGTCTTCGCTTGGACATATGAAGATATGCCAGGTCTAGACCCTTCTGTCGTCATGCACCATCTAGTGGTCCATCCGGATGCTAAACCTGTTAAACAAAAACTTAGAAAAATGCATCCCAAAGTGGCTCTGCTAGTCAAAGGGGAGTTAGAAAAACTCCTGAATGTTATCTTTATACAGGCTATTGATTATGCTGAATGGATCTCAAACGTAGTTCCAGTCACCAAGAAAGAAACTACCAAAGTTAGGGTTTGCACTGATTTTAGAGATATTAACGCTGCATGCCCTAAAGATGACTTTCCTCTTCCAAACATGGATCAAATTATTGACTTTACTGCCGGAAGTGGGATGATGTCCTTAATGGACGGATTCTCCGGCTATAATCAAATTCGGATAGCTCCTGAAGACCAGGCTAAAACAGCCTTTATTACCCCCTGGGGTACCTTTTGCTGGAAAGTGATGCCATTTGGCTTAAAGAACGCAGTGCAACTTACCAACGAGCTATGACCTACATTTTTCATGATATGATGCATGATATCCTACATGATTATGTAGATGATATTATAGCTCGCTCTCTTATTGAAAATAATCATTTAGATGATTTGCGAAAAGTTTTTAATCGATTACGAGAATATCTCATTCGGTTAAATCCAGCAAAATGCATATTTGGAGTCAAATCCGGCAAATTATTAGGGGTTTTAGTTTCTTTACGTGGTATTGAAATCGACCCCCTCAAAATTGCGGCTATCACCGATATGCCCGCACCTACTAATATATCTGAATTACGAAGTTTACAGGGTAAACTTCAAGCTATCCGTCGCTTCATTGATAAGCTGGCGGACAAAACTGGTCCCTTTCTCAAACTTCTTAAGAAGGATGTCCCTTTCAATTGGGACACAGAATGTAGAGAAGCTTTTGAACTTCTCAAACAATACCTCCTTAATCCCCCGGTGCTTTCACCGCCTAAATCTGATCGCCCATTTCTTCTATATATTTTTGCTTCAGATTCTGCCTTAGGAGCTATGTTAGCTCAACTCGATGATGAAAAGCGAGAACGTGCTAATTATTATATTAGCCGAACCTTCATCAGTTATGAAACCCGTTATACAACATTAGAGAAACTATGTCTCGCAGTCGTGTTTGCTACGCAAAAATTACGACATTATATGCTTAGCCAAAAAACGTATGTCATTGCCAAATACGATCCCTTAAGGTATCTCATGAGTCGACCTTATTTATCGGGTCGCACAGCCAAGTGGGTTCTTGCTCTAAGCGAGTTTGATCTCACATTCATAGGACAAAAGTCTGTTAAGGGTCAAATCATAGCAGATCAATTAGTCTGCTGCACCCTTAGAGTCTACTCATCCCCTCATTATCGAGTTTCCTGATGAATGCCTTCAATTAGAGGCAGACCTTGTTGAACAATGGTCCTTATACTTTGATGGAGCCCGATGCATGAGTGGGGCTGGTGCGGGTATTATTTTAATATCTCCGCAAAAACATCTTATTCCTCTGTCCTTCAAACTGACCTTTGCTTGCACCAACAATACTGCTGAGTATGAAGCTCTAATCCTTGGATTACGAGCTGCTTTAGCGCTAAAAATTAAAAACCTTTTAGTTTTTGGTGATTCCCAACTGGTTATAAACCAAATTAATGAAGTTTATCAAACCAGAGATGATAAACTGTGCCCATATAAGGCCTATGTTTTACAATTAATGTCTTTATTTGATCAAGTTACCTTGGAAGCCATTCCTCGAACTAGCAACCGTGCAGCTGACGCTATGGCCGCCGCTGCATCTCTCCTGCCCTTGGAGTTAGATGACGAATATGCGACTATCATTATTCGTCGACTCCAGGAACCCGCTTCAACTAAGTCATGCTTAGAGCCTTTGGATGTGTTTCTAATCAATGAAACTACTCCTGAACCTTGGTATACAGACATATATGATTTCCTCCAAAATGGGACCTTCCCTGCCAATTCTAATAGAAACCAGCGTCGGTTATTACGTCGACGAGCAAGTCGATTCGTCATAATTGGCAATACTTTATATAGGAGATCTTTTGAAGGTATCCTATTAAGATGTTTAAATTCAGAAGAGTCTAAATCAGCCTTGAGTGAAGCCCACGATGGATCTTGTGGAGGACACTTTAGTGGTAGTGTCATTGCTAAAAAGCTCCTTCGGATAGGATACTTTTGGCCTACCATGGAAACGGATGCACATGAGTATGTGCGCCATTGCGACAAGTGTCAAAAACATGCTGACCTTGTCCATGCGCCTGCCCAAGAGCTGCAGGCTATTTCGTCTCCTTGGCCCTTTTCTAAATGGGGCTTGGATATTATTGGCAAAATCAATCCTGTGTCTTCTGATGGACACAAGTTCATCATAACTGCCACTGAGTATTTCACGAAGTGGGTTGAAGCTATGCCTTTAGCTTCTTGCACTGGCTCACAAGTCTCTAAATTCATTTTTAATCAAATCATTTGCAGGTTCGGAATTCCTGCGAACCTCATCTCTGACAATGGAACTCCTTTCAAAAATAAAGATGTTAAAAAATTATGTCAAAAATATAAGATTCAACATCGCTGGTCCACCCCCTATTATCCTCAGGGTAATGGTCAAGCAGAAGCATCTAACAAAACTTTAATCAAAATTCTCAAAATATTGGTCAATAAAACTGGCCGTGGTCGGCATATTCAATTATATCCAGCCTTGTGGGCCTATCGAACTAGTGTTCGAACCCCCACTGGAACTTCACCATTTGTTTTGGTGTATGGTGCTGAAGCAGTTTTTCCATTTGAATTGGAAGTTCCTTCTTTGGCTCTGCTACTTCAAGATACCGAAGTAGGAGATGAATATCATGCTGGCAGACTCAGTCAGCTGGAACTCCTCGATGAAAAATGCATCAATGCTTTGGAGCATCTCCGTGCTTACCAAAACAAGCTTAAAAGATCATATGCTAAGAGAGTTCGTCATCGATCCTTTGAGATTGGCGACCTTGTTTTAAAAGAAAATAAAAAAAATACAAATGCAACTAAGGAACTTAAAGGTAAATTTGAGCCCAACTGGCTCGGACCATACATCATTACTGCAAAATTTGAATCAGGAGCATATAAATTATCTACCTTAGATGGTAAAGAACTTAAAGAACCCATGAATATTTTACATCTCAAACGTTACTATGCATAAATTTGGTCATTTCATCCATGTATATATTTGTTCAAAATTACTATCTTGTATTTCTTTCAATTTATCCAAAAACATCAAAAACATTCATAAATCTCCAAAAATCTTCAAAAACTATCTATTGCATTTATTTAAAGCACTTGTTAAATTCTTTTTGCTCAAAACAAAAATCAAAATATCTAAATCTAAAAACAACTATATGCTTGACTCTTTCGAAACCAAAACAATATACAGAAGAAAGAGAGAGTCAACATTCTCCAAACTTCTCAAAAAATCATTTATATATATTTTCTTACAATTATTGCAGTTATATGTTTCAACTTATTTTGGATAAATTAGCATTTATTTTGAATCCCTCACTTGCACACTCACAACAAATAAATATCTTGATTTTATCTGGCATGATTACTAATCTCTCTTATATCAAAGTTCACAAAATTCAATTAAATAAAGTTTGAGCATAGAGAATTGATCTTGTTATTTACTTAAACCAAGCACATCTTTTCACAATAAAATGATTATATTTGTAATTTCCATGTTTTGCTACATAGTAGAAGTGATTTCTTGAGCGAAAAGTTTCCCCTGCTATCCTATCATGCACATGGTCTAGAATCTTTGAGAATTGGCAAAAGGACAAGCTCACCCCTACCCAGAATAAAAATCCCTTGCTCTACAGCTAATCCGAGCAAGTATCCCTAGCAAAGAAAAAGAGAAGAAAAATTCAAGAAAAAGAGAAAAGAAAAATGTTATTTCAGCAATGTTCCAAGCATTATCAAGCAAAAGAAATACAAAAGAAAAATAAGCAAAGTTCAAAAGAAAGAAAGCAAGAAAGCAATAAAATCCCTTTCCCTACCCTTTGAAAAGAAAAGAAGGGTTGATGAGCTTGAATCCCTGGAATTCTCAATTATTCGAAAACCGTGAGGTAAGCCCCATAACAGGTGGTTTGTGCCCAACCTGCTTGGCCTTGGGTAACTCCTAGCGTGGCGATATGTCTGTCACATTAGCGACCTTCTTTTGTACAGACCTATGTCTGCTTATGGATTAGCTAGCTCTTGATAATCCGATCTACATAGTGGTCTAATATGGTTATATGCATCTACATCATGGTTAATGAACACTTATTTGGTTTCTTCAAATCACTTGTATCATAGTATCTTGCTCAAATCTGGTAAATGAACAATGCAATTGCACACACATTTGTATTTGAGAGATTTTGTCTATCATTATGATAAATCAAGATCGGAAATGAATTCACATATGCACATAGGGATTCCTTATAAATCTAACTTTTGTCTTCAAAGTACTTTGAAATATTATTTTTGCAATTTGTTGGAAATAAATCAAGTACAGTTGTTTACTACAAAGACAACTATATAAATAGAAAAATCAAAAATTTCTTTCAAATCAAATCATATATATCTGGTTGACTTTCGCGACGATGGTATAGTTCCAAAACCAAAATTGGAATTGTATGCCTAGCGCAAGTCCTCATTTTCATATTTCCTGTTCATCAAACATCAATCATGCAATAAAAATAACCTTTTTTGGATTTTCGCGATGACGGTATAAGTCTATACCTACATATTCTATGCCTAGCGCAAACCATTGTACCAATTTTTATTCCCCATTTCTTAAAAATCATGAAAACCATATGACTTAAATCATTATGTTACACAATTATGCTTTCAAAAGAACGAACTTTATCACTATTTTATGTCATTATGTCAACCTTCAACTTTGCAATGATGGTATAATTCCTAAGGAATTATTCACAAATTTTCTCACACTTAGGAATTTATGCCTAGCAAAAATCATTTTAAAAATATTTCATGCATAATATTTTTCATGGAAATCTGAAAACAAATCATTATCATCACCATCATTTTTCATCATTGCACCAAAGTCTTAAGACAGTCTCTTAAGCACTCTTTTACTTTTTGCAATATTTCTATACTGGGATTAGCTTGACGACCGAGTGAGCAGCGACTCCATGAAATGGTCTATAATAGCGACAATGTCCTTTGAAATTATTGTTAGAAGTCTCTTTTTATTTTTTATCACATTTTCATTACAAACAACCAATTTGTTACATCAGATTATTTCATTTCAAATATTACAAGCATGACATTCAAATTATAATATATCCAACGACATAATCACATGAAATCAATCAATCAAACATAAAAACATCATAAGCATCACATAAGACAAGTCATATGATCAAAAATAGCTCATCTATATATGTCACAAATATATGTACATCATCAAAACTGGATTGGTATGCCACAATCTGTACCTTGGCATACTCAATCCTCTATCAAACAAAAAATATATATAATACAACATCAATGTCCAGCCCTCTAGCCTCGAGAGCCCCTCGAGCTCTCTGCCTCATCTCCTCCCCCGCCCTGAGGTGGACGAGGTGGCCCCATCGCAGTCTGTGTAGTCCTAGTCCTCGACCGGGACGTGGTCCTCGATGACCCGATCCTGATCGGATCTGCGATGTTAGCTGGCAGGGGTAGTCTATCTACCTCTGGCACCAGCTGGAAGTACAGTGTCTGATAGAATGTCAACTGGGCGATAGCCCGTGTCAACTCTCCTGAGCTCGCCCCTCCGCCCCGTGCCCTGAGGCGTGCAATCTCATCCCGTAGCTGTGACACCTCAGCATGGTGTCGTGCAGCCGCATCCTGTAGCGTCTGCACCTGAGCCTGCAGACGATCTCTCTTCGCCCGGAGAGTAGCCATCTCGCTACTCTCTCCTGTGTCCACACCCTTGCCCTTATCGGGCGATGGTGGCCTCTGTGGAGATGGGGGTCTCTCCTCCCTCCTCTCCCCTGCCGTGGCCTCTCCTGTGCCTGTGGTCTCCTCTGCTCTCTCCCGTCGTGACCCTGGGCCGCCTCTATCGCTTCCTGGCGCCGCCTCCCTATCCGACGCACAACCGCATGGATCGGACCCTGAGCCCTCGTCATCCGAGGAGGGCGGATGCCTGCGTACCAGGCATCGTAGCCGTCAGCTACCCCTGCATCGTCTCCATCCACTGGCTGGATGGGGGCATCATCCGCATCCTGACTCCAGAATCGCTGCATGTCTGGAGCCCCGCTAACCGTGGTGTTATCCCGGATAGTCCGAGAAAACTCATAATCCCTGAGAGATGGGATCCCCTGTTGTAGACCGAACTGCCTCAAAACTCGGTCGTAGCGGTGGAGCTCCACCTCTCCCCTCTCCATCCTCAGCCAGCAGACTCGCCTGATGCGAGCCAGCTCCTGTCCATCCTCGGCCCACCCTGGGTGCCCTCTCCATGGCCTCCAGGTGATCTGATCCGGGATCAACTCATCTAGCAGTCTCCGGGACATAGGCAGGTCGATCCGTCGCTGTGCCCCTCTCCGGAGCCACCAGTAGAAGACTCGGGGCCTCTCCCCGTCTACCCCTATCAGTGGAAGCCCTACCGGCCTCCGCACCGCAATGTGCTCCCAGCACCAAACCTGTAGTAGCGATGTCATCACCAGACATCGGCCGCCCTTGTACACGACCCCATACAAGATCCTGTACAACCGGCATAGAACAAAGCTGCCCCAACAAAACCTGTACCCATGGTCCCGCATATCGTAGATCACATCTACGAGCATCCATGGTACCCTGCACCCGCTCTGGTGGCACAGCAGAAGTCCACCAACCACTCCTGCTAGAACTCGTGTGAGTCTGGATGCCCCAGGCATCTGGCGTAGTGCCTCGATGTTCACTCCGCCCTTCTCCAGGGTGAAGCTCGGGTCACCACACAACCGTCCCATAGCGTGGCCCTGGTTGGCTCGGAGTGATCATCCGTCCTTGTATGGGGATTCTCAGAATCCTCCATACATCCTCCAGTGTGGGAGTCATCTCCCCTATCGATAGCCAAAAATAGGAAGACCCCGGATACCATCTCTCTGCTAGGGCTGTTAGTAGCCCCATATCTGTGGATATTTGTGGCATCTCCGCCACATGCTGCAAGCCGGCCTGTGCCAGCAGATCCCGCTCTGCCTGTGTGAGCGCGGCCAAGTCATCTCTCAATCCTCCATATTTCCACTCCCTGCTCTTTAGCAATCCTCTCTGCAACATAAACAATAAACAACAAATAATCATTAATCAATAATTCAAATAATCAATAATGCAAGTTAAAAATTCAATTTTTTGCAATTGATGATATCGCCCACTATTGGACGATATCGTCCCAAATTTGAGCATAATCGTCTCCGATTTCGTAGTTCGAAATCGTCTCTAATTTGATGAAATCGTCCCCCTTTCGACGATTTCACCCTTAGGCGAAATTGACGAAATTGAGACGATTTCGTCGAAATCGGGACGATTTCGTCCCGACGACGTCGACGGCCCAAAAATGGCCGTGATGCTCAAAATTCATCTAAAAATCACTTAAAAAGCATGTAAATTCAAATTAAATCAGTTCTAGATTAGTCTAGACCCTTACCCGTAGACCGCGTCGGACCTCTGCTGATCTGTGCGTCGTCTCCACCATTTTCTGCTTCAGAGCTCTCAAAACAGTAAAAATGAACAGTAACAATGAATTAGGGTTTTACCCTATTTTTCTTAATTTTATTCAACAATAATTTTTTGCTTTTTCGCGTTTTTACCTCAAACGTTCGATTTGGGTAAAAACACGGAGGGGGCACCATAGTAAGCTGTCGTACGATTCGACCAAGAATCGTCGCCTAAAAATGGGTATAATTTTTTGCTTTCTCGTAGATCGAGAAGAACTCATCTTTAACGCATTTTCTTCGAAAAATTCGCTAAAGAGGGGGCAAAATGTAGCACCCTAAAATTGGCGTAGTCAAAATTATAATAATTACATTCACCTTAGTAAATAATTTAAAAATCAAATTTAACCTCCCAAACCGCCCGTTAACCGCCGAGAAATCCGTTTCCCCCTTTTTCGCGCCATTTTTAGAGGTTGTTTTGACCGTTTGACGATATCGTCGCCGATCAGACGATATCGCCCCAGATTTGACGATTTCGTCTGGACTAGGACGTCCAGACGATCTTGTCGCAAAACTGAATTTGCATAGTTGGAATCTGTTCCAACGGGTCTCCAATCTGGGCGAAGCGTGTCTGCGCCGTTGGGACCCTCCCCCGTTGGAGATCTCCCAAATTGGGATGATCTCCAACCTCCCAACAACTCCCCTAAGCCTATTTAACTTCTAGGATTTTCCCTCCCCAACCCCTGGCTGAATTTATCTGCAAACTGATTCCCTCTACGTCAACACATCCTAATCTTGCTTTTGCACTAGTCCCATAGCCATTTTGTTGCAGGTACATCACTGGTTTTCAACCGGAGCCAGCACCCATCGTCGTCGATGAACCTGTTCAAATCGGAGGCGATCCTGTCGAATTCGAGGCGATTTCGTACTGATGCGAGACGATCTCGACTCGAGTCTACATCGAGGCAATCCAGTGCCTGAAGTTTGCTCTTCTTAACTCTTTCTCCGTC
Organism: Wollemia nobilis; assembly: GCA_028583015.1. Lineage (NCBI taxonomy): Eukaryota > Viridiplantae > Streptophyta > Pinopsida > Araucariales > Araucariaceae > Wollemia > Wollemia nobilis. The sequence goes on from JAQPPZ010010853.1 coordinate 2,866,626, forward strand.
TTTTTATTCTGCAAATTAGACTATTTATTTAGTGTTTATGCTATTTTGCATTTGGTGTTCACCCATTTAGCTTAGAATGCATGTTAAGTTCATGATTTGCCATTAAAGTACAATAATTTGCATTAATTTCTGTTCTTAAATATTGTTCAGTATTCATATTGCTATTTGGTGTAATTTGCCTCTGTTTGCACAGTAGGATTTTTTTGTATTTTGCATCTGTTTTCGGTTTTGCAGGTCTCTGACGAATTCGTTAGATCTCAGACGATCTCGTCTGATTGCAGACGATTCTGTCGAATCTCAGACGATCGGGACTGCTTCAAAATCAGAATCTTCTTCAGACATCCGGATCAGGTATTCCCCGTTTTCCTCCTGTAAATTCTCTATTTTCTGCTTTCAAATCTGTCTGCTGTATTCATGGAACTTGCATTTTCATATAGTTTAATTTAGTTTCATTCGGCCAAACCTAGGATGAATGTTTAAGGTTAAAACGAACTCATTAAACACATTCCAAAAACCTAGGCGTGGAAACTGCCATTAAATGTTTCCTGGTGAACCCACCATCCGTCGAAAAATCACCAAAATACACCTCCCTTGAGAGGCGGGACCTTCGCAAAGTCCTCTCGTCCGAGGTACCGCATCATCCTTTTCCCATCCTCCTTCCGGGCGCGGATCCTATAGCCTGAAGGTAGGGATGCGAAAAATTTGGAGCGATACACATGGCATTGCCTCCCTTTAGTTCTCTACCAATGACTACACTCCTTGTTTTGTAAATTCTAGTAACAAGGCAAGGAGTGCAAATCTTGTTATCAAATTTTTATTTTGTGATATTTCGAGTTGGGATTTCTAGTTTTTGCAAACACAGGGGCTTAGAGACATTTGGGATTGGAGATTCTAGATTGAGAAAAATATATTTTTCTAGAATTATAGGGGCTCCAAGCTAAGACTCTACAAAATCCTCTGAGACTAAAAGAGCCTCTCCTTCTAGGAAAGTAAAATGATTTTCTTGAAGAGGAAATATAGAGGGATTACTAGGTTTAAGGGATGTTGAGGTGAAACCTGAGCCATGCTCAAAGTAGAAACATATTCTAATAGTTTCTTAGAGACTCCAAAGGGTGTCTTAGAATCCTTTCTAAATCCTTCTTTCTTGGACTCTAGGTGGATCAATGGGCACTAAGAGGAGAGGTGTCCTTGCTTCATACACATGGAGCAAAAATAAGGTTTGTTTTCATACTCAATTTCTTGCGTTCGGGTGGAGATATGAGAAATTAACTTAATGAAGTATGACAAATTATATTATAGATTAGCATTGATGCACATTCTTATGAATATCATTCTCAAATTTGTTTTTTTACCTGAGTCAAAAGAGACTAACTCCCCTATGGCTCTTGCAATTCCAATGAGGATTTCTTCATTCCATAATTGGACTTACAGACCATAAATTATGATCCATATAAGATTATATTTGATGCATTGGGTGTTCGAGCTAAAGTCTAGATACCATTTTCTCAAGAAGATATTGTACCTACCATAGAAACAACTTTACAAGGAAAAAATATTTGCAGATCATTCCTAAGTCCATGTGCCCTTGAGGTTTCTACTTGGAGAGATCCCACCACCTGATGGAGTTAATTTCAAAGCATGAGACTAGGAAATTTCCCACTGGAAATCTTGCTTCTTGAGACGCATCCTTGTGCATGAGATCCCTAGCTTGGATGAAGATCTAAAAGGCTAGATATCCCTCATGTAGAAGCAAAGTTCTTTTGGATGGTTATAGCATAGGACTTAGGACCATAGATAGGGGGAAAGGAATGGAGATTCTATAGTGGAAATCTAGGGGGTTGAGATCCCATACCGATACCTATTGCATCTAGCCTACAAGAATGTGCTCCATTTCTAGAGATGATCTCGTTCAACCTAGGGATACACCCCCTTGATGCCTCCAACCTGGAATATTGTGCCCCATTCATAGAAATTCTCCCACAAAAACCAAGGACACTCCCAAAAATACCCAATTCAAAACTCAAATCCATCTCTTGGGGTGCATAGGGAGTTTTTGGAAAATAATTTCCATTCATATTTATTTCAAAATTTAAATTTAAAATTTTCCCTCCCAACCCAGGAACCACATTCCCAAGGGGTGTCATACCCACCTCGATTCTTGATGTTTCCTCCCCATCTAGAACACCAACACCATATCTGAACCCTAAATATGGTATTCTAGGATTTTCCTATAAGGTTTTCCCTAGATCTAATATCCCTAGAACAAGTCATATGTTATAGATTAGTTCTTTATGGCAATTTTCTAAATTTAGAATGAATAATTTAAGAAGCCAATTATATACTATGATTTTTGTATGTTTACAAAATGTACAACAAATACATATATTTATTAGATAATATTTTATTCAAAAGCATTTATATAAAGATAATAAAAATTTGATAATTTTTATTGGTTCAATATCAAATTTTGATAAGTATACTAGTTCATTTAACTTTTTTTGTGTTTCTATACTTAACTTGTATATTTCTTGATCATTGTATCTGATGTTTATTTTTGAAGAATATAATGAATACAATATTATTTTTTATAAAATGTGGAAGAAGGGGTTTTTATAACGAACCTCAAAATCTAACCATTCCTAGAGAAATTTTTTTGTTTTTTGTAACTCATAAAGTTAAGTCTTAATCAAGGGGTCACATAAATATTAATCAATATGTAAAAATTTGCTTTAAATGATAAATCAAAATATAAATTTACTTCATTCTTCTATATTTTATTGTAATTGGAATTACATAATTTACATATCCTCTAGTGTAAAGCAATATATCCCATTCCAATTACAAATTGATTCTCAAAATGATATTTCTTTACAATAAGGACCTTTCATCATGAAGGTCTTAATACAACATATGCCAATAATAACAATGTATGAGTAGTTCAAGTCTTCTCTTGATCCATATTGTACCTCCATAGTTTGGTTGGTGGTAGTAAAGGATCATGGCAACTCATAACATGTATATTATTATGCATTATACTAGATTTCATATTCATACAATAGTATGCAATTTTACATTTGAATGCACCCATGCAATATACATTCACCATAATGTAATTATGCATTTACACATTCAAAATATTAAAGGAATGAAACCCCATATTTTTCCAAGAAATAATTCCACACTTATTCCTATCCTTTTTCCACAAAAATATATTCCCTTGATCAAATGAATTCCATATGCAAACACTTCTAGTCCAAGCAAGAGAGAACCCCATAATTCCCCCAAAGAATAGATCCCTAACCCATTATTTCTTGTTCATAACATAGAAGATGCATTCATAAACCAAATTCCACTATTTTCCATTCACATAGAAATAGCATTTATACAAAGGAATCAAGTACTATATTTTTTTCAATAAAACATTTGTAAATATATAGCATTTTAATTTTACTATAGTTACCTATAATTTTCCACAAATTTGTACTATATTCCTTCAATAAATTTTCCACAAAATTATACTATAGTTTCTGATATATTTCCACAAATTTGTACTATAGTTCCTTAGTAATATTTCCACAAAATTACACTATAGTTGCTTACAAATTTTCCACAAATTTGTACTATAGTTCTTCAATAATATTTCCACAAGATTACACTATAGTTCTTAAAAAATTTCCACAAATTTGTACTATAATATTTCCACAATATTACACTATAGTTCCTACAAATTTTCCATAAATTTGTACTATAATATTTCCACAAGATTACACTATAGTTCTTACAAATTTTCCACAAATTTGTACTATAATATTTCCACAAGATTACATTATAGTTCTTAAAAATTTTCCACAAATTTGTACTATAATTTTCAAACTATAAGGTTTGATTTAAAACATCACCTGATTTAATAAATACTTGGTTTTATTTCCTTTTGACAAAATGGTGTGTTAGTTCTAATAAAACCCATACTATATAACTCCTAAGTCAAGGGTTAGCTTGGAAAAAGAAATGGGTTTTAAAGAAAACACCTTTTCCAAAAATAAAAGGGTTAATTAATTGAAATGAGGTGGTGGAATTTTCAAGGTCAACTATTCAAATCAAATCCAAATTAGCTAGTAATCCCAACACTCAATATGTGTTAAACCATGCAACCACAAATATATGACTTAAAACTGGTCAATCCATTAGTGCACCCAATCCACTAGTGCCCTAACCTCCATGGTTAGGGTGGCTAATCTCTATAATTAGCCTAACCACCACCTATGGTCACTTACTTAGAGGTGTATTCCACTCTATAAACACCACTAAGTTTCCCACATATGTAATGTGGGATAATTCATCCCACATCGAATAGATAAAAAGTGTTAACTTCAACCTTACGAGAATTCGTGAATAACATGCATACACATGGAAAAATGAAGATGATGTCAGGTTTGAAGATAATGAAGCTAGGATATGACACACATCTACATCTGATGCTAACCAGCCACCCAGGTGGCTTGACCTCTTGACTACCATTTGGTAGTTGAAAGACTTAGGCAGCTAAGCTCCCTTTAAATTATTTCATCACTCAAGCATGTCCCATGTGGGACAATGCTCATGAAAGGATTTTTAAAACCTTCCACATGAGCACAAATGAGCTCAAAATTATGCTCACCATATACTCAGGGATGATGTACAAAGGTCACAGACATATCAAACCTTCTACCAAAATATGTTTTTAACAAATGGAAGGTGATTAATAGGGTATTAAAGTTTCTATCCTCCTACAACTCAATAACTAGATCGAAGGTCATCAAATAGGGAGAATAATAAAACCTATAATAGGATTGATAATAGATATTTTATTATTTCCATTCTGTAGCAAAAAATAACTTCCAAATAAAGTTACATAAATTTCATTAAAATAATTCAAAATTGGGTAAAATAAGATAGTGGTTACAACAAATTACAATCGCCTCAACAAGGCATGTTCCAAACCAGAGTTGATCAGGGATCAACATAAGTAACTTGTGAATTATATGAATGCCTAACACATGTCTCAATTTAGACATAGGATGATACAATAAGGTGATTACAATTTGAGGTATATGTAATTCGGATGCAAGTTTATTTCCAAAATATTACAATGCACATGCCCTTTGTAGGGTCAAAGAATAATCAAATGGTGTTAAATTGAATTACAATAAAATAATATGGCAAACAATAATTTATATAACATGAATAGTTCATATGCTTTTCATAAAGGAAGAGGACAATATAATTATGAAATAAAACACCAATTCATTTCATATTCGAAATGAGACAAAGCAAGGAGGTCCCCTAACCTAAATTTTTTTGCAAGATTGATCCTTTAAGCTTTCTTCTCCTCGATCTAATATTTCTTCCTTCTCTTACTTGTTAAACTAAGCTCTTTCGACTATGAATATATAGACTTATTTTAAAATTCCATTTATTCTAGATTCAAGCTATGAAGGTTATAAGAGTGGAATAAATTGCCCATATGAAGACTAAAATGCGTTCTTTGGTTCATATTTCATCTCCTTCTAGAAATCAACTCAAATTTTCTTCATATGCTAGAATTTAGCTTAATTTTACTAGGATAGTCATGCAAATAATTAGGCCATAAGTAACTATTTTTACTTTTTAATTTATCAAATATATTTTCCCTAAATATATTATTTTCAAAAAGCATTGAATATATCACATAAATTCACAAAAATTAGGCCCTAATTCTTCAAATAGAAGGGTATTGTCAAGGTGGTTGTGACATACTACCCCCTTAAATTAAACACATTACCTTGCATTTAATAAGTTAGAAAGCATAAAAAACAATAATTTATTTCTCAACTCATTGCAAAGTATCAATCAAACATATACTTTCACAAATTAGCAATCGTAGGCATCCAATGCATTCTCAAGTTCTACATCATTATTTTCTCTTTCGTGGATGAACTCTTTTAAGATAGTTCCAACTATCATTATCCTACTCAGGAGACTAGTAATGAACATCATGGTCCAATGGTGTAAACATGAGCATAAAATGCACCTATATGAGGGTAATAATCCATGTTACCCATGAGATGCCATCATCATTTCCCTTTTTCTAGTATCCTGTTCTTGGTGGTTGATCAACTTATTCTACCCATGAGAGTACTTTGACCTGTAATGCAACAAAAAATTAGCAATACCATGTCCTATATGCAATAAAACATCCATATTGCATAAATAATAAGTATTGAAACATCCATCAATACATAAATCTCATCAAAGCATCAAAACATCTATCAATGCATAGTCTAATTGTAGTAAAGTTCTGTAGTAATAATAGCATTACAAATTGTTTTCAAACAAATAAGGAAAGTGTTTTCTAATGTCCTTCACTTTTTCCAAGTGAAATTCCTTTCATAATATAGGTCCCAATAGACCTTGTATTGTTCTATTGTTCACTTCCTCATTATCTTGGAGTAAAACTCTAGAATTTTAATCAGTCTCACCTCAATGATTAAGGAATATACCATATGTAGTTTTAAAACATCCAAAACATGGTTAGGGTTAGCAATATACATATTAAGCAAGGAAACATGGAAAGAGTCATAGATATTTACCAAATTGGATGGCAACTCAAGTCTATAATAAATAAGACTAATCCTTCCTAGGATTGTGAAAGGTCCAACATATCTAGGATCTAACTTAGTTGATTTGATGGTGTTATTTTTGGACATTTTAAGTTAAGTTGTCATTGATGTCAAGAAAAACAATGCAAAGGTTAATGGAAAAAGAGCTTCATAATATTTTTAATATTATGTGGAAGCAAATGAAGGCAGGTTTTTTATTAAAACCATGGATAAGCAAATTAAAATGTTTTTCATAAAAACACAAGGAATCTTTTTAAAAGCTAAAGGAGGTTTTTATATTTACTTTATAAAAAATTTAAATTCAATTTGAATTTAAATTTTATAAATAAATATTACTTATACAAGGAAGCTTTAATTTTTATTAAAGTCAAAGGTTTATAAATATAATTTATAAAATTTAAATTCTTTTAGAATTTAAATATTTTATAAATTATAAAGGTTAAATTATAAAGTGTCGACATCATCAAAATCAAAACATCCATCGATGTGAAGTGCAAAGGCAATAAAGGGTATTTAAACCCCAATGCAAACCTTAGGAAAATTTATTATTCAATTTTGAGGCACATGCAAAAATTCAGAGTCTACAAAAATTGCGGAGTCAGAGATAGCAAAGGCAAAGGGAGCATATCGTGGTCATGCAAGTGGCAAGGCAGAGGAGAGAACTCATATGGTCTAGCCAGAGGCTAGGCAAAGGAGAGGCCAAAGGCTTTAAAGCCTTTGTTGAAAGATCTTAAGCAACCAAGGCACTTAAGAAAGCACGTGGAGCGCTTGGCTCACACGGCTGTCTAGCCACAGCCAAGGCACTAGTCGAGGAGAGGGTGTAGGGTCGAATCCTCGAAAATCACAAAAGGGGATTTTACAAAGGTTTTTATAAATTAAATTTTATTTTGCATGTGTGCTAAGGTTTAGGAGGTATAATGGGTGTATTATGCAATTTGATTATAATTCTAAGGTTAGGGAGTCATAAGGTAATATTGGAATTATTTACCTAGGTGGTAAATAGGTATTTTACTAGGGTGAATATTATTTTACCTTAGGAGATAAAGAATTGAGTTGGATATAAATTTTTGTGAAATTGAGAAATTGAAGGTTTATTTTGAAAGGGTAATTTTTGTGAAGATAGTATTGTTGAATATTGCTATTTAGATGGAGATATAGGTGTATCATGAAGTTGAGCTATACTTGTATTTGTGAATTATAACACTTGTTATCTAACCCTTGGTACTTGGAAAATAAGAAGGCATTTTTTGAAGGCAGTTTTGAGAGGAATTTCTCCAATCAAGAAAAATGTATGGGAAAATTATTCCATGTGTAAAAATGATGAATGTGAGTGTATTTCTGAAAATAAGTTTGGAGTGAAAAGGATTTGATTAGGGCTTCCTTATTGAGTGTGTTTGAGTTAATGCTTCAAGGTTTTCTAGAATAAAGAGTTATTATTAAAACCTTATTTTATAAGCATTATTGTTGAAGCCATTGGTTGAGCAAAGAACTAGGGTTTGAAAATAACATGAGTATCATTGTTATGTAAGAGTTATTTCATAAGCATTGTTTTTTAAGTGAGTTGTGTGAAGAAATTGAACTAGGGTGTGAAAATAACATGAGTATCATTGTTATGTGAGATTGAGCATTGTTGGAAACATTTTGAATGAATGTCATATGCTTGGACTAGGGTTTGTAAGGAAGAATTATTTCATTGAGTGATTGGTTGAGTAGATTTGGTTGAGCCTAGTCAAGTGGATGTGTGAAGTGATTGTTCAAGTTCCATAAAACAAACTATTCTATATTTAGAATTGAATTGAGAAAGTGATTGAGTTGAAGCATATTGAGTCTCTAACAATTCTCTATATGTTTCTGAAAGAGTGATTGAAAGTGATTGAGCATTGTGTTGAGTATAGAGTATATTGAGTCTCTAACAATTCTCTTTATGTTTCTATGAGATTGGAAAAGTTTTAGTGTGGACTTGTTGAGCAGATTTGAGGTAAGTATTTGAGAAGACTTGTGGATAGATTTGGGTGAGATTTTGTAGAAGCTTATAGTAAATATTAAGAGTAAATTTGAATAAGTCCTTGTGAGGACTTATTGAGCAAATTTGGACATGTTCTTGAGAGGACTTATTTAGAAGATTGGACAAGTTCTAGAGATGACTTGTGGATGGATTGGTTTGATCTTTTGAGAAATATTATAAGGTATATTTAAGATAAGTCTTTGAGAAGGCTTGAGAGAAGAGTTGATTGATTGATTTGTTCAAATATTGAGTTAAGGTTTGGAGCAGATCCAAAAGATTTAATTTGTGATTAAGTAAAGATTTGATTTAATGCTTGAGGATAGAGATTGAGCATAAATTTATGCTATATCAAAGGATTATGTTTAGTGTAGATCAGAGGATAGATATTGAGGACAAATTTGTGCTAGGTGCATATTTGAGGACAGGTTTGTGTCAAACCAGAGATAGAGATTGAGTATATTTGTGCTAGATCAAAGGACTGTGTTTAGTATAGATTTGAGATAGAGCTGAGTGCAAGCTTTGGAGGTGACAAAGTATAGAATACGATAGTATCTAGTGGATAGAGATACATTAGCTAGGGTAGTGAGGATAAGTCTTCTAAGTGAGGACAAGAATATTCAATGGATATAGATCCATTAGCTAGTGTAGTAAAGGTAGTAGTTCTAGAAGATCACCATCCAAAGCAAATATTAGGAGATTGGTATCTCCTATGTATAGAGATCCACAACCCTGATTTAGGGTATTGGTATCTCCTTTGGACAGAGGTCCATAAACATTATAATAGGGAAAGTGATATAGAGCTATGCACAACACACAGCAAGAATGCAAAAACTAACAAATGCACAGGCAAATTCCAGCAAGCTTCATTAAAATCAGAGGTCTCCCCTCGAATACACAGCAATTTCCCCCCAAAAAAAAAATAAATGGCCAAGAGTCCCTCGATACAATGCATGCATGCCTTTTTCTCCTCGGCCGCCACCTCCTTCTCCATCATTACCTGGAATGCGAGACTCCCCATACCGCCCGCACGAATGCTCTGTCCCACCGGAAAATGCCGTCGGATGCATCGAAACATCATGCCCGTAGTGGCGGTATGCCCCGCAGCCGCTCGTCGATCCACCGCCAAGTCAATCATTCCTAAGAATGCGCCATGGCCGTTTGCAGCTGATGCCACGTGTCCCGTTGCCATGCTTCCTATAACCGCTTCATATTCTCGGGCCACCTGTAACTTCACGCCACGTGTCCTTCTACACCGGTCCCTGGAGTCGTCGGCTGGTCAACGTCGTGAGCGCCCTGTCGCGATATCGCGACGTTTTTGCCCCAACACTTTCTCTCTCCTCTTTGGTCGCGATATCGCGACGTTTTGACGTTAGGCTTCTCTCTCCTCCTTGGGGCCGCGATTCCGCTACACGTCGCGAAATCGCGACGTCTAGGCCTTCCTTACTCGCTTTCCTCCCTTGGGCCGCGAAACCGTGACATGTCGCGATTTCGTGACATCTTTGCATTGTGGAACCTTGCCCCCGGATATGTCACGATTTCGTGACATCTTTGCATTCCGTACGTCCTTGGCTCGGAAGTGTCACGATTTCGCGACATCTTTGCATTGTGGAACCTTGCCTCCGGATATGTCATGATTTCGTGACATCTTTGAGATTTGCCTTCGAAGGTGTTGCGATGTCTTTATGCTTCCAAGTCTTGCCTCCCAAAAGTGTCACGATTTCGCGACGTCTTTTAAACTTTATCTTGAAGGTGTCACGATTTCGCGACGTCCTGAAACCTAGTCTTCGAAGGTGTCACGATTTCGTGACGTCCTTGAACTTTGTCTTCGAAGGTGTCGCGATTTCGTGATGTCCTTGAACTTTGTCTCCGAAGGTGTCACGATTTCGTGACGTTTCTTGTGCCTTAGAACTTTTTGTCAAAGATGTTCCTGTGCTTTCAAACCCTGCTTCCGAAAGTGTCACGATTTCGCGACCATTTTGCGTCCAGACTACGTTGCAATAGAAATGTCACGATTTCGCGACAGTTTGGCGTCCCGACTGCGCTGCTTAAGAAATGTCACGATTTCGCGACAGTTTGGCGTCCCGACTGCGCTGCTTAAGAAATGTCACGATTTCGTGACAGTTTGGCACTGAAGCTGCCTTCCTTCAAAAATGTCGTGATTTCGCGACCGTTTGGCGCCTTGACCTCTTTGCCTCAGAAATGTCGCGATTTCGCGACCATTTGGCATCTTGCACCCTGTTCACCAAAAAGCGTCGCGATATCGCGACAATTTTGACACTTAGAAAAAAAAACATTTTGGTTGATGCAAGATTGCCGCTTTGCCTCCGGATGCTCTCCGCATCGTACACCCGGGTGGGTTTGAGAAGTGACCTCACTTCTGATTTGACTGAGGTAGACCCAAACGATCAACCTCCGCCTTGGATAGCCAAGTCGCATCTTCTATGGGTCGGCCCTTCCATTTGATTAAATACTCATAATAACTCCTGTTTCGAGTACTATGACCCTCACGCGTATCCAAAATTTCTTCTATCTCGTCCGCAATTGGGGTGACTGCCGGAATGCTCCACAAATCTGGACTGGGTACTTCACTCGTTTCTCCTTCATGATACTCAACCAAATCTGAGATGTTAAACACGGGGGAGATGTTAAGTTCACTTGGTAACTCCACCTCGTAGGCATTACCCGAATCCCGTTTGCCAATGATTTTGCATGGCCCAAATTTCTTCATTTTGAGTTTGTTGTAGGTCTTGGCAGGAAACCGTTCCTTCCGCAGATGGACCATGACCGAATCTCCTACTTGGAACTCCTTAGCTCTGCGTCTTTGATCCGCCCTCATCTTATATTGAGCATTCATCTTGGCAATGTGTCTTGTCACTTCCTCATGCACTCCTTTCAAGTGTTCGGCAAAGTCTTCTGCCTCAGCACTGCATTTCTCCCTTGTCTCCAGCCTTCTTAACTCCGAAGCGTTTCGTGGGCTGCTCCCATAGATAATCTGGAATGGTGACTTATTGGTACTCCGATTGACCGAGCTGTTATATGCAAACTCAGCTTGCGACAGCACCAGATCCCATCCCTTGGGCTTGTCCCCTACCAAGCATCGTAGTAGGTTGCCCAAACTCCGATTAACCACCTCTGTTTGGCCATCTATTTGCGGGTGGTAAGCGAAACTGAACTTTAACTCCGTCTTTAATTTCTTCCGGAGGGTCTTCCAGAAATAACCTACAAACTTGGTATCTCCGTCCGACACAATGCTTCTTGGCAGCCCATGAAGGCGTACCACTTCCTTAAAGAACAAACCAGCTACATGGACCGCGTCGCTAGTCTTCTGGCATGGGATAAAATGTGCCATTTTCAAAAATCTGTCCACTACCACAAAGATGGAATCATGCCCCCTCTGCGTCCTAGGCAAACCAAGCACAAAATCCATACTAATATCTTCCCACGGCCGCTCAGGTATAGGTAGCGGTTGATACAAACCAGTAGGCTGCCTCACACCTTTTGCCATCTGGAAAATCCTACAACTCTGTACAAACTTTGCCACATCCTACCGCAATTGTGGCCAGTAATAGTTTTCACTAACCAATGAGATGGTCTTGTCACGACCAAAGTGTCCAGCTAAACCCCCACTGTGCTTCTCTTTAATGAGGTTCTCTCTCATTGAGCTCTTCGAAATGCACAACTGGTTCCCCTTAAACAACATTCCATCTTGAATCAGGTAATCCAACCATCTAGTCCTGTCCAACGCAACAGGCACAGTGCAGGCTTTCCAAGCTTCTACGAAATCGGGGTCTGCAGGGTATAAGTTCTTGAGCTCAGCAAACCCTACAACCTCCACTCTCATTTTTGTCATCAGACATTGCCTCCTACTCAATGCATCTGCCACCCTATTGGATCTTCCACTTCGATGCTTCAGCACAAAGGTATAGCTCTGCAGGAACTCTACCCATTTTAGGTGTCTCTGATTCAATTTTCCCTGACTGTTAATAAACTGCAGCGCTTGATGGTCGGTATAGAGAACAAACTCCTTCGGCAACAGATAGTGCCTCCATTTCTTGAGTGCTTGAACTATGGCGTAGAACTCTTGATCATATACCGAATACTTTCTCCTGGCATCATTGAGCTTCTCGCTAAAATAAGCTACGGGCCTACCTTCTTGGCTCAAGACGGCTCCTATCGCACCGCCACTCGCATCGCAGTCTACCTGAAACACCTTATTGAAATCTGGAAGTGCTAAAATGGGTTGCTCAGTGACCTTCTTCTTCAGCATAGCAAAGCTTTTATCTGCTCCAACTGTCCACTGGAATTCCTTCTTGTTTCCCTTCATTGTCTCAGTAAGAGATGCACAAATACTGCTGAAGTTTCTAATAAATTTTCTGTAGAAACTGGCCAGACCATGAAATGATCTAACCTCGGTCACACTCCTTGGGACAGGCCATTCTAGGATAGCCTTCACCTTTTTGGGGTCCATCTTGAGACCATTTGCTGATATGACAAATCCCATGTATACCAGCTCCTTCTTCACAAAGTTGCACTTCTTCGGATTGATCAATAACTGCTCCTCCCGCAGTTTCTCAAGAACCTTCCTGATGTGCATCAGGTGCTCCTCTAAGGTTCTCGCTAAAAATCAGTATATCATCCAAGTAAACAATAACAAATTTGCCCAAAAATTCCTTCAGAACTTCATTCATTAACCTCATAAAGGTACTAGGTGCATTGGTTAATCCAAATGGCATAACCAACCACTCATACAGTCCTTCTCTGGTTTTGAAGGTTGTCTTCCACTCATCCCCTTCTCTAATGCGGATCTGATGGTATCCACTTTTCAAATCAATTTTTGTGAAGTACTCAGCTCCACTCAAGCAGTCCATGATATCATCCATTCTCGATAGGGGGAACCTGTATTTAATGGTGATCTTGTTGATTGCCCGAGAGTCGGTGCACATCCTCCATTCTCCATCCTTCTTGGGTGCTAATACTGCTGGTACAGCACATGGACTAAGACTCTCCCTTATCAGGCCTTTCTTCAATAGATCTTGAACTTGCCGATTTAATTCTTCGCTTTCCACCGGTGTCATTCGATGTGCAGCCTTGTTTGGCAAGCTCGATCCAGGCACCAGATCTATGTGGTGACTGATCTTCCTAACAGGTGGTAAACCTTCAAGAACATTGTCGTAAATGATATCGAGGAATTCTTCTAATAGTCCCATGACTTCCATTGGAATCTCCTTGCATCCTTCTTCCCTAACTCTGGGGATTATAGCATAACACACATGATCCGGCTTCAGGCCTTCCAAGAATCTTTTGCCATCAACTAGACAGACTCGTGCACTGCTGCATACTTTCTCATCCGCCTCTTTCAGGGGTTTTAACTTATGGCGAACTCCATTCTTTGATAGAGAATATGTGTTGGCTCGACCATCATGAACAACACTTCGGTCAAACTGCCATGGCCTCCCAAGCAGCAGGTGACATGCATCCATGGGCAAGATGTCACATAACACTTCATCTTGGTAAGTTCCAATGTTGAACTTCACCAGACATTGCTCACTCACCAACACCCGATGGTCCTTTTGCAACCATGCAATTCGATAAGGGTGTGGGTGTTTTCTCCTTTCCAACCGTAGCTTGGAAACCATTTCCTCTCGAAACCAAATTGTCAGTGCTTCCATTATCAATAATGATATTACGGACCTTGCCTGCGCACTTGCATCTTGTCCGAAACAAGCTGTTCCTTTGGTCTGCCTTTTCCTCTTCATTCAAAGAAGACTCTTCCGATAATCATGGCTTCCCCTCTTTCTCGCCTCCTCTCGAATGCTCAGACTCTACACCTTCGTCTCGCTACAGCAGCTCGGGCCTGACCCTCTGGTCTTCGATTTGGCCTCTCTTGATGTTGTGGGCAGTTGTATGCCCTGTGTCCTTCTTCACCGTAGTTGAAGCAGGTTCCTCTAAAGACACCTCTTCCAAACCCTCGCCCGCACCTACCTCTTCCTCTTGGGTAGTTGTTGCTCTGATTGCGTGGGCGTTGGTCATCCTCCTCCTTCACTTCTTTTTGTTTCTGGCTGCTGCTAGCTTCCGCAGCTTTTCCAAAATCTTTGTATCTTCCACCACTACCTCTTCCACCAGCTCTTCCACCCCTGTCCTTCCCTCTCTGCTTGCCATCAAACCTTCTATTTAGTTTCTCTTCCACTTTTAATGAAAACCGATATGCATCCTCCACCGTGCTCATTCTAACCAGCCCCAGCTCTTCTTGAATGCTGGTTCGCAATCCATTTATGTAACGTGCGACCTTCTCTTTGTTCGCCTCCGAATGGCCGATTCTGATAGAGATTTGATAGAACTCTTCAGTATATTCCTTGACAGACTTACTAGCCTGTCGAAGACTGCATTTTCTTCAACAAATCCAACTCATAATCTGTAGGGATGAACTGCCTCTTTAGTTTCTCTACCATCCTATCCCACCTTGGTGATCCTTTCCTTTCCCCTCCTGTTCCTTTCTAACTGCACTCCTTTCCACCAGATGCTAGCATGCCCCTTCAGCTTGGTTTTTGTGAATCTGATCCGATTTGGATCTGCGATTTCTTCGTATTCGAAGTACTCCTCCATGTCGTTGATCCAGTCTATTAATTCCTCAGGGTTGAGGTTTCCAGAGTAAGTCGAGACGTCAAATTTTGGCTTCTTCCCAATCTGGGAGATAGCCCTGTATAGCCTAGCCTCTGCTGGGTCCAAGGCCTCTTTCGCATTAGATGGAACTTCTTCTTCCCACGCTTCATCTTCGCTGGGTTCTTCCCTTCTCGGCTCGACTCCTCTTCTAATTTCCTCTTGCAGGGCCTCAACTTGCCTCTGTAGGGCTCTTAGATCGACCTCCTCCCTTCTTGCTCGTCTGTGCCTTATACCACCACGGTCTCTTCGCGGAGGCATCTTGCTTCTTCTTCACAACCCCACAACCACGGTCCTGGCGCAAACTGCCTCTCTGTTCGGCGATCGGTTTGCACTCTCAGAACCAACCTGCTCTGATACCACTTGATATAGAGCTACGCACAACACACAGCAAGAATGCAGAAACTAACAAATGCACAGGCAAATTCCAGCAAGCTTCATTAAAATCAGAGGTCTCCCCTCGAATACACAACAATTTCCCCCCAAAAAAAAATAAATGGCCAAGAGTCCCTCGATACAATGCATGCGTGCCTTTTTCTCCTCGGCCGCCACCTCCTTCTCCATCATTACCTGGAATGCGAGACTCCCCATACCGCCCGCACGAATGCTCTGTCCCACCGGCAAATGCTGTCAGATGCATCGAAACATCATGCCTGTAGTGGCGGTATGCCCTGCAGCCGCCTGTCGATCCACTGCCAAGTCAATCATTCCTAAGAATGCGCCATGGCCGTTTGTAGTTGATGCCACGTGTCCTGTTGCCATGCTTCCTGTAACCGCTTCATATTCTCGGGCCACCTGTAACTTCACGCCACGTGTCCTTCTGCACTGGTCCCTGCAGTCGTCGGCTGGTCAACGTCGTGAGCGCCCTGTCGCGATATCGCGACGTTTTTGCCCCAACACTTTCTCTCTCCTCTTTGGTCGCGATATCGCGACGTTTTGACGTTAGGCTTCTCTCTCCTCCTTGGGGCCACGATTCCGCTACACGTCGCGAAATCGCGACGTCTAGGCCTTCCTTACTCGCTTTCCTCCCTTGGGCCACGAAACCGCGACATGTCACGATTTCGTGACATCTTTGCATTGTGGAACCTTGCCCTCGGATATGTCACGATTTCGTGACATCTTTGCATTCCGTACGTCCTTGGCTCGGAAGTGTCACGATTTCGTGACATCTTTGCATTGTGGAACCTTGCCTCCGGATATGTCATGATTTCGCGACATCTTTGAGCTCTGCCTTCGAAGGTGTTGCGATGTCTTTATGCTTCCAAGTCTTGCCTCCCAGAAGTGTCACGATTTCGCGACGTCTTTTAAACTTTATCTTGAAGGTGTCGCGATTTCGTGACGTCCTGAAACCTAGTCTTCGAAGGTGTCACGATTTCATGACGTCCTTGAACTTTGTCTTCGAAGGTGTCACGATTTCGCGACGTCCTTGAACTTTGTCTCCGAAGGTGTCGCGATTTCGCGACGTTTCTTGTGCCTTAGAACTTTTTGTCAAAGATGTTCCTGTGCTTTCAAACCCTGCTTCCGAAAGTGTCACGATTTCGTGACCATTTTGCGTCCAGACTACGTTGCAACAGAAATGTCACGATTTCACGACAGTTTGGCGTCCCGACTGCACTGCTTAAGAAATGTCACGATTTCATGACAGTTTGGCGTCCCGACTGCGCTGCTTAAGAAATGTCACGATTTCGCGACAGTTTGGCACTGAAGCTACCTTCCTTCAAAAATGTCACGATTTCGCGACCGTTTGGCGCCTTGACCTCTTTGCCTCAGAAATGTCACGATTTCGCGACCATTTGGCATCTTGACCTGTTCACCAAAAAGCGTCGCGATATCGCGACGCTTTTGACACTTAGAAAAAAAAAACATTTTGGTTGATGCAAGATTGCCAGCTTTGCCTCCGGATGCTCCTGCATCAGAAAGGATTCCCAAGAGAAAAATTTAGAAAATTTTAGTGAAATATTTTCTCTATGGAGTAGACCACATTGGGTGAACCACATAAATTATGGTGTCTCTATTTTGTGTGGTTATTTGTACATTGCTTTGATTACTTCTATTGATATTGATATCTTTACATTGTATAATATTGATTGGGAAAGAAAAGTAAAAAGTGGTCTTATATTGTTCACCCCCCTCTTAGTATAAGCTTGTGTTCTTTAATTGATATCAGAGCGGGTTCCTTCGAAAGAGTTTAAAATATTTAAGGAAAAGATAACAAGAACACAATGGATTATAAGAGTGTTTCCTAAAACAATTTAGATCTAGTATTTGATGGAAGTGACTATATATATTAGAGTATGAGAATGAAGATTTATCTGATGGAACTTGGCAATGAAATTTGGGAAGTAGTTGAAATTGGATATGATCCCTTAGTTAATCCACCTACAGATAAGGAAGGTAAGCTCCTACATAATTAAAATTCAAAAGCAATGAATGCACTTTTGAGAGGTTTGCATAGAACAAAGTCCATGAAAGTTATGCATTGTCAATTTACAAAAGAAATGTGGGATAAATTGCAAAATATATAGGAAGGAGATATAAGTGTTAAGAAAGCAAAGATACAAAATCTCAAAGGACAATTTGAAGCATTAATAATGAAGGATGAGGAAAATATTAGTACTTATCTACTTCAAATTTATGAGGTTGTTAATGATATGAATGACTTAGAATGAATATTGATGAATCAGATGTTTGTGATAAATTCTTCAGAACTCTTCCAAAAATATTCAGTGAAAAGGTTTCTACTATATAAGAGTCAATAGATGGTGATTATTTGACAAGAGATACATTTCTTGGTATTATTACAACATTTGATATGAGAACAAAAGAGGAACCTAATCCCCAAAAATAAGCAACATTCAAATCAATCAAAAAGACAAAGGATAAGAAGCCAGAATCAAGCATTGAGTCATCTAGTTATGAAGAAGCTAATTATGGTAGAAGGGATAAGGATTCTAGAGGATCTAGAGATATAAAATCTATTAAATGTTTCAATTGTGGAAAGTATGGTCATTATGCAACAAATTGTAAAGAAGCTAAGAATAATAATGGTGAAGAAAAATAGGATCACAGGAATAGGGAATCATAAAGATACATGCACCAAAATAAAATCAAGGATGGACAGAGCAGAAAAGGAAATAAGTTCTTTCAAATAAAAAAGGGGAGATACTATGTGGATAATGCAAGTAAGTACTCAAGTGATAGTGATGCTAGTTTTTTAGATAATGATAGAGATGAAGTCTTATTTATGATCGAATAAAAATAACAAGTTAAGAAAAGGACTCCAGTAATTCTCAAGTGTTTTATATGTGGTAACTTTGGACATCTTGAATATAGTTGTACAAAGAATGGTTATAATTTCAGTGATGATGAATATGAAGATACACTTGAAGGACTAGAAGAGAATATTCTAATGGCACTAGAAGACAAGCCATTAGAAAATAAATATGTGGACAAGGGCAAACAAATAGAGGAAAATTCAGAGAAATATGGATATGATCTCAAGGGAGAACTTATTTATGCTCTTGACACAGTAAATAAGGTAAGAAAGAAAAAATCTAAATTTGAAATTTAGGTTCAATAATATGATGAAGAGATAATATTGCTTATAGAGGATCTAGAAAAATCAAGGGCTAAGACAAATAATTTCAAGGATAAGTTAGAAGCAAAGATCTTAGAATGTGAAAATTTAGCACAAGAAGTGGCACTACTGAGAGAAGATTTAGAAGACTCCAAATTCAAGCTAAAAGGGTTCAAAAATAGCTCAAATAACTTGGATATGATCATCAAGATACAAAAGCCTACATCAAGCAAAATAGGTCTTCAATTTGAATAGGTTCAAAAGAGATCAGAAGGAAAGTCAACCTCAATTTTTGGAGGAGAAGAAACTTCAGATGAAGAGACTTCATAAAAGGATAATGTAAGAGAAAGTGAGACATCTGAGGATGAGTTGGACAACAAAAATTTCAACAAGGATAGGAATAATGCACAAAGAAGATACAAATGGAACAACAATCAGAATAGGTCAAGAGAGACTAAGAAACCAATGAGGTCAAGACAAGGAAGATTCAATAGAAGATGTTTTTCACATCATAGATTTGGGCACATGGCTTCATAGTGCAGGACACATGAAAGACATGAATATGGGAACAAATAACTTTTCCATGGGTATTGCTACTCATGTAATCAGTTTGGTCACAAGGCAATGAATTGTAGGGTTCAATACAAAAGAGGATATGGCTTCACTAGGATAAATCCTAAGATATTTACACCTCCAAGGAATAATAACATTAAGTGTTATAAGTTCAATAATAATGGTCACACAACAAAGTAGTATACATCAGACATTTCATAATCAAGTATGAACATGAATAGAAATAGGAACAGGAATAGGAATATGGATATGAAAAAGAATAGAAACAGAAATAAGAAAATGGACATGGAAAGAAATAGTTAGAGGAATTAGAAGGATCAGATAAGAAGAAAAAAGGATAAAGGTAAAGAACAATGTTTTCTGGGACTAGAAATACTCCCATTCCAGAATTAATCACCTCAAGAGGATGTGGGGGAGGGGCTAAGATAAGAACTCATTCTTAGCCCCAAGCCCCAAAGGTGACCCTTTGCCATTGATGTCAAAGGGGGAGAGATTTTAGTAATGGGGAGAGATTTCGTATTTGAGCAAAGAGGAGAGCATTGAGCCAAGGGGAGCAATGTCCGAGGGGGGGAAGAACAAATGAAAGGTCAAGTTTTTGGTAAAAATAATTTGGGTTGCCATTAATGACAAAGGGGGAGATTGTTGGACATTTTGAGTTAAATTTTCATTGATGTCACGAAGAACAATGCAAAGGTTAATGGCAAAAGAGCTTCATAATATTTTTAATATTATGTGGAAGCAAATGAAGGAAGTTTTTTATTAAAACCATGGATGAGAAAATTAAAAGGTTTTTCATAAAAAACCAAGGAAGCTTTTTAAAATCTAAAGGAGGTTTTAATATTTACTTTATAAAATATTTAAATTCAATTTGAATTTAAATTTTATAAATAAATATTACTTATACAAGGAAGCTTTAATTTTTATTAAAGTCAAAGGTTTATAAATATAATTTATAAAATTTAAATTCTTTTAGAATTTAAATATTTTATAAATTATAAAGTGTCGACGTCATCAAAATCAAAACATCCACCGACGTGAAGTGCAAAGGCAATAAAGGGTATTTAAACCCCAATGCAAACCTTAGGAAAATTTATTATTCGATTTGAGGCACATGCAAAAATTTAGAGTCTGCAAAAATTGCTAAGTTAGAGATAGCAAAGGTGAAGGGAGTGCATCATGGTCATGCAAGTGGCAAGGCGGAGGAGAGCACTCATATGGTCTAGCCAGAGGCTAGGCAAAGGAGAGGCCAAAGGCTTTAAAGCCTTTGTTGAAAGATCTTAAGCAGCCAAATTGCTTAAGCTAGCACATGGAGCGCTTGGCTCACATGAATAGCTAGTTGTAGCCAAGGCACCAATCGAGGACAGGGCACATGGTTGAATCCCCAAAAATCGTGAAAGTGAATTTTACAAAGGATTTTATAAATTTTATTTTATTTTTCATGTGTGCTAAGGTTTCAAAGGTATAAGGGGTGTTTTATGCAATTTGATTATAATTCTAAGGTTAGGGATTCATAAGGTAATATTGGAATTATTTACCTAGGTGGTAAATAGGTATTTTACTAGGGTAAATATTATTTTACCTTAGGAGATAAAGAATTGAGTTGGATATCAATTTTTGTGATATTGAGAAATTGAAGGTGTATTTTGAAAGGGTAATTTTTGTGAAGATATTATTGTTGAATATTTCTATTGAGATGGAGATATAATGTGAATCATGAAATTGAGATATACTTGTATTTGTGAAGTATAACACTTGTTATCTAACCCTTGGTACTTGGAAAATAAGAAGATATTTTTTGAAGGCAGTTTTGAGAGGACTTTCTCCAATCAAGAAAAAGGTATGGGCAAATTATTCCATGTGTAAAAATGATGAATGTGAGTGTATTTTTGAAAATAAGTTTGGAGTGAAAAGGATTTGATTAGGGCTTCCTTATTGAGTGTGTTTGAGTTAATGCTTCAAGGTTTTTTGGAATAAAGGGTTATTATTAAAACCTTGTTTTATAAGCATTGTTGTTGAATTTATTGGTTGAAAAAAGAACTAGGGTTTGAAAATAACATGAGTATCATTGTTATGTAAGAGTTGTTTCATAAGCATTGTTGTTGAAGTGAGTTGTGTGAAGAAATTGAACTAGGGTGTGAAAATAACATGAGTATCATTGTTATGTGAGATTGGTTGTTGAGCATTGTTGGAAATATTTTGAGTGAATGTCATATGCTTGGACTAGGGTTTGTAAGGAAGGATTGTTTCATTGAGTGATTGGTTGAGTAGATTTGGTTGAACCTAGTCAAGTGGATGTGTGAAGTGATTGTTCAAGTTCCATAAAATAAACTATTCTATATTTAGAATTGAATTGAGAAAGTGATTGAGTTGAAGCATATTGATTCTCTAACAATTATTTGTATGTTTTTGAAAGAGTGATTGAAATTGATTAAGCATTGTGTTGA
Organism: Wollemia nobilis; assembly: GCA_028583015.1. Classification (NCBI taxonomy): domain Eukaryota; kingdom Viridiplantae; phylum Streptophyta; class Pinopsida; order Araucariales; family Araucariaceae; genus Wollemia; species Wollemia nobilis. The sequence goes on from JAQPPZ010010853.1 coordinate 2,888,520, forward strand.
GTATAGAGCATATTGAGTCTCTAACAATTCTCTTTATGTTTCTATGATATTAGACAAGTTCTAGTGTGGAATTGTTGAGCAAATTTGAGGTAAGTATTTGAGAATACTTGTGGAAAGATTTGGGTGAGCTTTTATGGAATATTACAATAAAGATTAAGATCAGATTTGAATAAGTCCTTGTGAGGACTTATTGAGTAGATTTGGATAAGTTCTTAAGAGGACTTATTCAGCATATTGGACAAGTTCTAGAGAGGACTTGTGGATAGATTGGTGTGAGATTTTGAGGAAGCTTACAAGGCAGATTTGAGATAATTCTTTGAGAAGGCTTGAGAGTATATTTGATTGATTAATTTTTTCAAATCTTGAGTTAAGATTTGGGTCAGATCCAACAGATTTTATTTGTGATTAATTCAAGCTTTGAGTTAAGGCTTGAGGATAGATATTAAGTACATATTTGTGCTAGATAAAAGAATTGTGTTTAGTGTATATCAAAGGACAAATATTGAGGAAAAATTTGAGCTAGACCGAAGGATTGTGTTTAGTATAGATTCAAATATAGAGTTTGGTGCAGATTTGAGGATAGGTTTGTGCTAGACCAGAGACAAAGATTGAGTAGATTTATGCTAGATTGAAGGACTATGTTTAGTACAGATTTGAGACTAAGTTGAGTGTAAGCTTTGGAGGTGACAAAGTATAGAAGATGACAGTATCTAGTGGATAGATATCCATTAGCCAGGGTAGTGAGGATAGGTCTTCTGAGTGAGGACAAAAGTCTTCAGTGGATAGAGATCCATTAGCCAGTGCAGTAGAGGCAACAGTTCTTCTAGAAGATCACCAACCAAAGCAGAGATTAGGATATTGGTGTCTCCAGTGGATAGAGATCCACAACCTTTATTTATGGGATTGGTATCTCTTTTGGACAGAGGTCCATAAACATTGTAATAGGTAAAGGATTCCCAAGATATTGATTGAGAAAATTTTAATGAAATATTTTCTTTGTGGAGTAGCCCACATTGGGTGAACCACGTAAATTGTGGTGTCTCTATTTTGTGTGGTGATTTGTACATTGCTTTGATTACTGCTATTGGTATTGCTATCTAAACATTACATAATATTTATTGGAAAATAAAAGTAAAAGTGGTCTTATACTGTTCACCCCCCTCTCAATATAAGCTTATGTTCTTTAGCTATTCATAGGCTGCCCCCTCAAAAAGACTCAATCCCCTACAAAGAATTCCCTAAGTTATATTTTAAATCAACATGGATTTTTTGGTGATTTGAGGCTTCCTTAAGCCTTTATTGGATTACCCTAAGCTATTATTCTATCTATTTAATTGTATCTAGTGCAATGACAACCCGATCCTCTAGATTATCCCAAGATAATGGTGTTTTACACCTTCTGTCATACAAGGATTCAAAAGGGGCCATCTTCAAGGAAGCATGATGCCCATTATTATAGGTAAATTCTACCAGATGCAAAAAGTCTTTCCATCAAGACTTTTGGTCCATGCAATACATGTGAAGCATTTATTCCAATACTTGGTTAACCCTTTCTATTTATCCATCCATATCAGTATGATATGCAAAACTTATATTCAAAATTGTGCCAATTGCATGATGGAGTGTGTAGCACCCTAAAATTGGCATAGTTAAACCTTAGTAAAAAGATAAAAATTTGAATTTTAACCCCAAAACCGCCCGTTACCCGCTCCCCTTGTTTTTCGTGCCATTTTTAGGATTTGTTTTGACCATTGGACGATATCATCGACGATCAGACGAAATCGTCCCAGATCTGACGAATTCGTCTCGGAACAGAACGTCCAGACGATTTCGTCCCAAAACTGATTTTCATAATTAGCTTCTGTTTCAACAGACTTCTCTAACTTGGGCAGAAAGCGTGTCTGCGTGGTTAGAGTCTCCCCCATTGGAGATCTCCCAAATTGGGATGATCTCCAACCTCCTAACCTCCCCCTAATCCTATATAAACTGGGATTTTCTTAGTTTATCCCCCTGGCTGACTGATTTCTCTGCAACTTTAACTTTTTGTGCATTAGAACACCTTCGCACCATCGTTTGCATTGTGTATTTCAAGTTTTCTTGCAGGAATTTTACTGTTTTTCAGCCGGAGCAAGCTCGGATCATCGTTGGCGATTCCAGACGATTTCGGATGATCCTGTCGTAGATCGGCGATGATCTCGTACGATTGGAGGTGATCTCGACTGTAGTCCAGATTGGGGGCAATCAGAGCCCGGAGTTTGCATTTCTTTATCTTCTCTCTTCATTTCCTTATGCATTAACTTAGTTTATTCTATTTCTGCATTCTGGAGTTCACCTCATTTAGCATAGATGCATGATAAAGTTAAACTAAATTATTAAATTAATGCATTTCCTTTAATTGTTATCTGGATTTATCATTTAGTCAAGTTTACTATTATTTCTATCATTTCCCCTTGCTTTTGTAGTTGTATTTTTGGTCTTTGGTATCTGTTTCTGTGATTGTAGGTTTTTGACGAATTCGTCTGATGAATTCGTTAGGTCGACGATGATCTCGTCTGATCTCAGATGACCGACTATGATCTGAGATGATTCTGTGCAATTGCAGATGATTATGTAATATTTGAGATGATCTGGACTTCTACAAACCTCAGAATCTTCATCAGACATCCGAAATCAGGTACATTCTGTCTTATTTAGCACACTTTCTGTGTTTAGCACTTATTCATGTTTTTTGTATCCATATAAATCAGCATTGGCATATAGAATAGCTTAGATTCATCTTGGCCAAACCTAGGAATTGAATGATTAAAGTATAAAAATGAACACATCAAACCCATTCTCAACCTAGGCATGGAAACCGCCACTCAAAAGTTTCCTGGTGAACCCACCATCCATCAAAAATTCACCCTTATACCCCTCCCCCGAGAGGCGCGACCTTCAAAGGGCCTCTCAATCCGAGGTATTGTCCCATCCTTCTCGCATCCCCCTTTCGGGCGTGGATCCTATAGCCTGAAGGTAAGGATGCAAAAAATTTGGAGCGATACATTTTGGTGAACCCGACGTGAAAACTAAAACCTTTTGAAAACAATCCAAAAATAAAATAAAAAATAAATGCATTTAGAATCATCAGACAAACAATTAAAGATTGCATATCATATTTAGATGGTAGATTATAATAAAAGATGAGTTGTCACCATTAATGTTGAAAATCAATTAGCAGCCATAGAGATTACTTCTGTGCTTAGAGTACCTCAAACAAATAGGGTCCAACCTTTGTGGGACGAACTTGATAGGAGATTGGGTATCATTGAATCTAGGTCGACAGAACTTAGGCAAATTAAGAGGTTTGTCCTAGATAGAATCCTGGATCCTGATCAAGTGACCTTATATCATGAACTTCAGAGAGCTTGCCATAGGTGGTTAGCAGATAAAAGAGCACTTGTGTCTTCCGAATTGTACACCTTTGAGGAATACCTCGACAATGCAGTTGTAGTACATAAATTTCTATCTCGTATAGAGGATCAAGAGGTCATTCTTACGGATAGAAAGAGATGGAATAGAGTTCCTAGAGCTGTGTTATATCGAGAGTATTGCCATGAACTTTATTTCTACAGGTCAGAGTCTGAGACAGATAATATCACCATAGCACACTTTGTCAAATTTTTGAAAAACCATTTCCAATTTGAAGAGGAGCATTTCATGACTCCTGATGAACTTGATCCTATTAATGATATCCATAAACTATTTATAGAAAACTAAGCCATTCTTTTATTATTATTATTTCTTGCATTTAGTATGTTGTTTGTTGTCTTTATAATATTATCATAAAAACAAAAAACAAAACAAAAATATAACAAAAAAATTAAAACGTTTTCTTTTAAGTATTATAGTAGGTATATAATTAAAATATATACCTCCCAAACTTGTCGCAAATATATATATATATATATATATATATTTGCTAAAATCTAAGTTTAAGCATAATGACTAGACTTAGGAATGGAAAACAGACTGAAGTAGAAGAAGATTGGTTAGGAAAACTAGTAAATAAACCAGATGTCCTTCCTGAAGACCCAATTCAGGAAGAAGGAACCCTAGACCAACAAGAAGAAGAGTTTGTTGAAGGAAATGAACAAAGAGAAACTGTTAGAGAGGAAGGATCCTCATCCCCTAAAGTGTCTCCGGAAGGAGCTGTTACTTTTGAGAACATGGAACATTTTTGGAAGTTCCTCAATACTAATATTGGCGCTCTTAATAGAGCAGTCCATATGGACAAGGATCAAATTAGTGACACTCAAGCAACCCTAGAAGAAATATATCACACACGCACTAATCCCTTGTCCTTCGTTGATCAAGAAAGTGATCAAGCTGGACCATCCAATTTGGATATGGCCGCTATAATCCAGAACATGCAACAACAACAGGTTACCCAACCACCTAGAGTGCCTGTTACCAAGCCTAGAGTTATTCCCACACAAAAGAAACCTTCATTCACTGCTCTATTTTGCCAAGCTATTGATCAACATACCTCAAATCAACAAAAGCCCAAAACAAAACCAAACACCAATTTAGAACAATCTGGGATACAACATAATGCTACTACAAATCTTCTTCATAATACTCTCCCTACCAACCATTTGCATAATAACAATATAGCATCTAATCCTTACGTCACGCCATCATACGCTCACATACCACCGAACCAATATGGTGGACAAACTAGTAATCTGGAAGCCATGGTGAAACAGTTAGTCTCCCGCATGGACCAGATAGATCCCTACCATCCCTCGTACAATTATCGAGAGATGTGTAGTCAGCCTCTAGATCCTATAGTTGTAGCACAACCATATCCTAAACACTTTCCTATGCCTGTCCTACCTATATACAAAGGAACCGAAGATCCCATAGAGCATCTTCGTATGTTTAGGATAGCATGTCATGATATATCACATGATGACTTGTTATTACTAAAAATGTTCCCAAAAAGTTTAGGAGGGATGGCATTAGAGTGGTATTATCAACTACCCACTCATTCTTTGAGGAATTTCGAAGAAACAACCGAGTCTTTTGTTCATCAATTTAGTGCCTACATCGAAAGGCATGTAACCATTAAAGATTTGTACAACTTAAAACAAGACAAAGATGAATGTTTTGCTGATTTCCTAGCTCGATGGAGACAAGTTGATAGGAAAATTACACTTTGTGTTACCTTATCGAGAAATGTTGGATATCTTTATCAATAATTTACAAGAACAACTATCCTATGAGTTATCAACTGCTACCTTGACCACCTTCGATCAAGCTATAGACTTAGCTCGAAGAGTGGAAGATGCTCTCATTAGGAGAGGTCAGCTTAAAAAGAAAGATGATGAGAAAACATCCAGAAATCAATATAAGAATAAACAAGTTGTGGGTGATGGAGTCACTGATAGCAGAAACATTGCTAATGTTAATACTACGAAAACAACGGAGAAGTTTATACTGAAACCTCCTGATAAACCACCTCAAGAATTTACTAGGTTAAATCAACCTCTATCAACCATTCTCCCACAATTATTAGCACGAGGTTTGATCCAATTACCAAATATCCGGGAACCTGATCCAACTATACCCGGATACAGAGCTGATTTACACTGTGATTTCCATAGAGGACCTGGACACACTACCAACTCTTGTAAAATATTAAAACACAAAATACAAGACTTAATTGATAACAATGAGATGGAGGTGCAAGCCTTTCAACCTAAACAAAATCCTCCCAATAATGCTCAAAAGAACATCCCCCAAAATCAGAATCAGAATGCCAATCAATCATTGGACATATTTCAACATCCTTTACCAAAGCATGGTAAAGAAGTGGCTAATCAAATTGAACATCATAATGTTCCCCCTCCTACCCGATATGTAGGAACTATTAGTGGGCATTTACCTACTCATGATTTGGAAATATTTGACACAACTTTATCCATGGTTACGACCAGACCTCTATATAACATTCAGACACCTGATCTTAGTGATGTAGAATATGAGACTGAAAGTGACATGGAAATCACCTCAAATCAATCGAATAGCTCTGAAGATGAATCAGATCCTATTCAACCTATCACAAGTTCTATGGTTCCAGAAGAACCATTTCCAAGAAGAGTCACTACTCGACCATCGTCTCACCAATTACTTTCTAATGAACAAGCCATAAATGCTAGACCAAGACCCATTCATCATCCACAAAATAATATTGTAGGTACCATCGGAGCTATTACTAGACAACAGGCTCAAAATTCTCAACAAGATCAAACTCAGAATGATGGATCAGCTCCATTTGTTTTGAAAGTTCCTAATAAAGGGAATCATGCACCTAATGTTCAACCTAAACCTCCTTATAATATTAATGAACAATTATCAAATACTACAGCTAGAATTTCCCTTTTGGACCTTTTAAGATCTTCTCCTACACATAGGGATGAATTAATGCTCACATTAAGCCAAATGATGGTACCACAAAATATTCAACTCGAAGCCATGGCCAATACTATCATAACTCGAGAAGTCGATTGTATTGACTTTCGGGATAGAGATATACCGCAACATAGTTTACATAAGGATAACCCCTTATATATTACTGCCCTAATTGGAGATGTAGCAGTTAAACGAGTCTTGATTGATAATGGTTCATCTTTAAACATTTGCACTTTTGACTTCTACCAAAGATTTGGGTTTAGAAGTGATGAAATGAAAAGAACTGATATGATCATAAAAGCCTTCAATGACGAAACACAAGAAACATGTGGAGTTATTACTATCCCATTGCAAGTTGGTCCAAGAACCTTAGACACGACCATGTTTATTGTACATTGCCCGACATCGTACAATATACTCTTGGGTCACCCTTGGATCAACGCGATGCGAGCCGTTCCCTCAACTTTACATCAATGTGTTAAATTCGAATTTAAAAATCAGTTGGTTACCATTCATGGTGATCCTAGACCCTTTGATATGTGTGCTTTGGCAGAACCTGTTGGAGTTCAATTTTTCCCTGCTCTATCATCCACACATCCTAATTCTCATCATCCATCTAAACGTGTGAAACACACACCCATAACATCATCTACTTTTTCTCCATCAACTCCACCTCTACATATAGTTCAACCATCCTCTAAACAAACTACATTAGGACCTCAAAAAGATCCTAAACCCACAACCAATGCTTCTTGTTTTACTCCTATACCTATAGAATCATCCATCGACATCTCTACACCATCTACATCCACCAAAGGCATAGTTTCCACATTAGAAGATATGGGAAATGTTCCTTCTACTTCTTATGCTCTTACTGACGAGCTCTTACCCGATTTATCTAAAATTCTTATATCAGAAAAGACAAACGTTGCTATGCAAGATTCCCTTATCTTAAATAATTTTCCGCCCTCTCCTCGTACCTTGGGCCTCCCACAGCCTATGGGAAGTATTTACCAAGTCGGGAGTTGCGCTTTTATTTATAAGGGATATGACTGGGGAAGAATACCTAGAAACATTAAGACACATTATGATGGATATGCTCGATGTTATTTTACTAATGAGTATATTAAAGCTAAGCCTATAATGCTTAAATTGGGATATAAAGGGAAAGGTTTGGGACCTTTCCAGAATGGTATGAAAGAACCTTTTGAGGTAGAACCATGGCCCGCCCGATGTGGTGTGGGCCTATTTCCTAGTAAAGGTCAGCCCTTCCCATTTGAGGATGATAACCATCTCATATGTTACCAAGATTATTTGGATAAACGTGATGCCTTGCGTTTAATGAATAAGCCATTTACATGTAATATGCTATCTATAGCCTACCCTGAGATGATCGCCGAATCCGACGATGAGTTGGAGGGAGACATCTTCCATGATGTCTCCATTGAGGAACTATTACATCATGAATTTTATTTTGATGGATCTATACCTAGTATAGCCCAGCTTGAGGCCACGACTCCTCAAGATGAATTATCCAAGATAACCTTGGAAGAATTACAAGAATTGGGCATTTCACCCACCCCACCTAATTTTGAGAGAGATCTACACATGGAAGTAGAAAACGTCATAAAAATTAACATTGGAACCAAAGATAATCCTCACATAATCAACATTGGATCAGAATTGAGTCAAGAAAAATAGGATAAATACATTGCATTTCTTAAGGAATATGAAGATGTCTTTGCTTGGACATATGAAGATATGCCAGGATTAGACCCTTCTGTAGTTATGCATCACCTAGTAGTCCATCCGGATGCTAAACCTGTTAAACAAGAAACTTAGAAAAATGCATCCTAAAGTGGCCTTACTAGTCAAAGGGGAATTAGAAAAACTCCTGAAGGTTATTTTTATACAAGCCATTGATTATGCTGAATGGATCTCGAATGTAGTTCCAAGTAACTAAGAAAGAAGCTACCAAAGTTAGGGTTTGCATAGACTTTAGAGATATTAATGTTGCATGCCCTAAAGATGATTTTCCTCTTCCCAACATGGATCAGATCATTGATTTTACTACTGGGAGTGGAATGATATCCTTAATGGATGGATTTTTTGGTTATAATCAGATCAGGATAGCTCCTGAAGATCAAGCTAAAACAACCTTTATTACCCCTTGGGGGACCTTTTGTTGGAAAGTGATGCCATTCGGTTTGAAGAATGCAGGTGCAACATATCAACGAGCCATGACTTATATCTTTCATGATATGATGCATGATATTCTACATGATTATGTAGATGATATTATAGCTCGTTCCATCAAAGAAGATGATCATTTAGATGACTTGAGAAAAGTATTTGATCGGTTAAGGGAATATCTTATCCGACTAAATCCAGCCAAATGTATATTCGGAGTTAAGTCCGGTAAATTATTGGGGGTTATAGTTTCTTTACGTGGCATTGAAATTGACCCTCTCAAGATCATGGCTATCACTGATATGCCCGCACCCACAAATATATCTGAATTACGGAGTCTACAAGGTAAGCTTCAAGCTATTCGTCGCTTCATCGATAAGTTGGCGGACAAAACAGGACCCTTTCTTAAGCTTCTTAAGAAAGATGTCTCTTTTCATTGGGACGACGAATGTCAGGAAGCATTTGAACTCCTCAAACAATATCTCCTTAACCCACCTGTGCTTTCACCACCTAGATCTGATCGCCCATTTATCTTGTATATTTTTGCTTCAGATCTTGCCTTAGGAGCTATGTTAGCTCAACTTGATGATGAGAAGAAAGAACGTGCTAATTATTATATCAGTAGAACCTTAATCAGTTATGAAACCCGCTACACAACATTAGAGAAGTTATGTCTAGCAGTCATATTTTCTACACAAAAATTACGCCATTATATGCTCAATCAGAAAACGTATGTTATTGCTAAATTCGATCCTTTGCGGTATCTCATGAGTCGACCGTACTTATCTGGTCGCACAACAAAGTGGGTTCTTGCGCTAAGCGATTTTGAACTCATGTTTATAGGACAGAAGTCTGTTAAGGGTCAAATCATAGCAGATCAATTAGTTGTTGCACCCTTAGAGTCTACCCATCCCCTCATCATTGAGTTTCCTGATGAATGCCTTAAATTAGAGGTCGACCATCCAGAGCAATGGTCCCTATACTTTGACGGAGCCCGATGCATGAGTGGGGCTGGTGCAGGTATTATTTTAATATCTCCATAGAAACATCTTATACCTCTGTCCTTCAAATTAACGTTTGCTTGTACTAATAACACTGCTGAATATGAGGCTCTAATCCTTGGATTACGAGCTGCCTTGGCACTAAAAATTAAAAATCTATTAGTTTTCGATGATTCTCAACTTGTCATAAATCAAATCAATGATGTTTATCAGACCAGAGATGATAAATTACGTCCATATAAAGCATATGTCTTACAATTATTATCTCTATTTGATCAAGTTACCTTGGAAGCTATTCCTCGAACTAGCAACCGTGCGGCTGACGCTATGGCTGCAGTTGCATCTCTTTTGCCCTTGGAGTTAGATGATGAATATGCTACCATCATTATTCATCGACTCCAAGAACCCGCTTCAAATAAATCATGCTTAGAACCTTTGGATGTGTTTCTAATCAACGAAACTACTCCTGAACCTTGGTACACTGATATATTTAATTTTCTTCAAAATGGGACCTTCCCTGAAGGTTGTAATAGCAACCAACACCGATTATTACGTAGACAAGCAAGTCGCTTCGTAATTATTGGCAATACGTTGTATAGGAGATATTTTGAAGGCATCTTACTGAGATGTTTGAATCTAGAAGAATCTAGATCAGCTTTGAGTGAAGCCCACGATGGATCTTGTGGGGGACACTTTAGTGGTAGCGCCATTGCTAAGAAGCTCCTTAGGATAGGATATTTTTGGCCTACCATGGAGAATGATGCACATGATTACGTGCGCCATTGCGACAAGTGCCAAAAACATGCTGACCTTGTCCATGCGCTTGCACAAGAACTGTAGGCTATTTCATCTCCTTGGCCCTTTTCAAAATGGGGCTTAGACATCATTGGAAAAATCAATCCTGTGTCATCTGATGGACACAAATTCATCATAACCACCATCGAGTATTTCACGAAGTGGGTTGAAGCTATGCCCTTAGCTTCTTGCACTGGAACCCAAGTTTCCAAGTTTATTTTTAATCAAATTATTTGTAGGTTCGGAATTCCTGCAAATCTCATCTCAGATAATGGAACTTGTTTAAAAAATAAAGATGTCAAAAAATTATGTCAAAAATATAAAATTCAACATCGTTGGTCCACTCCCTATTATCCTCAGGGTAATGGCCAAGCAGAAGCATCTAATAAAACATTAATCAAAATCCTCAAAAGACTGGTCAATAAATCTGGCCGAGATTGGCACATCCAATTATATCCTGCTTTGTGGGCTTATCGAACTAGTGTTCGCACTCCCACAGGCACTTCACCTTTTGTTTTGGTTTATGGTGCTGAAGCAGTTTTTCCCTTTGAATTAGAAGTTCCTTCTTTGGCTCTACTACTTCAAGATACGGAAGTAGGAGATGAATATCATGCTGGCAGATTTAGTCAGCTGGAACTCCTAGATGAGAAGCGCATCAATGCTTTGGAACATCTTCGTGCCTACCAAAACAAGCTCAAGCGAGCATACCTCAAGAAAGTTCATCATCGATCCTTTGAGATCGGTGACCTTGTCTTAAAAGAAAATAAAAAAATACTAATGCAACTAAAGATCTTAAAGGTAAATTTGAGCCCAACTGGCTTGGACCATATATCATCACTGCTAAATTTGGATCGGGAGCATACCGATTAGCTACCTTAGATGGTAAAGATCTTAAAGAACCTATGAACATTATGCATCTTAAACGCTATTATGCATAAAATCTGGTCATTTCATCATTGTATATATTGTTATTTTGCATATTGTTTCATTTTAGTCATCCATATAAAAATTTCAAAAACAGTCACATTGTGTATCTTCTCAATTCATCAATTAAAATCAAAAAATCAAAAACATCAAAAACATCAAAATCATCAAAATCTTCAAAAACATCTTTTATTTTTGTACCTGTCAATTCTTGAAGTATTGCAGTTATATTTTCAATTATTTTGGATAAATTAGCATTTATTTGGAATCCCGCACTTTCACACTCACATGAATAAATATCTTGATTTTATTTTGTATGATTATTAATCTCTCTTATATCAAAGTTCACAGTTGAATTAAATAAAGTTTTGAGCATAGAGAATTGATCTTGTTATTTACTTGAACCAAGTATATCTCTTCACATTAAAATGATTTCATTGCAAATTCAATATGATGCTACATAGTAGAAGTGGTTTCTTGAGCGAAAAGTTTCCCCTGCTATCCTATCATGCACATGGTCTAGAATCTTTGAGAATTGACAAAAGGACAAGCTCACCCCTGCCCAGAATAAAAATCCCTTGCTCTACAGCCAATCCGAGCAAGTATCCCTAGTATAGGAAGAAAAAGAAAAGTCAAAGAAAATGAGAAAAAGAAAAATATTATTTTGTACCATCGCAACAATATTTCAGCATTATCTCAGTTCCAAGCAAAAATACAAAAAAAAAAAAAAGAGAGAAAAAGAGAAAAGAAAAAGCAAAAAGCAATAAAATCCCTTTCCCTACCCCTTGAAAAAGAAAATAAGGGTGAATGAGCTTGAATCCCTGGAATTCTCAATTATTCGAAAACTGTGAGGTAAGCCCCATAACAGGTGGTTTGTGCCCAACCCGCTTGGCCTTGGGTAATCCCTAGCGTGGTGATATGTCTGTCACATTAGCGACCTTCTTTTGTACAGACCTATGTCTGCTTATGGATTAGCTAGCTCTTGATGACCCAACTTACATAGTAGTCTGGTATGGTTACATGCATATAAATCATGGTCAACGAACACTTATTTGGTTAATTCAAATTACTTGTATCAAATTATCTTGCTCAAAATTGGTAAATGAACAATACAATTGCACACACATTTGTATTTGAGAGATTTTTGTATCATTATGATAAATCAAGATCGGTAATGAACTCACATATGCACATGAGGGTTCCTTATAAATCTACATTTTGTCTTTGAGATAATTTAAAATATTTCTGCACCTCTTTTTGGAATAATTTCATCTTCTTATTTAAGAACATCTGTTTAGTATAAAAACAATTACATACATTGTTTTCAAAAATCCAAAAATTCTTTCAAACAACATATTAAACAATCTAGTAAATAAAGTCACGTTTATATTTTTTTTGTTTATCTCAAAAATCAAAAATCAATTATGCAATAAAATTATTTTTTCTTGGATTTCGCGATGATGGTATAAGTCTATACCTATAATTCTATGCCTAGCGCAAACCATTGTTCTAATTTTATTTCCCATTCATTATAATTTATAAAACATATGGCTTACATCATTATGTCACACAATTGTGCTTTAAAAAGAACGAACACATTTTTTTCTATTTCATTTCATTATGTCAACATTCCATTTTTGCAACCATGGTATAATTCCTAAGGAATTATTCAAAAAATTTATCACACTTAGGAATTTTATGCCTAGCAAAAATCATATTTTTAATATTTCATGCATAATATTTTCATGGCAATCTGAAAACAAATCATCACCATCATCATTTTCATCATCACAACACAAAGTCTTAAGACAGTCTCTTAAGCACTCTTTTACTTTTAGCAATATTTCTATACTGGGATTAGCTTGATGACCTAGTGAGCGACGACTCCATGAAATGGTCTATAACAGCGACAATGTCCTTTGAAATTATTGTTAGAAGTCCCTTTATTTTCATCAAATCACACCACAAAAACAACCAATTTGTTTACATCAGATTATTTCATTTAAATTTTATGGCATGACATAAAATTATAATTTATTTCAAATGACATAATTACATGAATCATTAATCAACAACCAAACAAATCCAAAATTAAAGCATCATACAACATATACACAAGTCATATCATCAAAAAGACTATATATATATCAACAAATTATGTACATCATATCAAAACTGGATTGGTATGCCACAATCAATATCCTGGCATCCTCAATCCTCTCAAAAAAATAAATAATAATATTAATATATACAATCTCTGTGTAGTGAGCGGCTAGTCTCGAGAAGCCCTCGAGCTCTCAGCCTTGTCTCCTCCCCCACCCTGATGTGGAGGAGGTGGTCCCATAGAGGTCCGAGCTGTGTCTCGAGTCCTCACCGTCGAACGTGAGGATGTCCTCAATGATCCCATCCTGATCGACTACGCAATGCCGACTGGCAGCTGTAACCTCTGGCCCTTTAGAACCATCTGGAAGTATACTCCTTGATAGAACGCAGTCTGAGCCATAGACCGTGCCAACTCCTCTTCATGTAAATTTACTTGGGGCTCAAAAGATGTGAGGTCTTGCTCAGTGTCTCACCATACTATCTTAGTTCCTTCTCCTATGACTAGTGGCTTGTGCGTGGGATATCTTGTTTCAACTTGTATTATTTCCTCTCCCTGTGGACTTGTACCTTCTTGGTGTCTTCCCCTTGCTTGAGGTACTTCCTTGCTACTCTCACTACTTGCATATAATTTACTTTTTCATGCAACTTGTTGCCCATAAAGTCATTGTGTATCGCTCCAAATTTTTCGCATCCTTACCTTTAGGCTATAGGATACACACCCAGAAGGGGGATGGGAAAAGTATGGGACAATACCTCGGACTGAGAGGCTCTTTAAAGGTCCTACCTCTTAGAGGAGGTGTATAAGGGTGAATTTTTTATGGATGGTGGGTTCACCAGGAAACTTTTGAATGGCAATTTCCACACCTAGGTTGATAGTGTGTTTGATGTGTTCATTTCATGCTTTAATCATTCAACTCCTAGGTTTGGCCGATATGAATCTAAACTATTCTATATGGCAATGTTGATTTAAATGAATACAAAAATAGAAATGGATGCAAATAACAGAGAATATGCTAACTAGAAGGTGTCATACCTGATTTTGAATGTCTAGTGGAGATTTTGAGTCTTGTAGCAGTTCAGATTGTCTCAGTTTATACGTAATCGTCCCAAATCATAGGAGGTCATCTAAAATCAGACAGAATCATTTGAAATATGATGAATTCATCAGACGAATTCATCAGAAACTTGCAATCATAAAAATAGATACAAAATACCAAATATGCAAGTGCAGAAACAAAGGATAAGGGTAGAAATAATAGCAAACATGCCTGAATAATAGATTCTAATAAAAAATAAGGAAATGCAGTAGTTTTAATAGTTGATTTTAATTTTATCATGCAATTGTGCTAAATGAGGTGAACTCCAAGATGCATAAAACATAATAACTTAAAATAGTGTAGAGGTCTGATATGAAAAATACAAAAAAAGCTAAGAAAATGCAAACTCTGAACTCGGACTGCTCCCAATCTAGACTACAGTCAAGATCACCTCCAATCATACGAGATCATCCACAATCGTCCGAGACGATCCAAGCTAGCTTCGACTGAAAATAGTAGAGTTCCTACAATAAAAATGAAAAATATAGAACACAGACAGTAGTACGAGGGAATAAGGAATTAAATCTATCAGCTAAGGGGTTCAGGTAGGGTCAGGGTCAGGGTCAGGGTCAGGGTCAGGGGGGTAAACTAGAAAATCCTAGTTTATATAGGCTTAGGAAGAGGTTTGAGATGTTGGGGATCATCCCAATCTGGGAGATCTCCAATAGGGAAATCTCCAACTGCGCAGACATGCTTCTGCCTGAGTTGGAGAGGCTGTTGAAACAGAAGCTAATTATGAAAATTCGGTTTTGGGATAAAATCGTCTAGACATTCTGTTCCAGATGAATTCGTCAGATAGGGGATGATTTCATCTAATATGAGATGATATCGTCCAATGGTCAAAACAAATCCTAAAAATTGCACGAAAAATGGGGAAAGTGGGTAAAAGGTGGTTTAACGAGCAATTTGGGGTTGAAATTTAAATTTTAATATTTTATCTTTTTACTAATGTTTTAACCGTGCCAATTTTAAGGTGCTACATTTTGCCCCTCTTTAGAGAATTTTTCGAAGAAAATGCGTTAAAGACGAGTTTTTCCCATTTTATGAGAAAGCAAAAATGTACTGAATTTTTTAGACGACGATTCTTGGTCGAATTGTACGAATGCTGACTATGGTGCCCCCTCTGTGTTTTGACCCAAATCGAACGTTTGAGGTAAAAACGAGAAAAGGCAAAAATTAAAATGTTGATTTTTTTAAATAAAATTAATAAAATAGCGTAAAACCCTAATTCATTTTTATTGTTTATGGTATGATTGAGCGAGGCTAGCCACGCACTGCACAAAGATTGTATATTATTATATTTTTTAAGAGGATTGAGTATGCCAAGCTATTGATTGTGGCATACCAATCTAGTTTTGATATGATGTATATAATTTTTGGATATATATATATGATCTTGTTTTTGATGATATGACTTGTTCATATGTTTTTATGATGCTTTAATGTTTGAATTGTTTGCTTATTTGATTGAGGATTCATGTAATTATGTCGTTTTGAAATATTATAATTTGATGTCATGCTGTAAGATTTTAAATGAAATAATTTGATGTAAACAATTGGTTGTGGTGGTGTGATTTGATAAAAAGAGACTTCTAACAATAATTTCAAAGGACATTGTCACTGTTATAGACCATTTCATGGAGTCGTTGCTCACTCGGTCATCAACCTAATTCCAGTATAGAAATATTGTTTAAAAGTAAAAGAGTGCTTAAGAGACTGTCTTAAGACTTTGTGTTGTAATGATGGAGATAATGATGGTTTGATGATTTGTTTTCAGATTTTCATAAAAATAGTATGCATGAGATACGAAAATAAATATAATTTTGCTAGGCATAAATTCCTAAGTGTGATAAAATTTTGAAAAATTCCTTAGAATTTATACCATGGTTGCAAAATTGAATTTGAACATAATGACATGAAATAGAATAGGTGTTCGTTCATTGGTAAAGCATAATTGTGTAACATAATGATGCAAGTCATATGTTTTGATGAATTTGGTTTTAAAATAAATGGAAAATAAAATTAGAACAATGGTTTGCGCTAGGCATAGAATTATAGGTATAGACTTATACCATCATCACGAAATCCAAAGAAGAAAATAGATTGTTGGTTTTATTGCAAGATGATTTTTTTTTTTTTTTTGTGATGTTTGATAAACAGAAAATAATAATATGATGAACATGTTGTTTGAACTCTTTTGGCAATTTTGTGACACAATGTAGATAATTGTTTTTAAAACAGAATTCTGAAATAAGAGGATGAAATTATTCCAAAAAAGAATTACTGGAATATTTTAAATTATCTCAAAACAAATGTAGGTTTATAAGGGATCCTCATGTGCAAATGTGAGTTCATTACTGATCTTGATTTATCATAATGATACAAAATCTCTCAAATACAAATGTGTGTGCGATTGTATTGTTCATTCACCAATTTTGAGCAAGATAATTTGATACAAGTAATTTGCCTTGACCAAATGAATGTTTGTTGACCATGATTTATATGCATGTAACCATACCAGACTACTATGTAAGTTAGGTTTATCAAGAGCTAGCTAATCCATAAGCTAACGTAGGTCTATACAAAAGAAGGTCGCTAATGTGACGGACATATCGCCACGCTAGGATTTACCCAAGGCCAAGCGGGTTGGGCACAAACCACCTGTTATGGGGCTTACCTCACAGTTTTCGAATAATTGAGAATTCCAGGGATTCAAGCTCATTCACCCTTCTTTTCTTTTCAAGGGGTAGGGAAAGGAGTTTATTGTATTTTGCTTTTGCTTTTCACTTTTGCTTTTTTTTTTTTTTTGTACTTTTGTATTTTTGCTTGATATTTGAGATAATGCTGAAATATTGCTGTGATGATTCAAATAACCTATTTCTTTTTCTTTGTTTCTTGAATTTTTTTTTTCTTCCTATGCTAGGGATACTTGCTCGGATTAGCTGTAGAGCAAGGGATTTTTATTCGGGTATGGGTGAGCTTGTCCTTTTGTCAATTCTCAAAGATTCTAGACCATGTGCATGATAGAATAGCAAGGGAAACTTTTCGCTCAAGAAACCACAACTACTATGTAGCATCATATTGAATTTGCAATGAAATCATTTTACTGTGAAAAGATATACTTGGTTCAAGTAAATAACAAGATCAGTTCTCTATGCTCAAAACTTTATTTAATGCCAATGTGGACTTTGATATAACAGAGATTAATAATCATACCAAATAAAATCAAGATATTTATTCATGTGAGTGTGAAAGTGTGGGATTCCAAATAAATGCTAATTTATCCAAAATAACTAAAAATATAACTGCAATACTTCAAGAATTAATAGGTGCAAAAATAAAAGATGTTTTTTTTTTAATATTTGATGATTTTGATGTTTTTATATTTTGATTTTGATTCATGATGGAATTGGTGGTATATACAAGATGATATATATACACTATACAAGGTTATTTGAGTATAGCATGTCTAAGGTTGCTTCAAAATCAAAGGAGGTTTTGAAGGATAATTTGGTTGTTCATTCTTATCACTATCTTGCAAGTCTTGATAAGATGGAGGGAGCATATGTGAAAGATATACATGGATGTTATTTGGTAAACAAGGATGATCATATATGGATGAAGAAAAGTGATGGATAGAAGATAATTGTGATAATAAAGAATGTATATATCTTGATGTTTCAACCATTAAATATTCTTCAAATGGTTTTGGGTCACCATGTATGGTAACAATTTTATTTGCAATTTCAAACTTCAAACATTGGTGAAGAGTGGAAGGGACAACCCACATCGTATGAACCCAAGGACTTCTGAGAAGTAGGTTGTAAGGTGAAGGGCAATATGCTACATAAAACAAAGTATCCCGGATCTTGGATCCAATATTAAAGGGAAGAATTATAATACCTTGAACTTCTTGAATTTCATTGTTAAAAGATTTTATAATAACATTTGATTCATTAATATCTTCTTCCTTTGTTTTGAGTTTTTGGAATAATTGATAAGTGCATAAATTAAGAGAGGAGCCATTATCTACCATGATAGTTTTAACAGGTGTTTCTTTACTAGATCCTGTAATTTAAAGATAGTAGTCTTCTTGTGGAGTAGAGGAAGGAATCTCCTCATCATAGAATGAAATATGGTTAACCTCAAGAGGGTTTATACCATTAATTATGTTCTTAGAGAAAATATTATGAGGAACAAATTGTTGGCTAGGTATCTTGAACAAAGTTTCCTTATGAGAACTTTGTAATACTTCTTAAAGGGATATATTTGCTTGAGGATTGATCACTTGTTATTGGCTATCAAAGTGGATTTCAGATTGAGATTTAGATTCTAAAGATGAGCTTTCTATGCTTACATTCCATTTTGGATCATTCTCTAGAGCCAAAGATAGTTTTGAAGGTTGGTCAAATGAGGAATCCATCTCTTGAATATCATATTGAGTTGATTGAACTTGAGGTTGCTCATTTGTAGTTTTTGTTACAATATTAGTAATATCATCATGATGGGACACATTAACATGCAATATTTGATTGGTTTTTTGTTGTTGATAATTGAATAGGGGTTCTTGGGAGATCCCCATGTCTTGATTTATTATTGGTATTTGTTGTGTAGGAGTTTGATAGTTTACTAGAGATTTATAATCAGTTGTAGATTGTAATTCCTTTATATTAAAAAGACCCTCATCAATCAAATCTTGAATTGCACATCTTAAATCTTTACAATTTTGTGTCATATGTCCATCTACTCTATGATATTCACAATGTAGCTCAGGTTTAAACCAATCTGTTGTGGTATCAAGTTGCCTTATGGAAGGGAGTTCAATATTATTTGTATCAAGTAAATGTTTGAGAATTATATCCATTGGTTGATTGACCTTTGTAAATGTACGTGATGAAGGTTTTCGAGAGGTTTTCGATAAGTGCCTTAAGAGTTCAGTCATAAAAGGACCTAATGGTTTTTTACCTCTCTTTTCTTTGTTATGGGTAGAATGATGATAGGAAGATTATGAAGTATGATGTGAGTGCATGGTAGGATTGGAAGAATAAGTATTTTCTTGTTGAAATGGATGTGTTGTATTGAAAGAAGAATATTCAAAGGGTGGAGGAGGATTGTATGTGGATTGATAGACATAATATGGATATATGGGAGAATAGATAATATCGTTATGAAGAGGATTGGAAAGGTATTTTCCTGTTGGGGTATGGATGAAAAATGAGAAAAGTGTGATGGAGGTGGTGTTGAATAGGGATGAGGTTGGTCATAATCAACAAATGTATTTGGCTGAACTCTTCCAACATTACTAATGGGCTCACATGGATTTGAGTAAAAACTCATGGTAAATTTGGTACTTCTAAAAGTAATATTTAATATCTATTATTTAGAATTGAATCTAAAACATACAAACTTGAAATGATGATTTTGTTTTTGTTTTTCTTGTATACATATATATATATATATATATATATGTATTTTTATATTTTTTTATATTTTTGAATCAGAAATATGCCTATGTTATTCACGTCGGGTTCACCAAAATGTATCGCTCCAAATTTTTTGCATCCTTACCTTCAGGCTATAGGATCCACACCCAAAAGGGGGATGGGAAAAGGATGGGACAATACCTCGGACTGAGAGGCTCTTTAAAGGTCCCGCCACTAGGAGGAGGTGTATAAGGGTGAATTTTTGACGGATGGTGGGTTCACCAGGAAACTTTTGAATGGCAGTTTCCACACCTAGGTTGATAGTGTGTTTGATGTGTTCATTTTGTTCTTTAATCATTCAACTCCTAGGTTTGGCTGATATGAATCTAAACTATTCTATATGGAAATGCTAATTTAAATGAATACAGAAAACATAAATGGATGTAAATAATAGAGAATATGCTAACTAGAATGTGTCATACCTGATTTCGAATGTCTAGTGGAGATTCTAAGTCTTGTAGCAGTTTAGATCGTCTCAGTTTATACGTAATCATCCCAAATCACAGGAGCTCATCTAAAATCAGACATAATCATCTAAAATTTGATGAATTCGTCAGAAACCTGCAATCACAAAAATAGATACAAAATACCAAATATGCAAGTGCAGAAACAAAGGATAAGGGTAGAAATAATAGCAAACATGCCTGAATAATAGATTCTAATAAAAAATAAGGAAATGCAGTAGTTTTAATAGTTGATTTTAATTTTATCATGCGATTGTGCTAAATGAGGTGAACTCCAAGATGCATAAAACATAATAACTTAAAATAGTGCAGAGGTCTGATATGAAAAATACAAAAAAAGCTAAGAAAATGCAAACTCTGAACTCGGACTGCTCCCAATATGGACTACAGTCAAGATCGCCTCCAATCGTACGAGATCGTCTGCAATCATCCGAGACGATCCAAGCTAGCTTCGACTGAAAATAGTAGAGTTCCTGCAATAAAAATGAAAAATATAGAACACAGACAGTAGTACGAGGGAATAAGGAATTAAATCTGTCAGCTAAGGGGTTCAGGTAGGGTCAGGGTCAAGGGGGTAAACTAGAAAATCCTAGTTTATATAGGCTTAGGAAGAGGTTTGGGAGGTTGGGGATCATCCCAATCTAGGAGATCTCCAACAGGGAAATCTCCAACTACGCAAACACGCTTCTGCCTGAGTTGGAGAGGCTGTTGAAATAGAAGCTAATTATGAAAATTTAGTTTTGGGACAAAATCATTTGGACGTTCTATTCCAGACGAATTCGTTAGATAGGGGATGATTTTGTCTAATCTGAGACGATATCATCCAACGGTCAAAACAAATCCTAAAAATGGCATGAAAAATGATAAAAGCAGGTAAAAGGCGGTTTAACAGGCAATTTGGGGTTGAAATTCATATTTTAATATTTTATCTTTTTACTAATGTTTTAACCATGCCAATTTTAGGGTGCTACACATTGCATGGTGTGATCCATTTCCTGAATGATTTATTCTTGAAGCCTTGCATTATGTGCTTGCAATACCTCACACTTTCTTTCATTACCCAAAATTACTTGATTCCAACCCCATTTTTTAAGGGATGTATATATATACCTATATCCATTAAATTTAATTCTTTAAGGATAAGTATCCCTTACTTATTACACCTATCACTACTTATTCACCTTTTCTTTCATGTAAGAGTACTAGTTATCACATCCTATTAAGCTATTAGTATCATTGGCTAAATGAGCTAGCTTAACTTTTATTTTAGTCCATCAAAATAATCATACTAATCTCTACCCCTAACACAAGTCCCTCTATATGAGTGAACTTAGCACAATGGGTTATGACTACTACTCACATCTATGGGAGAGATAGTCTTTAAATCTTGAGCTCATTTTTAACTCATGGTGGTATATAGTCATTGAATACCTTCTAGAGAAACTCCTCTAGTAATTCTCATTTTATCTTAATAATTTTTCTTATTTCTACTAACAAGGAATTTATATATTGTTTTGTAATAATACAATTAACTACCCATTAAAGCAATCCATCACACAAACACAATTATTATTAACAATAATTCCATCCATAGGTTTGGATGAAAACATTCATATCTCATGGATGACTAACATCTGACGATCAAACGTTGGTCACATTACACTACTCATAAAGCTAAGGGTTTAATACTGCAACCAAAATGATTAGCTCTTCCTCAAAACTAGTGCATGAGAGTTGTTGAAATAAATATCCCACTTCATAAACTACCTGAAGACTCAATCATTCAGTTCTATGAAATAAGAAAAGATAATTTCACTTAAATATCTATTTTAAAACATTTGTAATATAGATTTCACCATCTAGCTAGATGATGTCACAAGGCAAATAAAAAAGATACAATCAATTTTGTTTATACCTAAATCATCATCAACGCAAGAAACCATTTACAAAATCTCAACTAAAGCTAGTCTCCTACTAGAAAAGCATTCATAGCTTAGGTTACTTTAATATGCATTCCAAGATGATCTTATTTCTACTTTCCTATCTATATAGATGTTCCCCCAAAAAATCTAAAGTCCAATATAAAATATCTTCTATTTTACCGAACCTCAGACATACTCCATTTGGATTGTTTGCACAATCAAAAGTTCCTCTTTCGGTAATTGCTCCATCATATCCAACTAGATAGAAGTCATATTTTCCTTCTTTAAAGTAGCTTCACTAACCATCGATTAAATTTTCCTTTTAATGGGTATCAGAGACAAGTTCCATTTTGTTTATTTAGCAAATAATTTTCCTAGTGGTATATTTTCAACCACATTTCCACCATATCCATTTCAATTAGGATTTCAATAGAAAATAATAGCAATTATCCTTCATTATATTTCTATAGAAAAAAAAATTATAGAATTTGTTTCAATTAAATACAAAATATTCTATTCATTCTACAATATAACTTAGTCATACTATCTCTATAGAATGTATAATTTTTATTAAAATTATTTTTATTTCCATTGAACAATAAAATATAGAATATACTTCATTAAAATAAAAGTTCTTCCATTCATTCTATAGTATAATTATCAATCATATTATCTCACAGAATGTATTACATTTAGTAACATTCTTCCTATTTCTAAATCAATCCGAATTTCTTTTCTCAAATCAAACATCAACTCCTTTCTTTTCACTAACAATGAAAGTATGAAATCAAATCCATGGAATAAAAAAATATGAACTCATAAAAATAAAGGAGATATACCAGTGGGAAAAATGTGTTTCTTTCCAAATGAATATAGCCACCACATAAAAAAACATATTTGATTATATAGATCATACGTAGGTTTTGTTTCCATTCATGTGGATGATTCATTCCCTAGCTTTTCCTTGAAATCCAAATTTTCTACTCTTCAAATAAAAGGGTACAAATGATCATTTAAAAGGTACTCCAATATATCACAATCCATATTTAATAACTAGGTTTCCTAAACCTTCACATTATATAGCTGAAATAGAACTCATTGATATGGTTTCCTTCGTTCATTCAGAGAAACATCAAGCAACTAAATCTACAATCAAATTTTATTTGAGTTCTATCTTTCACCAAGCAAAAGAATGTAATACTTAAATCTACTTTAAGCATCACTAATCATTCTTTTCCTAGTCCAAAACTAAGTTTTTTAGATAAAAATCGACTATTCTAATCTAAATAATTTTGAGAGCATTCTATCATGTATATTATTAAAACCAAACAAAGTAATAACACCAAAATGACAACAACAACAAAGATAAAAAAAATAGGTACAAAGTAACTTGGTTTCCTTTTGTAGATTTTTGAGCACTCCTCTTAGAACCTTCCTCTACTCCTTTATGTCATTGTCCTCCCCTTATCCTTTCAATCATGATACCTCAACTTTTTGCCAATATCTCCATTATCCAAGTGAGCCACGTAAATTCTATGATGTTCGTTCTCCATTCATTAATTTTTCTATTTATTTTTCTCATTAATGAAAAGTCTTCTTGGCCAACCACTATTTCATGATCAATCAATGAATACTTATGGAAATCACTCTAAATTTATGAACAATAGTATTCTAAAGTTCACAACTACTATTTTATAAAGTGCAAGTCCAAGCTACTTTTCATCGGATTCTAGAAAATATATTTTGAGTTATGCAAAGTGCTCTAATAATCTTTACTAAATAAAACAATAGAGGATACCCGTTTCTTCTACTTTTAAAATAAATCATAACCTCTTTTATTATCATTCAATACAATATCAACAAGGATGAATCCTTTATAAAATATTTCAAAAGAAAATTACTTAAAGAACTTAGGCATTCATTTTCTTTTGCAACAAGGAATAAATCAAGTAGAACTCCTACATAGAGAAAAACTATGATGCAAGAAGAGTTTTAACTAAAACTTGATATATTTATTCTTATGCAAATTTATGATATGCATCTCCATGAAAAGGGGCATTCTTCCATGTTGCCTCCTCAATAATATGATAAATAACCCATCACATCATTTATCCAAGGCATCATTTTTTTTCTTGGTGGTTAGTTTATTTCTACCACCATAAAGGAACCTAATCCTACAAAAGTGAAATCCATCAGCAACATCTTATCCTTTCATATAATATATATAGTTATAGACTAAACATGAAATAACTTATCATTTCATTATGGATATGTTTACATTTTCCACAACATATATATGTATTCATAGCAATAAACATATAGTCAAATATCTCATCCATAATACCACTATCCAAAACATATGTCCAAACAAAATAAAAATTCTGCCAAGTTATGGGTCATGACATCATCCTCCACTTAGGCTTAACACAATCCTCTGTATTTTAAAACTTACAAACCTAAAATATTATCTACATAGTATTTTTAAACATAAATAGGAATTTTTTTTGCATGTCTACTACTTTCTCCCAAGTAGCATTTCTTTCAGAATAATTGTCCTACTAGACCTTGCACTACTCCAATGTTCCTTTCCTCATTTATTTAGATTGGAACTCAAGGATTCTTACTGGTTGAACCTCTACAGCCTCTAGGTTTGCCATATGCAAATAATAAAAAATCTCACACATGATTTGGATTAGCAACATACTTTTTAAGCAAAGAAATATGAAAGGTGTTGTGAATATTGGACATATTGGGTGGTAAGACAAGTCGATATGCCACAGGACTAATCTTCTCTATGATTTTAAAAGGTCCAAAAAAATGAGGATCTAGATTTATGGAATTAATTGCACTCTTTCTTGTCTTTAATCTCAAAATACTTTATCACCCATAGAAAACTCTCGCGGTGATCTCTTAAATTAACATAACTCTTTTGTCGATCTGTAACTTCTTTTAGTTGTTACTTGATCATTCTTAATTGTTTCTCCATTTTTCTGACCATATATGGTCCAAGCATAGTCTGATCATATGGATTATCCCATGTCAATGGAGTTCTACACCTTCTACCATACAAATATTTGAACGAAACCATGCCTATGGTTGAATGGTGACCATTATTGTAGGTAAATTCTACTAGATGCAAATAATCCTCCCAATGGGTTTTTTGATCCATACAGTACATGTGAAGCATATCTTCTAGCACCTATTTCACTCTTTTATTTTACCCATCAATTTTTTGATGGTAAATGGAACTGATGTTTAATCTAGTACCAATGGTTTGATTCAAGGCTTACCAAAACTCAAATGTGAATCTCGAGTCCCTATCCAATATAATTACCTCTAAAAAGCCATGAAGCCAAAATATTTCTTGATAAATTTATTAGCCATAACTACAACATCATCCTTGGTGTTCCTAGGTATAAAATGCATAACCTTGATCAATATGTCAAACACTACTAGGATTACATCATGCTGAAATCAATTTTACGCAGTCCTACTATGAAATCCATCGAAATCACTTGTTATTTTTGCATAGGCACATCATGCGGATACAAAAAACTAGCAGGATGTTTGTGTTCTACTTTTAACTTTTGGCACTCGAGGCATTGAGTGATCAATTTAGTTATGTATCTCTTCATTCCTTACCAAAATAATGTCTTTTTCATATTCTCCCTCATTTTTGCTCCTCCTAGATGAGCAAAATATGGAATTTTGTGTGCTTCATTCATAATCATATTTCTCAAATTTTTAGTCTTAGGAATTATTACCCTATTATTAAAACATAATAAACCATCCTTGATTCAAAAATCCTTGTTTTCATTTGGTTTCCTTTCCATCCTTTCTCGAATTTGGTTGTAGTATGCATCTTGATTTTGCATTTCCTTGATTTGTTCCATCAAGTTGACATCGATACAATATAAAATTGCTATATGTCTCCTCCTACTTAGTGCATCAATGACATATAGATAATTTTTAGAGACTCAATATGCTTCACACTCAACAATTCTCAATCACTTTCACTCTCTCTTTTTACCACAAACATATAGAGAATTGTTAGAGGCTCAATATGTTTCACACTCACAAACACTCAATCACTTTCAACCTCTTTCTCAAATCAATTTAGGATATAGAACAATTTGTTTCATAGAACTATAACTATCACTTCAACACTTCCACTTGACTAGGCTCAATCAAATCCACTCAATCAATCACTCAATAAAACACTCATTGCTTACAAACCCTAGTCCAATCATATGAACACTCACTCATTTATTTTCAACAATGCTTCACATAACAATGATACTCATGTTCTTTGCACAAACCCTAGTTCAACATAGCTCTCAATTTCATATACCAATGATACTTATATTCTTTCACAAAACCTAGTCAAGTATATGAAAGCTTACTCAATATTTCCAACAATGCTTATCAAACAAGGTTTCTAGTATCAACTTTCTTTCCAAAAAACCAAACTCAACAATGCTTATCAAATAAGGTTTCTTATCATCAAATTTCACTCAGAAAAACCTTTAACAATCAAACTCAATAATTCTTACCAAACAATCATTTTCACTCCAACTTAGCATTTATAACATCCAACAATCACTCTCAAGAATAATATACCCTTACCTCTTATTTGAAGATGATTTGACCTCAAACACCTGTTTCAATCACAACCACTCCTTTTGCAAATACTAGGATTAGATAGCAAATATTTATTCTCAATAAATTATCACAAGAATATTTCACAAAGTCAAATATCATAACTTAATCAACCTTATTTCTCCTTCCAATACAATTATTAACTTCGTATTCAACAAATATTTCTAACTCCTAAGGCACACCTTATTAATCCTATAAATAAGATCATAACACTCAAACCTTAACATAAAATAATACCAAACCTTTTATCTCCCTCACATAAACCTTATAGCATGCAAATTCCAATTTAAAACCTTAAAAAAATTATCTCCACAAATTTTGGGTCTTTGCAAATTTCAAAACTAGTGCATACCTTAGACAACGCAAAAGGTGCCTCACTAGGTTTCAAAATCATAACCTCTCCCATCAAGGTGCCTTAGCAAGGTGTACACCTACCATGCGGTCTACGAGCCACAACACAAAGGAAATGACTTACGCATTTCATTTGTATTCCTCCTAGCACATAGTATTCATTAAAACACTTCACTTCGTAAAATGCAAATCCTCAGGATTCAATCCCTGTACCTCACACTTGCCAATGACTTGATGCCTCCATTGCTTCCAATTGTGCTATAGATAACTTTAGGATATGAAACAAAAACCTTTCCTCCTTATCTTATGCTTTGCACACCCTTCAAAAAACACATGATTGCCTCTTTTACCATGTGCATGAAAATCACACTTAATACATCGATCATGGATGATTAAAGCCTTGGGTGTCTTCCCTCCTTTATATGCATAATGTGATGTCTTCGATGACGTCAGTGTGATTAATATGAAAATTTGAATTATAAAATTTATAACCCTATATTTAGGGTTAGCTTAATTAATTTATAAATTAACTTATAATTAAATTATAATTAATTTACAATTAACTTAATAACTTTAAAAGTTAATTAAATTAATTTATAAATTAAATTATAATAAAACTATTATAATTAATTTATAATTAATTAACTCTTTGGGTCTTGCACTTTTAATATTATAATAAATTATTATAATATTATTTGGCTTGGGCCTTCCTTTTGCCCTTTAAACCTCATCTGACCACCTAGGAGAAAACTTCCTTTTGCACTTGATTACGAAACCTGAAACTGATGCTCACTGGTGCTGACTTCTTGACATCAATGACAACAAAACCTGCTCATATTTCCAACAATATCCCCCTTTTTCATTGATGGCAACCCAATTATCTTTTATCATTTCCTTAACATTTTTATGTTCTGCTCCCCCTGACTCAATGATCTCCCCTTAAATCAAAATTCTCCCCCTTACTCAAATCTCTCCCCCTTTGACATCAATGGCAAAGGGTCACCTTTGGAGCTTGGATCTAAGAATGAAAATCTTAGCTTAGCCCCTCCACATCCTCTTGAGGTGGTTAATTCTAGGATGGGAGTATTTCTACTCTT
Source organism: Wollemia nobilis (assembly GCA_028583015.1). NCBI lineage: Eukaryota > Viridiplantae > Streptophyta > Pinopsida > Araucariales > Araucariaceae > Wollemia > Wollemia nobilis. Next base: position 2,917,059 of record JAQPPZ010010853.1, read on the forward strand.
AGTATGCACTGATCTTTACCTTTGTCCACTTTATTCCTCAACTGATTCTTCAGATTCCTCTGATCGTTCTTGTTCGTGCTTGTCTCTAGAATTTTTACTCTACACCACTTTGTTGTATGCCCATAATTATTGCAATTATAACACTTAATGTTATTATTCCTTGGAGGTGCAAATATGTTGGGATTTCTTTTGGTGAAACCATATCTATTCTTATCATGAACCCTATAATTCATTGCTTTATGACCAAATTGATTATAAGAGTAGCAATACCCTTGAAAAATTTACCTATTTCTAAATTTTCCATATTATTGTATTTCATGTGTCTTGCACTGTGTAGCCTTGTGCCCAAACCTATGATATGAGAAGCATCATCCATTGAAACTACCTTGCCTTGACCTCATTGGTCTCTTAGTATATTTTACCCTATGCTGGTTCTTGTTCCATATGTTCCTATTTTGTGCATTGTTCCTTTCCTTGTTGAACTTTTTGTAATCCAACTCATCCTCATAAGTCTCACTCTCTCTTAAAATTTCTTCTTCTAAAGTTTCTTCTTCTTTAGAACTTCAGGTCGACTTCTCTCCTTGTTTCTTTTGTACCTATTCAAAACCAAGACCTGTCTTGCTTGATGTAGGTTTTTGTGTCTTGATAATCTTATTCAAATTCTTTGAGCTTCTTCCAAACCTATGTAACCTTTCCTTAGACTCTTTTTCTTCTTCCCTTAGTAGATCCATTTCATGTTCTAACCTTTAACATTCTAAGACCTTTGCTTCTAACTTATCTTTGAACTTCCTTGTCTTAGTCATTGACTTATTTATATCCTCTATAATCTTTGCTTTATCTTCATCACATTCTTGAAACTGAAGCTTAAGTTGGGAGTTTTGCTTTATTACCTTATTTAATGCATAAAGGGCATGAATAAGTTCACCTTCAAGATCAACTTCTCCTATTTTTATTCTTCCTCTATTTGTTTAACTTTGAAAACATATTCATTCTTTTATGACTTGTCTTCTATATGACCACCTTATTCTTCTTCTAATGCCATTAGAAGATTTTCTTCTATTCCTTCAAGTGTATATTCATATTCATCATCACTAAAACTAAAACCACTCTTTGTACAACTATCTTCAAGATGACCAAAGTTACCACATCTAAAATGCTTAAGGATTATTGGTGACCTTTTCCTAACCATTTCCTTTTGCTTTTCCAGAAATAAAAATTTATATTTATCATTATCTGAGGAACTATTATCACTATCACTTGAGTACTTAATTGCCTTGTCTACATAGAAACTCTTATTCTATCTTTCAAAGAACTTATTTTCTTGCTTGCCTTGACCATCCCTGCTTTTATTTTGGTACATGTATTTTTTTGATTCCCTATTCTTATGATCCTATTTTTCTTCATCATTGCTATTTCTATCTTCTTGACAATTAGTTGCATAGTGACCATAATTTCCATAATTGAAACATCTAACAGATTTCACATCTTTAAATCTTCTTGGATCCTTGTTCCTTCTGCCATAATTTGCTTCTTCATCACTGGATAACTCATTGCTTGAATCTGAATTCTTACCCTTTGTCTTCTTAGTAGCTTTGAAGGCTGCTTATTTTTGGATATTAGGTTCCTCTTTTGTTCTCATCTCAAAATCTATAACAATACCAAGTAATTCATCCCTTGTCAAAAGATCACCATATTTTGATTCCTCTATAGCAGAAATATTTTCACTAAACCTTTTTGGGAGAGATCTTAAGATCTTATCATAAACATTAGATTCTTGAACCTCAAGTCCAAGTTCTTACATGGATTTAACAACCTCATCTATATGAAGTAGATAAGCACTAATTTTTTCCTCATCCTTCATATTTAGATCTTCAAATTGTCCCTTGAGATTTTGCAACTTTACCTTTTTGACCTTTTTATCTCCTTCATATATGCTTTGCAACTTATCCCAAATTTCTTTTACTGATTTACAATGCATAACCTTTATGAAATTTGTTCTATGCAAACCTCTCAAACTTGGATTCATTTCTCTTGAATTATAATGATGTAGAAGCTTACCATATTTATCTATAGGTGGAGTAGCTAGTGGTGTGTATCCATTTTCAACTACTTCCCATATTTCATTGCCAAGTGCCATCAGGTGAATCTTCATTCTCATACTCTAAAATACATAATCACTCCCATAAAACATTGGTGCTAAATTATCTGAGGATCCACTCTTAGAATCCATTTATGTTCTTGTAAGCTTTTCCTTCAAGCTGTTAAATTATTTCGAAGGAATCCACTTTGATACCAATTAAAGAACATAAGTTTATACTGAGAGGAGGGGTGAAAAGTATAAGACCTCTTTTTACTTTTATTTTCCAATAAATATTATGCAATATACCAATCACAATATCAATAGTAGTAATCAAAGCAATGCACAAATCACCACACACAATAGAGACACCAATTTAACATTGTTCACCCAATGTGGGCTACTCCATGGAGAAAATATTTCACTAAATTTTTCTCAACAAATCTCTTGGGAAAACTTTTCCTATTACAATATTTATGGACCTCTATCCAAAGGAGACACCAATCCCCTAATCAAGTTCATGGATCTCTATCCATAGGAGACACCAATCTCCTTAGCTTGTTCATGGATCTCTATCCATAGGAGAACTCCTTTCTCCTATGCTCTTGTTGGTGATCTTCTAGAAGAACTATTGCCTCCACTACACTGGCTAATGGATCTCTATCCACTAAAGACTCCTATCCTCACTGAGAAGACCTGTCCTCACTGCCCTAGCTAATAGACCTCTATATACTGGATATTGTCATCCTCTATACTCTATCACATCCAAATATTTCTCTTAGCTCTATCTCAAATCTACACTAAACATAGTCCTTCGGTTTAGCACAAATATGGTCAATCTCTATATTTTGTCTAGTACAAAGCTATCCTCAAATATGCACCAAAATTTGTCCTCAAATTTGCACTAAACACAGTACTTTGATCTATCACAAATATGCTCAATATCTATCCTCAAGCCTTAACGAAAAGATTGACCAGGGTTATGCATAAGGGGTCAGCCCCAAAATGTATTTATAAAAATTTGGTGAATTAGTTTCAAAATCCAGGCAAATAGTATCGAAACACATGTAGAAGGTTAACTATTATTAGGGGTAATGTTGGAAATTTAAACTTAAAATGGTCAAATTATTATAAAATTTGGGTGAATCGACCCCCCCAAAAAAATTGGATGCAATTTTTTTTTGCTAATGGGCCTTGGTCAAGGGTCCCAAATATTAGCCAATTACAAATTTCAAAAATCCTAATTTTATCCAATTGGCTATAAATAGCCTCTATGCATAACACTGTACTTGACTCAATTACAAATCAACTCTAAAGGATCTTCTCCAAATCTTAACTCAAGGTTTAAAAAAATTAATAAATCAACTCTGCTTTCAAGTCTTCTTAAAGACTTGTCTCAAATCTACCTTGTAAGCTTCCATAAAATCTCACACTAATCTATCCACAAGTTCTTTCTAGAACTTTTCCATCTACTCAATAAGTCTTCACCAAGACTTCCTTCAAATATGCTCAACAAGTCCTCACTAGAACTTGTCCAATTTGCTTAACAAATATTCACCAAGAATTGCCTCAAATCTACTCAACAAATCCTCACTAGAACTTGTCCAATATTCTCAACAATTCTTCACCAAGACTTACCTCAAATATGCTCAATAAGTCCTCACTAGAACTTGTACAATATGCTCAACAAGTCTTCACCAAGACTTACCTCAAATCTATATTGTAAGATTCCACAAAAGCTTACTCAACTAAACTTAATCTAACACAAAATCCTCTTCAATCACACAAACAAGATTAACATAGAATCTTATTCAATCTCACATAAACATATATAAAATTATTAGAGACTCAATATGCTTCACACTCACAACAATGCTCAATCACTTTCACTCTCTCTTTTTACCATAGAAACATATAAAGAATTGTTAGAGACTCAATATGTTTCACACTCACAAACACTCAATCACTTTCAACCTCTTTCTCAAATCAACTTAGGATATAGAACAAATTATTTCATAGAACTAGAACTATAACTTCAACACTTCCACTTGACTAGGCTCAATGAACTCCACTCAATAAATCACTCAATAAAACACTCCTTGCTTACAAACCCTAGTCCAAGCATATGAACACTCACTCATTTATTTTCAACAATGCTTCACATAACAATGATACTCATGTTCTTTGCACAAACCCTAGTTCAATATAGCTCTCAACTTCACATAACAATGATACTCATGTTATTTCACAAACCCTAGTCAAGTATATGAAATATTACTCAATATTTCCAACAATGCTTATCAAACAATGTTTCTAGTATCAAATTTCTTTCCAAAAAACCAAACTCAACAATGCTTATCAAACAAGGTTTCTTATCATCAACTTTCACTCAGAAAAACCTTTAACAATCAAACTCAAAAATGCTTACCAAAAAATCCTTCTCACTCCAACCTAGCATTCATAACATCCAAGAATCACTCTCAAGGATAATATGCCCTTACCTCTTGTTTGAATATGATTTGACCTCAAACACCTATTTCAATCACAACCACTCATTTTTCCAATACTAGGATTAGATAGTAAATATTTATTCTCAATAAAGTCACACAAGAATATTTCACAAAGTCAAATATCACTTTCCTTCCAATACAATTATGAACTTTGTATTCAACAAATATTTCTTACTCCTAAGGCACCTATTATTACTCCTCTCAATAAGCTCATAACACTCAAAAATCAAACCTTAAGATAAAACAATACCAAACCTTTTATCTCCCTCACATAAACCTTATAGCATGTAAATTCCAATGTAAAACCTTAAAAAACTTATCTTCACAAATTTTGGGTCTCTGCAAATTTTAGAACTAGTGCGTACCTTAGACAACACAAAAGGTGTCGTAGTGGTTTTCAAACTTGAAATCTCTCCTAGCCAGACACCTTATCAAGGTGTGAGTCCACCACATGGGCTATGATCCATAACACAAAGGAAATGGCTTGCACCTTTACTTTATATTCCTGCTAGTGCGCAATATTTATCAAAACACTTCCTTCACTTCACAAAATGCAAACCTGTGAGATTCGATCCCTACACCTCACGTTTGCAAATGAATTGACACCTCCCTTGCTACCAATTGTGCTACAAAGTTCTTTGGGATATGAAACAAAAACCTCTCCTCCTTGTATTATGCCTTGCACACCCTTCAAAAAACATGTGATTGCCTATTTTACCATGTGCACAAAAATCACACTTAATACATCAATCACGGATGATTAATGCCTTGGGTATCTTCCCTCCTTTATATGCATAATGTGATGTCTTCGACGACATCGGTGTGATTAATTCAAAAATTTGAATTATAAACTTTATAACTCTATATTTAGGGTTAACTTAATTAATTTTTAAATTAACTTATAATTATATTATAATTAATTTACAATGAACTTAATAACTTTAAAAGTTAAATTAATTTATAAATTAAATTATAATAAAACTATTATATTTCATTGATAATCAATTAACTCTTTGGGTCTTGCACTTTTAATATTATAGTAAATTATTATAATATTATTTGGCTTGGGACTTCCTATTTCCCTTTAAACCTCATCTGACCACATGGGAGAAAACTTCCTTTTGCACTTGATTACAGAACCTAAAACTGATGCTACTCACTGAAACTGATGCTCGCTGGTGCTGACTTCTTGACATCAATAACAACAAAACCTGCTCATATTTCTAACAGAGAGCACTCCTACCAAACCTTCCAATGATGCATCTGTACAAACAAATAAAATTCCTTAAATATGAGGTACCTTTAGTATAGGAGGCGTGGTAAGCTTTTGCTTGAGCAAAACAAAGGCTTCCTTGTTTTTTTCTATCCACTTGAATTCTTTTCCTTTTCTTTGAAGGTTAGTTATTAGTGAGGTGATTTTGGCATAGTCCCCCATATATCTCCTATAGTATCTAGTTAAGCCCATGAAACTTAAAACTTATATCACATTTGTAGGTGGCAACCAATTCAAAATAGCTTCTATTTTCCTAGGATCCACTACGATCCCTTCATCCAAAATATTGCACTTCTGACACATAAAATTCACACTTTGATAAATTCTCATACAACATATTTTTCCTTAATAGCCCTAGAACAACTTTGAGGTGTTCATCATGCTCAATTTTTTTTTGGAATATATCAAAATATTATCCAAAAATACTAGAACAAATCTATCCAAGTATTTCCTAAAGATGCTATTCATCAAATTCATAAATGTTGTTGGAGCATTTGTTAAACCAAAAGGTAAGACAACAAACTCATAATGTCCATAATAATTTTTAAAGGTTATATTGTGAGTATCCTCCTCACGAATTCTCAATTGGTAATATCCTAATTTCAAATCAATATTTGAAAAGACTGTGACATATTTGAGTTGATCGAAGAGATCTTCGATTCTTGGTAGAGGATATCTGTTCTTGAAATTTTCCTTGTTCAATATTCTGGAATCTATGCATAATATCAAGGAACCATCCTTATTCTTTACAAATAGTAATGGTGCATCCCAAAGTGATACACTTGGTTTGATCAATCCTTTCTCTAGTAACCATTACAATTGTATCTTTTACTCTTATATTTCTATATAATTCATTCTGTAAGGATCTTGGGTTATGTTATAGGTTGAAGCTCAATAGTAAATTCAAATTCCCATTTAGGGGGTAATCCTAGTAAATCCTTTGGAAAAACATCCCTAAATTCCTAAATAATTGAGTGTTTCTCAAACACCTCTTCCTTCTTCTCTTTATCAAGATCGTTTATATTAACTACATAGACCCATTCCTCCTAGAATTCTTAAGTTGCATTGCCAATAGTATTTGAGGTTAAAAAGCCCCTTGTAGGCTATACACCCTTTGCACAACACCCCTATATTATGTATACTCAATCCATATATCCTAAAATTTGAGTACTACCCTATGTGCTTAGAACCAATCCATTCCTAAGATTATATTAAAAGCATGCAGACGCACTACATAAAAATATCCTACTATTTTTCCACTAGGTAAGGCGAATTCTGTCATAGGGTAACATTGATTAATGGAGTAGGTTTGTCCTGAATCATACTTGACCTTCCACCTATGATCCAATATTCCTAGTTTTTTTTAAATATCTTTAGCTAAAATAGTGGAAATAAAACTATATGTAGCACCACTATCAATCAAGATTTTAACATTCTTAACAAAAATATTACCTTTAATCAATAGTGACGTGGCTTGACCATAAAGATTTTGGTTTCCTATAGTTGCATAAATCTTGTGTGTGGGATCTTTAGGTGTAGTTTATTTGTACATTAGTTCTTTTTCCTTTCAAATTATTCTTACTCTTTTTGGGTAATTACTAGCATAATGTGATCCTATGTAAAGATAACATCCTTCTTTCGATCCTAGATGTTCTTTATTTTTTTTTCCTTTTTTGTTTTATCTGCATGTGAAGAATTAACCTATCCCTGTGATGGTCTATTGTTACCTTTTTCATGGTTGTTGGAAGTATGATTCTTTCCTTGGAAACTTCTTCTGAACTTCCCTTGTTTCTAGTTATTCCTTCTATCATGCTTAGAGGAAGTTTTATTTTCTTGGTATTTTTCCCACTTAACAAAACCTACACTATTCCTTTTCCTTAATGCTTCCCTACCCTACTTGTCTAAACCTTCATAGTCAAAGTAGGGGTTGAGATATGTTTTAGCTTTCTTGGCCAAATCATAGGCCTTTTGCATAGTGGTAGGTTCCCTCATATCCACTTCTTACCCTATTCTAGGATTCACTCCTAGTATAAACTTGTGAATCTTCATTTTCTCATTATAAGAAGGCACATATTTTAGCAACTTGACAGATATTTGATAGTACTTTTCCACTGTTATAGTTACCTATTGAAGCTTATTGAACTCCTCAAACTTCTAGTAATAGAAATGTTTTGTGAGAAATCTATCTTTGAAGTATTTTACAAATTCATCCCATTTTAGATCGATTCCTACTACTGGTTTACGATCTACACTAAGATTTTCCCACCAATCTAAACCATATCCTTGAAAATGCAATATGGCATAGGGTTTCTAAGTACCCGAGGAAAAATTCTTCATATTGCAATAGGTTTCTATTTCCTTCAACCATACCTTGGTCTTATCACCATCTTCCTCTCCATTAAACTTGGAATATTTCAAATGTTTCATCTCTTTGTCCAACTCAACCTCAAGTTGAATCCTAGCTAGTTGTGTATCAGTAAGAGATTCATTTTCTTGAATCCTATTAGATTTCTTAGCCTGTGTTTCCCGATTCAACACAACATCCATTAACTATTTTTTGTGTTTCTACCTATTCCTGAAGTAGAACCACTATCTTAGTAATATTTTCCCTTTCATTACTAGGGTTCTTTGAACCTACATCCGGGTTTCTATTCTCTACATTATTCTGTTATGTCTAACTTTTCAATGAGGTAGCACTCCCTCTTCTTATCTTTGATGGCATTGTCTTTGGCCGCACATAGAAGAGAGAGTAGGAATTTCATCAACAACTATTTATTTCAAATTGCTCCTCCTACTATTAATTATCTACTCAATAAACTCAAATAACCATATGGGTTTACTTCTATTAGCTTCTCTTTTGACATCATTAAATATGACTTCTATCACATAATGTAGCAAGCGTTGTGTAGTGAACCTATTCCACTATGAACCATGCTCTGATACCAAATGTCATTACCCAAATTTACTTGATTCCAACCCCTTTATTTTTTTTAAGGGATGTATACATATACCTATATCTATTAAATATAATTATTTAAGGATAATAATCCCTTACTCATTACACATATCACTACTTCTTCACATTTTATTTCATGTAATAGTACTAGGTGTCACACCCTATTAAGTTATTAGTCTCATTGGCTAGATGATCTAGCTTAACTTTTCTTTTAGTACATCAAAATAATTGTACTAATCTCTGCTTCTCACACAAGTCCCTCTATGGGAGTGCACTTAGTGTAATGGGTGATGACTACTACTCACGTCTATTGGAGAGAATGTATTTAAATATTGAGCTCATTTTTAACTCATGGTGGTATCTAGTCATTGAATACCTTCTAAAGAAACTCCTCTGATAATTCTCATTTTATCTTAATAATTTTTCCTTAAATTCTACTAATAAGGAATTTATATATTCTTTTGTAATAATATAGTTAACTACCCATTAAAGAAAACCATCACACAACCAAAATTATACAATAAAACCATCTATAGGTTCAGATGAGAACATCCATATCTCACGGATGACTAACATTCGATGAACAAACAATGGTCACATTCCACTACTCATAAATCTAAGGGTTTAATACTACAACCCAAAGGATTAGATCTTCCTCAAAATTAGTTCATGGGGGTTTTGGTTGAAATAAATATCCCACTTTATAAACTACTCGAATACTCAATCGTTCAGTTCTATGATACAAGAAAAGATAATAACTTCACTTAAATATTTGTTTAAAAAAATTTACAATATAGATTCCACCATTTGGCTAGACAAAGTCACAAGGAAAATAATAAAAATACAATCAATTTCATTTATACTAGAATCATAGTCAACATAAGAATCCATTAACAACATCTCCACTAAAGCTAGTGTGCCAGTAGGAAAGTGTTCATAGCTCAGGATACATTAAGATACATTCTGAGATGATCTCATTTCTACCTTCCTATCTAGATAGACATTCCTCTAGCAGATCCATATTTCAAAACAAAAGATCTTTTGTTTTACCAAACCTTAGACATACTCCACCTGCATTGATTGCACGATCAAAATTTCCTCTTTTGGTAACTGATCTATCATATCCAGCCAACTAGAAGTCATATTTTCCTTCTTCAAATTAGCTTCACTAACCACTGAGTAAATTTTCCTTTCAATGGGGATCAAATATGGCTCCATTTTATTTATTTAACAAATCATTTTTCCTGGTGGTATATTTTCAACCACCCCATTTCCACCATATCCATTTCAATTGGGATTTCAGTAGAAATAATAACAATTATCGTTCATTCTATTTCTAGAGAGAAAACACGTATAGAAGAAATTTCATTGAAATACAAAATATTCTATTCATTCTACAATATAACTCAGTCATACTATCTCTACAGAATGTATTACATTCATTAACATTCTTTCTATTTCCAAAGAACAATAAAATATAGAAGATGTTTCATTAAAATACAAACTCTTCCATTCATTCTATAGTATAATTATCAGTCATACTATCTCACAAAATGTATTACATTCAGTAACATTCTTCCTATTTCTAAATAAATCTAGATTTCTTTTCTAAAATCAAACATCAACTCCTTTATTTTCACTGATAATGAAAGCATGAAATAAAATCCATGGAATAAAAAAATATGAACTCATACAAATAAAGGAGATATACTAGTAGGAAAAACATATTTCTTTTACAAATGAATATAGCCATTAAACAAAAAAACACATTTGATTATATAAATCATACGTAGGTTTCGTTTCCATTCATGTGGATGATTCATTCCTTAGTTTTTCCTTGAAAATTGAATTTTCTACTCTTCAAATAAAAGGGTGCAAACGATCATTTAAAAGGTACTCTAGTATATCACACTCCATATTTCATCAATACTAGATTTCCTAAACCTCCATATTATATAGCTTAAAAAGAACTCATTGACACGGTTTCCTTCGTTCATTCAAAAAAATGTCAAGCAACTAAAACAACAATAGAATTTCATTTGAGTTCTATCTTTTACCGAGTAAAAGAATGTAATACTTCAAACTTTGAGCATCACCGATCATTCTTTTCCTAGTCCAAAACTATTTTTTTTAGATAAGGCCCGACTACTCAAATCTGAATAAGTTTGAGAGCATTTTATCATGTATATTATTAAAATCGAAAAAGTTAAAACACCAACATGACAAAAATGGAGATAAAAAAATAGGTACAAAGTAATCTGGTTTCCTTTCATAGATTTTTTAGAACTCCTCTCATAACCTTCCTCTGCTTCTTTCCATCGCTATCCTCCCCTTCTCCTTCCAATTGTGATACCTCACCTTTTTGCCAATCTCTCCATTATCCAAGTTAGCTGTGCAAATTCTACGATGTTTGTTCTCCACTCATTAATTTTTCCATTTATTTTCTCATTAATGAGAAGTGTTCTTGGTCAACCACTATCTCACAATCTATCAACACCTACTTCTTGACCTCACTCTAAATTTATGAACAACAATCTTCTAAAGTTCACAACTATGGTTTTCTAAAGTGCAAGTCCAAGCTACTTTTCATTGGATTCTAGAAAATATAACATGAGTTATGCAAAGTGCTCTATTAATATTTACTAATTAAAATAATAGAGGATATATGTTTCTTCTATTTTTAAAATAGATCATAACCTCATTTCTTATCATTCAATACAATATTGACAAGGATGAATCCTTTATAAAATATTTTAAAATAAAATTACTTAAAGAACTTAGGCATTCATTTTATTTTGCAACAAGAAATAAATCAAGTAGAACTCCTACATAGAGAAATGCAAGAAAAGTTTCAACTAAAACTTGATATATTTATTCTTATGCAAATTTATGATATGCATCTCCATGAAAAGGGGAATTTTTCCATGTTGCATCCTCAATAATTCGACAAATAACCCATCACGTCATTTCCTCAAGGCATAATTTTTTTCTTGATGGTTAGTTTCTTTCTGCCACCATAAAGGAACCTATTCCTGCAAAAGTGAAATCCATAAAAAACATATTATCCTTTTATAAAATCTATATGGTTATAAACTAAAAATGAAACAGTCTATCATTTCATTATGGATATGTTTACATTTTCCACAACATACATATGTCTTCATAGCAATAAATATATAGTCAAATATCTCATCCAAAAGACAACTATCCAAAATATATGTCCAAACAAAATAAAAATTCTACCAAGGGATGCGTCATGACATCCTCATACAATTGTTGTGCTTGATGTCACATTCCCTGTTACATCATATTTATCTGGGCAAACGGAGCGAGTCTTTCTAACTCTTCTTCTACAACTCCATATTCGATTGAATATAGGATTTCCATATTGAAGGTATCTATTCTATCCTCATATGGTATCATTAGTCATATCCTGCATTGATCTTCCACTATGCGAGGCAACTCTTTTTGCTCCAGTTGTGGAAACACTACTTCTAATTGGTTGGCTTCTTCCCATTGCTACCAATTAATTTCTAATGGTACTAGTTAATGATTATTTGAAGGGATCCTTTCTTCCTCCTCCTCTACAATTCAGTTCATACTATCTGTGAACCTTACATGTACTTATGTTCACCTTATTTCACTAGGATGAGGTACCAATTCTTATATTTCTATAATTGGTCTTGCCTCCTCTCCTTATGCAAATAGATGTGTGATCCCCATATTATCATCTTCTTGTATGGACCTTGATTGCTTAATAGCACTTGTAAAGGTTCACTGGAATCAGCTATTGTTAGGATAAATAATTATTCTCTTAAGTTCTACTAGGATAAACTTGAGTTACCAATCTTCCATGAGTCAGGTGAACTCTCAGTTTAGACTAGTGAGTTGTTGTAATCCAATGACTCTCAATGATCAACTTTGATATTTATACAAAGTTGATCCATGGAATAAATCAATCAGTTCTATTTGTTTCTTCAAATCTTGTAATGATTTGTAGTTCTACTCTTAGGAAATTCTAACATGGTACTAGAGCAGGATAGGTTCTACTGGTCATTCTCTCTTGAGGGAAGTTTCACAAACTAGTTCTTATATTTTATCTTTTTTTAAAAAGGAGTTTTTTTTCATATCTATTGTAGAATGCTCATATTTCATCTACAATTTTTTTGTGAAAAATATATTTATGGTTCTATCTAATATTGTTTTACAAGTTTATTATAACATAATAGATTCTCCTTTAATTTTAGAAGATATTGATATTTGCCTCACTATAGGAACAAGTATTTGAATTTTTTTTTGCCAAATTGTAAATGCAATATAGGCATATCATTTTTCCATTTGTTCTTGCTATTTTTTTCTTGTTCTCCACAGATAATAGTACAAGAACACGTTGGTCCACCTCTCTTGACAATGCTTTTGCCTTTGCTCCTCCTTCGCAATCATTGCGTCGTATTCATGGAAAGTAAATTCATGGGTGTACCTTTTTTTCATGCGGATGATTTAGTTTCGTGGCCTCTTTTTATCTCACAAATATTTGTATTTTAATTAAAATCCAAAGTATATTTTCGTGAGATATTTTAATATTTATAAAAGCACAATTTTTGTGTCTCATCTCAAGAGACGTTGGGTCATTAATTTTAAAGACCATAGTGCTTATACTTAATATTAAAATGTGGCAAGTTATCTCCAACATTGCCAATGTCTATATCTTGGAGCACGATGTTCTTTCTTCTTGTCTTTCTCAATGGGTATTTCGAAAGGATCTTAGAACTCGATGGAAGCTAAATATTAAATGATTTTCCCTCTTCACTTTACTCTAAGATTTGCCTATTATCTGTTCTCTAGCACTTGAAGAAACATATTCAAATATTATAAATTTGAATGTGATGATTATTGCTCTCCCATCCTAGCTTTCAATCAACATCATTATTTTTTTTGAATGTGTATGGCTTTGTTATGTTGTGTGCTAATTAACTTCTCTGATGCAGTGAGAAATGTAGCCTTCCCTATATGGTAATTTGGTAGATCAAAGAACGCTTGATGAACACCTTCACATTTGTTATCTTCTCTTCACACTCCCTGACATATTTCGATCACTTGACGAGCACCTTCTCTAGTGTCTTCTGCATTGCATTTTCAGGTAATCATTGACGTCCTTTTGGAGTGCATCCTCGAAAGTGCAGTGAACCTTCTCTCACTGTTCGTTGATGAAGTGTAGTAAAACATGAGAGTCGTGCTCTTTTGAGCCTTTCAAAGACCCTTCTCTCGTTTTTCATTGATAAAGTGTAGTAAAATACAAAAGTCATGATCTTTCAAGCCTTTTGAAGACCCTTATATCACTGTTCAAAGACCCATATCTTTTTTTGGATGAACGCCCAATCCGGTTCAGGTAATATTATATTTTTTTGATTATTTTTATAATCCTTGAAAGTATAGTAAATATCATAGGTAATACAGCATCCTCGAAGTACAGTGAAGAACGAGATTCGTGCTCTTTCGAGCCCTTAGAAGATCCTTTTGTCGTTGTTTGTTGATGTCTCTTATGGGTTTTGAGTCACCTATTTAAAATTCAGCGGGCTCTATCATAGCCCTAGAAGTCCTATCTCGAGCCTTTTCATCCATTGAGAAGGTTAATTAATCATATCTTCTATTTAAAACTGGTTTTTATTTTTATTTTTATAATAACTAGTACTAAAATAAAAATCTGCTCTTTGTATTTAAATATAACACCCTCTCATCAATTTGCTGTCATTTTTACTTTAGTGCCTTTTTTTTTTAGCCACAAAAAGAAAAAAGTGACAAGTTTGTAAGCTCATAAGTAATAATTTTTTTGGGGGGATTTTAAAGGTGCCAACACTTGCACCTTTTTTTCTAAGGCTTCAAGGGGGGTTGTTGTTATTATTGGTCATTGCTTATTTATTTTTTGCATCATTGACTTTGTTATATCCCTTTCTTAAAAGTTCATTACTCATAACAACAATAGGAGATATTTTTTGATGTGAAACTAAATGTGTTTTTTTTATTTTAGCCACTTTGTCATATGCTTTCATATCATTTCAGCTCTTTTAAAAAGAAATTATTTTCATACAATATATGCTCCTTTTTTTTTTTTGAAAAATTTGAAAAAACTTGTATTAAAACAAAGAACAATTACAATATGGGAAGAGACTCTTCCCAGCCGAAGTCAGAGAGAACACAAGCTTACAATAGTAGAAGAAGATTTGCAATGGAGCCAAATCTCCTGAACCATTATCTAGCTAGCAGGGGGGTCGGCATGGACAGTTGATGCAACTTGTCACGAAATCGTGACACTATTCTTCTCCTTAGGCCGCAAAAATGCAACATGTCACGATATCGCGACACCTTTCCCCTTTGGCTGTGAAAAAGCAACATGTCACGATATCACGACATTTTTCTCCTTTGGCCATGAAAATTCAACATGTCGTGATATCGCGACACTTTTCTCCTTTGGGCACGAAAATGCAACATGTCGCGATATCGCGACACTTTTTCTCTCTTGGCCGTGATGAAGCAACATGTCGTGATATCGTGACACTTTATCTCTTTCGGCCATGATAGAGCAACATGTCACAATATCGTGACACTTTTTCTCTCTTGGCCGCGATGAAGCAACATGTCGCGATATCGCGACACTTTTTCTCTTTCGGCCATGATGTTGCAACATGTCACGATATCGCGACACTTTTTCCTCCTTTGTCTACGACTAAGCAACATGTCACAAAATCGTGACACCATTTCTCCTTTGGCCACAAAAATGCAACATGTTGCGATATCACGACACCTTTTCTCCTTTGGATATGAAAAAGCAACATGTGATATCGTGACACCTTTTCTCCTTTGGCCACGAAAATGCAACATGTCGCAATATCGCGACCCCTTTTCTCCTTTGGCCATGAAAATGCAACATGTCGCGATATCGCGACACCTTTTATCCTTTGGCCACGAAAATGCAACCATATGCTCCTTTTTTTCAAATCATATAAAACTTGAAATAAAGCAAAAAAATAAAATATTTTCATAAGGGCACTTCAAAATTTATAATCACCTCTATTCCAAGTATTGTACTTCTCACTAACTTATAGTTTCCCTCACGTAAGGGCGGGTTATTGAGAAATACAATATATCGGTCTGGCTGGTTATCATTGCATCAAAAGCCTATGTTCCACGTATCAATTCTACTCATTACTTATAGTTTCCCTCATATAAGGGTGGGTAATTGAGAAGAATAGGTATAAAGGCTTGGCCACTTTTTCTTCCTTCATTAGCCTATTTTAATTTATCAAATATCCTCATTTACTTATAGTTTCCCTCATGTTAGGGCGGGTAATTTGAGGATATTGGTATTACTATCAGGATTTTGTTCCCTTCTTTAAAGATCCATTGTATTCTCTAAAAACTTGACGTTAAAGGGGGGAATTATTGGTTCACTTCAATTTTATTTGGAAAAATGAATACAAAAAATACAATTGATCCACTCACCCCTCATAACTATCATACATAGAAACCCAAAATATTAAATCTCATTTCTCAAAAAGGGCTCACACACTTGCTAGAAGAGAAGCAACCTGAATTTGAAAAGGAATATAAAATATTTGTTCATAAAGGGAAAATGTATGTAACAATAGGTATTATAAGAACTAATGTAAATGAAAGCTTATGGTTTCACATTACAAATTGTAAAAATCCATATGAAAGTTAGCAGAAAATAAAGAACTTGTTTGGGAAAGTATATCAAATAAGGTCAATGCAGCTAGAGGCAGAATTAACAACATTATCTCCTAAAAAATTCAACAATATTGTTGACTTTCTCACCAAATTTAAAGAAGTCCTCACTTAATACAAATCCAATGGTAAGAATAAAACAAAATAAGAATGTATCTATATAATTCTTTCTAAATTAAATGGTGTATTTTAAATTTTTGCAACCACCTTTTTGTCTACAAAAGATGCTCTTGGTGCAACTTTTAAAATGTCCTCAGATGAATTTTATGATAGAATAACTAGAGAAGAAATAAAACTTGCAAAGTACGATATATCTTCCTCTTCCACAAAATACTTAGTAGCATCCACCTCTACTAAAGAAAAATTCAAAAATAAAGAAAGGAGTCCCATAACTTGTACTCACTACAAAAAGAATGGTCATTCTGTGAATAAATGTTGGAAAAGACTACAACAACTAGAGGAAACAATGAATGATAAAAATATAGATACTAAGAAGCAGATAGGAAAAGCCTTAAATATTCAAGGGAAGACCATAAACATTTCATAAAAATACTAGGTTCTAAATTTAGGAGCAACTCATCACATGACTTCTTCAGATGAGTCATTCACTTAAATATCCTCAAGTTCAACATGTAGCATAGAAGTTGGTGACTCATCCTTTATCCCAATCAATGGAAAAGGTGACATATCTATTGATGGTGGTTATATCAATAATGTTCTCTATGTACCAAACATTGCAACAAATCTCCTCTTCGTCTATCAGAATTGTACTTCTAGAAAAGGCAAAACAGTTCTCTTCTCACCAACATAAGTTGAGATAAGAGACTTTCAAGACCCAAACTCTCTCATATAAAAAGGAGATATTGATCACAACACTCACCTATTTCACTTCAAAGGATTCAAAAATTCAAAAGGGGCCTCCTGTTTTGTTGCACATGGAGATCTTGAAATTAAAATTTGGCTTGAAAGGTTTGGATATCTCAGTTATAACTACCTAAAGGAATTGAACACCCATGAAATTGTAACAGGATTGCCTCAAGTCTCTTCTATTGATGGATTATGTCCTGTATGTTCTCTTGGAAAGAAAAATCAATATCATTTACACCCAAGTGGTTCTCTAAAGGCCTTATCCCCTCTAGATTTAATCCATTGTGACTTGATGGTCTTCCCAGAGCCTTCCTTCAAAGGAGTAAAATATGCTTTAACATTCATTAATGATTTTTCCATAAGAACTTGGGTCTACTTCCTAAAATACAAAAGTGATGTTCTATCTCACTTCAAAATATTCAAAGCCTTAGTTGAAAATCAGGACTCTTGAAAAATCAAGCAAATTTGTACAGATAATGGGGGGAATACTTTAGTAATGAATTCTCAAATTTTCTATTAGGTCATGGCATAATTAATCAACATTCTGTCTCCCATAATCCATAGAAAAATGACATTGTAGATAGAAAAAATAGAACTTTAAAGGAAATGGCAAATTGTATGCTCCACTCAAGAGATCTTCCAATTTTTTTTTGGGCAGAAGCAATTAACTGTGCAAACTATATTCAAAACCACACACATCATAAAGCTCTTGGCCATTTGAATCCCGAGGAAGCATAGACTGGCTCAAAACTTGATGTACCTTTCTTCAATATTTTTGGGTGTACTTCTTGGGTCCATATCCCAAAGAAGAAAAGGAAGGCTCTAGATAAGAAAAGTAAAAAGCTCATATTTGTTGGTTATTGTGAGTAAATGAAATCATACAGGTTACTTGATATTGTAACTCATGAGGTCTTTTTCATAGGAATGTTCAATTGGATGAAACATTCCTTCATAAATATCCTCAACCATCCTCTTCCACCATTGATTCTCTTGAGCCATATCCAATTTTAGAGCATAAATATAATGAAGAACCCACTTTAGAGATTAATGATAAAAATGACCAAGATGAGGATCCTATACTCCAAACTTCAACTCAA
The DNA here is from genome assembly GCA_028583015.1 of Wollemia nobilis. NCBI lineage: Eukaryota > Viridiplantae > Streptophyta > Pinopsida > Araucariales > Araucariaceae > Wollemia > Wollemia nobilis. Next base: position 2,935,582 of record JAQPPZ010010853.1, read on the forward strand.
AGTCCTTCCACAATGCCTAAATGGGCCTGCATCATTTTTGAAGAAGCAAATCCATACACCCAAAATCTTCCATCATCCATATTAAGAAACTCCATAGGCTCTGGTCTTTTCTATCATTCCATTTCCACAGATCCTCAATCCTCCAAAGAAGAAACTAGTATTAAATAATGGGATGATGCCATGGAAAATGAATTATCTTCCTTAATAAAAAATAAAACTTGGGATTTAGTTCCTCTACCTAAAGGAAGGAAGTTAGTTCGCTGTAAATGGATTTACATAACAAAATATGGACCTAATGAAGAAATTGACAAACACAAAGCTCACCTGGTAGCCAAAGGTTTCTCTTAAATTTAAGGGATTGATTATTCTGAAACTTTTACACCAGTTGCCAAAATGGATTCTATTATACTGGTACTTGCTCTAGCTGCTTCCCAAAAGTGGCCTATTTTTCAAATGGATGTAAAAAGTGCTTTCTTACATGGGGACTTAAAAGAGGAGATATTCATGGAACAACTTGTTCGATTCACTCAAGACTCCTCCCTTTTTTGTAGACTACATAAATCTCTCTATGGCCTCAAACAAGCTCCTAGAGCTTGGTATAAAAAATGGACTCCTTCCTTCTTTCCTCAGGTTTTTCTCATTGCAATTCTAATGCCACGGTCTATATTTAGAGAGATGAAGAGAATATCACCTTACTTGTTCTCTATGATGATGATATACTACTCACTGGTAGTGAAATTTCTCACATTCAGACTATCAAAGACTCTCTTTCTAAAAAAATTGAAATGGCTGATCTGGGTTTAGCTCATTACTTCCTTGGGATTCAAATAAATCAAACAGATGCAAGAATTTCATTATGTCAATAGAAATACACTCTATACCTTCTTCAATGGTTTAATATGACTGATTGTAAGCCCTCTTCTACACCTTTTCAATTTGGAGTCACTCTAAGTACTTCCTGCACATCCCCTCTATGTGATGCTACTCTGTACCGATAGCTAGTAGGGAGTCTGTTATACCTCACTCATACTTACCAAGATATTTCATATGTTTTTGGCTTGATATCTAGATTCTCACATCAACCTCATTTCAGCCATTCGAAAGCAGCAAAAAGAATCCTATGCTAATTGCAAGGAACTACTCAATTTGGGCTCTTATATGAAGTAAAATCCATGGATATCATTGGTTACATAGATTCTGATTGGGTAGGTTTAGTAGAATATAGATGTTCAACTTTTGGCTATGTTGTTTGTCTTGGTTCTTCACCAATTTCTTGGTCATGCAAAAAACAACAAGCAGTAGCACTATCTACAGAGGCAGAATACAGGGCAACAATTTTAGCAAGTCACGAAGCTCTTTGGATTTGTCAGATACTAAGAGAATTTGGTTTTTTCCATGACAAACCTATGATTTAGTGAACCCAATAGATAAATATTGATTATAATGCTAGAATAATAAAAAGGAATCACTTTTATTAAGGAATCGCTATTGTATTGTATGGGGAACCCAACAATTAATTAATAATTATATTCTTCGATGCCTCAACTATACCAAATGAAATACATATTTCTATGAGTGTGAAGGTGTGATCAAAAGGCACAACCTTTGTGAAAGAGAGAGTTATTAAATAATTAACTAATAATGTGATTAGTATGGTGGTTAGGAGTAGAATCCTAACATGCGACCTTCCTTAAAAAGAGCTTTGTCCTCAAAGTTCAAAGTAAGGAGCTTCATTGCTTGTTTTCCCAGTTGAATTCGTGCAAGTTCTTGTACTATTTTAATGTCACTTTTTCGAAGGCAAGGATATATTGAAGGTCAAAGCATTAGCGGGGGGTTGCTAGAAAGAATAGTAGAATCTTCCTTAGGATACTTGTGATGATGGTAGGATTCCGCTTTAGCCAATTCTTCCTATGTAGAATGAAGGAAAAATAAACATGCACTCACTCTTTTGTATCCTTTATGAATCAGGCTACCTGTACAACGAGAACTCACTATTGGCAATGAACTTGTGTGTAGTTCTTTGAGAGTGTATGTCTTGCCTTCATTGTTTACTGCATGGATGTCTACCTCATCTTTTCATGGTGCATCGAGCACTTCTTGCACATCGACCTCATTTCGTTCATTGTTATGATCAAGTGCTTTGGTCATGTCATGCACATATTCCTCACATTAATCCTATATGGAGTGACAAGGATCAACTATATTCAATAAATACAATGTTTGTGTAGCACAACAATGAAGGGGTCCAAATTGCTCATCACAAGTATAGCAAAGGTCGTTCGCTTGTCGTTCCTCCATTTCTTGTAGCCTAAGGTACTTAACTAGCAAAGATTTGTGTTTTGGAATAGCATGCGTGAATGTCGATGTATCAATAGGTTTCTCCCCATGTTGACATTGAACATTGAATGTATCATCGGCTAACAAGGCTAATCCAATGGCTTCCTGTAGGGTGTGAGGAGTGTCATCATGATCTTCACTCTAATTTGTTCTTTCAATCCATTGATGAACCCACTTATGAGGACTGATTCGTCCAACCCTGTGATGCAATTGGCGATATACTGGAACTAAATTTTATATGCACTCACTGATGTGATTTGACGTAGGTGGGCAATATTAAGTAGCAAAAGTAGGTTAGGGTCATGAGATATTATTCCATTGGCCATTTGCATAGTCGTTTTGTGAAAAGGTGTCGCAAAAAGTGTTGAAAGTCGTCAAAAAATTTCTTGAAAAATTATCGTAAAAAAATTGCATAAAAGTCATCCTTCAACCATTACGGTTAGGTTTTGGAGATTTTATAACCTGCTGGCTTCTATACGTCCTCACCTCACTATCGATGGTGAGCACTACGTCGAATATGAAGAGCCTTATTTGGAAGTCACTCTGGCTGGTTGCTCCTTGGACGTGTTTCGCTAATTTTGAATTGGTTGTAATCGTTTGGCAGTGTCCCCAGGCTTGTATTTGGAGAACAAGAAAAAGGAAAAAAAAAAAATTTCTTACGAACTTGGCTCTGATACCAGATGTAGTGAACCCAATAGAGAAAGATTGATTATAATGCTAGAATAATAAAAAGGAATCGCTTTTATTAAGGAATCGTTGTTGTATTGTATGGGGAACCCAACAATTAATTAATAATTATATTCTTCGATGCCTCAACTATACCAAATGAAATGCCTATTTCTATGAGTGTGAAGGTGTGATCAAAGGGCACAACCTTTGTGAAAGAGAGAGTGATTAAATAATTAACTAATAATGTGATTAGTATGGTGGTTAGGAGTAGAATCCTAACAACTCTTTGGTGTGATAATCAGAGCATAATTCATATTGCCCGTGATCCAGTTGAGCATCAGTGTACCAAGCACATTGAAATTCACATGCAATTCATTTGGTAGCATATTCAGAGAGGGGAAATACACTTGGACTATATTCCCATAGAAAATAAAATTGCATAAATCTTCACCAAATCCTTTCCTTCATGTTACATTTAGTTGCGAGAGAAACTTGGAGTAAGGAAGATGCATTAAAAGGTACAAAAGAGGTTTTCACCTCTCCTTTATTCTTATTGTTTCTTTTTCTTTGGAAGATGGTTTTTTCCCATGTGGTTGTTTTTACCATCTCTCCTATATGTAATAACATTGTACACGAGTACCTCATCAGGCCTAGTTTCTGGGACTCATTTCTTTTTTCAATGAAGACAATCTTTGCCATCCGAAGACATGCCTCTTCATTTTTCTTTTTGATAGATGGTTTTTCCCATGTGGTTTTTTTTACCATCTCTCCTATATGTAATAACATTGTACATGAGTACCTCATCAAGCCCAGTTGTTGGGACTCATTTATTTTTTCAATGAGGACAATCTTCACCATCCGAAGACATGCCTCTTCATTTTTCTTTTTGATAGATGGTTTTTTCCCATGTGGTTTTTTACCATCTCTTCAATAAGAATCATTGTAAATGAGTACCTCATCAGGCACTGTTGTCGGGACTCATTTGTTACATTCACCCCTAGTATCACTTAAGGGGGGGTGTTAGAATAAATAATTATTCTCTTAAGTTATACTAGGATAAACTTACTTGAGTTACCACTCTTCCTTGAGTCAGGTGAACTCTCAGTTTAGACTAGTGAGTTGTTGTAATTCAATGGCTCTCAATGATAAAATTTGCTATTTATACAAAGTTGATCCATGGAATAAATCAATCAGTTCTATTTTTCTCTTCAAATCTTGTAATGCTTTGTAGTTCTACTATTGGGAAATTCTAACAGCTATATATTGCTATCTTTGTTCAATTTCATGTATCATTATGAAAATACACCAAAATCTATACGGTTTCTATTTTGAGACATTTAATATGTCAGGTACCACTATCCCATCCAAATTTTGTAGCTTTACCACAACATTATACATTGCTTCCATGACTCAAAAAGGACCAAGCCACAAATTCTTCAACTTCCTAGGCTTTAATTCTTGTTTTATATTGAACTTAAGAACCAAATCACCTGGTTTAAATTCCAACTTGTGGAGATGCTTATCATGCCATAGTTTTCTTTTCTTTTGGGCCACCTTAATTTCCCATTGTGTCATGACACTCCATTCCTCTAATTGAATGAGTGAGGCCAATCGCTCTTCCAAACTTTCTCAATCACCCAAGCGATGCTCCATAGATATCCACAAATTGGGTATCAAGAATCCAACTTATACTACCACCTCCTGATCATACATCAACTAGAAAGGTGTGTGGTTTATTGTTGGTTTAAAGGTTGTCCTATAAACCTAAAGAACAAATGGTAACCTTTCCTCTCAATATGCTCCTTCTATACCATAGGTCTTGTATAATGTATAGAACCAAGACCTTATTAGTTGCCTTTGCTTACCCATTTTCTCAAGGGTAATAGGGACTTGATAATGAGTGCAATATTATGAAGTTAGTTGTCAACTTTTTGATAACCTCATTAACAAAGTGACCTCCTTGATCACTTGTTATATGTAGCAAAATTTTGAATCTTGTAATCACTTGTTCATACAATATTCGGGTCATACTCTTTGTTGAGTCATTTGGTAGCACCCTTATTTCTACCCATTTTTTTTAGGTATTTTGTAGCTACCATAATGTACTGACATTTCCATATACGAGTGGTTTTCAATGGTCCAACAAAATCCAACCCCCATATTTTAAAAAATTCTTAGGGTTGTGATGGATGTAAAGGCATAAAATCTCTATGCACTGGATTTCCCACTCTTTGGCAAGTGTCACAGGCTTATACATATTATTTTGAATATTTTTATAGTGTAGGCCACCATAGTCCTACCAATATTACCTTCCTATCAACAACATCTAGCCCCATGTGCCCTCCTGCCAAGCCTTTGAGGGTTTATTTTAGCACTATGTCAACTTATTCCATTATGCATCTTTACAGAATGCCATCTGCACCTGTATTATACAATAATCCAACTATTAGCTAAAAATATGTTGATTTCAGGATCACTTTCCTCTTTTATTGCAGTGTCAAGTCTTGTGGCAACTCCCTTGTGGAAAAGTATTGCCTAATTTACTTGTACCAAGGTGGTACAATATTAATGGAAAACAACTGAGCATAGAGAATTTATCTAGAACTTCCATCCCTGTAGGTTCTCTTGATTGTATTTAAGATAACTGGTCTACAATCACATGCTTTTTACCAGGTTTTACTACTACATAAAATATGAATTCTTGTAAGGTAATGAGCCACCTGATAACTCATCCTTGTATTACTAGTTTATTTATCAGATACAAAAAAGCTTGGTGATCAACGTAAAAGGCAAAGAGATTTGCCAATAGGTAATGTCTAAATTTTTATATGGCATATACCATCCCTAGTGCCTCTCACTCTGTCATAGTGTAATTCCTTTCTGCCCATGATAATAGGTGACTTGTAAAAACAAATAGGCTGATCTAGCCTAAATTATACTTATTGAGCCAATGCACATCCTATCATAAATTTGAAAGTATTGATGTGGAAATAGAACTCTTTATCCCAATATAGAAACACCAAAATAGGGCTACTAACTAGCTTTACTTTCAATTATTCAAAATATCCTTGGTGCTCCTCTATCCAACTAAAAGGATCATTCTTATTGGTTAAGGAATCCAATGGATAGGACACGCCTACATAATTCTTAATAAACCTTTAATAGTAACCCAAGATTATGCATAAGGGGTTGGACTCAAAATGTACTTGTAAAAAAATGGCGAATCCTAATCAAAATCAAGATGAATCATGGAGAATACTAAGCAAATAAAATCAAGCATCTTCACACCAAAATTTGGGGTATTTGAAGCCCTAAAATATAAGGTCATCTTTGGGGCCACTTTTGACCTATTAAATCATATTATAACTTCCTAAAAATACCACCATTAGATCAGGCTTGAAAAAATATTTCCAACGAGTACAAATATGCCTATGTTTAGATATATATTGTGGCAAATTGACCCTAAGAAAACATTGGTCCTAAAACATTTAGGCAAATAGGCCAACGTCGAGGGCCTCATATTTGCCAATTTCCAAGTTTGAAAATCCTAATATTCACACATTTGGTGAATATTCACCACTATGAATAACCCTGTAGTAACCCATAGATCCCAAGAAGATTTTTTAATGATATCACATCATATGGATCCTCCATATATAGAATTCCACAAATTTTATTAGGATCAGTCTTCAATCCTTCACTACATACTATATGTACTAGTAGTTTTGCATATGGTACCATTAGAAAAAATTTCATGGGGTTTAGGGAGATTTGTGAATTCTTGCATTAGCTCAAATATTTGCTTAAAGCTAGTAGATGGTACTTGATCTTACCAAAGATCAACCAATCATCCAATAATACCTTAAAATTCCCTGTTGCCAACTAATCAAATATATACAAAATAATACATTGAAATGTGGTTGGTGTGTTACACAACCCAAACGACATTCTATTGTATGTATAAATATCATTTTCTACAATAAATATGGTTTTTTAACTTATATTCCTCAACTATACTAATTTTATTATAGCCAAAAACCCATCCATAAACAAATAAATTTTGTCATGCTACCTTCCCCAGAATAGAATTTGTGAATAAAATAGGAAAGAGATCTTTAATCATTACTACATTCAAACTTCAAAAATCAATGCAGATTCAAATATTATCCACTTTATTTTTTAAGGTGAACACAATAGGAGACACCCATTCACTCGTGATGAATCGAAATATGATGCCAACATCCAACATATTTTCTATTTATTTGTTTACCAGAGTTGCATACTTAGTATTCATCCTATATGGCCTCTGTATCACTGGCTATATCCTAGACATTAATGTGATCTTGTGGACACATAATTATAGTGGTATCCCTTTTAAATACTTGTATGTCCATGCGAAAACATCCTTATATTCCAAAAATATATTAAAATTCATTACTTTCAATACTAAGTCCAAATCATCACTATAGTGAATCAGTTTGGGTTTACTTTCTGCCCCTATATTCACATCTACAATTCATGGTCCTTCATACTTGATATTTTTAGGCTCTACCATAGCCTTTTCCATATTTTTTAGATGTGCTAGTTGTGTATCTATCTTCGCATCTCCCACTATATATTCTATAAAATTTTTAGAAAATGTCCATTTCTCCTGTTCCTCTTCTTTCGCTTTTATGGTGATCTTATTTTTGTCTTAGTTTTTTGTGGTCTTATATGTATTAATACAGAATCAGTCAGGTTAAAACACCTTGTACTCCATATTCTAGTGAATAAGTCTGCTATCATATTCAAATTCATCTTCTCTATAGTATTCTAGGTACAACATCCCCTCTTCATTAGGTTTATACTCTTGTTCACATAAAGAATTTGAAGAACACAAGCTTATACTGAGAGGGGGGGGGGTGAACAGTATAAGACCTCTTTTTACTTTTTCCTTTATACGTCAAATAGTAAAGCAATATACCCAAAGCAATATCAAAGAAATGCACAATATCATCCACAAAGTGACACCAATTTTAATGTGGTTCACCCAAAAAGGCTAGGCTACGTCCACAAAACTTTTTTCTAAAAGTTATCTCAAATTTCTTTGGGAATCCTTCCCAATTACAATATTTATGAGCCTCGGACCAAAGGAGATACCTTCCCCTAATTAGAATTTATGAGCCTCTGCTCAAAGGAGATACCTTCCCCTCTGCTCTAGAAATGATCCCTTAGAAGATCAATTGCCTCTACCTCTTGCCAGCACGTGGAACTCCTTTCCATCGAAGACCTCCTATCCTCAATGCTTAGCCTAAGAGAACTCTGCCTTCTATCCATAGCAGCTCAACAACCTATACCAAACACAGTCAGTCGGTCTAGTACAAGTCTTTCTCTATCTGTCAGATCTATCCAACGCTTGAACAAATCAATCCTCTGCACACAAGACTTCTCAAAGACTTTCCAAATCTATCCTCAGGTTCTTCTCAAAGAACCAATGCACCTCTGTCCTCAAGTTCTTTGATAGAACTATCAAACTCAGCTCACAAGTCCTCTGCTAGGACCTGTCCAAATCTGCTCACAAGTCCCCACCAGAACCTGTCCAAGACTGCTCACAAGTCCCCATCGAAACTTGTCCAAAACTCAGCAAGCTCACCAAGAAAAAAACTTTCTTAGTAGGAAATCACAAGGTGAATTGTTAGAGACCCAATGTGATTTTTCAAACTCATAGAAGCATAAAGAGAATTGTTAGAGACTCAATATGTTCTATACTCAACTCCCAATCTCAAAACTCAACTCAAATCAACTCAGCTCAAACTCAATCTCAAATCTGAAAACTCAACTCAATATCTGAAATGGATAGGATAGAATGCTTTCTTTCAAGAACATGAAACCCCAACAATTTCCAACTATGCAAAGAATCACATAACAATGATACTCATGTTCTTTTCACCATCAATTAGGGCTTCAACAACAATGCTCATCAAACAAGGTTCAATCAACACCATTCAACTCAAAACACAACCTTGAAGCATTTCACAATCAACATAAGAAAAGGAAAAAAATAGAACTCCTTTTCTCTCCAATATTGTTTGAAAAAAAAGCATCCACCAACTCAAATCAACAAGATCACACACAACTTTTCAAATCATCAACAAAGGAGTAAGCCCAACACTTTAACCAAGTAAAAAATAGCTTGATTATTACCAATTTAATGAAAGCAAATGTCAACCTCAAAGCTACCCACTTAAGGTTTCACAACTTCACACAAGAAGCAATTTTAACCTTAAAACATCATGCTTTCATTTCCACAATCAACCAAAAGCACTCTCAACATTACAAGAAAAAATTATCCCTTATACACCTTATTTCTCCCTTATAGTCTTATCAAAAATAAAATTTATCTCTCATAAGAATGCAATAAGATATTTCAAACAACACCTTCAAAAGAATATTTTATCAAAATAAAACAAGCTTTAAACTCCTTATAACTCCTAAGCTATTTTTCCCTCTAATAAACTTCCTCCTATCTACAAAATACACTTAGCAAAAATTAATTTCGAAAATACCTTGGCCAACATCAAAAATCATGCTATGGAGAAATTGTGCACGAATTCTAACACCACCCACTGCATCCACTTCACGATGTAAAACCCTTTCGTGTTATTCGAACGTGGAACCTCTCGTTTGGGTAGCGCTCCAACAGCCTAGCCGTTACCGGTGCACCAAAGGCACCCGATGAGGTTTAAACCTCATGTTGTTAGCCTTGTTCCTTCTGCGCCAGGGATTAAATAAAACAACAGTGCCTCCCTTTCTTCTGACGCGAACACGAAGACAAAAACCTTATGGTGGATTTACGACAAACGACGAGTACAAAAAATGAGTAGGGGATTCACGAAAACGGCGAAGACACAGTCGAACGATGGGTTTACAAAAATGGTGAAGACACAATCGGAGAAGAAATCCGAACAGCGGATCATGAAATCACAGTGAGCAACTCTTTTCAAAATGCGGATGGGATAATTCTTGATTTTCATCGAGGGAGATTTATATGCATTTTTACCATAAGCTCTTGATGTCGGCAAGAAGTTTAACACGTCGACAGAGGTCTTGGCCAGTGCCCACAATCTTAAAACATAGCGCCATGGGTTAGGATAACCCATTGCAAACAATAATTTAATATTTATCTAAAAATAATTAAAGGGAACCTTAACAATGTTTTTAATTATTTAAATAAATACTTCTTCCTGGACCCAAAAGCATTAAAATAATGCATCCACCTGTAATATTTAAACCTGCCAACTTGGGGTTTACAAAAGACCTTTGAAATTGTCATGCCGTAACCTTCATCAAAACAAATTCCTTCAAGAGCTTCTTGACATCAATGACAACTTATACACTTGAGCAAAGGCAATGTACCCAAAGTACCCAAAATTGCCAACAGAATTTCTTGACTCATCTATCATGGAAAACATCCTCACTAATTCTTTGATTCTTCAAGTTAATCATATATTTATTACAAGGATACAACTTGCTCAATTAGATAATTTGAATAAATCAAGCCACTTAAGGAGGACAAATTCCTATAGCCACTTAAGGAGGGTGAAATCCTATAGTCACTTACAGAGGGTAGAGTCTCTTGCGAATGCGCAATTGGAAATAAAGATGAATGGTAGATGACTATGATCAATGAATGATTCTATTATAAATAGATAAATCAAATAATGAATGGACGTGACCCTTGAGGAGCCAAAATGACTATTAGGATCATTACATGGCTCTCTCCCTCAAAAGATTTGTCTTCAAATATGGAAAAAAAAAATATTCATCTGCCATGTAGCATCTTCTTCTAGAAGTCCCTACAAATTAATCAAGAATTATTGAATTTGGCCTGGTTTATGATGGTGTACTTTGTATTATAGAATTGTTGGAGGTATATGTCAAATGCTCTCAAAATTAAATGGTCAAAATATTTGAAATCACAAGCAAAAAGTTGCAAAAATTATCGTAAAAAGTTGTCACCAAAATTGCTTCAAACGTCATCACAAAAATTGCTGCAAAAATTTCACCAAAATTTGTCGCAAAAATTGAATTTGCAAAAAATTTGTGGGTCAACTCGCAATCACCGGCTTTAGATTTTTGTGGTCACCAGCTGGAGCCTTTTAATTTTTGAATCACAACGGTTAGATTATCAAAACAGTCACTGACTTGCTTTTTGCAGTCCCAGCTTGAGCTTTTCAATTTTTGAATTACAACGGCTCTTGACAAAACTTGTCTTTGTTTGTAAAAATTAATTTCTCCAACGATTATGTTTTACAATATTAACAGGTAAGCTTGTTTTACCATTTCTAATGGTGATGATTTTTTTCCACTAATGGCTTCAATAGCTATTCATAAAAAATTTGGCACGTGAAGTGAGGATGAAGGAGAAGTTCATTAATAACAATCAAAATATGGGTATTTGGAATACAAACGAGTGAATTGGATGGAAATAGGAGTAATTTGATGCACGTGGTTGGCAAACAACTATAGGTGGCAGCAATTTATGTGGTGGAATTTTGAACGGATTGGCGTGAATAGTCACGTAAATGGATTCTTGGCACGTATAAAAAAAATTTAAATCTCCCTTACACTATAAAATTTTAAATATCCCTTGCGAGAATGCTTCCTTGGTAATTTCCCACATTTACTTCAGTGACATCAGTTTACTTCGATGATTTTCCATGTGACGTGGTGTTTTACTTTGGTGATCTTCCCACGACAATTTTCCCCGCAACGGGATAGTTTTACTTGGTGATCTTCCCACGATAATTTTCCATGTAAAGTGATGGTTTTACTTTGGAGTTATAAAGTTTCACTTATCAATTATTAATTTGGATTGCAATTCATGATGTGGTTTACCATAAATTAATGGAGATTACAAAGGTTTCCTTGGCACTAAAATCTTCCCTGGATTTGGACGAACTGCCTGCGACACTTGTTAATGATGGAGTGGTCCACAATTATGGTTATGTATATTTTTTTATTAAAAATTTATTAATTCAAATAAAATTCTTTTTGTGTAGTTCATGCTAAGATACTTTTGTTGGCGATGAGAATAATTAAAACAAATTTCCTATGTTTATGAATTTATATTGGTTCGTCATTTGCAAACTGGCAATAAAAATAATTAAAGCAAATTTTCTATAAATAGTCACTTGTTAATATTGCCCGAATTTCACTTGCTTGTGTTTATGTAATTTTGAATGGATATTTATCAGGAGTTTCTTTTGTTTATTAATGATACCAAGTTTATCGCAATTATTATGGATACTATTAACGCTTGTTGAACAAAGTTGATGTTAACATTCCAACAAAACTCCTTTGCAAGATCATTTAAATTAAATTTATTCTCCTTCACCGTAAATGAAATTTTAGCACAAAAAAATTAATTCCTTTAAATTAAATGTCTTGCTTGCGGTGCAAATTAATTCTTGTAATTTAATATCCTGCGTGTGATAAAATGGAATTTTTGTCTCAGTGTGGTCTAGCTTCCTTCCTTTAATTTAAATATCCTGCTTCCTTAATATAGATAGTTTTATTCAAATAATAATAGATAGATAGTATTATCCACCACTGAATTATCTTTCGTAGAGTTGCTTGAATGTGCTGGGTTGCTAATGATGATGGCCACTGATTATGGTTACTTTTATCTTTTAATTTCCTGGTACTATTATGCATACTGACACTTGAGCTCAGATTATTTTTTAATTTCCTTGACTTTTGATCTGATTGGTTGCGTTGGATTATATGCCTAACTAAAATCGATGAAACTGATATGCTTGACTTTTGATCTGATTGGATGCATTGGATTAAATTCGGTGAAACTGATATGTTACCAAAAGTTACTCGAGTTGTGTTATACGTGAATATATATGTGTAAATATAATTACCTAGAGGCGTATATTGGTGGATTTTGATAGCTTCTCAAGCCGAACATTATCCCAGCCAATATTTAATTTGGACAACTATTTAAAGTGAATTTTAAGTTTTAATATCACACGTGTCGTAGAAATGGTGCCCAATGAGATATGGTCACCAATGGGTTATGACATGTAAGATTACCAATATCTCCTTGGCATATGTAGATTTTCCCAAGTTACGATCAAAGAGTGCCTTACTAGTGAAAGCCAAGGGTCTTCCTTCCTACATCAACACTGCCCCAATGCCACGACCAAAAGCATCAATTTAAATGACAAAAGGCTTGGAAAAATGTAGCATGGCTAAAACTAGTGTTGTGGTCATAGCATGCTTCAATTCAAGGAAGGCTTTGTCAACAGGCCCTATCCAATTAAAAGAGTCCTTCTTTAACATGGATGTGAGGGGGGCTACTATTTTACCATAATTATGAATAAATTTGTGATAGTAACATGTAAGCCCTAATAATCCTCGAAGTCCCTTGAGAGTGTGAGGTTTTGGCCAATTTTGAACTGCTTGAATCTTCTTGGGGTCAACCTTGATGCCATCTTTGGAGATAAAGTGTCCTAGATAATCCACTTCAGTCAAACCAAAGGAACACTTGGACCACTTAGCAAAAAGTTGATGTTGTGCCAAAAATAGTAATGTATGATCCACATGGATAAGGTATTCCTCCCATGAGTGACGATAAAACAAGATATCATCAAAGAAAACTAGGATGAAATTCAACAAGAGAGGGTAAAATATGTTGTTCATCAGGCTTTGAAATGTGGAAGGAGCATTTGTCAAACCAAATGGTATTACCAAGAAATCATAGTGCCCTTCATGAGTATGAAATGCAGTTTTGGGAATATCCTCATCCTTGAGCCTGATTTAATGGTAGCCAGAACAAAGGTATAACTTGGAGAAGTACATAGCTCCATGTAAATCATCTAGCAATTCATCCACTACTAGAATGGGGAATTTATCCTTGATGGTCATTTTTTTGAGCTCACAGTAGTCTATACACAATCGCCACGAGCCATATTTCTTACGAACTAGTAAAACTAGAGAAGAGTAAGGGTTGATACAAGGTAGAATTACACCAACTTTGAGAAATTCTTGTACCATATGGTCAATTTTGGACTTGAGAGTATGAGGATACTGATATAGTCTGATGTTGGGTGGTGCATTACCTAGTAGTAGTGGAATAGCATGGTCATGTGAGAGACAAGGTGACAGGGTTGTTGGTTCTAAAAAAATGTCATCGTTCTTGGTCAGAACAAGTTGCAAATCTGTTGAAATTTGATCCACCGTGGAAGTGCTTGGTTGAATTGAAAATATTTTTGTAATGATCCTGTAGGATGAATTTTTCAATAATTTTGCCATACGATTGGAACTGATAATTTGGGAAGGACCTATTTTGGCACCATGGAGGGTGTGTGTTTATCCATGTTGTGAAAACTAAATCCATAGTTTTACAAAGTTCCAGGATAGAGTGTGCAAGATGCTCAACCATTGGGATCCCAACACAATGTTACATCTTCCACATGTCTTGCTTGAGTTCATAATCCCCCATATTTATTTTAAAATTACGATATTTACCTTTACAAGGTAAAATGCCTCCATTTGCCACCATGAATTCAAATGAATTGCATGTGTGTATATAGAAATTGACCTACTTAGAAACTTGAGGATCAATAAATTTATGTGTACTTCCTGAATCAATAAGAATAGTAAGGCATTGGCCTTTGAAAAAACCCAATAACTTTTATGATTTGTGGAGTGGTAACCCTGACAAGAGCATGGATGAATTTTTTTGCTTGAGGTTATTGGGTTTCCTCTTCCTGTTGAGTTGGTGCTTCAGTTGTGTTACTCTCCTCATCATTATGGTCATTGCTATCGGGTTCCTCTGCATCTATTAAGAACAATATCTTATTTGCACATCTATGCCCCTTCACAAAGTTTTCATAACAATTAAAACATAGCCCTTGGATGTGATGCACATCCATTTCATCTGTATTCAGTCGCATAGGAGTAGGAGGTTTATTATCAGTATTATTTTGGAACCGAGGAGGAAAGAGAGGTAGAGTTTGGGAACATAATGGTGTCCGTTGTTGAGCTGAGAGTTTAGATTTAGCCAATCGGGCTAAACTTATAGCCTCCATCATGGTTTGTGGTTTAAAAATCTTGACTTCAGCTTGAAGATCATATTTCAATCCACTAATGAAAAAAATCATAAAAAATTCCTCATTCAATCCCCTTGTTTTATTGGCCAATTTCTCAAATTATGTCTAGTAATCACAAATTGTGGTAGTTTGTTTTAGCTTTGTCAATGCTCTTGTAAAGTATTCATAGTCACTAGGGCCAAATCGGGTGAGTAGTTGGGACTCAATGTCCTCCCAAGATATATTAGGGGATTGGCTCGTAGCCATCAGAACCAATGTAAGGCTTCTGATTCTAAGTTTAAGGAAGCCATCTGAACCGGATGATATATAGGGACATTATGGAGTCTAAAGAATTGATCAACCCGACATAACCACCCATCGACATCCTTTCCACTGAACTTTGGGAAATCCAATTTAGGAATTTTTAAGGTCAGATCATGGTCATAGTTAGTGTCTTCAGTTCCCTTCTTAGGTCTTATATTTCCCTTCTTCGACCTCGTTTAGAGTTTTCATCTTGGTGTTCAGATGTGAGAGTACCCTGCAATTGTGTCTCCACATCTGTAAGTTATTTTTCTAAGTGGATTCTAGTGGTACCCTGATCCGTTCAGAGATCTCAAATATCTTCTCTTATGGTGTGGTTTGTAGTGGTCAAGTAGTCAAGGGATTTTTGCATATCGGCCAATATTGTGGTAAGTTCTAACTCCTTTTGTCCATGAGTGTTGCTTGCCATTATGGGCCCTCTTTTACTCAATTACTAAAAATAGATGTGGGGTTTCAGGAGTTACTATTTTTAGTAAGGGTCCAAAATTTAATTTGGAAAATGGATTGCAACACTAATTTTAGGATAGGGTCCACTTTGGTGGATGCTTGATTTAGAGCACTCAATGAGGAGATACTGAATTTCTTGACTTTTTGTAATCTCCTGGTTGGTTGCAAGTTGATGTCAAGGTAATTTCTTCCACTTGGACTTAAAATTTTACTAGTGAGTCCTTTAGGGTATTTGGTGTAGAATAACAAGTAGCTTCTATTCCCAAAAATTTGAATCAATTTGATTGACCATTGAAAATTTATGGCCTTAGCAAGAAAAATAAAAAAATTCCATTTTTAAAAAATTGGTGCAAAATTTGACTTGGGGTTGCCAAGGACAATTTTATCTGGAATAAAGTGTAGAATTATTTGCTAAATTTTTGAGTCAATCTGAGATCTATGTGAAGAGATATCCCTATTTTAATAAAATTTCAATTTTTTTTCTACTGTATTGATGAGTCTATTGGTGTTGTCGGTTTCTGATTTGGATTTACGGTTCAAAGGTTGGAATTTGGGATCAATTGTCATTCACTTGTAGTCTACCCCCTGAACACCCTGTCACTATCCTGTCTCTTTCTCTATCACCTATACTATGGTTAATAACACGGTTCCTGTTACTAACCTTGTGGATTCTCTGACACTATCAATACTATTTTTGAAACTAGAGGTCTATAATTATGGACTATTATAGAAGGCTATTACTATTGACCTAACTATCACTGTTACTGATTAGACTATTTATGTCACTATCCTGACTATTCTATCTATGACCATGACTATTGCATAAAATTGCAAAATCTATCCTAATTTTTGGTGCATGAAAATTTGTTTTCTATGATAAGGAATGGCTTCTCTGTATGCTCACTTTTGGGGTTGTGAATACAGGATAAAAAAACAGAGATTATGTTGATTTGCAAGTGGAAGTTATATTTTGTAGAACCAAGGTACATTAATTAAGGGAGTATGTAATGCCCATAGGCCCTCTGTTATACCGTAGTGATGAAAAATAGTGCTTGAACCAATATTTCAAGCCACTACCCAAGGAGGATTCCACACATACCCTTGAGCACAATATCTACCTCTCTAACAGTATGGGAGGGTGATCATATGGGATGTTGTGTCCCGTGTACTATAGATAATACAAGACTAAAAAACATCCTATTGGATAAAATTTTGTTTAAACCTATATTATATATCGATACACCCGAAGATGCGTGGGAGCTCAAGTTCATGTGCGAGTGTTATCTAAAGCCTGTGTATTAGATCTTGATCGCCCCTCGCTTCACTATATGCTTTATGGGCTATCTAGCTTAGCCAATAACGATAGCTCCTTCATGATATTTTAAAACCCCCAACATAGGATTTCTAACCTACACAACTATTAAAAAAGAAATTATATCCTTTTTTGGATTTTAATAAAAGAAAAAATAGAAACAAAAAACACATTGAAAATTATACCTAACAAGTGAAATGGATGACAAAAATCATCTTAGTCGCAACAAAACTCAACCCTCGAAAGTGCTCTAATACCACTTGTGAAGATATCGATTTTAAAAATAAGCACACTCATATAAAATAATGAAAAATAACTCTGATACATCAAATAACTCAATAACACTATGTAGTAATGGAACAATCTCACAATAACATAGAATCGTAGGACTCTTCGAGGGGGAAACCTCCTTCAATATTTAATTAGCTTGCAAAAGGATCAATTCATACATGGCTTCATATATTTAAAAAAAAAACTTCATGCAACCATAAATAAAGGCTCAAGAGTTGTCTTACATGCAAAATGCCACTCGAGCTAAAATATCCTACCTACCATCGATTATAATCTTGATAAAAATAGTTTCATGAGATGGCACAACTTGGATAGGCACCATATTTGCCACATACATTACAAAGTGTTAAAAAAATAATATCATAATGGGATCCCCTAATTGGAATTAGGTCTTATATAAGTAAATGACAATTACAAATGGCATTAGGATAGGATCCTAACATGTCCTTCGCCTTCGAAAAGCTTTGTCCTCAAAGCTGAAAATGAGGGAACTGGTGCTAGAGTTAATGGAGAGACTCCCATGTAGCATATTTTGGCTAGAGCTTGTGCCACTAAACAAGAAATTCTATGATGGTATGGTTGCAGAGAGTGTAGGTTAGATGATCTAATAATTGTTCAGGTTTGAGTAATATGGACCCTTCTTCATCCAATTCTGGTAATGCTAACTGAACCTATGTGTGTGTACTTGTTAGGATCCTCAATCCTAACATTATTAGTTAGTATTAGTTAGTATTATTAATCATTTAATTATTATATTATTAACTTATAAAGTGACCATCACAACCCTTCATAACATGAACCATCATGTCTCTTCATATGTGAACCATCATGTCTCTTCACCAACGTAGCTTTAGGGTAGATATATATATTAGGTTGGCCATCCATATCAAATCATCCAAGAAGAAGAATAATAAGCATAGATTCTAAGGAGGGAGCCCCCTATAGTGGCAAAGTGATTACAAGGGAGCCCCCTTTGAGTGGCCTGCGATTACATTTACATTAATTTGTTAATAATTTTATAGTAAGACCTTGGGGTCTTACCATTTGGTATCAAAGCCATGTGGGACCCAACCATATGGGAATTGCTCAAATATATTCATCAAATCACTTTTGTGTGTGAGTATCAAACTCGATTTGAGGATATCACCAAATACAACACAATATTGGATGAATCAATTCTCATCAATGGCTTCATTAGGGGATTAAAAGAGGAAATTATAATGGAGGTGACAAGGTTCAATCCCTATACCATGATGCAGACCTATGGATTGGAAAAATTAGTTTAAGATAAAATAAAACAACAATGATTAGGGAAACCACTTATGGAAAAATTGTTGACCACTTACATCGCTCCCAAACCTATGCATAATGGAAGGGCACAAAGCACTTACACAACCCCCAAATCTAATCGAACTTTACAAATTAAACATCTTAGCTTTGAGGAGATGAAGGAACGACGAGCAAAATGACTCTGTGATAATTATGATGAACAATTTGAACCCCACCATAAATGTGCTATACTAAAATTGTATTTATTTAAGGAAGTTGATCCCTGTCTCTCCATAGAGCAAGCAGATGAGGTAGTTGTGTTCGAAGCGACCAGTGCACCTACTCACTACAATGAAGACAATGAGGTCGATGTGCAAGAAGTGATTGATGTACCAAGCAAGGATGAAGTAGACATACCCAAAGTGATCAATGCTAGCCAAAAATGCACTCTACAAGACCTACACATACCTTCCTCACCAATAGTGAGTTCTTGCCATATGACCAAACCTATTCGGAACCAATGCAGAGTGACTACACACTCCTTCTCCATTGGATCTACCAAGGAACCAAAAAAGGATATGAAATCATTACCATCACTTTTGATGCATCATTATGAAGTATTTGAGGAACCCCAAGGGTTGCCCTCCCATCGTCATCATGATTTTCCTAAGGGAGATTCTACTATTGTTCTTGGCAACCCCCCGCTAATGCTTCATCCTTCTCAATATCCCTACCTATGAAAGGATGTCATTAAAATATTCCAAGAACTTACACAAATCCTTCTTGGAAAACAAAGGACAAAGCTTCTCACTTTGAGCTTTGAGGAAAAAGCTCTTTTTAAGGAGGGTGGCATGTTAGGATCCTCAATCCTAACATTATTAGATAGTATTAGTTAGTATTATTAATCATTTAATTATTATATTATTAACTTATAAAATGAACCATCACAACCCTTCATAACGTGAACCATCATGTCTCTTCACCAACATAGCTTTAGGGTAGATATATATATTAGGTTGGCCATCCATATCAAATCATCCAAGAAGAAGAATAATAAGCATATATTCTAAGGAGGGAGCCCCCTATAGTGGCAAAGCGATTACAAGGGAGCCCCCTTTGAGTGGCTTGCGATTACATTTACATTAATTTGTTAATAATTTTATAGTAATACCTTGGGGTCTTACCAGTACCCACAAATTTTTTGAGAGAGAAAACAAGGAAAATAGGATGGAACTTGGAGGTGGGCAGAAGAGCCAATTTATAAGTAGTGGAACCAATCCATTGAAGAACTTGGTAGGGTCCATAGTATTTTACAAGAATTTTCTGGTACCGACAGAGTTTCAGAGATTATTTTTTGTATGAATACAAGCGAAGGAAGACCATATCACCCACATCAAAGCTACGCTTAGAATGATACTCGTTATTTTGTTGTCGCATCCAATTTTGGGCCATGTCCAAATTCTACTTCAGCTAGCAAAGAACATCGATATGTTGGCTGAGAGTAGTGTTGACTGTTAGGACCTTGGAGCCTCCTAGGATGTATGAAGAAGATGTGAGTGGAGGGCACCCATAAACAACCTCAAAAGGGGTGAGTTTGGTTGTTGTATGATAGGAAGTGTTGTACCACCATTCAGCCAAAGGAAGCCACTTCACCCATTGAGTAGGATGAGTTTATCCAAAGTAATGAAGATAGGTCTCCAAACATTTGTTGATAATATCAATTTGACCATCTGTTTGTGGATGGTAGGCTGAACTCATTTTGAGCTGGGTTCCGTACAACTTAAAAAATTCTTGCCAAAAATGACTAGTGAAGATTGGATCTTGATCAGACACAATGGATGTGAACATACCATGAAGGAAAAAATTAGAATAAAAAAATATTTGGGAAACAGTGGAGACTATGTAGGGATGGCCAAGGGAACAAAAATGAGCATACTTCGAAAGGTGATCCACTACCATGAGAATAACAAACTTATTGCTATATTTAGGTAACCCTTCTATAAAATCCATGGAAATATCAGTCCAAACCTGATATGGAATGGAAAAGGGTTGAAAAGTACCCAAAGAATGTACCATTTCACCTTTCATCTGTTGGCAGGTATCACAAGCCACTAAAAATAATAGATGTCCTATTTTATACCTTTAAAAAAAAAATGTGCGCTTGAGGCGTTCATATGTTCTAAGAAATCTTGAATGGCCTGCAGAGGGAGCAGTATGTAGTTCCTTCATGAAAATCTCACAGAGTGGGGATGTGCGAGGAAGAACAAGGTATTGGCAATAACGTAGGTCATGGCCATCCCAATTGTAGCCTAGGAATGAAGTAGGATCATCATGAAGTGAGGCCACCAAAGCTTACAAGTTTGCATCCTGAAGTACCTCCTATCGTAAGGAATCTATCTAGTGAGGAACAACGAGGAAATGGCACATAACATACTGAGGATCACAAATTGGTGAGAGAGATCATCAACCATAATATTCTATTTTCCCTTATTATAGGTGATATCGTAATCATATCCCATGAGTTTAGAAACCCCTATTTGTTATTCTGGGGTAACAACCCATTATTCCAAGAAGTATTTGAGACTCTGATGGTCTATTTTAATGGATAAATGATGCCTAATGAGATATGGTCACCAATGGGTTACGACATGTAAGATTTCCAACATCTCCTTGGCATATGTAGATTTTCCTAAATTACGATCAGAGAGTGCCTTACTAGTGATAGCCAAGGGTCTCCCTTCCTACATCAACATTGCCCCGATGCCATGACTAGAAGCATCACTTTCAATGACGAAGGCTTGGAAAAATTTGGTATGGCTAAAACTAGTGTTGTGGTCATAGCATGCTTTAATTTGAGGAAGGCTTGGTCAGCGAGCCTCGTCCAAGTAAAAGAGTCCTTCTTTAACATGGATGTGAGGGGGGCTACTATTTTACCATAATTATGAATAAATTTGTGGTAGTAACCTATAAGCCCTAAGAATACCTGAAGTTCTTTGAGAGTGCAAGGTTTTGGATAGTCCTTAACTTCTTAAATCTTCTTGGTATCGACCTTGATGCCATATTTGGAGATAATGTACCCTAGATACTCCACTTCATTCAAATCAAAGGAACACTTAGACTGCTTAGAGAAAATTTGATGTTGTACCAACAATTGTAATGTCTGATCCACATGGATAAGATGTTCCTCCCACAAGCAGATATAAACCAAGATATCATCAAAGAAAACCAAGATGAAATTCCATAGGAGAGGGTGAAATATGTTGTTCATCAGGCTCTGAAATGTAGAGGGAGCATTTGTCAGACTAAATGGCATTACCAAGAACTCATAGTGACCTTCATGAGTATGAAATGCAATTTTGGGAATATCCTCATCCTTGAGCTTGATTTGATGGTAGCCAAAATGATGGTCTAAATTGGAGAAATGCATAGCTCCATGTAATTCATCCAACAATTCATCCACTACCAAAATGGGAAATTTATCCTTGATGGTCATTTTGTTGAGCTCATGGTAGTCTATAAACAATCACCATGAGCCATCTTTCTTGTAAACTAGTAAAATTGAAGAAGAGTAAAGGCTGGTACTAGGTCGAATGACACCAAATTTGAGAAATTCTTGTACCATATACTCAATTTTGGACTTGAGAGAATAAGGATATCGATACGGTCTGATTTTGGGTGGTGCATTACCTAGTAGTAGTGGAATAGCATGGTCATGTGAGTGACGAGGCGACAGGGTAGTTGGTTCTGAAAAATGCCATCGTGCTTGGTTAGAACAAGTTGCAAATCTACTGGAATTTGATCTATTATGGAAGTGCTTGGTTGAATTGAAAAAAAATTGTGCAATGACCTCGCAAGATGAATTTTTCATCAATTTCTCCATACAATTGGAACTGATAATTTGGTAAGGGCCTATTTTTGCACCATGGAGGGCGTGTGTTTGTCCATGTTGTGAAAACTACATCCATAGTTAATACAAAGGTCTAGGAGATAGTTCCCAAGGTGCTCAACCATTGGGATCCCAACATAATGTCATCCTCCCAATTGGAGGGCAAACATGTCTTGCTTGAGTTCATAATCCCCCATATTTATTTTAACATTATGACATTTACCTTTACAAGGTAAAGTGCCTCCATTTGCCACCATGAATTCAAATGAATTGCATGTGTGTATATAGCAATTGGCCTGCTTAGCAACTTGAGGATCAATAAAGTTGTGTGTACTGCCTGAATCAATAAGAATAGTAAGGTGTTGGCCTTTGAAAAATCCATAAATTTCATGATTTTTGGAGTGGTAACCTCAAAAAGAGCATGGATAGAAATTTTTGCTTGAGATTCTTGGGTTTCCTATTCTTGTTGAGTTGGTGCTTCAGCTATGTCACTCTCCTCATCATTATAGTCATTGCTATCGGGTTCCTTTGCATCTATTAAGAACAATATCTTATTTGCACATCTATGTCCCTTCACAAAATTTTCATCACAATTATAACATAGCCCTTGGGCGTGATGCACATCCATTTCATCTATAGTCAGTCGCTTAGGATTAGGAGGTTTATTATCAGTATTATTTTAGAACCGAGGAGGAAAGGGAGATTGAGCTTGGGAAAATCATGGTGTCCACCATTGAACTGAGAGTTTAGATTCATCCAATCGAGCTAAAATGATAGCCTTCATCATGATTTGTGGTTTAAACATCTTGAATTCAGCCTGTAGATAATATTTCAACCCACTAACGAAACAACTCTTAAAAAATCCCTCATTCAATCCCCTTGTTTTATTGACTAATTTCTTAAATTGTGTCTGGTAATCACGAATTGTGGTAGTTTTTTTTAGCTTTGTCAATTCTCCTATAAAGTCTTCATAGTCATTAGGTCCAAATTGGGTGAGTAGTTGGGACTCAAAATCCTCCCAAGATAGATCAGGGGTAGTGGCTCATAGCCATTGGAACCAATGTAAGGCTTCAAATTCTAAGTTGAAGGAAGCCATCTAAACCCAATGATATATAGGGACATTGTGGAGTCTAAAGAATTGATCAACCTAACATAACCACCCATCAACATCCTTTCCACTAAAATTTGGGAAATCCAATTTAGGCATTTTGAAGGTCGAATCATGGTCATAGTGAGTATCTTTGTTTTCCCTTCTTCGATCTTCTATTTCTTTTATTTGATCTCTTTCAGAGTTTTTATCTTGGTGTTCAGATGTGAGAGTCCCCTGCAATTGTGTCTTCACCTCTGTAAGTTGTTTTTCTAAGCGTATTCTAGTGGTATCCTGATTTTTTTGGAGCTCTCGAATATCTTTTCTTATGGTGTGGTTTGTAGTGGTCAAGTAGTCAAGGACTTTTTGAATATCGGCCAATATTGTGGCAAGTTCTAACTCCTTTTGTCCACAAGTACCGCTTGCCATTGTGGGCCCTCTTTTACTCAATTATTAAAAATATATGTGGGGTTTCAAGAGTTACTATTTTTAGTAAGGGTCCAAAATTTAATTTGGAAAATGGATTGCAACACTAATTTTAGGATAGGGTCCACTTTGGTGGTTTCTTGATCTGAGCGCTCAATGAGGAGATATACTGAATTTCTTGACTTTTTGTGATCTCTTGGTTGGATGCAAGTCAATATCAAGGTAATTTCTTCAACTTGGACTTAAAATTTCACCAGTGAGTACTTGAGGGTCTTTGGTGCAGAATAAAAAGTAGCTTCTATTCCCAAAAATTTGGATCAATTTGATTGACCGTTGAAAAGTTATGGCCTTAGCAAGAAAAATAAAAAATTACCATTTTTGGAAAATCGATGCAAAATTTGACTAGGGGCTGCCAAGGATAATTTTATCTACTAAATTTTTGAGTCAACTATGTTGAGTCTACTAGTGTTTTGAAATTTTGATTTGTATTTACGGTTCAAAGGTTGGGGTCCAGGATCAACTGTCACAAACCTGTAGTCTGCCCCCTAACCATACTATCACTATCCTGCCTCTTCCTCTATCACCTGTACTATGGTTATTGAAAAAGTTATTATTACAGACCCTAGGGATTCTATAACACTAACAATAATATTTTTGAAATTGGAGGTCTATAATTCAGAACTGTTACAGATGACTATTACTATCGACCTGACTATCACTGTTACTAATCAAACTATTTCTGTCACTGTCCTGACTATTCCATATCTGACCACGGCTATTGTGGATGATGAGGCCAGGAATTGCCTCATCCATGAACACTCTTTGATACATTTTAAACTATTTGACTTACCCTTTTTACTATGATTTTATGTTAATTATGGGAAAAATGCATTATATAATGATGTTTGCAAATTCTGAAATGACAAAGTGCATATACTCTGTTTTACTATTTTTTCTACAATTTCACCTATTTTTCAGTTAATTAATCAGTAGTATTATAGCAATTCAGACCTTGTTGAATATCTGATGCTTGGTAATATTGTGTTCCTCTGTTTAAACTAATTCAAATGGAAAAAGGTGCCAAGAATTTGTCCACTATAGCTGACTATGCAAGAAAATAGGCTGTAACTGTGACAGTTCCAGCCAGCTGTACATATACAACAGGGCTTGGAATCAGTCACTCCAGCACATGCCACCAATGCAGAAGGGTGTGCAAGAGAGAGGAAAAGTCAACACGTTACTCCCTACGCGTTTGGAGCACAGATCAGCAAGAAATGGTCACCTGCCTATTGTTCCGGAGTAGTGCAGGAATAAGCGACGCAGGAATAGGGAATAGCGTAGGAACAACTGAAGGTGGTCAAAAAGCGATAAACCGATGGAGGAAATTATTGGAAATTGACCAGGAGGTTGTCCCAACTCATCTTAACATGATTTCCTCAACAAATGCAGCCCAACAATGATGAATGGATAAAGTTTTGACAAAGCAAATTCCTGTAGTCTAGGAAACAGTTATGTAATCAGTTGTAAATCCCTACAAAGCAGTAACCAAGCATATCAGCATTATATTATAAATAATAAAGCTCCCAGATGGTTGAGTATATAGATATATAGATAGATAGGCAATAGAATACCGAAATTAGCATAGAGTGAAGTTTTCTTGTAGCAGAACAGTAATTTGTAGGTTTTTCCTGCATTACTGTAATGCAGTTTCAGATTGAATAAAAAGGTGCAATCTTTAGTTTTCAATTGGCATGTTGAGGTTGATGATTAACAACTAGATTCTCTTAGCATAACTCCTCACCTTCTTCTGGTTCTGGAAGCAAGGGCCACTTGCAGGCCATAGGAAGGCGCTTTCGACAGAATTTCTTGTTGATTTCTTGCTACAGCAGGTTAGCAAAATTATGCCAGTTTTCATTTCTTTAGTAGTTTTCAACATAGTTTTCAGTCGTTGACAGCATTTTTTGTATTTACAGCAATTTCTAGATATTTTGTCATTTTGCAATTGTTGATTTAATTTTGCATTTCACTACAATTTGTAGATATCTTGTCATTTTGCATTACAGTAGTTGAAATTCTATTTTGACATTCTCCAGTTGATTTACTTTCATGCAAGAGTGTGTGTGTTTTCAATTCTACACTTTACTTTTCTGTCACTTCAATTTAGCAACATTTCATTTTCTGTCATTTTCAGATTCTGCAATTTCATTTCCTGCAATTTTATTTTTGCAAAAGTAAATAGGAGTTAATTTCAATTCTTAGGAGTTAGAGGTCACAACAAAACCCCCAAATGCTAACTGATCCACCAATAAAACCTGTTCTTGGATAAACTGAACCTGCAACTGTGACACTTCCTATCGTATACAACATCTGGACACCGCCCTGGATTGACACACATAATGATTAAATGATGAATGATCAACGACCCTCATCATTTTTGGCGCCATTGTCGGGGAACAAATGGTGTTGTTAGGAAAAGTGACATAGGTCAAGAATTGTGTTACAATTTTTGAAATATTGTATTTCAGTTTATTTACTGAATAGGCATGAATGCATAGGCCAAGAGATGAAAGAGGGAGGTTTATCAGAACTAGTTCTGAACCACCAAGGTGTTCTTCACGATCAGATGAAGAATTGCCAGAGCAAGAAATACCTTCTTCACCAACTGAAGCTTTGGACAGATTAGAACAAGAACTTTTGGCAGCACTTTTTGCTAAACATTCCCTTAAGACTGAACCATCCACATCAAACTCAACAAAGAAAATAACTATGGCAGTAGCAGCAACACCACTAGGTGGGTATGCTGATGATCCTCCTAGGACTTTTGAATATCCCATACGGTTGGATCCAGCTCTAGATGCTCCCATGAAAACTATTTCTCCATCCATATTGCCAATTTTTAGGGGAACTGTTTCAGAAGATCCTGATCAATTTTTGTTTGAATTCAAAGTGTTATGTCAGACTTATGACTACATAAATGATAATCAAAAATTGAAATTGTTTCCTTCTATGCTTAAGGATGTTGCTCTCCGATGGTTTATGAGTAATCTTGAACCTAATTCAATCCATACTTGGGATGACATGGAGACTGCATTCTTACATAAATATCAAGATTACTGTCGAGTACGAAACAGGAAAGATGAGTTGTTTCGGATCAAGCAAGAAGAAGATGAGAGTTTAGAGGATTACCTTGATCGCTTTGCCTTTGTCCAAAAGAGATGTGGTCTTGTAGAACCTGATTTCTTAAAGCCTATCTTCTTAAGAGGATTGCAGGATGAATCTAGGGAAGTGTTAGATTTAATGGGAAAAGGAGACATAGATCAACTTGACCTTGAAGATATTGTGGAGTTATGTAGAAACTATTCCCGCACTCACCAACGGAGAAAGAAACAGAATTTTGGCAATAATGACATAAAGGAGTTGATGGAGGAAATGGCTAATTTAAAAACTGATATCCTTGTTCAACTCAATTCTGCATTAGGTGAGAGAAACACAAAACCCAATTCTACACCACCTTTGGCAATTTATTGCCCGAGATGCAGGAATAAGCATGCCTTGTAGGATTGCCCTTTAAACAAAACTTCTATTTGTGGAATTTGTTCCAAGGAACATTCAACAGATAGATGTCCTTTGTTGCCTCATCTAAAATCTATCTTAGGCACCCAAACAGAAGAACTTAATGCTATTGGGCAGAGATCCGGTGGTGGCTATACACAATATCCCAATGCTCCTCGGTTTCCAAATTGGGGACAATCTCCTTGGAATATGAACATGCCATGGGGACATGCAGAAGTCCCCGCACAACCTTGGAACCAACCTTGGATAGCTCCTCCAGATTGGTCACATCCTGGATGGATGAACCCACCTTGGAATGCAACTCATCCACAGTGGACACAACAAGGACAAAGATGGGGACAACAATATCCACCATATCAAGGACAACAAAGGTATCAAGGGCAAGCTCAAAACTTGTTGCCAGCTCCTAATCCAAATTTTTAGGGAAGAACACAACATCAACAAATGCAACCAGTGAAACAACCTCCACTCCCAGCTCTCAGCCTCATGACTAACCCAAATAATACCGGACAAACAACCCCTCGTTTATGAGGTCGAGTCTAAAGATTCTATTGTAGTTCATGTACTTGACTGTAGTAACATCCAACTACGTTCAGGGAAGGTTTTACCTGAACCTGTTCCACCCACCATTGAAGAAATAAGTGAGAAACAAGAACCTCCAAATCAAGAGACAATGCAACAAAAACAAAAAGAAGAAGTAACAAAAAAAATGCAAGAATCTTCTCCAATAGCATTACCATACCCTGAAAGGTTTGATCATATTGATACTACCCCTGAATCAGAATTAGTGACAGAACTTAAAAAGATGTCAATTTCTCTCCCTTTGTTGCAGGAAATAAGGGATGTGCCTTCAATCAAAAAGACTATTCAGGAGTTATGTATCAAGAAACCTGGTAAAAAGAAGGCCTTTCCTAAAACCGTTCATGTAGAAGGAAAATTAGCTGATTTATTGTCCGAGAAACTAGTTCCTCCCAAATATAGTGACCCCGGTAGTCCAATAGTTACAATTACTATTGGATTAATGCAAATTCCTAATGTGCTAATTGATCTTGGAGCTGCAATTAATGTTATGACTAAGGACACAATGCAAAAATTGCAGCTCAAGAATCTCAGATCCTACCACCACAGCTTTTGGAAATGGCGAGATAGGTCGGTTGCTAAACCTGAAGGTATCCTAGAAGATGTAGCCATTGAAGTCTCTTCTTGGGAATATCCTGTAGACTTCTTAGTGTTGCAGCCTAGAAAATCAGTCAATGGATACCCTATTATTCTAGGACGACCTTGGTTGGCTACTACAACTGATTTTATAGACTACAAGTTAGGGGAAATGACCATTTCTAATGGTGTTGACCTAAAGAAAATTTATTTGTATCCACCAGCTCAACCTTCAACTAAATTTTTTGGACAAATTTGGTATCCTGAATCTGATGAAGAACAGGAAACCATTGCCACTTTGGCTACAATTGTAGTAAAAGAACATATTGAGGAAATCACTACACCTGAGAGAGAAATATTCGAGAATGAAACTATCCTAATTGAAACATTACAATCAGAAGGACTAACTGATGATCAAACTCTTGTTCATCGGTTGTTGTGGCAAGAGGAGGAACAAAATTCAGAACTTCTGTCATCCATGCCTAATCAAGAAAGATCATTCATTCTACCACATGGATGGCATCATCATCTCCTTAACACCTTCAAATGTCCTCTGATTCCACCAGGTATCATTTTTGAGATAGATTCTAGAGTATTTCATACTCTACAACCACATCATTGTCCATTAAATGCATTAATCAGTAACTATGAAGCAGCTAGTTCTATCTATCTAGGGATCAAACAAATTGAAATCCAGACAGGTAAATTTTTGAACATTAATAGTTGGCTAACTGAGGACCAAGAAACCAAATTATTTGCAGTCTTACAAAGACATGTTCAAGCTTTTGCATGGAACTATAAAGACATGACAGGCATTCATCCTAAGGTATGTACACATAGGATATACATAGAAAACGTAAAACCAGTAAGGCAACCTCAGAGACGCTTGAATCCTGCTCTAAAGGAAATTGTGAAAGAGGAAATTGAAAAACTCTTAGATGTTGGATTCATTTATCCAATTTCAGACAGTAAGTGGGTTTCACCACTGGTCATTGTTCCAAAGAAAAATGGTAAAATGAGAGTATGTGTGGATTATAGGGAGTTAAATAAGGCCACACATAAGGATCATTTCCCATTACCATTCATAGACCAAGTATTGGATACCCTTGCTGGAAAGAAATTTTTTTGTTTTCTTGATGGTTTCAGCGGGTATAACCAGATACAAGTTGCGCTAGAAGATCAAGAAAAGACTACCTTTACATGTCCTTGGGGAACCTTTGCTTACAGGGTTTTACCCTTTGGTTTATGTAATGCTCCAACAACATTTCAGAGAGCTGTTTTAGCAATTTTTTCTGATTTAACCAATGAAAGTGTTGAAATTTATATGGATGATTTCATGGTATTTGGAAATAGTTTTGAATATGCATTAGAACAACTTGAAAAAGTACTGATTCGCTGTGAAACATACCACCTCTCTCTGAATCCTGAGAAATGCTTCTTAATGATGGAGGAAGGAATTGTTCTTGGACATCATATCTCTTCTTATGGAATCAAGGTTGATCCTAAGAAGGTTGAAGTCATCAAAAACCTCCCTCCTCCACAAACTCAAACTGATGTACGCAGTTTCTTAGGGCACATTGGTTTTTATCGCAGATTCATTGCTAATTTTAGTACCATAGCAAATCCTATGTTTGCCTTACTCATGAAAGATTCTGAATTTGTTTGGTCTTCTGAATGTCAAAATTCTTTTGAAGACTTAAAGGAAAAGTTAACCACTCCACCTGTACTAAGAGGTCCTAATTGGGAGTTACCTTTTCATATTCAAACCGATGCTTCCAATACTGCTATTGGAGCTGTGTTAGGACAGATTGAAAATGGGGAACATTATGCTATTTATTATATCAGTAAAAACTTGATAGGAGCTGAGAAAAACTACACTACCACTGAAAAAGAATTCTTGGCTGTAATCTATGCTATTAACAAATTTTGACACTATATCACAGGATACCAAGTATTCATCCATACGGATCATACTGCAATCAAATATTTGATGAATAAACCATTGGTTAGTGCAAGAATTATTCGTTGGTTGATTCTATTGCAGGAATTTGATGTTACCATAGTAAACAAGCCTGGGAAATCTAATGTAGTTGCAGATTTCTTGTCAAGAATACCAAATGCAGATATAGGAGAAGTGGTGGAAGATACCTTTCTAGATGAAAAGTTGTTTGTTGTCTCTGTACAATCTCCATGGTTTGTAGACATAGCTAATTACTTAGCTACAGGGAAGATTCCTCTTCACTTTACCCCTAAACAAAAGAAACAGTTAATCAAGCAAAGTTCTTCTTTTCAATGGATAGAGGGCTTACTTTTTAAATGCAGTCCTGATCATGTTTTACGCAGGTGTATCCACCAGGATGAAGTATATGATATCCTACGAGCATGCCATGATGAACCATCAGGAGGGCATTATTCAGTCAAAAGCACTATTCATAAAATCTTGGGAACCGGATATTATTGGCCATCTTTGCATAAAGATGTAAAGAGGTACATTAGACATTGTGATGCTTGCCAGAGAATGGGAAAACCTACCTTTACTAATGAAATGCCATTACAACCTCAAATAGGAACAGAACCATTTGAAATATGGGGTTTAGATTTCGTAGGACCCATTAATCCCCCTTCCCAAGGCAAAGTGCATATCTTGGTATGTACTGATTATGTTACCAAATGGGTAGAAGCTCGTGCCTTTAAGCATGCTAGAGAAGAAAAAGTTGCTGATTTTTTGTATTCATAGATTTTTCTATGTTTTGGAGCCCCACAATCCATCACCACAGATCACGGACCCCAATTTACTTCCAAGGTTATTGAAGCCTTCACTCACCTTTATCAAGTCAAACACAAAAAATCCTCACCTTATCATCCACAAGCCAATGGCCAAGTTGAAGTGACCAATAGGGAATTAGAACGAATTCTGACCAAAACCGTAGCAGTCCATAAAAGAAATTGGCTGGACAAATTACCAGAAGCTATTTGGGCTTATAATACCACTTGGAAATCTACCACTGGATTTACGCCCTATGAATTGGTCTATGGAAAAAAACCGCTTTTGCCTATTGAGTTTGAATTACTAACTCTTCGAACTACTTTGGAAGTAGGTATTGATCTGTCACAGGCACAAGAAGATCGTATTCTGCAACTTGATGCATTGGATGAACTGTGCATGGATGCACTACATCAGACAGAGATAATCCAAGCACAACGAAAGATGTGGCATGATAGTCACATAAAGCAACAAAAATTTCAGCAAGGTGACTGGGCCTTGTTGTTTGATTCACAATACAAGGATTTCCCTAGAAAGTTGCAGACCAGATGGCTTGGACCATACCAAATTGAGGAAGTGTTTGACAATGGAGTTGTTCGTCTTACACCTATTGATGACTCACAACGCAAGTTGGTGGTGAATGGACATCGTCTTCGTATGTACCACAAACCATACAACAGGGAAGAATTTCTCAAGCAAGTGGAAAATTTGGATGTACACATTTGGGAAGAAAACACTTCTTCCATACCAAATTCAGCAGATTGACACAAGATTTGAAAAAAAATAAAAAAATAAAAATAAAAATAAAAATTCAGGAAGTGAAAACCTCTTTGAGGCACTCCTGAGTTGGGTTTACATGAAAACCGGTTTTTCGGCATGTTTACCTAGTTGGTTTCACTATCATTGTTCGGTCTTATCTCATGACCGTTGTTTCGTCTATTTTCAGATTGCACCTACCTTAGGTTAAAGATTGATTAGCTGGAAATCTCAGCAAGAGCACCTCGAAATGTAGATAAAATGGTTATAACAGGTATGTGTCTTTTTCATTCTCTGAATAATGTAAATCATTAGTATATAGTGTATATATCCTTGATTAGTATAAAAGCATATAAAAAGGGGGAATCAAAAATGGAAAGTCCTTGTCAGTAATGCCTCTGCCTAATTCTGCTCTAGAATGAAAAAAATAGAAGTGCGCTGGAATAGGGAAGCGCAGGAATAACCTGTTATATTCCAAAGCGCAGGAATAATCCATAAAGCGCAGGAATGATTTAACAAGCAGAATAAACTGTTTATATCCCAGAGCGTAGGAATGATTGATTAAGCGCAAGAATAAATCACTAAGCGCAGGAATGAAATTATGTGTAAAAACTATTTACGACACGTGGCCTGTGGTGAGTTAATTGGTTTAGAAGGAAAAAGATAGGTCACCGACTCACGGTTGCATGTGATAGCTGGCGTCCATAACAAAAATGAGCGAAGTTATGGGTGGTAACTTCACATGCGCTGCCACGTCATTATGCTGCAAGTTCCGAAGTAGTTCCTGCGCTGCTATTATTCCTGCTATGGCGATTGAAACCCTAAACCAGACGCACGCTCGTACTATCCACCAATTTACAGAAACTACAGAATAGAAGGCAGGAAATTACGCCATGGGGGGAAAGAAAATTAGAGCTGAACCTAAAAATATTAGCTACCTGGAAAGTGACCCTGCATCTCTGCAAATATTCACTGATGGAGGATTTTTGCCATTCCTACAAAAATTTGATGGCTATTCCGAGGGCTTGGCGATAGAATTCGCACGCACCTTCCACAACAATCGAGTGCACATTAACGGGATGACCATCCAGGTAACTCCCGAAATACTCAGCCAAATCACTGAATTACCTCTTCAGGGTTTGCAGATTGTAAAAACTGGGAGAAATATTTTAAATGACCTAGTTAATCAGTTTAAGGAAGAAGGGGATGGAGAAATTGAATTCTTAATGCATAGAAATGTTTGTAAGGGGGTAAAAAGACCTAGTTTACCATTCCCTTGGAACGAAGTTGCAATGTGGGTTATGAGATACATCACTTGTGATGGCCAATTTCCTGTTGTATCTGGCCCACACCTTCGTATCCTCAACCATCTGTGCCATGGAGCAGTCAAACCAGAATGTAGGGTTAATATGCCCTTATACCTTTTTCAGGAGTTAAAGGCTATGGCCCTAAAATACCAAGCAGGGAAGGGAAGCCCTAAGCACCATGGGCTCATCAAATTGATTTGCCAATATCATTTTAGGGGCAACCCTAGGAATTTTGACCGCTTCTTCGCCCCTTGGGCAGAAACAAATGACCCTAATCCTGCATCAGAGGAAGAAGAAGCAGAGGAAGAATCTACAGGAAACCCTAGTCCAGAACCCTCTGAAATCAGAATTTCTCCTTCTCCAGATGGTCCCCCATCTTCATGAACTAGGAAACAACAAGCATCCACATCTGGTTCCCAGTCAAAAAGAAAAAGGGTAACATTTGTAGATACGGTACAACCCAGCGGAGAAATTGGAAGTTCAAGTGAACATGCACCTGCTCCAGAATCTACTCTTGAAACAATAGCAACATCTGCAGTTGCTCCAGAACATCCAAAACCTGCACCTGCTAAGAAGTATCCAGGGTCTACAGGGTTAAGAAGGTCTGCTAGACTTCAAAAAACTAAAACCCTACCAGAAAAACTAATAGATATCACAGACCCAATCTGTTTATCAAGTGAAGGAGAAGTTAGAACAGAGGATGCACAGGAACCAAATGTTGAAATAGAAATGACAGACATAGGGATACAGACAATGGAACTGGATACAACTATGGATGAAACTTCAATAAGCCCTGTACGTCCATTAGTTGATTATACTGACTCTGATTCTGAGGAGCCACTAAAATTTGATTCTAAACCAGTTGAGGATGATGTGCATGTTTTAATGCATGCTGATTCTGAGCAGTATTCTGAGTCTGAGTCTGAAGAGGAAATCGATATCCACACTCAATTGCATGCTGCAAAGAGTGTTATTAAAACCTAGACCCATTGGATTGAGCAGGCTGAAGAGACTATAAAACAAAAGGATCAACAAATTTCTCTACTTTAGCAAAAAATTCAAGATTTGCAGAACCAATTGTCTCAACTGGAATATCAATCTACAGAGTTACCAGAAACATCACCTGATGAGTGGGCTCAGATCCTCTTAGATTTAGCTGAACATTCTGAAGCTAACATAGCACCTGCACAAAGATCACCTATCAGAGAGGAAGCAGGAATGGCAATATCTGATGATGAGAGTCCATCAAGAATTCTGCTGACAAATGATACTACGCTTCAACAGGAAACATAGACACCTTCTATGGAGGAACAAGAGGCTGCAACACAAGATCAGGTATCCACACTCTCTCCTCTCATTTCTATTACAACAGAACAAGGAACACAAATAGATTTTCTAGTTGTAATACCAACTGTGGAAGTTGGTGTACAAGTGAATATAGTGGCACAAATGCAACCCATTGTAAGACCCCCAGACATAGTGCCTTTAACTAGGTACAATGAAGACCTGGCATATTGGATGACTCAGTGTCATCAGTTAGAGGGCAAGGTTGCCACTTTAAACTCTGAAATAGCTAAATTAGCAGAGAAGGAAACAGAGGTTAATAGGTTAAAAACACAGGTGCAGGATGTATGTCAGATTGCAGAATATGCAATACAGTGCAGAAGACCACCTAGGTTTTATAGCCTCCTACTCAAGGAGAGATACCTTCACTGGCAAATCATGAGACTTGCTTCTGAGCTGCCTCATCAGTTGAACACTCCTAAAGAATTCATAGAGGCATTTATGCAGAGTCCAACAGAGCAACAAAACCTATTATGTGAGTTATTTTTGCATAATTTCTTTTTGCCAACAGAAAGTATGTTTCTGCCTCACATTTATACAGGTGACTTACAACTTAGAGCCTTCATGTCCACTCTACAAAATCAGATTTACTGGGACACAAAAAATAAGTTAACTAAGGAATTGGAATCACAGGCTGTTTTACTTATCATACCTGCTCCCCTGAATCATAAGGATTGTACAAATGTTCATTATACCTTCATGAGGGATATCAGAATGAAACAACTCTATCTAGGGAACCTTCAAAAATGTATAATCCAGTTTCAAAATTTTTGTGCAGATTTCTTTGATGATGTTGTGGTAGCCTGTAAAAATAGATGGGGTGAGTTATCTATCTCTCTATAGAAAAGAGAGCCAATTTCTCCCACTAATTTGTTGTGGTCAAGGAGAAGGGTAGAAGGCATTGTCCAAATTATATCAGAAATCAAGGAGCTTTGGATAGGTCTGAGATATAGGATGCCCATAATTATTACTCCTGTCCCCTACTTCTTTGATACTGACCCACAACCTGATATGCACTTCCAACAGTGGTTTCAGTCCATCAAAGCAGTCAGTGGATTCTATAAAATTGGTGGCGCATTACTCAAATTTCATGAAAGATGTCTAGACCTGGATCTGTGTGCCGTTGTCGCTGTACAAAATGCATGAGGGCATGCATTACCATAAGTTGGGGGGGAATGATGAGGCCAAGAATTGCCTCATCCATGAACACTCTTTGATACATTTTAAACTATTTGACTTACCCTTTTTACTATGATTTTATGTTAATTATGGGAAAAATGCATTATATAATGATGTTTGCAAATTCTGAAATGACAAAGTGCATATACTCTGTTTTACTATTTTTACTGCAATTTCACCTATTTTTCAGTTAATTAATCAGTAGTATTATAGCAATTCAGACCTTGTTGAATATCTGATGCTTGGTAATATTGTGTTCCTCTATTTAAACTAATTCAAATGGAAAAAGGCGCCAAGAATTTGTCCACTGTAGCTGACTGTGCAGGAAAATAGGTTGTAACTATGATAGTTCCAGCCAGCTGTACATATACAACAGGGCTTGGAATCAGTCACTCCAGCACATGCCACCAATGTAGAAGGGTGTGCAAGAGAGAGGAAAAGTCAACACGTTACTCCCTACGCGTTTGGAGCACAGATCAGCAAGAAATGGTCACCTGCCTGTTGTTCCAGAGTAGTGCAGGAATAAGCGACAAGAATAGGGAATAGCGCAGGAACAACTGAAGGTGGTCAAAAAGTGATAAACCGATGGAGGAAATTATTGGAAATTGACCAGGAGGTTGTCCCAACTCATCTTAACGTGATTTCCTCAACAAATGCAGCCCAAAAATGATGAATGGATAAAGTTTTGACAAAGCAAATTCCTGTAGTCTAGGAAACAATTATGTAATCAGTTGTAAATCCCTACAAAGCAGTAACCAAGCATATCAGCATTATATTATAAATAATAAAGCTCCCAGATGGTTGAATATATAGATATATAGATAGATAGGCAATAGAATACCGAAATTAGCATAGAGTGAAGTTTTCTTGTAGCAAAATAGTAATTTGCAGGTTTTTCCTGCATTACTGTAATGCAGTTTCAGATTGAATAAAAAGGTGCAATCTTCAGTTTTCAATTGGCATGTTGAGGTTGATGATTAACAACTAGATTCTCTTAGCATAACTCCTCACCTTCTTCTGGTTCTGGAAGCAAGGGCCACTTGTAGGCCAGAGGAAGGCAGTTTTTGATAGAATTTCTTGTTGATTTCTTGCTGCAGTAGGTTAGCAGAATTCTGCCAGTTTTCATTTCTTTAGTAGTTTTCAACATAGTTTTCAGCCGTTGACAACATTTTCTGTATTTACAGCAATTTCTAGATATTTTTTCATTTTGCAATTGTTGATTTAATTTTGCATTTCACCGCAATTTCCAGATATCTTGTCATTTTGCACTTTGGTAGTTTTTGTTGATTCAGTTTTGCAGTAGTTGAAATTCTATTTTGACATTCTCCAGTTGATTTACTTTCATGCAAGAGTGTGTGTGTTTTCAATTCTGCACTTTACTTTTCTGTCACTTCAATTTAGCAACATTTCATTTTCTGTCATTTTCAGATTTTGCAATTTCATTTCCTGTAATTTTATTTCTGCAAAAGTAAATAGGAGTTAATTTCAATTCTTAGGAGTTAGAGGTCACAACAAAACCCCCAAATGCTAACTGATCCACCAATAAAACCTGTTCTTGGATAAACTGAACCTGCAACTGTGACACTTCCTATCGTATATAGCCTCTGGACACCGCCCTGGATTGACACACATAATGATTAAATGATGAATGATCAACGACCCTCATCAGTAGACACTTGAAAAATCTATCCTAAATTTTTGTGTATGCAAGTTTATTTTCTATGATAAGGAATACCTTATCCGTATGCTCACTTTTGGGGTTGTGAATGCAGGATAATAGAACAAATATGATGTTGATTTACAAGTGGAAGTTATATTTTGTATAAATAGGGTATGCTAAGTAAGGGAGTGTGTAATACCCATAGGCCCTCTATTATACCACAGTGAAGAACAATAGTGCTCGAACCAATATTTTAGCCCACTACCCAAGGAGGATTCTACACATACCCTTGAGCACACTATCCGATTCTCTGAAAGTACAGGAAGGTGATCGTATGGGATGCTGTGTCCCATGGACTATGTATAATACAAGGTAGAAAATATTCCTAATCAATAAAATTTTGTTTAAACCTAGATTGTCTCTTAATACACTCAAAGATGTGTGGGAGCTCAAGTCTGTGTGCGAGTGCTATCTAAGGTCAGGGTATTGGAGCCTAATCACCTCTCACTTCACTAGACGCTTTATGGGCTATCTAGCTTAGCCAATAATGATAGCTCCTTCATGATATTTTAAAACCCCTGGAATAGGGTTTCTAACCTACACAACTACTAAAAAGAAACTGTATTTGTTTTTGGATTTTTAATAAAGGAAAAAATAGAAACAAAAAACACATGGAAAATTATACCTAACAGGTGGAATGGATGGCAAAAATAATATCAATTGTAGCAAAAATCGACCCTGGAAAGAGCTCTGATACCACTTATTAGGATATCACTATTAAAAATAAGCACACACACAAAATACTAAAAAATAACTCAAATACATCAAATAACTCAATAACACTGTGCAAAAATCAAATCCAAAAATAGAACAATCTCACAATAACATAGAATCATAGGCCTCTTTGAGGGGGCAACCTTCTTCAATATTTCATTAGCTTGCAAAAGGATCAAGTACATGGCTTCATATATTTTAAATAAAACTTCATGCAACCCTACCTAAAGTCTCAAGAGTTGGCTCCAATGCAAAATGCCACTTGAGCTAGAATATCCTACCTACCATCGATTACAATCTTGATAAAAATGGTTACATGAGATGGTGCCACTTGGCTAGGCACCATACTTGCCACATACATTATAAAGTATTACAAAATAATATCATAATGGGATCCCCCACATTGGAAGTGGGTCATTACATAAGTAAATGAGAATTACAAAATGGCATTAGGATAGGATCCTAACACAATTCTTCACAAAATGCCTCCACTCTTGGTAATTGCAATATTGTATTATCAACCTTCCTTTCGAATCATACTTTAATCAACTCTGGCCTCCTTGTTGATTACCCTAATTTGGCCTTCCTCCTTGTCGACTATTACTATAACCTTTGCTAGTTGTAGCTTGTCCACTCCCTTGAGACTTTGATTTCTTCTCTTGTTCTTGAATTGTGAGGGTTTGTTGGTGAAATTTATCATTAAACAAATATTGTACCACTTCATGTCCTAGCACATTACATATGTGACAATATTCATTTCAAGGACAATTCACATTTGAATGTCCTTTGATCTTACATTTTGTACACCAAATATATTTTTGATCTCATCATGTATCTTTCTTGGCTTCTCTTATGATCTTATCAAATTCCTTTCAGAATGATTGAATGGTCTGATGTATTGTATCTTCTTCACTACTATCTAAATCTTCATGTCTAGTATGTGCTACAATTCCTACTATTATTTGCTTTGCCTCACTCTCAAAATTATTCACTTTTTCTAGTGCTTCCTTGTATGTTGAGGATGGTACTACCTTCATCTTCTTTTTGTATCTTGGTAGTAACCCATCAAGAAACCATCACTTAACCAGTGCATCTATTGGTGGTATTTACATCTTATAGATCAATTGCTTTAGTCATTGGTTATATATCTTTACATCCTCATCGACACCTTGCTTCATGGTGTATATCTCAGTGACAATATCACCATCA
Organism: Wollemia nobilis; assembly: GCA_028583015.1. Lineage (NCBI taxonomy): Eukaryota > Viridiplantae > Streptophyta > Pinopsida > Araucariales > Araucariaceae > Wollemia > Wollemia nobilis. Next base: position 2,975,428 of record JAQPPZ010010853.1, read on the forward strand.
TCTCTCAAGGGTTTGAATTCTTTGATGAAGGTATTCTTCATTGTATTCCATGCTTGGAATGGTGTTGTATTCTCTCACTTTAGATACCAATCTATTGCGAGTCCTCGTAGTGTAGCAGGAAATAATTGTAACCATTCATATATTTGGTTCACACCATTTTCTTTCCAAATGGTTATCATGTCTTGATGTGTCTTTTCGGGTCCTCCTTCCATTTCCTCATGAAGGGTGAGAATATTTGTTTCCCTGCTTTCATATTTACACTAGATATTGCTAAATTTTCCTTCCTCATCACTTGAGGAGGTATCATCCAAAATCCTTAACTAATTTATTCCTTGGGTGGGTGATCCACTATGCTACTCTTCATCATATATTTCTATCGGTGGTACATTATTTTCACAAAAATAGTCATCTATCGACCTCCTGTGCATCCTCACTCCATGACCTCCTTCACCAAAATATCTACTATGGACCTGGTTCATCTTCCTGAGACCCCATGTCCTATTGCTCTAATGCTTGCCTCCCATCCTCTACACCCCTTTGAAACCTTCCTATCACTTGTTCAGGTGTTACCATCCAATTTTTGTCTTTTTGCACAGTTCTTCCATCAACATCTTCTCCTACGTTAACGTTCTTATCGACTCTTGGTGGTTCTTGTACCATTTCTTCCATATTTATCAATAGTGTATCCCACCTTTTAGTATCTCATTCTTATGAAATCCATACTTGTTCAATTATTTGTTTGTTCATAGAGTTTTTCATGGTCTGCTTTTGAGCAGTTATTGTGCTCCTTCTAATTGGAATATTCTTCTCTCCTTGATTCCATCTCCCACGTCTTCGTGAACTTGCATTTTTCATTCACCTTCAATTGGTTCTTACTCAAAACTTGTCACAATGTCATAGGTTATTATAAATTAAATCAATTTGAAATATTTTTTATAAGCAATGATGCCAAATGTAGCACAGGTGGGAGTATTTTTAGAGGGGGAGGTAATTTGGGAGGTTTGGATATGGATCCCAATGTTGTATAACAACTTTTATCCAAATCATATAGGTGTATGATTTACCCTTGAAAGACTTATAACTTCACAAAACTTATTGTACGGTCTTCAAATTATACAATTGTACAATCCAAATCATACAACAGACTAGCATATATGATTTACCACTTGTTCAATTTGCTAAATATCATTTTATAACTCAAATTGATTAGTTTTGTAATTGTTCTCTTCCAAACACTGATTTTCTTTAATTGAAAAGTTTCAACTATGCAATTGCACTACCATATTTGGAAAATGATTAGTTGTATGGTTTAGTGGTCGAGGTGTACAGTTTCACCAAATCCTTGCTAAATCCTTCACTTGCAATTATACCAATTTGTACACAAAATCTCTCCAGGAAATATTTGGGTTATCTTTATAGAGCAATTACTAACATATTTTCATAACATGCAAACCCTAAATTATTGTATTAGAATTAATATCATTACCAATGTTTCCAAAAATCATACAATAGTAGAATAATGTCTTTGTACAATAATAATAATATACATAGTTAATTCTCCAACATTATCTAGGATTATAGACTCATAATTAGTCTAATTCCATTGCAACAACATCCATCTTCCATATCATCCTAGTCATACTTACATAGAACACACAATCTATATTTACCATTCATGTTCACAATATAATTTAAAATAACTCACAACTGCAATGCTAGTTTTATTATTATGGATGAATATGTTTATACAATTATCAATGAACAACAACTATACCCTCCATGAAAAACTATGAGCAACAACATGAATGAACTATCAATGAACCATCGAAGAAAAACTAAGAACAACCATAAAAATGAATGGGGGTCCTTATAATGTTTGCCCAGGCTATTCCAAAGTGGTTCTTGAGACAACCACTATTTACAACTACCACCCCGTAAGACAACCAACTTGCATTAAGGTTCTCCTAAGTCTAATTTTATTATTATCAAATTAACCTTAAATGCACATTTCACTTAATTTCATTCTAATTTCTAATTGCACATTTATGAAATTTGTACAATTACCCCCAATTGTATGTTTTATAACTTCTCATATGTACAATTAGACCAAACCCTACATATGTACATTTTGATAAACCGTACATCTAACAAAAGAAAAAACTAGCAAATTGTGCAAATATAGTTTTCACTTCTTTTGGGAGGTGGATTTGCTACCTACAAGGGAAATAATTTTCTAATTGGAAAAAAATACAATAATAGATTTCAAGCGGTCTTCTAGGACTTGATGGATTTCATGTGGGTTTCTTCCAAATCTTCTAGAACATGATGAGAGAGGATGTGGTAGTAGTAAGAGAGTCACACCATTCAAGAAAAGTGCTAAAAAAATACAATAATAATTTCATAATGCTCATTACAAAGAAGCTCAAGTTGAAGGGATTTAAAGAATTTAGGCCAACTAGTCTATGTATTTCTATTTATAAGATAATATCAAAAGTGATTGCATCTACTAAAGTCTATTCTCCCAAAGATCATTGTAGGGTAGCAAGGGCGATTTGTGAAAGGTAGGTAGATTTTGTATGGATTAATAAAACTTCATGATACCATGCATTCAATTAACATTAATAAAAGTGAGGGAATGGTATTAAATATTGACATGAACAAAGCCTATGACTAGTTCTCATGGTCTTTCCTAGATAGAGTTCTAGAGAAGTTTTGCTTCAATAGATGTTGGAGACTATGGTTGAATAACTACTATAAAGGACCTAAATTATCATTTATAATGAATAATTGTTTATCTATATTCTTTATTAGTAATAGGAACTTATGGAAAGGGAACCCTATATCAATGTATCTTTTCATAATTATGAAAAAACCATTGGCAAGGTGCATTGGAGTAGTGAAGCAGGTAGGAGACATAAGAGGGTTGAAATAGTCTATATCAATAGAAGGTATTCTTCATCAATAAATTGTGGATGACATAATTTTGTTGGGGATACCCTCTATAGTTGAGGCAAAGGAGTTTAGGAGGATACTAAATATCTATGAAAAAGCATCCCAAAAAATAATAAACAAGGACAAGAGTAAGGTGTTTTTTATACACAATATAGAGAATCAATAGAGAAGAATAACAATGGAGCTTGGATGTAGTGTTTCAACTCTCACTTATATTTACTTGGTTATGCCAATGTTCACTAGGACTTGCAAGGATAAGATGTAGAATGTATTGATTGACAAGGTTTAAAGTATATTAGTTAGTTGAAAGGAGTATTTTCTAAGTTAGGTAGGTAATTTATAGCTTCTTAAGAGTATTCTCAAAGCACTTCTTGTATATTTATTATCAGTGTTTTACATACCATTCAAAGCGACTAATATAGTATAAAGTATTCATAGAAATTTCCTATAGTTAGGAATAGAAGAGAAGAGAAGGATTTTTCTTGTAGCTTGGAAGAAAATATGCAATGATAAATCAAGAGCATAACATGGGATTAGAAGAATAAAGGATATGAAAATCCTTGGCAATAAAAATGGTATGGAAGCTAGTGAAGGAGGGTCATGTCTTATGGGCAATAATTATAAGAGGAAAATGCCTTGATAACCAAGAGGATAGTATATTTTTTACCACAATAGAGCCCTATAGAGGATATTAATTATGGAACCATATAGTAAATCATCGAGATTTGCTATGGAAAGGTACCCAATGGAAGGTAGGGAATGATAGGTATATCTACTTTTGGACATATGCATGGATAGAAATGTACCCATTAGTGAAGAATGATGAGTTAGAAAGTATCATAATAGAGCTCGAATAGAATTATGGGAATATGGTGAGTGATTATTTTGAAAGTGAAGGATGAGGTAAGATGGAAGAAGCTAAAAATCCATAATATTTATGAGCATGAGATTCAAAATATCATAGCTAAACTAAAAGTTTATTATGTAAGCGATAATTTGGTTGAGGATGCAATAGTATGCGGAGCTACTCAAGAAGGGTTGTTCATGTTGAATAATATAATATTATTTGGTACATGCAAATGTAACCCCATGGTACCTTCATGGTACAAATGTAAATATGTAATAGATTAGGGTTTGTGTATATGGTTTAGATGAGTGATTTACATTTATGTAAGTGTCCATGTGCAGGATATGCATGTGTCATGTAAGAGTGCAATATGTAAGAAATGCACAAGTGTCATGTAAGTAAGAGTACAAGTGTGTATTGAGAGAATGTGTACAAGTATCATGTTTTTAAGTATGTAAATATTTAATGTGAGGATGTGCACCTATTTCTTGTATTAGGAGTGCATATAGGAGAATACAAGTCATGCATAAGTGTGCAAGTTATTTAGGCAAAAACATTGGTTAAATTCTACTCATGATGTCACAGCCCTTTCACTAATTGTCAACCCAGGGATGCTCGTAAACTTGCGAAGTACCAGATAAATATTGATTACAATACCACTGAGATGAGTCCACTAAAATCTACAGTTTGGGGGGTGTTTTTGTATAGCATTAATTCAATCCAAACCACTTAATCTTTAGAAAATAAATTGCAGGAAATAAAATCACACCACACTTGCAGAAATTGAAGAAAGCAATAAATAAATAAAATTGCAAAAAATAATCAAATGCAAGAAATTAAGAACTAACAAAACTAAAATTCAATTACAAGAAAGTAAAGGAGAAGGGGAGGAATACTGGCTAGGAGTGGGCCCAAGCTCTAGCATATTCTACCCGGTTAACTACGTACATTGAAACTCAAATAAGAGAACTTCGAATGATTTTTATTGCAAAAATGAAATTACAGTATAGTCCAGTTCTTCTCTATTTTTCTCCTCCTTTTCAAGAGAAATCCTATGCGTTTATATAACACATAGGCTTCTCTATTACAATATTTAGATTGTTGTTACAATAACTAATTTTACTACAATATGATTACAATAACTACACACCAAATTAAGATAATTCGGGCATGTTCAGAATAGATTGTATCCATTGCATGATCTACAGTCTAATTAAATTGAACAAATTTCATTCTTCTTTGACCTTTTGCTAGAAATAGTCGATTTCAGTTTATTTCATCATCATCATTCACATTCTACCTTTTGAAAGTCATTACTCTATTTCATATAAAAATAGGGCAACTAATGTGTTCGATTGTTAATAGGAGTTAGGCACCATCTGATTAGGAGTTAGGTACCTCATTATGATTACATGGAGTCAATCATCTTTGACTTCATCAATTGAAATAATATGCCTTCATGTTGGAAGATGGGAGTAAGGCACCTTCCCATCGTAATACGGGAGTAAGGCACCTCTCTGGTGAAATTCAGGAGTAAGGTGTATCACTATTTTAGGGGCATACTTCTTCCTTTTTAACTCCTTTTGAAAATAGATAATGCCAAGTCCAAGTGGGACCTTGACGTAGTTATGCAAAAAATAATGAAAATGATCAAATCTACACACAAAGCACACTTTTCACACAAGTTAGGCAATATACACAATTTACCATTAAATACATATAAAAATTCATAAAAAGTACAAATCTGATATAATAATGTTGCACAAAACATTAGAAACATATGCAAAAATATGAGCAATTCTGGTGCTCATCATCCCCCCATGCCTAAGGATTGTCACGTCCTCATGGCACCTTGTATTGGTAGTCCCCAGTTTTGTCTATGACCTCCCAGTAAGCTTTATTCCTCTGCTTCCTCTTCTTGGTAGTGGCCTTGTCTCTTTCCTTATCCCTAGGCTTCCTCTTCTTGTGGCCTTATCTCTTTCCTTGTCCCTAGGCTTCCAACTATGCTGAGTTTGAGGGGCACTAGCCCCTTGCTATGGCATATGCTATCATGGGCTATGCCTAACTATTCTACTAGGCCCAACACTTGTGCTTGGTGGCTTTGTGACATACATTTTCTATCCTGCTTCTTCCTTCATGTAATATCCTATAAAAGTAGTGGCCCCTTTCTAGAATGTAGGCTCTGCCTCCTTCCAGAGCTGGTGATATTGAGGTAAGGGCTCTATGTATGGGATATCTAGTTTTTCCTAGAAAGGAATTCAGGATTCATCCACCACTTTGACCTTGTGCAACTAGGCCACTTTAGGAGGAAGCTTAGCATCTTCTGAGTCAGGTGGTTTTGTACTTCCTTTAGAAAGCAGCTTCTTGCTAGCTGCTTTACCCTAGGGTTGTAGCTATCATTGGGCCTAATACCCCCATATCCTATAGGTATATTTTTATTTTGGAGGGTTGATCTCCAACGGACCCATATATCTCCCAGAACTACTTCTTAGGGGTAGGATTAATGTTAATCCCAGGCTCTCTAACCATTTTCTTGAAGGCCTTTCTTGCCATATTTCCCTCCTTAAGCTCTTTTTAGAGCTTGTCAAACTACTCTTATTGCCTAGAAAAATCCTTCAAGGACCCAACCCATTCTTCATCTGAATCAAGGGCTGGCTAGGTCTTTGCTTTTGTAGTTCTAGCCCTGGTTCTAGGCTTTTATTGTAGTGCCCTAGTTCTAGGTTCTATGTGCCGTCTCTTAGTAGTGTCCTAGTCACTTTCCTCTTAGACCTTAGCTAAATTGAGTGCACCAAGGTTGTTGCATGAGGATAAGTTTTACCTTTAATTGTAGGTGATATCATTTATCTAACACTAGAGAGTTCAAATTCTTGATCCTCTAGTTTTGCCTCGATAGGCATCTCTTCATCTTCTTGCTCAGCTACTGGTATTTTGGTAGGTGGTTGGCCTACTAATTCCTCTATAGAGTGTGCCAATTGTTGAGGTTGTGTTATCTCTGCCTCGACTCCCTGCTCCATCTCTCTTTGTTAAGTAACTGGTTGTGGGATGATTTCTCAACCTCATCTTCTAGGACCTCAATTATAGGGGGCTCTATTTGCAAAATAGGGTCCTCCTATTTTTCATCAAATTTTTTAGTAGAGGTGGATGAAATATCCCCTGCCTTAGCTTCCTCATTTCTAGCATCTAACTTGAATGGGCCAGAAGAAGAAACTTTCTCCATAGAGTCTAGAGAAGTTGTGGGCACTTCCATTACCTAGTTTTTTTGAGTGGTAGTATCTACCTTGGTCGTCTACCCAACCTTTAGCTACTGATTTTCTAGTTTAAGTTGTTGCACAACTTGTCGTAACTGGTGTATGGTGCTTCCTAACTCTAGCTGCTTTTCTACAACTACTTTCCTAGACACTCTAAAAAGAGTTTCTTCTACCTTAAATTTTCCTTCCCAGATGAAAGCCTACTATTTTTCCTTCTGTAGTTGTTCTTATAGATTTTCCTGAGTCTCCTGGGAAGAGGGTTCACCACCAACCAGATTTTACAACACCTAGTTCGCAATGATGGGTTATAGGTGATCGAGGATGCTAACTACTTCATCCTACTCCTAGTTCTTGGGTAGTTAGCTACCTGAACAGGGCTAGGAATGCTCTACTTGACCTCTTCATTAATTTGTAGAGAAGCAGTCGATGAGCTTTGCCCTGCTTCCCCTTCGACTAGGTCATCCTAGAAGTTGGGTGCTTGTTCTACTATAGGCTCCTCTATAGTTGACTATTGTTGGGAGTTAGGCATCTCGACCCTCTCTTCCTCTACCACTAGCACTTCTTTGTGTGCCTCTACATACTAAATTAGGGCCAAAATTAGCCCGTGATGTGCTAGGGTAGAGGTCGTTCCTACTTGGTATCACTTGGCTTCATATTTTAGAGCATAAGCTAGGTAGAATAGGATATTAATATTTCCTCCATGTAGTAGGTGGCTCAAGAACCTCATATGATTGGCATTCAAGTGTGTATACTTGCCTGTGCAAGTAAAGAATCTAGCCACCTGGTCAAAAATCTATTGCCAGAGACCTAGGAGGTGATATTTTGGCAACCCTGAGCATGTTAAGTCCATTGGTAGGTGCCCAAGGAGTTGTTCTACACACATAGCCAGATATTCTTCCTTATAAATATGGTCCCCTATTTGAGGGAGACCGATAATAGCTACAACATACTCCTCTGTGATTAGAATTTCTAGTCTGCGTAGTCGAGCAACATCTTCATCCATAGACACAGCGAACTCCTTTGTTGCTTCCAAGTCCTGGTTTTGGCTAACCAGGCGATAATAGTCCATCCACCCGGTAGCTTCGAATTGGGCTTGAACCTCCTCACTGATTCCTGCCACATTGCAGGGTTCACTTTTCTTTTGATTGTGGTTCGTATATTTCCCTCCCATTATGGAAATTTTGATTTGTGTCTACCTCTGCAATTTTTCTCTATTCTCTAGGCTTGTCTAAAACTAGTTTATCACTTCACAACTTTGATTGTACTACATGTAGGTGCCTCTTCATTTGTGGAGGTAGGTGCATTATGTTTTGCATGGAGGACTGTGAGGGTAGCCTTCCCAAATCAATGTTTGACATGTCACGCTAGACAGAGTGGGTGATTGGTGGTTGGATGTTTTTGCCAATGTCGTGATGACACTATTTTTAGAAATGTTCTAATTATGAAAATCATATATATCTAATAGAAAATTATGTACATACCTTATTGGTGATCCATGCATACCAAGCATGAAGATGATCGTGGAGTGTTCTGATTCGTTATTTCATGATAATCGAAATGACTGTGTATTCCCCATGTGAGAAATTTCTTTAGATAGTTCTTCTTAGGTACTGCAAAAATATTCATTCGAAGTCTCATGCTAAAAATTAAGAAATATCGATGGTTTTCATGGGATGACACACATCCCTATGTTGATTACTTTGGAACATGTTGAAATCCTCCATAGGATTTGCAATAATTTCCCATGAAATATTTGACCTTTTCATCATGTGGGATGCTGATGTGGCTTCGACCGCTTCCCAATGCCACCAAATTATTCATATTGCATATAGGCACTTAAATGGAAGGTAGGTACCTTTTCACTGAGAAATAGGTGCTTTAATCAGAATGTAGATAAGCACCTTACTTCAAGTACATGGGAGTCAGGCACCTTCCTAATGGGAGTTAGGCACCTTACTCTAAATACACAGGAATAAGGCACCTTCCTAACGAGAGTTAGGTGCCTTACTCCAAATACATGGGAGTTAGGCACCTTCCTATCAAAAGTTAGGTGCCTTAACTTCGAATACATAGGAGTCAAGTGACTTCCTATAAAAATTTGAGCACCTAACTTCAACATATGTATTAGGTATAAGCATAAAATTGTTTGATGACGCTTGATATTTTTTTTCTTAATGGGCACCTTTATGGGAATTAGGTGCCCTTCCTCATATATATATATAAGAATTTTTCAATGGGAGTTAGGCACCCTTGAAGTACTCAAGAGTTAGGCACCTCCCTACCATTGAAAAGTCCTCGTCTACTAGCATGTTTGCAATCAATGCTTCCTAGTTGATCAGGCCTTTCAGTGCTTCTTCCTTCATGAACTCCATCAACAACTACTTGTCCAAACACACAGATGGGTATTTTTCTTCTTGTAAATATTTAACACCCGCATACGTATCCAAATTGTGACTATCCCCTCCTGATGGGAACAATCAAACTTCTACTCCTAGAAACTAGAAATCATGCAGGTTCATGGATCCTATGCTTGTTAGGCCTAGGTTTCCCAGGTTGCCTACAACATGCATTTAGGGCATCATACCTACAAAAACTAAAAATAAAAACTAAAAAGTAGTAAAGATGTAGGTTAGTGGAATCTATGCCTGATAGGCCTAGGTTTCCTAGGCTGCCTATAGATTGCACTCAGAGCACTGTACCTGCAAAATAGAAACACAAGCAAAGAAAGAAAAATAAAAGAATAAATTATTCTTGTTTTTGGGTGGACATTCCTGTGTCCACTAATTGCTAAAAAATAAAATTTTTAATCAGATGGGGTCTCCCCCATGCCTATCTTGGACTCCATCACAATATTTTTAGATATGTGGTAAGGCCACAACCGATGACCGTTAACTATCAGTATGGTGTTGCTACCATCAATAGTTCTGATGCGCACAACACCATTATTGATCAGTTCAATCACTTTGTATGGCCCCATCCATAATTGCATCAACTTACCTTTTCACTCCTAAAATCGAGAATCATACAACAACACCCACTCTCCTACTTTGAACTACTTCAGCCTAATATGGTGGTCGTGCCATTGTGTTCTTTGTCTCTAGATGACCTCTATTCTATGTAGAGCATCTAATCGGTGTTCATCCAACTGATTCAGTTGTTGAATCTACTCTTTTTGTGCATCATCCAGACTTAGGTTCAATTCTACTGTAGTCCTGAGGGTTCTAATTTCAAACTCAATGGGCATCATTGCATTCTTCCCATACACCAATTGGAAAGGTGTAAAACCAGTAGTTGTTTTCCATGCAGTCCTATAGGCCCATACTACCTCTAGCAACCTCATAGCCCAATATTTTTTGTGCTATTGTACAATTTTTGTGAGGATATTCTCCAACTCTCGATTGGTAACCTCAACCTATCCATTTTCTTGAGGATGATAAGGGGTAGTCTTGTTATGCCTGATTATGTATTATTGCATGATTTCATGAATTAACCTTGAGGTGAATTGGGGACCCTGATCAATGGTGATCTCTCTGGGTACTCCAAACCTCGTGAAGATGTGTGAAAATAGGAAGTCTACTACAGTTTTCTCCTTGGAATCCCTTAGTGTCTGTACTTCAACCCACTTAGTCACATAATTAGTACAAACTAAAATATACCTTTTTCCTGCTGACTATGGGTTGATTGGCCCTACAAAATCCATTCCCATTTATCGAATGGTTCAATGTGAATGTGTGGCTAGAGGGGCATCTCATCTCTGAAAGTTGGTCTACCCATCCTTTGGCACTGATCACACTAATTTGCATATTTGGCTGCATCCTTGAATAGCGAGGGCTAGTAATATCTAGTCTACAATATCTTAAATGTAGTCCTTTTTCCTACAAAATGGCCACCACAAGGTTCATCATGATAAGATTTAAGGATTTCTAAAAACTCATGCTCAACAACACACCTTCTCATGATTTGATCAGGCCCTATTTTGAATAGACAACCATCAATCCATGAGAAGGCTACACTCTTCTCTATTAATGTCCACTTTTCATGGGGTGAGAGTGCAGGGGATACTCTACCAATGGCTAAGTAATTAGCCATATCTACATACCATGGTGTTTGTTCACTCAGAGAGAAAATATGTTCATCTGGGAATTGGTCTTCCATAGCTGAATGGTCTGGAGGTGTCAACCTTGATAGAAATTCTGCAACCACATTATCCTTACCTAGTTTGTCAATGATGGTAACATCAAATTCTTGTAGGAGTAGAAGCCACCTGATTATTCTACCATTAATTACAGGTTTGTTCATCAGATATCTAATGGTTGCATGGTCAGTGTGCACAAAGACCTTGTACCCTATAATGTAGTGGTGAAATTTATTAATGGCATGGACAACTGCAAGGAATTCCTTCTCAGTGATAGTGTAGTTGAACTCAGTCCCTAGTGAGATGCTTGTTGACATAATAGATGGCATAAAACTCCTCACCATCCTTCTATCCTAGAACTACCCCTATAGCATTGTTAGATGCATCAGAGTATATATGGAAGGGGATGGCCCAGTTTGGACCTCACAGTACTGGAGCAGTGATCAACTTCTCCTTCAGAATCTGGAAGGCTTGTTCACACTCCTCTATCCAGACAAACTCTACATTTTTGGACAACAAAGTGTGCAGAGGTCTGGCAAGTTTGCTGAAATCTGCTATGAATCTCCTGTAATACCCAATAGAGCCAAGAAAGCTCCTGATATCTCTCTATGTTGTAGGACTGGGTAGATATTTAATAACTTCAATTTTTTTCTTATCCACTTTTATCCCATTTGCAGAGATATGGTGCCCCAGAACTATCCCTTCTTGCATCATCATGAAGCACTTCTCATTGCTTAGGGATAGGTTGGTCTCTTCACACCACTAGAGTGCATGTTCCAGGTTGGTCATAGCTTCCTCAAAGGTTTCACCATAAATAGTGAAGTCATCCATGTATATCTCCACTACTTCTCCCATCATATCAGAAAAAATGCTCAACACTACCCTCTAAAAAGTGGTTGGTGCATTGCATAGACCGAAGGATAGAACTCTATAAGAAAATGTACCCCATGGACAAGTGAATGTCATCTTGTCCTGATCTTCTTCTCCAATCTAGATCTGGTTATACCCACTGAATCCATATAGAAAGGAGAAGTACTTCCTTCCTACCAGTGTATCAAGAACTTGGTCAACAAAAGGCAGTGGGAAGTGGTCCTTTTTAGTTGCTTTGTTCAACAATCTATAGTCAATGCAGATCCACCACTTCCCATTCTTTTTGGGTACCACCACTAGAGGTGACACCCACTCACTATTAGATATGGGGTAAATGAATCCAATTGATAGGAGTTTCTGCAACTCTACCTTGACTATCTCCTTCATGGTGGGGTTCATTCTTCATTGTGGCTACCTGATCGGACTTACCTATTCTTCCAAGTAAATGTGATGGGTACAAGTCTCCAGAGTGATCCCTCTCATATATGAATAGTCCCATGTGAAGGCCTATTGATGCTTGGTCAGTATGTCTTTTAATATGGTCAGCTAAGTGGGTGTCAACTCACTACTGATGTTCAACATTCTTCCAGGCTCAATCTGAATTTGTTTGACATGGTGGTCTTGGATGCCTACCAGTGGTGACTCTAGAGAGGTGTGGGAGGATTCTCCATGGAAGAAATTTGTGATAATTCTATCCTCATCACCCTCATTTTCTAACTTTATCAATGCCATTATAGGCTGCACCATTGATAATGCTCCATCATCCTAATTTTCCCAAATAGGCTCTCCCAATGCATCAACGGACTGTGCAGGTGGAGATATGGTCAGATTTTTAATATTTTGACCATCTAAAATAGTCATCTATCCATTTTGGTAGCTTATATAGGCATCTACTATTGCCAGCCAAGGCCTTCCTAGGATGAGCAGATAGCCCCCAGTCCAAACTTGGATTGTAGTACCAGAAAGTCTATTGGGTATTCCCATGCATCCACCATCATGATGATATCTTCCAACATCCCTTCCGGTGATACAGTTGATCTATCAGCCAACTATAAAATAGTCTTGGTAGGCTTCAGGCCTATGAGCCTAAGTTTTTGCATGGTCTCCTTTGGCATAATGTTAATGGCTGCTCCTAGGTCCACTAAAGTGTTGGCCAATGAGTGGCCACCAATATTCACTGATCAGGACCAAGTTACCTGGGTCTACATATTTGGGGTGGTAGGTATTTCCTAGCATTAAGTTAGCCAATTTCCCCACCATATTTATTATCTGGGTTGGCTTACGACCTGGCCTTCTCAGACATAGTTCCCTGATAGCCTTAGTGTAGATCGGGACATCTCTTATGGCTTGGAACAAAGGGATTGTCACTATCAAATTCTTTAGACTTGAGAGGATATCAAATTTTGGTTGTATTGGCTTTCTCTACTCCTGTAACCTTTTAGGAAAAGGAGGAGCTTCTTCTTTAGTCTTCTCAGTAGTTGGTTCTTCATCAACCTCTTCAACCAGAGGTGATTCTCCTACTATAATATGTACATCCTCCTCCTCTTCTATCAAAGGAGGAGCCTCTACTCCTATTTGTCTACCTAATCTCAATTGTACAAGATTGTAATTCCTAATATTATACATGGAAAACACCTCACTTTCCATTTGATATGCTTGTTGGTTTATCTTGTTGTTGGGATTGACTATGGGTTGTGTTGGGAGTTGCGTAGGTCTCACTATAGGGGGAGCTGGTAAGATTTGTTGTAGTGGATCCTATACTGCATTTGGTGGAGCTACATTCCATGTACTGTAGTTTCTCCATTGCTACCCTGGTTGCTGATATGGCATCCATGGGTACTAATTGGAGAATGAGGCTCCTTGGGAGGTGTTCATCTAGGGTGGTTATCCCCACCATCCCATATTGGGTGGTTGGGCCTGCCCTTGTGGCATGTAATTTCCCCCTCCGTAGGGTGGCATTCTTGCTGGCATATTCCCCATAGGGGGATGCTACTAGTTTCTTCGATTCCCCATGAAGTATGCTTCTGAAACTTTAGCATTCTCTTTGGTAGTTGGTAGCTGTGGGCACATTCTAGTTTTGTGATTTTTTTGACAAATAATGCATACCCTGATCTTGTCTTTAGGACACACATTCCTTGCATGCTTTCCTTTGCATTTTGGATAGTAGTAGGCCAGTGCTGCCTCATTCTCTTGTTTCTTCTTCGCTAGTAGGAGAGTATCCATTTGTAGTGCTAGGGAAGACAACATTTCACTCTTCAAGTCCTCTAGCATGTTGCCTATCTTTATATTTGTGATTGAGGCCATTGACTTAGTGATCCTAGAGGTTGGTTTACCTTTTCTTCGAGAGTAATTTTGACATAATTATTGGATATCCGACATCTAGTGTTGGTAAATATCTCCTCCAGAAATCATATTCAACGCTTCAAGAGATTCACTATTGAGTCCCCTTAAGAAGATGCTTCTGAGGGACTTATCACTTAGCTTCGCATGGGGAGATCTCTGCAAATTGAAACTGAATCTATCCCAATACTCTTCTAGGGATTCATCTTCCTTCTGCATCATGTTCAGGACCTCCTCTCTAGAATCCCATGCTCTACCAAAATCTTGGTATTGCTCTAGGAAGAGCTTTTTCATCTCCTCCCAGGTATTGATCTGCTTGTTTCCCAAGTTGATGAACCAACATAGGGCTGAATCATCCAATGTTGAAGGAAACAACTTCAACTTCTGGGCATCCATCTTATAATCCACAGACCTGCACAAGACATCAAACTTGAACAAAAATAGGTCAGGGTCTTCTGTTGGAAATCCTTTGAAAGTAGGAATATGGGTAGGGGATATGTTTTTCATTTTTGTATCTCCCCTAGCCTCTTCTATTGGGAAGCTAAAGCTGGTTGATGTCTCTTCTACCTCAACCATTTTTTCAAGAAATGTGGTCTCTATACCTATTTTCCTTGAAGTAGTTTCTAAGGCCTTGTGGTCATTCTAAGTTTTCTGCACAAGAATATTCAAATCAGTTGGTGAAATGGTTCCATCCTCAATATATTTCCACTACTGTTCATATAGTAGATCCTCTTTAGATGGGGTTCTTCTAAACAAAGGATTTTGTATTATCCACTCTTCACTCAGGTCTAGATGATTGGGTATGGAAGAGCTTTGTGCAAAAACTGGGTGTTCAGTCCAATGCACTGGTAGAAGTGACTATGGGGACACTATTTCAGGTTTAGAATCTACAGCTGGTTCAAAATTTACCTGTGGGCTCTTACCTTTCAGAAAATGACCGTCTGGTCCTCTATTTCTCGGTGGACTCATGCAAGATCAGATGAAAAAGTTTTGCAGACTAGATCAAAATTTTTGCAGAACTGGGTATTGTAATTATATCTACTATTGGCACTTCCCCAACAATGATGCCAAAATATTGGGGTAAAAATATTGGTTAAATTCTACTCATTATGTCACAACCCTTTCACTTAATTATCAACCTAGGGATGCTCGTAAACTTGTGAAGTACCAGACAAAGATTGATTACAATACCATTGAGATGAGTCCACTAAACTCTATAGTTTGGGGGGTGTTGTTGTATAGCATTAATTCAATCCAAACCACTTAATCTTCAGAAAATAAATTGCAGAAAATAAAATCACACCACACTTGCAAAAATTGAAGAAAGCAATAAATAAATAAAATTGCAGAAAATAATCAAATGTAGGAAAATAAGAACTAACAAAACCAAAATTCAATTACAGGAAAGTAAAGGAGAGGGGAGGAATACTGGCCAGGAGTGGGCCCAGGCTCCAACATATTCTTCTCGGTTAACTACATACACCGAACTTCAAATAAGAGAACTTCAAATGATTTTTATTGCAAAAATGAAATTACAATATAGTCCAGTTCTTCTCTATTTTCCTCCTTTTTAGGGAAATCTTGTGCATTTATATAATGCACATGATCCTCTATTACAATATTTAGATTGCTATTACAATAAATACACACTAAGTTAAGATAATTTAGGTGTGTTCAGAATATATTGTAATTGCCGTGTGATCTACAATCTAATTAAATTAAATAAATTTCTGTTTCATACAAAAATAGGGTATAGAACTTGTTCAAATATTAATGGGAGTTAGGCACCATCTAATCAAGAGTTAGGTACCTCATTTTTATTACATGGAGTCAACCATATTTGACTTTGTCAATGGAAATAAGACATACTTCCATCAGAATACGAGAACAAGGCACCTTCCCATCGGGAGATGGGAGTAAGGTGCATTTCCATCTGAAGACTAGAGTGAGGTGCCTTACCATAGTAATATGGGAGTAAGGTGCCTTCTCATCGAAATACTAGAGTAAGGTGCTTCTCTAGCGAAAATTGGGAGTAAGACGTTTTGCTCTTTTAGGGTCGTACTTCTTCCTCGTTAACTCCTTTTGAAAATAGACAATTCTAGGTCCAAGTGAGACCTCGATGTAGTTATGTAGAAAATAATAAAAATGATCAAATATATAAAAAAGCACATTTTTCACACTAGTTAGGAAATATACATAATTTACCATTAAATACATATAAAAATTTATAAAAAATACAAAATTTGATATAATAATTCCTCACAAACCATTAGAAACATATGCATATAAATGAGCAATTACGGTGCTCATCACAAGTGTCATAGAGTCAAGTATGAAAGTAAGGAGAAAGTGAAGAGTCTAGTATACAAGTGGCAAGATGATAAGCCAAAGGTCAAGGGAGATATCATATGGATATCAATAGTCAAGTATGTGAAGATTAATTTTCTATGTCTATATTATGGACACAACTCCATTCAATGTAATAAAAGAGAAAGAAAAATGGTCTATTGTGATCACTACATAGCAAGCATTGATAATAAAACTTGTATATAGATTTTTGAGCAATTCATATTGTAAGTATTCTTCATGCATGTACATGAATTATTTTAGCCATTTTACATTCATATTTGATATTATAAGTGAATTTTATTTCATTATTATATTGGCCTAGATATATATTTGATTGCTCATATATATAATTCTACTCTTGATTATTGATATTTCAACCTATAATATTATGGCTTATTTATATTGTGGCCTTTTAGGTAGAAAGGATTAAAAGACAATAGTTCACTTTAGAATCATCCTATGATTTATCACATATAGTTCCTGAGGGGTCCCAATTATAGTAATTTTTATTTGGATGACAGTCCAAAATAATATTTTAACAATAGATAATCTTTATAAGAGGGGTTTTCAATTCCCTAATATATGTTACCTTTATGAATATCATGAGGAATCAATGAATCACATATTCTTAGAATGTAATTACTCCCTTAAAATATTGTATGATATAATTAAGAAGATGTGTATGGCATGGGTGATGCCTAATAACATGGTAGAATGTATAGAATAGTGGAATAATAATTTTAAAATCCCAATATTGAATCAAATTTAGAATTTGATTCTCTTTCATTATGTGTGGGAAGTTTGGTTAAATAAAAATAAAAGGATTTTTAAAGAGGATAAGAGATCTATATATGGGAATAGAGAACGCATCATAGGAACCATAGTGGAGAACCTTAAAGTAATAAAAGTGCATGGGAGTGTAGATTAATTGGAGGGGGGTAAATTAAAAATGAGAACCTTAACTCTAGTTGGGGAGAATGTAAATCCCTGATGAGGCTTGAGGAGCTTGACCAAGTGACAACCACCAAAAAAGGAATGGATGAAAATTAAATTTCTATGGGGCTTCTAAATGAAATCCAAGGAAGGCTAGAGGAGGAACAATGCTAAAGGATATCTAGGGAATGATGATCAGAGCTATGAGTGAGTACTTGAGCATTATGACTAGTCATCAGGTTGAACCTAGATTAGTTTTTATAGGAGTAAATATGGTGGTTCAATTAAAGGCTAAGAGATTAATAATTAAGGGAGACTCACTGAATATTATTAATTACCTCAATAAAATGTCAATGGAGAGTTGGAGAGTAGAATATATAGTAATAGATACACTAAGATACCTAAATGCATTGGAAGAATTTAAAGTGTTACATGTCTATAGAGAAGGATAAAGGGTGGTCAACTAGCTAGCCAATTGGGGAGCTCTTAGAGAGGAAGATAAAATATAGATACTACCAAATCCAATACATCCATATGTACTCCATTTAGTGGAAAAATAGTGAGGACATTTAGAAAGTCAAGCCAATGGGTGAAAGTTACAATGTTTAGAATGTCCATGGTAAATTATTTTTTGGATATTTATGGAATTGTATGTCATGGGACCATTTTCTTTGGATATATCTAGGACTTGTCAACTTGTAGCTATAATACTTCTAAAATATTTATCTAATGAGGGTTTTATTTTGTAAATATTTGTGTCAATATATGGAACCATTTTTTGGAGATCTAAGGATTCATCTATTGAGGGATTTTTTTTTGAAGAGCTATGGATTTGTTTGTGGACTCAATATTCTAGATATATATGGAATTTCCTACTCAAGGTTCAATATTATAAATATCTATGGACCTATCTATTAAGGGGATCATTTTCTAGAGATGTGTATACTTGTGACTTTCTAAAAGCATTGTGAGGATTTGAGTGAGAAGGGTTTCATTTTGTGGATATTTCGAGATTCATCTGCTTAGGGTTCCATTTTATGAATATATATGGATTTATGTTCTAAGGGATACATTTTATAAAGATACGTGGACTTGTTTATTGAGGATTCTATCTTTTGGAACTTATAAATGCAATGAGATTATATTTTTTTTTACTATGTTGGAGTATGTTGCATGTTTATGCACTAGAATAAACTAAAGATATGATGTAATGAATGTATTAAAGTTTTGGTAGTTTTGATGTAATTGAAATAAAAGGAATATTAGTTGTAGAATTTTTTTGTAAGAATGTATATGAATATTTCAATATGTATTAAAGTTTTTGGTAAGTGAAATGTAGGACTAGATAGACTAGACTAGGCTTGTAAAAGGGTTCGAGCCCTTTCAAAAACCCAATTTTACCAATATGAAAAAAGTACTAAATGGATAATATTAAGATTAATTTATTTAAATTAAATATTCATATCATTGTAAGTATACTCTAATAGTTTAAGAGACATCTATTTAAAATCCATAGAATCTTTGTATAACTATACCATAGTTGTCATATCTTTGTTGTGAAAACTATGTGAAATAGTATTTTTTCATTAATATTCTTCTACCTCAAATACATATATATAAAGATATATTAATGTTTTCTCTTTATTCCCTTTTTCATATTAATACTTGTATTATGTAAGTTTATATAAAAATTATTGTCAGGAATTGATGTGATAAGGTATCATATATCTAATTAACATGTTTGTGTTCCATGTTGAATGATGAGTATACAAATTTCAACCCTATTATGAAGAATGATACCTCACAATAGGAGTAAAATAATCAAAACATATGTTGTAATGAGTTCCTATTATACAAACCTCTGTTACATAGATATATAGAAATTATAGATATTCTAAATCATTAGAGATTATCCTATTATATATATATATATATATATATATATGAAACATTGAAAATATACTAGTAAAAATAGAAACCAACATATAGGATGATGATAGTGATAAGTAAAAACATAAATGGAGTCATACTCATCAAACCTAATAACAATTGATATTGCAATTGTAGACCTACACACACACACATAAGTCATCTATAAAAATTTTAGAGCTTAGTAGTCCAAACCATCAATGATTCAAAGCAAACCTAAGTATATATACATATTTAAATTAATTATGCTACAAATAAATAAGATTATTTTGCATTATGAATTTGGTATAGTTAGACATCCTTTCAAAAACCCATATTTTATCATAATAAAAAAATTTATTTCATGTTATCATTCAATAATTCATAAATATGTTTGCACAAACACCACTAAAATAATAATTCAAATATTCTTGAAGATGATAATTCATAAATATTCCATAATTCATATCTATAACTCATTTTTGTTTCAAAAGATATGATAGTATTCAATAAACATGAAAGTATAACTATATATATATATATATATATATATAACTATATATATATATATATATATATATATATATATATATATATATATATATATATATATATATATATATATATATCTTTGACAATTCCAACACATAATAAAAATGTATGAAAAGCCAACATTCTCCACTTTTCTAAGCACAAACAAAATACGTAAAATGCGCTTTTATTTAAAACTTATCTCTTTAATTCAAAAGTTATCATTACAAGACTGAAAATTTTTCATGTAAAAAAATCCACAAAGCATTGAAGCCTTTCATCAACTAAATATGATAGATGATGAGTAATGCACAATAGTAATTATATGTTTTTTTTTTTTAAATTTAGCTACTATCAAAATCATATCAACTAGATTTTAGGTACCCAATGTGTGTTTGGTAGAGTGAAGGTTCGAACAGGAACCTCCCTTGGAGGATTGCCCTACCCTCTCCAACTCACCTATAGCATGGAGGTAATAGTATTTATATGTTAATATCAATACAAATATTGATTTCATATTTTGTGCCAAAGACAAATACAAAAAGATAAAACTTCAATTCTTATAGACAGCAATGAATGAAGTGTTTTTATGTCTAATTTAATAAGTCATGTTCCTATCAATCGTATGTATATCAATAAAATTAATAAATAAAATTAATAGAAATATAATATAAAACCAGAATCAAAATTATTATAACATACAATAAGTATGTTGGACAAGCAAGAATACCTTTTTCATTTAAAAAACACCTTATATAAATATCATTAAAGTTGGCATAAAAATTAATAGTACATATAATTTAAAATTATTGTACTAGCAATATCATTCCTACTTTAAGGGGCTATTGTTGGATATACAAGGATATTTATTGTACTTGAAAGTAATGAAAACTTGAAGGAAAAGAACATTTAAAAAAAAAAAAATTATTAGAAATTTAAAAAGATATATTCCAATCAATGAGAATGGTTTATATTTAAAAAATAATAAAACAAAATTTTCCCTTTTATATTTATATATATATATATATATGATAATTAAAAATGAGGATTTTAAGAGGCTCCCAAAACCTACTACAAACACTCCAAAGGGAGACGAGAAAGACTCAAATATATAACAATAAAAATCCACATGTGGCAAAAAGCACCACAACAAAGTCCCTCCAAAAGAGGTAACTAAAATTTAAAATTTAAAAAGATCTGCTTCAACCAGATTTGACATAAGAAACCAATGGGCCCTAGCAAACCGGCCAAGAAAACCAAAACCCAAGGCGAAAACTAGGAAGAATGGATCCTATTGCTACCAAAAGCACATTAATTGAAAATTTCACCAACATTGCTCTCCAACAATCTTCCAATATGCAAAACCACCTAGGATCCAAACCGAGAACCCATGCAAAAGCACCACAAAACTAAAAAACCACACAGGATCAAGAAATGTTTAAGTAAAAATTAGAATCTGGGCGATAACTCCAGCCAAACCAGGAAAAAACTAGAGTGCAAAAGAAATATAGAAGCTTGAAACTCCTACTCTGTCAAAGAAATGAAACCAGCTATAGGCATTCGCAACTAATCAGCTGCCACTAAATAGAGGCCTGTGAAAAAACCCACCCAACCACTGGTTGGGAAAATAGAGAAAAATAGAGAATCCAAAAAACAAAAGGTAAAACCATTATCCATCGGTGGATCCCTGCTAGCCAAACTCCACTAGCTAAGAAAAACCAATGGATAAAAATCACACTCAGGGACACCAAAAAATTAGCTCTAAAAAATCAGCACAGTACCTGAGCAAGAAAGAGGAAAGAACCCCCCACCCCACAAAAAAAAAAGCCTTGAACCTTACCAATCACTACCACCAATGCTGGAGCTGGAAATAGAAATCTCTACCGACCATTGAAGCAAGGGAATTGAGCCAACCAAGGGAACACCAACCATATTTTTCTGTTGCATTACAAATCACCCAATAGGGTTTGGTGCAATGATTGGCCCCCTACCAACATGATGTTGTCACCAAAAGAATAACGAAAATAAACTAACCAGGAACCCTCCAATAGTCGTAACTCCCCAAACAATGCCACCTAACAACAAAAAAAAATAAAACCACCCGTGATCAAGAAATGTTCAAGTAAAAATTGGAACCCGGGTGATAACTCCAACCAAACCAGGCAAAAACAAAAGCAAAAAAGAAATATCATAGCTTGAAACTCTCACTCTGGCCATGAAATGAAACCAGTTGCAGGTACCCGAGCAACTTTCTGCAACTGTCCCTCTGCCACTAAATAGAGGCCTACAGAAAAACCCACCCAACCATCGATTGGAAAAATAGAGAAAAACAAAGGATCCACTAAACCAAAAGGAAAAACCATTATACACAAATGGATCCTACCAACCAAACTCCACCAGCCAAGAAAAAATGTTGAAGAACAACCACACTCAAGGATACCAAAACATTAGCTCTAAAAAAACAACACAGTACTTGAGCGAGAAAGAGGAAATATACCAAAAAATGAGAGCCTTGAACCCTGGGACCAATCACTACCACCATTGCTAGAGCTAGAAATAGAAATCTCTATCGACCACCAAAGTAAGGGAATTGAGCCAACCAAGGGAACACCAACTAGATTTTTCTACTGCATTACAAATCACCCAATAGGGTTTGGTGCAATGATTGATCCCTAACCAACATGATGTTATAACCAAAAAGAATAATGTAAATAAACTAACGAGGAATCCTCCACTGGCTGCAACTCCGCAAGCAATGACATCCAACAACCAACCAAAGCAATATAGAGTCTGAACCCTGGTCACAAAACCACTTAACTCAAACAATGACAATGAACAACCTTAGAGCCAAAGGCAGCCAAGGGAACAATGCCAGAATATGTAGCAAAACATCATACCTTTGTATGTATTATCTGTAATCTCACCCCAATAGGTTAGGGTTGATACATGGTATTTTTCCCTCCTTGGAAAACCAAAAAAATAAGAAACTACCAAAACTAGAAGAAGTGTTGCATCATATAACCCAATCCTCAAAATTGGAAAACGATCGAAGAAACACAACCACCTTACACACCCACCAACCAGAGCAAAGCCAACTAGGGATCAACAATTAGAATTTTCCATCACATTAAAAGGCCCAAGATCACCCTGACAAGTTTGACTTAGAATTTGGCCCTCTACCCGATATAAGAGTGATAATGCGAAACCCATAAGGGAGTAGAAATAGACCAACAAGACCCCCAGTAAGCAAAACATCTTGGTCATGGGCTAAAAAAGAGAAACTAAGCATGGCTTGAAGCTAGATCCAATAGGAAGAACAGGAGGCCTCCCACTCAAAGGGATTTAGAGAGCTAGAGGTGGAGCTAGAGAGATATCATTTATATTTATTACAATATCCAAATTCAATTTTAAATGACTTATCCATATTAATAAGATTGATAATAAATAATTATACTATCTATATTATACTTCATAAATATAAAAAGGTTTAATTATTTTAAAGAAGAAAATATCTTATTGGAAAATTTAGTGGATGGAAACTCTCAGTTAGGAATTGAGGATGGGAAAATGAACAGAATGAAATGGTCTTAAAAGAAATGGTAAATCAATTAAAAAAGAACCTAGAAAATCTAGTTGAGTCGGGAAAAACTGCTCAAACTCCAAAGACTAGACATCAAAATAAAATAGGGGTTGATGTGGGTGATGTTAAATCTCAAGGAAGACCTTCTAATTAGAAAATCAGAGAAAAAGAGATAGAATCAGATATTGCCAACTAAATCCAAACTATTATTGCCTTGGGTGGGGAAGTAAAAAGCCACCAAGGAAATCCAAAAAATGAAGCTTATTTCATGGAACATCAGGGGACTCAATGCCCCAACCAAGCATAGACTGGTCCAAACATTGAGAAAAGATAATGGACCTCAAATCATTCTTCTTTAGGAAACTAAATTGGACACTTAGAGTATAGAACTAGTCAAACAGAGAATTTGGAGGGAGGTTGATTTTATTGCTAGTCCTACCTTGGGCACCTCTAGAGGGATTTTTAGCATGTGGGATAAAAATAAATTAGAAGGAAGACTCATCATTCAATCTAATAAATTTATCTCTGTTCTTTTGCATTGCAAAGAGGAAAATACATAGTGTATCTTAACTAATGTCTATGCTCCAAATTCTATTGTTGATAGAAAGCATTTATGGGAGAATTTGAGTCATCAAAGAGAAGCTTTTAAAGGAATTCCTTGGATTATGGTTGGGGATTTCAATTCCCCATTGAATCCATCAGATAAGAAAGGGGGAAACCCTATAATATCAAAAGACATGTCTGATTTTGCTCAGTTTGTTAGATCTAATGAGCTTTTGGATGTGGATTTGAGAGGAGCCAAATACACTTGGAGTAATAGATATCTTGGAGATCAGCTTATTCAAGTCAGGCTTGATAGAGTCTTATTCTCCAAAGAAAGCCTATTTCTTTTAGGGGATACCCTTCTCTCAACCCTACCAAAAATTGGTTCAGATCACAATCCTTTATTATGTGAAATAGGGGGAGCTGGGAGAAGGTTCAAAAGCCCTTTTAGATTTGAAATGATGTGGCTTAGACATGAAAACTTGGAAGCCCAAATTGATGAATGGTGGAAGGTTGATTTCTCTAGCACTAAGCTTTCACAAGTTGCTAAAAAGCTCTATTTTGTTAAGAGAAACCTAAAATTGTGGAATAAATATGTTTTCGGTCATCTCTTTAGAAAAAATCTGATTTAAAAATTCAACTATAGAATATAGAACAATTGATAGCCAAGGAAGGCCTTTCAGAGGACACAAGGAATAAGGAAAAGCAGGTCCTTGTGGATCTCCATAATGTTCTAGCCTGTGAAGAAACCTTCTGGCATCAAAAGTCAAGAATAACATGGCTCAAAGAGGGAGACCACAATACAAAATTTTTCCATGTCTCCACTCTTAGACACCAGAGCAGCAATAGAATTTTAGAAGTCCTCAAAGCTAATGGATAACTCTCTAAGGACCCTTTGGAGATCAGAGGAGAAGCGGTCAAGTATTTTTTGGATCTGATTGGCACTGAAGATCCTATTAATGAGGAGGCAATGAGTGAGTTGTGCAATATTCTTACTCTGGTGACTGAACAGATGAATGATTTCTTAATGAGCCCTTTTAAGGATGAGGAGATTAAAAATGCTCTCTTTGATATGAATGGGGATAAAGCTCCTAGCCCTGATGGTTTCCCAGTAGGTTTTTTTCAGTGTTTTTGGAATATAGTGGGTGGGGATATCATTGAAGCTATTAAGGAGTTTCAAAAGAGTCATTTTATTCCAAAGGATATTAATTCTACATTCTTAGCTCTCATTCCAAAAGTAGTGGGAGCTAACTCTTTCTCGAACTTCAGACCTATTAGTCTTTGCAACACCATTTACAAAATTTTGTTGAAGACTCTTGCAAACAAAATCAAGGTGGTGCTCCCTTTTATCATTGAGCCCCATCAAGGGGGATTTATCAAAGGAAGGTAGATTTTAGATGGTATTATCACTATCCATGAGATTATCCATTCACTTGATAGAAGTGGGGAAGAAGGGATGCTCCTAAAATTAGATATGAATAAGGCTTATGACAAGGTCTCTTGGGACTTCCTTATTAGAGTGTTGAGAAGTTTTGGTTTCCATCAGAATTGGGTTGATCTCCTAAAAGCCTATTTTTCTTCATCCATGTTCTTAGTTCTGGTGAATGGTTTAGTTGTGGGTTACTTTCCAAGAAAAAGAGGCCTTAGGCAAGGGGACCCCTTATCCCCTTATCTCTTTATAATTTTAGTTGAGGCTCTTGGGAGATCTATCACAAAAGCCAATTTTGATAGATGTATAAGTGGTATAAAGCCTACCTCTACTATTAATCCCATCTCTCACCAATAGTTTGTTGATGACACTTTTATCACCACTAAGGCTTCAATCCCCTAGGCTAGAGTGTTAAGAGCTATTCTGGAGAGATATGAGATTGTTGCAGGTCAAAAAATAAACTTTGGTAAAAGCAAGATCTACTTTTTTAATACTCCAACTATTAGACAATAGAATATTGCTCAAATTTTTATTGTGGGATAGGTACCCTTCTAGCTACTTACCTAGGAATACCGCTTTTCAAAGGGAGAGTGAAGGAAGAGATGTGGAACCCTATGGTGGAAAGGGTCTCTAGGAAACTAGCTAGTTGGAAAGGGGCTTTGATGAGCTAGGTAGGGAAAGCTCAGTTGGTGAAAGCTTCACTCCAAAGCATTCTAGTTTATTTTCTATCTCTCTTTAAGATGCCTACTAAGATTTGTGATAAGATTGAACAAATGCAAAGAAATTTCTTATGGTCGGGTTTAGAGGAAAAGAAAATAATTCCTTTGGTGGCGTGGGATCTTGTCTACCAAAAGGAGGGTGGAGGGATTGGTTTAAGAAAACTCAGGGAGCTAAATACAACCCTGTTAGGGAAAATAGGATGGAAACTGGAAAAGGTGGAAGATGTTGGTTGGGTTAAGATTCTTCAAGCTAAATACCTTAAGGATACCAAATTTTTAGTAGAGAGGGACTTTCCCATGGGTTCTAGCCTTTGGAACAGTTTGCAAATGATGAGACCTTTGTTGTGAAAGGGAAGCAGATGGAGGATTGGGAATGGCAGAAATGTTCACTTTTGGAATGATGCTTGGCTGAGAAGTTTTCCCCTTAAGGAGGATATGGATTTGGGATGCCTTGAGTAGGAGTTATCTCAAAATTTTAGGATTTGGGTTCATGATTACATCAAGTGGGAGAATGGTAGACCATTATGGAAAAGCATCCAGGTTGAT
Organism: Wollemia nobilis; assembly: GCA_028583015.1. Taxonomy (NCBI): domain Eukaryota; kingdom Viridiplantae; phylum Streptophyta; class Pinopsida; order Araucariales; family Araucariaceae; genus Wollemia; species Wollemia nobilis. The sequence continues at coordinate 3,002,358 of JAQPPZ010010853.1, forward strand.
GGGCAGGATCAAAGGAAATTTCAAATGGCTCAGAGGTTAAATAGATTGTTGTAGGTTTATACCCTAAAGAGCAAAGATGTTGAGGATTCTGTTGAGGAATCAAGATTCTAGGTGGTGGAATCCTTCTAAGCAGGGGCTCTATATAGTTAAATCAGGTTATCATTTGCTCCAAAAGGAAGAAATGGGATGGCTACTAGTCTCTAAGGTGTGGGTGAAAAACCTTATCCCTAAAATTTCTTTCTTCTATTGGTTGGTTGTCCAAAATAGAATTTTGACTTTGGACAACTTAGCAAAAAGAGGATTTCATCTTCCTAATCATTGTAGTCTTTGTGAAAGAGATCTGGAGAATGTGAATCACCTCTGTCTTCATTGTCCTTTTACCCAGGAAGTCCTTTTGATTATTCTAAGAAAGTTTCAAATAGATTGGGTTTTACCATATTCCTTAGTGGATCTTTGCCTGCAATGGTGCCCACCCTTTAAAAGCAAAAGACTGCAAATGCTTTGGAACCTCAATCTTCCTCATGTTTTGTGGGGAGTTTGGAAGGAAAGAAATGGATGTATCTTTAAAGAGAAGAAAAAGGATAATATGCTAGTTGCAGATAAAATCATTTTGTTCATCAAAGAAAATGTGGAGATTGTTAATTGGGAAGGAATTGAAGAATCAAAGCAAGAAGGTAGAATTGCTAAGGACTGGAATTTATCTCCTACTAATGGCAAGGTTGTTCCTACTTCAAACAATGCTAGAGAAAATTCTAAATGGAATCCCCCTCCTGAAGGTTGGCTTAAGCTAAATTTTGATGGAGTTGTGAAAGGCAACCTTGGCCCAACAGGTGTTGGAGGGATAATCAGGGATGAGAATGGTAAGACTATGAGAATTTTTGTTGAAGCTCTAGGAACCCAATCAAGCCATTTTGCTGAATTTTGGGCTATGTACCAAGGAATTAAGCAATTGAATGAGCTCCAAGCCAAGAAAGTTATCATTGAAGGGGATTCCCTCAATGTGATCAAAATGCCGGAAAAAAGTTCAGATGTCAACTGGAATAGTGCTACCATGTTTGAGGAAGCCTGGAAATTGATTGAATATATGGAAAAGGTAGAGTTTGCTCACATCTACAGAGAAGGCAACAGTTGGGCCAATTATATGGCGAATCTAAGTATTTCTTAGGATGGGCTTCATGTCTGGGATCAGGATTTCTCCCCTCAGATTATTTCAATTTGCAAGAATGAAGAAAAATCCAGATTGTGAGTTTGTTTATGGGATTATTTATTGTGTCTTCCTAGACAGGGTTGTTGATGTTTTAATTGGAGAGCTGAAATTGATCCTTAAAGACATGTTGGAATCTGGGTTGAGATTGAGCTAGATGTTAGCCCATAATTTTGAGGAGTATGTCTCCTAGTTGGAAGATATCAAAAGCAAAGTGGACTCTATGGCTAGTGGGTAAGTCTAAGATGGTGTGTTTTGGGTCTCTTTCCAGGTGCTTATGGCTATTTTGTTCTCTTGGGCTCAAATTTTGTATGGTCTTGGTAGACTACTTCTCTTTGTTGATTATTGTACTTTAGCTTGTTTAGTTTTATAGGTTGTCCTATGTATGTTTGTTTTGAATGTGTGATTGCTTAGTGTCTCTAATTTCTCGTTTGGGACTCCTTTCAAAACATCTTCTTCCATTCTAATCAATATATATATTTATATACATATTTTTTATTTAATTGTATTTTCGATGCAAAATTTATTTATAATTTTATACTATGTATAAGCATGTATATTATAGTCCTAAACTACAGGCATAAAATTTAATAATAAAATAAATTTAAAATTAATATTAAGTTTATTTATTTATTTATTTAGATGATAGATAAGGCATTTACTGTCAAACTTCAAACCACGGCAGGACCATATGGAGAGACAATTAGACAAACTTTTGGTTGTACCAGAATAACATGTCAAATTTGTATTGGTTCAAAAGGATTTCATGTTAATTGGGAAGATTTTTCTTTAAAAATTTGGAAGATTTTTCTTCTTTTTTTCAAACTACGCACTTAAAATTAAAATGGAAAGGACATGCATGCAATTTAGGTTCACCATACTTTCAAACGTCTAATCTATAGAAACTTAATGACCTTTACAGCAAGCAACCAGCACATGAAATAAAGGCAAATGCACAAATAAGCGTCCTATAATACCTAGTGATATAGAAATAATTGTGCCATCACGAGATACTTTTAATAGGTTCTACTTATAGTTACTCACAGGCCTTACATCGAAACTTTTAATCCCATCCCGCAGGCTTCAAATTTCGCCGTTAAACGCCCATCTTAGATTTAACGGTTAATTTATGGGAATTATTGATTATAACAGTCTTGAAAGCCATGAAAATGACGTTCAGGCTTTTAAAATTCTCATCATATAGTAGTTTTTATTAATTAGAAGGTAAACAAGGATTTTTAAAAAAAATTAAAGATATAATTATAATGAAATATATAATAGAAATAAAAACAGCAAGTGAATCAATAGAGAATAATTTTAAGGGATAAAGATATAACAAAACAACTACAAATAAGTAAAATGAAAAAAAAACCTAAGCAAAACCAAGAATTAAAAAAACCAGAATTAGAAACCAAACATAATAGTTTTGCTCATAAAAAGTAGTTTTGCTCATCAATTTTTCTTGTGTTAAGGATAAAGTGAGGTTCAGGATAAGGAAGGTTATATAAAATAACTTTTTTTAATAAATATATTTTAGAGTATATAAAACGACCTTGTGTTATCCAAAATATGAAGTTATCTTCATAGAATTCTAACTTTAAATATTTATTTAGAATTTAAAAATTTCCACTGTTAAATTATTAAAGTTGTACTTATTCATACTTATGCAGTCAAATTGATTTTATACAATATATTAGCTATAATTAGCTGATATAAGTTTAAACAGTTTTTTTATTCTTAAAGAATTGTCTTCGTTTTTAACAGTAAACAAATATTGTAAAACAATACATACTTAATTACTAATCTATAACAACATCACTATGTATGTAATCAATAAAATCCATTTTAAGAAACAATTTATATTAAATATAAAATTGAGATAATGAAAAGATAAAAAATAAAACATATTTTATTTTATTTGAGGTCAGTGCAGAAATAAAAGTCAGCTACACGATGGTTGTGTACAAGCAAAATGTTTTAATTTAGGGGTCGTTATGATTTCAACTATCAAATTTCACATACTTATTATGTAAAGTAAGGAGTATTAAAAAAAAAACTATTTTTTAGCCGTGATTTGCAATGTATAATTTTTAAAAAATTATTTTCCTTTAAATGTCAGCAATTCCAGCTTAATTGTATCAAATGCAAATATTCAAACTTAAATTGATAATCAAATAAAAATGAAAAATATGTTCAAATTCAACGCTTATTATTTTACACTGTGCTTTCCAAATTTTCTTTCTAGTTAAGAAGATAGATGTCTACAGAAACCAAGGATGGTGAAAAGACGAAATGTTTAGCAGCAAAAATTTTATGTCAAACTTTTAAAATATCTACTACCCATCACTGAATTTCTTTTGTTTTAATGACAGAAAATGAATCCCGTCAATTTTCAACCTATAACAGCGTACCAACATAACAGCAAATGATGCCCGTCAATTGTCAACCTATGACAACGTACCAAATAGTACAAATTTCTATGAGAAATCAACTTGCCGACTTATAGGTCACACTCACTAAAGTTGTTAATTATAATTGTGCTTGCTTTGATTAAACATGTTAATCTTTTATTTCTTATTATTGACATTGTTATTGACAGGTATTTGTGTTCGTAATGGTAATGATTTTGAAATTTTAAATAAAAGTTTAAATATTAAATTTTGTGCAACTTAAATTTAGTTAACAGTGACAATTCATCTGTACAAAAAAAAATATAAAAATCATTTAGGGTTGTGCATGATATTTTAATTTGTTTCCATGAAAATCCAATACAACAATAATAATATTTTCACAATAATAATATTTTCATTCTTGGAAGAAAAACAATATGACAGCTAAATACATCCATACTGAAAAGCATCTTTCATCCTCACATAACCAGCTACATACACCCATACTGAAAAGCATCCTTCATCCTCAAATAAAACAATATGACCAGTAAATACATCCATACTGAAAAGATGCAGCATCTTTCATCCTCACATTACACGTATATTAAAATCTACTTTTATTTTCTTTTGTTTTAATATTAAATACTATGGTTACAATTAGAATTGAACGTATCAATACCAATGTCTCTAGTTGTACATCATCCACCTACAATGTATTACATAATTTATTATCATGCAAGCATGTTAATTATTACTTGGCATCTCACATTTTATTTTATAAACAAATTTATATAAATATTTTATAAAAAGATTATATTAAATTATTTATTAATTGTAATAACATCGGTAACAATTAATGGAGAAGGGGCCATAATCGATCACTTTTTTTTTTACACTTTTACCAAAGTTATATGCACTACCTTGATGCATGAAAATCTGACACTTATACCAAGGTTATATGCACCACCTTAATGTATAAAAATTTAGAAACAAGATGTTTGTAATCTTCTCTATTTTATTATTTTATATGATGATAAATATTATTTTAAATTAATTTTTAAGATTTAAAATGATTTGGGTAGGATATATTGAAATCAAAAAAGTTTTCTTTGCCTGAAGCCTTTTATCCTATGGTCTTCCTCTTAAGCAAAGATTAAACTACCTTGGAATAGAAAATTCGTCCTATAATTTTTGTGGTGCCCCAGAGGACTCATTTCATTTTTTTTGGCAATGCGGCAAAGCTCGAATGGCCTAGGATTGGCTTGAGACCTTCTTTCGACTTCATATGGCCAGTTCATTCACTTGTCATCATGTTTTGCTTGGTGACCCACCAGATTTTTCTTGCCCTTGTTGGAAGTGTGGAATATTCTTCACATAGTGTGCTCTTTCATATTTGAAAAACTCATAACAAAATTCTCTTTTCTCAACATCATAGTTCAGATGAATTTTCAATTGCTGATAAGTGCACAGTTTACTCTGACTTTTGGCTCCAGATTTCAGTTCAAGTGTAGAAAATTCATATAGAGGTGGAACATATTCACGCTCTTATGTAACACTAGGGTAATTCCCCATGTAGGGTCATCTGTGTGCTTTCTGTACAGCCCTCTCGATATTTTCTCTGATGGCATTGATGGTTCGGGTACAAGTGATAATGTTGGTACCCCTCGGGAGGATGGGTGGCTCATTTCAATTCCCTCTAATATTGGTTTTTAGCATCTCGTGAGTTATGGACATTCACCTCATGATTGACATGATTATATGCATGCTTTTTAGTTCTATAGTTGGTAACGGGTTTAACCATGATTTTATTGTTTTGAATAACGCTACCTAACTCCACTTGAGTTAGTGTGACTACATATTGAGGTGTTTCTATCCACCTATTTTTTTGGTTGTAAGGACTTATATTTTTAAATTAATTAAAGATTAGGCCTTTACATTAAAAAATGGAAATTATATATTTAATATTAAAATCTATATAACTTCACTTAGGTGTCACATTGTCCTCCCAAAGTTCACATATAATTAAAAAGAAATATATCAACATCATACTATATTTGAAGATTCCTTATAGCTATTAGGTGTTACATTCTCATCCTAAAGTTCAAATGTAATTAAAAGGAAATATATCAACATTATACTATATTTGGAGATTCCTTATATCTATAGAATGTGACATTAAAAAAATTTATTTAATAATATAATCTTATCTATGCAATTAACATATTTAATTAATTTAATAATTATTTTTAATTTTTTTAATTGGAACTAATAATTATATTCAATAAAAACAATGGAGGTTACAGTAAAAAGGAGTTGGAAAAATTAGGGTGCAAGGCCACCCAAACGATCAATACTTTGTAAAGACGAGGCCTGAGGCCAAAAACAAAACCAAACCTTAAAAATATTATTGTGTTTTCTGAATCCATTCACAAGCTTTCAAGTGTTGGCATGAGGCTCTGTGCACTATTAACAAGGTTTCTCCTAACCTCCCTGCACCTCAAGGTCACGTAGTAGGTTGAAGGGGTGTCATTTTTTAGCCTCAGGTCATTCTATCAGTACCCACAACAAGGCTCGGCCCTTTGCCTAGTTTTATTGTTTATTCGCCCTTTTAATTATTTTTAATTTCAAACAAAATTAAAAAAATATTCAAGAATTAAGGTTCAATAATTATGGATACTTTAATTCAAGATTAGATATCCCCATTTCATGGAGTAATCTTAAATAAATCAATAACAAGCAAATAAAATTTTTAAATCTTTACTATTTGCAATAAGTTTTTCTCACCTAGTAAACAAGTTTTTAAGATTTATTTTTATTAGCAAACAAAATGTATGTTTTTCTCCAATGTGCTTTAAGAGGCTCTTTGTTAAACATACCACACTTTAAAAATTATAGTATTATCAAACATTTAAACAAGTACCACTAAATAATTGTAGTAAGGTATTTTCAACCTTGTATATGCACAAAAGTTGTTATTAATCTAAGTATCCCAAAAAAAAATTGTTTATATATATATATATATATATATAAAACTTAGAATCTAAAAACATAATCCTTATGGTCTTCAACCATCCAAGTAATTGTAAAATCCCTATCTTGAATTGTCTAAATTTTATAACAATTCATTCAATTATGTCTTACACCATCTAAATTTTTTAAAGATAAAAATATTCACCAAATTTAAAAAACAATTTTTTAAAACATGAAAATATTTCCATACACTTAAAACCATACCATATAAAAATAAATTTGTTTCTTGCTAAGTCAAAATTATAATTTTATAATGAAAAAGGTAATTTTCATATAATGATTATGATTTAACTAATAATTTCATCTAAACATCTAATAGTCTTGATCTATCATATGATATTCTCTTGTTAATAAATAATAGTTTTAAGCTAGTGATTTAAAAAAAAAAAACTAGTTTTAAAAGTAAAGATGTTACAAATTTAATCATCCAAGGTATTATGCAATGAGATAACTAGGATGCAATCATATAAGCCTAACTCAAATATATATTTACATATCATAATATATTTTAAGTAATACATGATAAAATATTTTGTTGAAATACTACAATGATTTAGTGAGTGGATCCTTCTTAAAGTCATTAAAGTATCATGATAATATGGTTAATTAAAATATCATGATAATACATTTATGATGTAATATTGATGAGGGCTACTTCAACTCTATATAATAGATTTAGAAAACATTTATATTCCACAACCCCACATATTTTTGTTTTAATAGCATCATAGTTGAGGATAATAATTTAAATTTTGTAGTTAAAAATATAACCTAATTTTAAATTTTTAGGTTATTTAAGCTACCTTTCTCAAAGTTAAAGTAGGCTATCAAATCACCTTAGCTCATTGTCTTGTTAGAATGTGTCATCATAGCATGATCACTAGATAATAGTTGGTAGTTGTTCATTTTTATAGATACATAAATTATTATTATTTTTAAAATAAAGGGGTAAAAATTTATTGATATAAAATCTAGATTACAAAGTAAAACTGAGCTTCCAACCCGGACTCAAATAATAGCTAAACAGGCTAAAACTACTAGACTAGAATGACACCCAAAAAAGACAACAAGAACAAACCACATTAAGTTTGTACATCCTTGTGGATCAACTCCCACAGGCGTTGAGAGTTCCTAGATGAGAGACTCTCCCAATTATCGATACTCCAAGGATCCAGCAACTCAAAAGCCCTTTTGGCCAGGTAATAAGCAACCACATTCCATGCCCTTGGAATGTGCACAAAGGATATAAATTTGAACTCTTCAATTATTCTAAGAATTTGAATGACTATAGAGGCCAACTGCCAATTAACTTGCTCCACCCTTTTACTTTTTAAAATATTAACCATAATTTGAGAGTCAGACTCGTAGATAATCCTATGCCAGCCAAGAGAAAACGCCCTTCGCAAGGCCTCAAGAATTGCAAGAGATTCCATAAAATTTTTGGAGTGAACACCTTTATAAATGGAAAATAAAAAACTGACACCACCAGTAGAATCTCTCCCAACACCGCCAATGCTAGTATGTCTAGGATTACCCCTGGATGATCCATCAGTATTAATTTTTAAAACTCTTCTAGGGGGTGGCCTCCACCTACCATCTCTCCTAACCTTCTTGCTGAGCTAAGGAACCCTACTAGGGCTAGAAGAGTTCACACCATCCCCAAAGAGACCAAGGGCTTATTGTACCTTCTTCTCCCTAGAATCCAAAAGAGGGTCCATATCACATTTGCTATGTATGGTTTCTTGAACCATATACAAGATCCTTTGCCAGATCTGTTGAATAGCCAAATAATTTCCCTAAAATATGTGTTGGTTTTGTTCAAGAAAAATTTTCCAGATGATGCAAGAAGGTCCCAAATTCCAAGCCACCCGAAGGAAGGGGGCCTTGGCCGAAGGTCTGCTGAGACTACTCCAAAACTCCACTAGGGATAGCACATGAAAACATGGATGGTTCTAGGTGCTCCAACAATGGTGCAAAATGTCTCTAGCAAAGGAGCATTGTAAAAATAAATGAGAAGAGTCATCCTCATTCGTACTGCAAAGGACACAAAAAGAGGGACCCTGAAATCCCCTCTTCCTCACATTATCCCAAGTGATGCATTTATTACGAGCTACCAACCATAGAAAGAAGTTACATTTTGACCAGGAAAATTTGTTCCACACAATTTTTCCACCAAGTGACAAGAAGATTCCCATACTTTTGCTTATCAATAACCTTATAACCATAGGCTATCGAGTAGGTTCCCTTAGGATCAGGGTTCCAAGCCAGAATATCTTTACCCCTCAATGAAGAACAAGGCCTCCCCATAAGAATAAGAGCAAGCATGTCTCTATCCTTTGCCAGTCCTCCCTAGGGCCATTCTTGTGGATCTTTCCACTTGTACATCTCCATATTTCCAAAAGACTAGATTTTTTTAAAGTCCTCCGCATGAGACCATCCTACTTCCAAGAAAAAAAATGCTTAGGGAACGTAACTTAGGATATTTATTAGGAGGGTGGCCATCCCAAGAATCCTCCAAAAAAAGAGCATTTGATACATGATTGCAAATCCAAAACAAACCTTGCTTGATTAAAATAGCTCCTATTTTTAGAGTGTCCCGGATAACAGAACCTTTCCCAACCAAGCTGAATCTAGGGATCTCAGCCTTAGAAATACCTCTCAAGTATTTACAAGATAATATGTTAGCCCAAATATGATCTTGAGAGGTACACCATCTCTAATAAAGTTTTGCATCCAAAGCCTGCCCAAAAAGAGTTGTTTGTCGCAACTCAAGGTCTCCCTCTTGCACTGGCCTACATATAGAATACCACCTAACCAAACTTTATTCAGATTGATCAAGTTTTCCATACCATAAAAAATATCTTGACAAAGCATCCATGTTCTTGATGAAGTGAGAGGGAGCTATTTGTACAAAACATCTATAAATGGGTAAATCTTGAACAACATATTTTAAAAGCAACTCTCTACCTGTAGTGGATAGCCATCTAAAAGTCCAGTGATTCACCTTCCTTCTAAACTTATCAAGCATAGACTGACAAGAAGATTTAGGTAGAGGATGAGATGAAATTGGAATACCAAGATAAATGAAGGGGGGAGTCCCAACCTGGAATCTTAGTATGCGAGAAATTCTGGCTTGAATAAGAGGAGGGGTATTGAAGAAGAAAATAGAAGACTTGTCCTCATTAATAAACTATCTAGAAGCACCAAGATATATGTCAAGAGACTGTCTAATATTGCTAGCTTCCCTGATAGTGGCAACTCCCAACAAAGCAGTATCATCAAAAAATTGAAGGTGGGAAAGAGGTGGCAAACTACTATCCCACTTCCACACCTGAATGAGACCCTGCATGACTTGAGACTTGAGCAATATTCCCAACCCTTTCACCATAATTATAAAAAAATAATGAGATAAAGGATCTCCTTGCATCAATCCCTTTAAGGCCTCAAAAAGTTTTGATGACTCATTATTAACAAGAACTGAGAATGAGGAAGAAGAAACACATCTCATCACCCATCTAATCCATTCCTCCTCAAATCCAAAAGCAGCAAGAACTTTTTGAAGAAAGGACCATCGACCTAATTATAGGCTTTTGCCATGTCCAACTTAATGAACATAGTTTCCCCCTTAGAATTTTCCATCAAGTGAATAGCTTCTGTAGCAATAACAACCCCATCCAATATTTGTCAGCCATCAACAAACCCTCCTTGCTCCTCAGAGATGATTTTGCTCAACCATATCTTCAACATCACAGCAATATTTTTTGTGATTATCTTATGCACAACATTGTAGAGAGCAATAGGCCTAAACATATCCAAGGAATTTGCTCCCTCTTTTTTGGGTATAAGCACCACAAAGGTAGCATTTAGTTTGTTCTTTTGGGACTCATGGACCACCTCCAAAAGATAAAATTTGATTAAATACCAAAAATCCTAATAAAAATCAATCGAGAATCCATCTAGACCTAGGGCTTTTCATTTTTTCATATTGAATACAACATTTTCCAACTCCTCAAGGGAAATTGGACCCATCAAGTGCTCATTCATCTCTCTAGAAACAATTGTTGGAATACAACTTAGAATAATATTTTCATTCTCATCATCTGATAGGAAGTCCTACTTGAAGAGAGAGGAAAATGACCTCTTAGTCTCTTCTGAAATATCCCTAAAAGAAGAGAGTAAGGCACCCTGATAATTCATAAGAGAGGTAATCAAGTTACCATTAATGCAAGCCTTAACTGAGTTATAAAAGAAGGTTGTGTTCCTATCCCCTTCCTAAAGCCAATCTACTCAAGCTTTTTATTTCCAAAAAAATTCTTCCTTCATTTCCCTTTCATCAAGGTCTTTTGCAGCCTCAGATTCCTCAACAAGAAGCTCCTTCGTGAATCCTTGATATCTAATCTTCCTTGAATCTTCTTCAATCCTCCTAAGAGCTGACAGCTTAGCCAAGGAAAGGTTCCCAAAATTCATTCTATTCTATCTCTTCAATTTATGTTTTACAAATTGTAGTCGCTTCAGAAAGGAATATATAGCGGTGCCATGAGGAGGTTTGCCAATGGTCCACCAGCCTCTCATGAAATCATGAAGCTTAGTATCATGAAGCCACATAAGTTGAAACTTAAAGGAGAGATTCTTTTTTAGCCCTAACTCCAAAGCAGAGAGTTTTATAGGCCAATGATCAAATCCCCTACCCTCCAGAATCATAGAACTAGCACTTATGTTATTACCCATCCAATAACTGGATATCAAAAACCTATCCAGTCTCTCTAAGATGGAAGCTTCCCCACACCTTCTATTGTGCCAAGTAAATATCCCATTATTTGGCTTGATATCAACCAATTTTAGGGCCTAGATATGAGCACTGAATACAGAAGAAAAATGCTCGAGACGATCCACCCCACCACATTTCTCCTCCAGACTAGTGATAGAGTTGAAGTCTCCAGCCAAAATCCATGGGTACAGGGGAACCAAACTTCTCACAAAGAAAATGTGCTTCCACAAATTCATTTTACCATTGTAATCAAAAGGAGCATACACATTTGTAAGTAGGATGATTTCACCAGATTTATTATCATGCCCGACCATCGAAATAGACCATCTATTGGAAATCCAAGTAAGAGGGGATATCTTAACCGGATCCCATAAACAAGCGATGCCACCAGCATATCCACATGCACCAATACACTGGAATTACCCCCTTCTCCAAAACTTGGGAGTAATATTGAACATACTATCAATAGCCAATTTAGTCTCTTGAATAAACACCACATCCGAAGAATGCACACGAACCAAATCACAAACAACTTTTTATCTGGGGATGTTGTTCAACCCCCTTACATTCCATGAGAGGATAATCATTTTTGGGGGTTATAAAAATGGGATTCCAATGTTATCACCAAGCCTGACTCCACCAAAGTCTCCCCCATTAACTTAATTTTATCTTGGTCCTTATTTCGACCCACCTTCATATTCTTATCCGATTTTTTTTTTTAATTATTTTTTGCTGCAATCCCAACACCGTAGGAGTTTTGTAGTCCAAGGATGACTGCATCAGTGCCTGAGTAGGATAGGGAATAATTAAATTTGTAACACTTTCCAAAATATTTTCCCTTATAGGGCTATACCCATCCATGTCCCCTATACTCAGATCCAAAGCCCTTTGTTCTTCATTTAAATCCCCTAGATCTGATTCCTTAAGTTCCTCCTTAGGAAGAGACATCTGATTCAGACTTGTTATATTTGCATCAGGTAGCGACGTTTCAGGTATCTCCATGCACTGATCAAGATCATATAATATTTCAAAATGGTTGAGTAGATCATCTGGTTGGCTATCCTTAAGGTCTTTGTTTGCCCTCCATCCTCTATTTTGGTTTTTTACCAAAACAAAACCTTCCTTATCTCGTTCCCCTTCATTTATCAGGGCTTTTCCTTTATCCAAAATTTGTATAGACTAAGAGGGCCTAGGATTTGAAGCCACAGGCAGGATAAACTTAGGGCATTTTATTTGCAGGTGGCTATATTCACGACAAATCCGGTAACAAAATTAAAGAGCTTCATAGTCAAGTTTTTGAACCCATGTAGTTGATCCAAATTGTATTTCAATAGAATATGGAATAGGATTATTTAAGTCAATTTCAAAAAAAATACGAGCAACAGATATTACCTTTTTATCCATTGTATGTTGTGACGGTCCAACCGACTTCCTAAGTATAAGGACAATCTTATGTAAGATATCAGTTCTCCAGAATTCCAATGGGATCCACGGAAGCCGCACCAATACTGGAACCTGTGATGGCCACTCCTCTAATGGGTTGAAACCCACATTCCAGGGTTTAAGAAAGAGTCCCACTTGGTTATAGAAATAAGGACCCCATTTAAATTATTTGTTATGATCTACAATATAAGAGAAAACCACCATAAAATAGTTGTTCGCACTCAGCATCACCTCCACATCGCCTTCAGGATTCCAAGTTTTCTTGACCCAAGCCTCCACAAAGGGGAGATAAATTTGGATGCCAAAAAATTTACCAATAAGGGTATGTTTGGTTAGATACTCCACATCTTCCGCCACCGAGTCTGGTTGAACCACTAGAAATGGCCTGGCTTCACATCATTCCAAACATCCATTGTTCTTTAACAAGCGGTTCCCGACATGCACTGGAAAATATTGTTCCTTCCAACCATTTTCAGATGAAAAAACATCACGAGCATGCACTCTCTATGCTAGACCCGATGCCATCACGACATTCCTCCAATTTTTTAGACCTCCTTCGAAAGCTGTTGTTATCCCCGCAGAGTAGTTTTTCTTCATCAAACCCTAGCAGAGTAGTTTTTACTCATCAAACCCTAGCCTAGATACATAAATTATTTTAATCAAACATAAAATATAATATTTATTTGTAAAAATAAATGACTTAGAAAAATATCCAAAAGCCTTAGGATATCTAAGTTGTCTAGAGACAAAAGGGTAAATTACAGATTTATCAAAAAGAAGGAAGAATTTGTAACTATTTAAAATAAATATATAAAATAATATATATAATTATGATTAATAAGTATATGATATTTGGAGGATGCAATTTATTAACTATATTAATTTGAATATAGTTATATTTAGCAAACTATCTACCCCAAAAATGCAATGACTAGAATGAAACTATGTAGATCTTGAAGATGTGTAAGCTATCTAGAATATAAAAATAATTCTAATTAGTATGCAACCTATAAATAACAAATAAAGTGCTTCAACATATGCTATTCGTATGAGGTTAAAATAGGAATATGTAGAAATAAATATGGCACAAGAGGGGTCTATAAGAGTTTCTCAAACAAATAGTTAAAATGGTATTCAACAATGTTATAAAGACCCTAAAACAATGACATAACTTTGAGGTGAATTTGAGTTGAAATTGGCACAAAATGTAATAGAAATCTAGGCCATAAAGATAAAAGGACTAAATTTTTGATGAGGATACCATAGGATGGCATCCTATAATGACCTAAAATATTCAACTATAATGGATCAATGATGCCAAAATTCTCACACTATTAATCCAAATGATAACTTTGTTTTATATGCTTCACAAATATATTTTTCTAATAATTTTGATTAAAATAAACATGGTTATAAGGATTAAATCACAATAATAAAGGATACATAATAACATAAAATATCATTAGAATGTACATTGGATAACCTAAAAGCATTATGAAGTTAGCAATATGTAACTAGAAAAAAGACCATGACATATAATGGTGAATGGAAAGGAGCCCAAGTGAACACACATAGTTTGAATAGTCATATTTTAACCTCCTACCCATGTTGTAATAAGTTAGTCCATATATGTCACGTGTAGGAATTCTAAGATGCTCCATTGATTGTATGGTTAAAAAATTGTTAGTTCTCTTTTTTAATATATACCCATGTCAAGTACCACACACAACATCGTATTGTATCTTCTAGTGGAAAAATAAAATGATGTAGATTGTGTCAAAATAGTCATTTCAAATATCTCTCATTTTTAGATGTTGAACATCATGGTTTATGTGGTTCCTATGTACTTGGAAATACAGGAAATTTTTATCTCTTAATCAATTTTTTTCCTCCCCTAGTTCTTTTTTAGGTAGCAATGAGGAATTTTTGTGATATTCCTCAATTACATGCTCATGAAAGAATTTCAAACCTAGGGAGAAAAATTCCATGGGTCCAAGTCACTCGAAGAGCTAGGCTAATTTTTGAAAGAAGTTAAAGACCATTTGTAGATACTATAAGGAATAAAATCTAGTTAAATTTTGTTTACTAAAGTTGCAAAGGATTGAAGCTAAATTTCTTAAGATGGGTAAGGATACTTTAGATGATGAGGGGGATTTATATGAATATTTATCAATTGCAAAGGCTCATTACAACATCCAATATAGGAGAAATATGTTTTAATCACTAATGTCCTCTTCTTATTCCCTTGTTTCAGACTATGAGGGGTGTTGAAAGTGCAATTTTTCTTATGACCAAGGCCAACATTGTATTATTTACATTTGTATATGCATAGATGCATTCATTGCACAATATGTTTAATTATTCATCTATATAAGCCCTATGGTTTATGGTTAACCTTATTATGGAAAAAACCATCTTATATTTTGATTAAAATAAGTATGGTTAGAAGGATTAAATCACAACCATAAAGAATACATAATAACATAAAATATCATTAGAATGTACTTTGGATAATCTAAAAGCATTATGAATTTAGCATTAGGAAACTATAAAAAAATACCATGACATATAATGGTGAATGGAAAGGAGCCCAAGTGAACACACATAGTTTGAATAGTCATATTTTAACATCCTACTCATGTTGTAATAAGTTAGTCCATTTATGTCACATGTAGGAATTCTAAAATACTTCATTGATTGTATGGTTAAAAAAAAAATTAATTCTCTTTTTTAACATATACCCATGTCAAATTCCATGTGCAACATCGTATTGCATCTTCTAGTGGAAAAAATAAAATTGATGTAGAATGTGTCAAAAAGTCCTTTCTAATATCTCTCCTTTTTAGATATTGAACCTCATGGTTCATGTGGTTCCTATGTACTTGGGCATACAAAAAACTTTATCTCTTGATCAATTTTTTTCTCTCCTAGTTCTTTTTTAGGTAGCAATGAGGAATTTTTGTGATACTTCTAAATTACATGCTCATGAAAGGATTTCAAACCTAAGGAGAAAAAATCCCATGGGTCCAAGGGCTAGGATAATTCTTGAAAGAAGTCAAATACCATTTGTAGATACTATAATAAGGAATAAAATCTAGTTAAATTTTGTTTACCAAAATTGCAAAGGGTTGAAGCTAAGTTTCTTAATATGGGTAAGGATACTTTAGATGATGAGGGGGATTTAAATGGGTCTTTATCAACTGCAAAGCCCTATTACAACATCCAATATAAGATAAAGATATTTTTATCACTAACATCCTCTCCTTATTCCATTGTTTTATACTATGAGGGGGTGTTGAAAGTGCAATTTGGCTTATGGTCAAGGCCAAAATTGTATTATTTATGTTTGTATATGCCTAGATGCATTCATTGTACAATGTGTTTAATTATTCATCTATATAATTCCTATGGTTTATGGTTAACCTTGTTATGGTTAAATACATCTTATATTTTATAATTAACCTAAATTCATCTTGTTATGTTAGTTTAGGTTAACTTAATTATCTAATTTGGGCTATTGGCACTGGTATAAATACCCCCAAGCACTCCATGCATTGTATCAGAGTGTTGTGATTCTTATCCATAGGTAATAAATTAATTATATTTTATGCATAAGGATGCCTATTAATTTTATATGTCTATTTTTATCTTTCTTCATTTTTATGCTTTTTGTATATGAGTTAAGTTAATGGATTGCTTATTTTTATATTTGGAAATAGGTGTAAATTTTAATAGTTAACACCATGTTTATAGGTTGGTGTTAAGACACTAAGGCTAACACCATGTCTACAGGTAGGTTCTAGGTCTAGTGAGCTTAGTGTCATATCTATAATTTGGTACCAAGGCTATTGAAGTTACTACTATGCTTATATGGTGGCACCAAGGTTATTGGGGTTAGTGCCAAATTTTTAGATTATCACCAATATTATATAGGTTAGTGTCATGTTTGGAGGTCAAACCAAATCCACTAGTACCAATGTCAAAGTTGGATGTGAAATCAATATTAGACAATGATGTTGGTGTTAGAGGATGAGTTGATTCTATGAATAAATTTTTGTATCAAAAGAGGAGTCAGTACCATGAACAAGTGTTGATATTAGAAGAGGAAGTGACTTAATCGACTATGTAACTATAACAATTTATATTTTTGAAGTTTAAAGTTTAAAACTTGGAGTTTGAAGTTTGGATATTTCTCTTTGGGATATGGAAACATGTGTCACTAAAAAGGGAAGCTAGTGAATGAAATATTAGCTAGTGTGAGGTTTGGTATCCTTATCTTGTTTAAACTTTATATTTTAAATTTCAAGCCCAAGCTAACAATTACTGTTGGCATTGATATTTGGTGCATATGTCAACATTGAATATGTATAATAGTCATTGTTAACTTCAACATTATAAATGATTGATAGTTGGTGCTAACATTGACATTGGGTAAATATAATTATTTTTTTTAGAAACCAGAGTCCATTGTTTAGAATATGTTCATATTCCAAGGAGCTTCTATATTTCAAAATTTATAAATATTATAACCTCAATCAACACATAAAGTTAGGTAAATTCTAGTTACAATTATAGGTTTATGTTGGCATTATAAATCAATGTCATAACCCATTTTAATGTTATCGCTTCTTACTAACCATAAGCATATATAACCCCTACCTAACATGGATCAATAAAGTTAGTAGTAGAGTTTGAGCAATGGAAAAATAAGATAGCATTATCAAAGAAGAGGTTGGCTAAACAATTGTGATTAATATCATTAACATGAATAGTTTTAGTGCTAAAGAGGGATTTGAAATCATAAGGGAACTAAATTATATTGTGGATGTGGTATTTGCAATTCAAAATCAATGTTTAGTCAAAGGATTAATTATTGAATTATTATCAATTAATTTTAGTAGGGAAACATGATGATTGAAATGAACTTATTAATCTTTTATGGCATGATTGAAATGAACTAATCATGATGATTCAAGAAAGTGGAATCATACACACACAAAACCATTAGATGCATTCTCATAATTATAAATGATTTTTATAACTAATAGTTGAATCTAAAACATTTATGTGCATTACTTTCCTTAATAATGATATAATTTGATAAAATATCTTTTACAAATGAAGAAATTATATTAAATTAAAAGTGTAATGTAGATGCATGTATAAAAATATATCTTTAAGAATGCTTTATTTTCATTTAATATGCATTAAAGAATGATATTATGGAAATGGAGAAAGATTGTTGGATTTTGTTACGGTTTTAAATCATATTTAATTCAAAAAAGGGGGGCTTGGATGGGAAAAAAGGGAGGGGATTCTTGGGAAAATTATGGAGATTTTTATTTACATTTGTCAATTTATATTTAATTCCTTATATAGAACAAAAAATAAAGGATATGAGTTACATTTTATATTTTTTTAAAATAAAATTGAATGTAGTTTAAAATTGTTAATGAGTTTTTGTTTTGAATAGCTTTTGTTTGTGTTGGTGGTTGAATGAATAATTCTCTATATTACTCTCTTGAAGTTTAGGAAAAAAATTAGTCTTAAAATTTAGTCTATTGCCTTAGGAAATAGACTATAGAGTGATTTATATAAATATTGAATCGTCATAATTTCATATTTTAAAAATACTTGCTTGTTAAAAAGGTTTATTGAGAGTCTTTATTTGGATAGTGTATATGCATTAAAATACTAGGGAGTAGCTTAATAGAGGTTGAACTATCATGGTGAGTCATTATATTATATGGAATTATGTGATACCCTTGAGTATAATTTGATAATACTATATTCATTTTTTGAACTATCATGTTTCCTATCTGGTAAGCCATTTTTCTAAGAAATTAGAAGTGATACATATTTATTGACATTTTCATTCATTGAGAAGAATGTATTTTACACTCCATTTTTTAGATGACTTAAATATCATCATAGTTAAGGATTTTCAAATAGTATGAAACTATGGATTCTTGTGAAAATACTAAGTTTTGGATGATATTCAAATCCTTGAATGGACATATGGTGTAATAGTTTTTGAATGAATATATATGATTCTCACTCTTTTGACCATCAAGTTGTTGAAATCTCATAGAAATTATTATTACTTTTGATTGTGGTAGTAACTATTGTTTAAACATATATCATAGCTTTAGGATAGGCAATTGCTAATTTTTATTATAATCCTTCACATGTATCTGCAAAATTTACTTGTGTTTCATTTGAATTTTCTACATAAAAATAAGATGTGGTTGTTTTGGATTTGGAAACACAATGAATGGTGTTGTAGTTCACATAGACACCAATAAAATCCATCCAATATTTAGGATTTAAAGCTATTGATTTAGAATTCTATTAAGACTAGCTTAATTATAGATTAAATATAGTACAATTGACATCAAGCATAGATGCATTATCTTAACTATGAACAATGACATTATGAAATTAAAATAAAAAATTCTTGTATATGATATCATAATGCGAGGAATATCCAAGTATCTAGATAGTGCAAATAAGCATATAAATAAATATTTTTATTTTTAGATATTCTAATAGATTACATATAATATGAAATATGTGTATGCATATCGCATGACAAATATCAATGACAATTTATAAAAATATACAATATTTTATTCCCTTGAAGATCAACTAATCACTACACTGAGGGTTATGCATAGTGGAGAATATCCAAAAATTGGGTGAATATTAAGATTTCTAAAATTAGAAATTTGCGAATATGATGACCCTTGATGTCGGACCATTCGCCTAAAAATTTTAGGATCAATTTTTTCTTAGGGTCAATTTGCCATAATATATATCCAAACATAGGCATATTTGTACTCATTAGAAAGATCTTTTTAATTCTGATCTAATGATGGTATTTTTATGAAGTTATAATATGATTTAATAGGTCATAAGTGTATCCAAATATGAACTTAAATTTTAGGGCTTCAAATGCCCCAAATTTTTGTGTGAAGATGCTCAATTTTATTTTCTTAGGATTCTCCATGATTCACCTTGATTTTGATTAGGATTCACTATTTTTTTAAATGTACATTTTGAGTCTAACCCATTATGCATAACCCTAACTACACTATAAAGCTAGACCTAGTCATGATTATGTACTCATGTGTTCATTATGTATATATATTATTTATTTTTGTGTTAAAAATCCATGATATGGAATTACAAGCATGCTTGAACTCTATGGCTATCAATCCCTTGGTGGAGGGTCAAAAATTTAGTGGAACAAAGTTGAAATAAGGGTATTCCAAAATGGGATACAACTTTGGTTAGGAATATAAAACAACTTGATGATACTCTCCATATTGAAAATACACATGCATAATAGTTGGACTTGACAAGATAATTTTATATTGACTATTAATGAATACTAGAATGCAATTAAATTGGTAGATTATTGTGTGTGTGTGTGTGTGTGTGTGTGTGTGTGTGTGTGTGTGTGTGTGTGTGTGTGTGTGTATTTATGTACTATTATGACAAAAATGACATAACTCATACAATCACTAGAACTAAGACAAGGAGATTCTAAAATAATTTATCCAAAATAAAAAAGAAATAAAAATATCAACAAGCATGCAATAACTAAGATAATGTTGTTCTAATAAAAGTAATCAGGATAACATAAAACAACTTTACTTCCTACACCACCATATTACTAAAGAAAGATCTAATTCATATAAGCAATACTTAATACCCTACTATATAAATGAATCAAGACATCAATAATATCATAGCATAAAAGTAATAAAACAATCAAACCTATTATATATTGCTTAGGCATTACCCCAATGATAAGGAAGATCACACATAGGATCAACATTGGACATTACTTCCTTCACTCTTGTTAACATAACTTGTGGCTGTGTGGTGCTTTTTCTCCTTTATGACAAATGGATTCACTAATATCAATGCTCTTATGACTCTTGGATGTTGTCCAACACTTCCTCTTTCTTGTGACAAGTGTCTTATACAATGTTATACTGCTCCCCACACTCGAAGAGGAATTTTTAACATCTTCTTTAACCAAAATTTTTGTTCTCAAAGTTGTAACATTTCTTGGTTGCATTACGTTTCCCTTTCGGACACTAGGTCGTGCATGCGATATACTTTAATATGTTGGTGTTTCATTATGAACATCTTATTTCTTGGTGAATGCATGAACTTGAATCTTTAGCCTCCTTGATACATTTTCAATAGCAAAATGTAGCCTCTTCTTTGTTGGTTACGTTTCTAGATTTGCAAGCATATCTTCAACTTCACCAATGGTAGCTTTCAAGTGCTCTTCTATGGTGGATTATTTCATGATACTTTTATTTTACTCCTTTTATGGATATTCCACGGTGATCCTTCTTGGCTCAATTGCTCTTTTGGTGGTTGTTCTTCTAGACACTGTTAGGGCACTTGCCCCCTATATTCTGTTGTCACTTTTGCACTCTTCAATGGTGCTCAACCTGTATATTTTGGTGGTGATTCTAGTTATGGATTTTACCACACTTATGGTTATTTTATTCACCAACATAATTTACAATCTTGGTATTTTTAAACACCTTAAATTTACCTAGATTTTGATGACTATTCAACCTCACTATAACATAGGATAAATTTTCTCTTTCTCTTATTATGAAAAAAACATATACTAATCTTCTTATTACTCCTTTTAAGATCTTTACATGATTTAACTCTAGTTTTTATAATATGCGTATTTCTACAATAATAATGGTGTGCAATACTGTCTTTTTCCTTGGCTTGGATACACTCTAAAAAATCCTTTTGCTAGCTCTTAATAGCTCTAAAATTGATGCTCTTAAAAAATTATAATAAGTTTTAAAGTTTCTTAAATAACACTTTGTATGGCATCAATTTAACACACATTTTATGGATTCTTTTGTAGCTCTCCTTCTTGATATCTTGTTATCCTGAATTTGCAGCAATACTCATTTTCTCTTGCTATTTATGGGATCTTTATCTTACAACTATAGTTGCTTTCAAAAATCCACTTTCTTGTCCTCAAATGTGTGCTCTCAATATCTAAATTTTGCAACTGTAAATTCTACCCTTTTTTGTCCAAATATGCAGTAGATCTCCTCTTTAGATGCTGCTAGCTTTACTTTTTCAATGCTACACAAATTTACAACTCTAATCATTGTTTACAAAAAACTAATTCATTGATGTCCATGAATCTTCAAATATGCTACTCTATTTTACTATTAAGCCTTCCTTTAATTAGTTATCCAAAAGTACTCGAAAATATTTCCAAAGCTTCTCCAAATTGTAGCTCTATATTTTGTTTAATTTGCTATATTATGACCTTTTAACTTCTCCTCTGAAAAATAGAAAATTCTATTTTACAAACCATCCTTCAAAATCTCTGTGGATGTTCTCAAATATGTGGCCTCTTTAATCCTTCTTATTTATTGAAGCTTCTTATCAAATTTTGACTTCAAATATAATCTCATTTGCTATCTTCTTCCTCAAGAATCTCAAATGTCTTAAGATCTTCAAAAATTATTAAAATTTGGAAAACTTATTGCCAAATCCTTTTTTTATTTTTGGGATTATTTTTGAATGGCAATAATTGTTCCAACTTCCTTTTATTAGGAGCTTCTCGTGCTTGTAATATTCTAACATGATTTTTTCTTTAAAACTCCTCCAATGGCCATTGCGTCAAATCTACAATGAGGATTTCTTTAGCCTTCTTCTTATTTTTTAGAATCTTCTTGAGACCTCTTCTCTTGGGTCTTCTAATTTTGCAATGAGGATTTATCTAGCCTTCTTATTCTTCTATATAAATATTCTTGAGACCTATTTTCTTGGGTCTTCTAATTCTGCAACTACTCAAATATTCTTAATCAATTCTTTAATGAAACCTTACCTTGGTTTCTTCAATATTCCAATTATGGAATTTTTGTAATGAGATCTCCTTTCTTGGATCTCTAAAATTTGTTACTTCTTAACTCTACAATAGGATATTTTTGTAGTCCTCTTTATCTTCAGTATTCAGACTTTAATATTCAATCTTCAATCTTAAATATTTAATATTCCAAATCTATAAGTTTTTAATGTGATCTCTTTTTTGGGTCTCTTCAATATTCAATTTTTAGTTTACAATATTCAATGATGACTTCCTTATTGGTTCTCCTAAATATTCAATGGGGCCTTCTTTCTTGGACATACTTAATCCTCAATGAGGACTTCCTTCTTGGTTCTCCTCAATATTCAATGGGGCCTTATTTCTTGGACCTCCCTAAATCTTAAATGTCTACTTTTTGCAACAAAGATTTAATCCCTATACGATAAAAGTACATAGAATTTCAGGAAATCAAAGGTGAAATTCTTCTCTATCCATTATAGGAAGCTTCTCAACTTTTGAGAACTAATATTCTGCAACAAAAACTTAGAGAATAATAATCAAATATATTCAAAGTTCTAAAATTCTAAAATCAATAATATTCACTAGCTACCTATCTCAAAAACTAGTGAAAGTAAATCTTTGTTGAATCCTAGTCTTCATGAGTTTTCCTTAAACCTTCTGGAAATATTCTAGACAAATTATAATATGTAATATTCTCTCTCTCTATCAAGCTTATCAATATGACCTCCTTTAGGGGTCTCTTAATATCTTCAATATCAAGGTCTATATTCAAGACTTGTAAATATCCTTCAATTTAAAATTTATTCTTAGAATAGATAAATTTTTAATTATCACTAGTTTTCCTTCAACGCAGTGAGAAAATATATCTTCTTTGGTTTTCCTTTATAGAGGTAATTTATTCAACTTTACTATTTTCTCCTTAACCAGTAGAAGTATTATATGTAACCAAAAACATGTGCAATATACAACCTTGTTGTAGCTTTGATACCACTATTAGCTTTTGAAGTTAAATACATAGAATAAATTAATCATAAGATCTAAAATAAAGTTAAAATATGAAATATATGATAATGGTATTCTTGCAAGCATATAAAACTCATAAAAACTTCAAAAATAAATCATATAAATACCAATAATAAATGCTAATGAAAATATGATATTTATTGAATAAATACCTCAAATACATCATACTTTATCACTCTCTATTGTGATTGAATATGACCAATCACTCTATATATTTTCTATGTATTACTCTCTATCCATATACGCATTTATAGGATGGAATGTGACTCTTAATATGGAGGATTCTTGGCCTTGACTCTTCCTATGAATATTCATATACTTATTCTATGGATACATGTACATAGGGACAACTATGCACATTTACATTGTCAAAATACTTTGTAGACTTGTGCATTTATTACATTGCATAAAGATAATACTTTCATCCTAATTTATGATACTCTTTCCTAATATATAGTTGTAACCAGAGTGGTACATTGGCATGAACCAAATGATGTAATATATTCCAACAAGAATAAGAAAGACGAGCCTAGAAAAATAGAATCACATATTATTATGACAATAGAGAAAGAAAGATTTTATAAACTAGGAAGTGATAGAATAAATTAGAGAAATATTGTTAAATATGTAGTATTTTGATGGTGAAATGAGTAAATAAGATGGTTATTTTATGGATGAAATAAACAACTTACCTTTTTAACATTGACCACTAGATCATGCCTTTGTTGGGGCTATACAATTTTAACCACTAGTTATAATGATGCATTGTTTAAACCCTACATATAAAAATATTGTAGGTTTTGTATGGTACATAAAAAACTTGAAACTTGATCAATTACCATGATCACCATCTAAAATTATTATCATAGTACCATTGATTGTTGAGGTATGAGCTTTAGGAGGTACATGTAAACATGCATCTTAATCATATTTTTATCATATATCCTTCTAGAATTATAGTACAGAAGAAAATAGCATAGCCAAATAATGCAAAAATGAATGAAAATATACTTAACACTTACTTGTATGTCCTCCCTAAATTGCCAACCAAATGAAAATAATTGTTTCTTGCCCTATATGGCTTCTTATGATTTTACCTATAAAAAGTCTTAAATCATTAAAAAATATTGGTTGGATATAAAATGAGAAAAATTAAAGTGTACAAATAAGTTCACATTAAGTCAAAACCTTGAAATGTAGTACCTATGTGTTAGGCTACTACCCTAACATCATTATGTAATTTTTGTATTTAGTGCACATGGACCACTATGATGTAATAGATAATCATTAACAAAGATGTAATTTTTTTCTTATTAGGATATACTCGGGTCCCTTAATTGCATGTGGACCAACCCAAGCTTTAGCATTAAGGTAGATAAAGAGTCTTTATAAATACAAGGGTAGAAATGAAATGTATCAAATGTTATTCTCAAATTATAACAAATATCTACTTACAAGGAGGTTTCCGCTTTGAAGAGGTCTATAATATCAATTTCTCTTGATTAATAAAGTTGTTGCATTTTTATTCAATATTTCTCAAGCACTTTATTATTTCCTTTATTCCAAATTTATATTATTTTTTATGATTACTATTATGAATGTGTTTTATTTTAATTGTGGTAGATTTTAATTGAAGGTTCCTAACACCATACAATATCCCTATAAAACCCAACAAAATATTACACATAAAACACATAAAAATATAAATAAGAGGTAAATTTTAATTTTTGTGTACACATATAACCTACTCATGTCTACTACACAATCATAGAAGCATAAATTTATATGTAGATATAGTCCATGACAAGTGGATAAGGAGGTAGGACCTTAATGTATTTTTTGCATTTTTAGTTATAAAGGAATATCCACCTCAAATTAAGGTTAATAACAAATACCTAGTTAGGCTAGCTAGAATGGTGTGAAATATTTATGGATCTACCCATATGTAATACAACAAAAAATCTTTAGTCTCAAAGATTGTTATCAAGTTGAAAATGAAAGAGATGTTTAAATAAAGAGGTGGATCACTTGTTTATGTGATAATTTTGATGTTCAAGGTGCATCACACATTTAAGACATTAAAAAGTGCGAGGTAAAATTAAAAATGTTCACATTCACTTTATTTAAGGCTTATCACGATGAAAGCATAGGAACAATGTAGTCAATAGTTCGAGTGCATTTATAGGTATCCAAACTTAATGTAACTATATCCTTGTTATTCCATCCAACATTATACCTGGACAAAAAGAATACTTGGAAATTAATAAAATAAAATAAAAAAGAATTTTAATTAAGTGCCGATACTCTAATATTTTTATTTTTTAAGTGCATCTCATGCATTCAATCAAGTGAAATGAATTTTAATTTATGAAACAAAAAAAGAAATAAAAGTTTGAAAACCTCTTTCATTAAAATGAAATGCAAATAAATAATAAAAATTATCTATTATGCAACTTAATAGAAGTAATCATTATTTATACTCCTATTTAAAATTTATTAATAATTTAAGTAAAAGTACTATGATTAATTTTCTCTTCAAATGAAACATGATCTTTATTTTTAACATTCCACTCCAACGGGCTAAATTGTTTATATTCCTTCATATAAAATTTTATGCTGCCCATCAAATTTGCAATAAGTCAATCTATTTAATTCTTCAGTTTTCAAGAGAAAACCCTCCTATATTTAAATCCTATCAAACAATACATGATTAAACTGCTAAATTACTGATGTGATCATGATGCTACCCATTTCAATTTTGTAAACAAAAAATTATGCTGCCCTTCAAATTTAAGCCCTAGTTCAAATTTTGCTTTCAACATACCTTCTTTAGTGTTATTCGTCGTCATGTATACGTCTTAAAAAGAGGACTGTCAATGTAAAGGCACATGGGGTACCATAGTTAAGGACAATAGACTTTTGAATTTGCAAAGGCAAATGAAGGACCATCTGTACAGATAATTTTGTGAGACAAACCTTTTCAAAACGAGAATGGCATGTGGACATGAACGAGAATACAATGTAAAGGCACCATGAATATTAATCGGTCCAAACCATTCCCTGTTTTTACATGAATTGCTTTGTTTCAAATTATTGGTTCCAATACACAAACCCGCCCTACAAGAGCTATTCTTTTACCAATAAAATAATTGTATACCATCGGGATATTCTCTTCATAGCTTGTAACAATAATTAGTGGTACACATAGAAATTTTTTATCCCACCCTGTACTCAAAAATAGGTGTGAGGTCGTTCTCAACTACAACGAAACACTAGACAGAAGCCTGCGGACACGCACGTCACACTCATGAAAAATTTTCACTACTAAGTGATACGATTCCAAGAGACAGAAGCCTGCAGACACGCACGTCACACTCATGAAAGTTTTCCACCATTAAATTATGCTTTTCGTTTGAAAAAATTTCGTTGCCTAAGATAGAATGGGAATTATCGGTCACACGATTCTTCAGTTTGAAAATAAAAGTTGTGTGGTTGTAAATTTAACATCCATTCCAAAACGATGTGCAATCAACGTTAATAACATAACATAATTCAACAAGTAGAGGTTTTGGGTTCAAGTTTACATGTGATAAAAAAAACTTCGATTAGTCTGAGGGGTATATCCAAATAAGATAGGGTTTTCAAAACGGAAAGTCCTAATCCCATAGAATACCCAAAACAATTTTCCTTAAAATAAAAACAGTTTTCCTTAAAATAATTTAAATTCCATTTTGGGCACTTTTAAAATATCGTTGTTTAACTTCATAAACAATAATAGATCAAACAGGCAATCATGAGCACACAATTGCATTGAAGCGTTGAGCCCTAACAGAACAGTTTTATTAAGAATTGATCTTAAAAACATGTACTATACAGGAACTTAGTTACATAGCGCACAGACATGACTCACAATTTTCTTACATAACATTATCACTACAGGATGGTATTAACTTGTTTTTTTATATAAATATTTGTGTGGCCATGAGAATCATCGGAAACTTCCTCCCCCTCCCAGGAATCACGAGCCGAAAACATCCTGCCACAGTTATCCCAAGGTATCATAGAGTCGACAGTGAGCACTACTCCAAGGTACGCAGAAATATATATAATACTCGACAGCTGATCATGGCGAGAGCCGCACACAAGAGACTCAAACGACTTCAACAGAATCTGGCTGTGTCCGGGTTCGAACTCTGGATCCGCCGAAGAGAAAGAAGCAGGTTCAACAGCATTACTCGTTCCAGGAGATTGTGCAGATCCCGCCTGAATTGCGGCCGCTTGGATTTCTCGGGAAGAAAGAGGAATGCCTCGTGGGATTTGTATAAGCGAAGAAGGGGAGTCGGGGAAATTGAGAGGGGCGAGGGGGCCATGAATGCAATAGCTGGCAACATCAAAAGCACGAGCTGCCTGCTGAGGAGTGTCGTAGGAGCCCAACCACAGCCGTATTTTAGTTCGTGGGAGCCGAATCTCAGACACCCACTTGCCCCATTTTCTCACTCTTATTCCCTTGTATCCTCCGGCACTCTTTACCTTTTTCTCGACTCTGCTTGACATGAGAATTCCGGCTAGAATCATGGAAGATCTTAGAAGCGGCTCGTCTCTCGAGGGGTTTATATCTCAATATTAAGTGGTTTCGTCGGTGAAGATATAGTGAGAAGCTTACATCAACGGCAAATATGATGGCGCATTTTTCGATTTGTTCCTTACAACGTAGATTTCAATGTCTAGTGCTTTTTTTTTTATATAAAACACCATAGACGAGACAATGGTCCGGTCCACGAATCATTTTTATTTTATGTCCACATGTTTATGTTTGGCCATTACCAGTACAGGTGTGGTATGCTTTTGCTAATGTTATCCTAGTTGTCCTTGATGTTACTTAAAACCCAAAAAAATAATAATTTATTTGAATGGACCACAACCTTCAAAATTTTCCAATTATATTTATATGTTTATTTTGGACCACAACCTTCAAAAGTTTCCAATTATATTTAAAGTGACAACAATTATATAAGTATAATAAGATGGTTGTTTATTTTGGGAATGCTAAGATAAATCTCAATATATTATATTGTACCTCTACAACCTTTACTCTCTATTGCATCCAATTCATCTACCCTTCAGACAAAGAAAATGAACAGTTACAAGGCATATGAAAAATAGACCTTGAAATAATTTTTTTTAGAAAGTTCTTTTTAGAGCAGGAGGTGTATAGAGCAGTTTTTAGCATGCTGAAGGATAAACCTTGGGTTCGGATGGTTTCCCAAATGGTTTCTTTTAGACTTATTGGGAGATTATTAAGAATGATATGTTAGACGCTTTGCTGAAATTTTAACAAAAAAAACAATTTTCAAGGAATGGAATTTTACATTCTTGGTGTTGATTCCAAAAAAACAAAGAGCAAATATGTTAAAATATTTTCACCCAATCAACCTATGCAAGGTTCTAGCCAATAGAATGAAGAGTATTTTACTTAAGAGTATGTCCCCCCAACAGAGTGGTTTTGTTAAACAAAGGTCTTGGATGGGATAATCATTGTTCTACACTTTATGAGGATGAGAGGATTAGAAGGCATGTTGTTGAAGTTGGATATAAATGAGTTTCTTGAGAGTTTCTAGATAAAGTGTTGCAAGATTTTGGTTTTGGGGAAAATTGGAGGCTTTTGATCATGGTTTGCATCTTCACTCCTCGGTATTCAGTGATAGTAAATGGAGAACCAGTAGGTTTCTTTCCAGGTAAAAGAAGGCTGACACAAGGTGATCCTATATCACCTTATCTATTCATAATAGTGGCTAAGGCTCTAATAAGGAGCTTAACTACAATAAAAGATGCAAAATTGATTAAAGGAATTTGGCCGGCATCATCTTCATATATAATTACTCATCAACAGTTCATTGACGATACCGTAATATTATTAGAGTCATCACTTGTGGAAGCTGAGAATATCAAGAAATTTTTCAAAACTTATAAAACAACTTTAGGTTATAAAACTAATTTCTTGAAAAATAGGTTCTTCTTTGTTAACACTCTTCAACTTAGATGAAATAAAATTGCAAGAACTTTTGGTTGCAAAGTGGATAACTTTCACACTGTATATTTTGGAATATTCCTTTTTGTAGGTAGAGTAAAAGAACACTAGAATTTAGTGCTTGAGATATTCAATAGAAATCTTGCAAGATGGAAAGGCTCTTCCCTTACTCAAATGGTAAAATTACAGCAATTGAGGGTAACCCTCCAAAATTTACCCATTTTCATGATGTATTTATTTAAAATCACAGCGGTGGCTAAGAAATTAGAGTGAATGTAGAGAAAATTTCTTTGGACTAGTGCAAAAGAGAAACATAGGATTAGATTGGTGTCATGGAAGAAATTTTGAAAGCCTAAGCAAGAAGGTGGTTTAGGCATCAAAAAAGTGAAGTAGATGAACATGGTTTTAATGGCAAAAGTGGGGTGGAGGTAAATGATTAAACATGATCAATATTGGGATCAGATCCTCTTTGTAAAATATCTTGAGAATAGAATCTCCTTTACTTATAGCTTAAGTCCACTTTTAGGATCATTTTTGTGGAATGAGTTGATCAAAACAAGAAATCTCTTATGTCAAGGTTTAAGATGGTAGGTGGAAAGAGGTGATAAGATACACTTTTGGGAGGATGCATGGGTCACGAAGAGACCTTTAATTTTTAATGATTACTAGAAGTGCACCATTCAATATTTAAAGCAAAAATATGGAAATATGGTTCAAGAGTACATCAAGGAGAAATATAATTACATATTTTGGCACATATTGCAGTTGAATAAAGTTGATGAAACTATGTAAAGTAGGCTTAATTCTCTTAATATTAGTTTATAACATTACTATTTGTAGCTAAATATAAGAGAGGATAGGTTCTTTTGGGGTCCTAATCCTAAAGGAATATTTACTATTAACTTAGCTTTTACCTTTGAAAGAGATAAAGAAAATTATAATTTTCCCTCACATAGAGTTTGGATTAAAGATCTTCAATTGAATGTGTCTTTCTTTCTTTGGATGGTATTACAAAATCAAATATTGATAGTGAAAAATATTAGAAGAAGAGGGATGATCATTCCTAATAGGTGTTATTTATATTGTAGGGATGAGGAGATAGTTGATCATATTTTTTTCATTTCCCCTTTTCCTTGAATGTTTGGCATGTGCTTCTTTAGTCACTTAAAATTCAATGGGTGATAACAAAGTCTTGGAGGCCTTATGAAAAAGTTTGGTTAACCCTTATCATAGCTTCTGATTGAAGAAAATTTGGATATTTATCTTACCTCATTTTATTTGGCAGATATGACAGAAGAGGAATAAACAAGTGTTCCAAAATAAGGCTAATAATGTAGAGGTCATTATCAAGAGTATCAAAGTTACCATTATTGAATATGCAATTATTAATATGGATAAAAAATCTATGAAATGAGTTGGAAGAAGAAATAGCAATTGAGAGCTATAGGGAATCAAACTAACTATCCAAAGAGAAATGTGAGATGGACTCCCTCCTAGAGTGGGTAAAACTAAATTTTGATGCAGCCTCTAAAGGTAATACAAGGAAGGCTGGAGGGGAGGGGGTTTTGAGATCTAGCTCAAGGGTAGTGAAATATTGCTATGCAATGAACTTTGGCTATACATCAAACCATGTAGCAAATGTGAGAGCCATGATTATAGGAGTAAGGCTTACAAAAATGATGAATGTTAAGAAGCTTATAGTGGAAGGGGATTCTATGAATATCATAAATAATTTAAATGCCAAGCAAACCACTAGCTAGAACATTGAAAATATTATTTAGGATGCAACGAATATACTATCATGCATGGAGTCATTTGTGATCCCATACATCTACAGGGAAGGTAATGTTATGGTCGGTGTTATGGATTTCATGGGAGTTCAAATGGATGGATCCAAGATATGGAATGATGTTTTCCTAAAGGATTTGATGATTATAACTCTAAAAGAGAAAAACAATTCTGATTTTATTGAGTTAGAAGTTTCAAAGCCTTAGGGGAATTGATCACTACAAAATATCTATTAGCATAAGGTTATTTTTCAAGGAAACTAAACTAAGATTTAGGAACTGATTAAAAAAGGTTACATATTGAATGGAGACTAGGTGAAAGCTTCCAAAGTCCTCAAGTAAGGTAGAATTTGAGATTTGATTAGAAGCTAATAGATAATTGATTAAAGCTCCCAAAAATTCTAAAGACACTATATGTTTGATTTTAAGAAATATTGAATCCCCATGGAATAGAGTTAAATCAAAATTATTGTATCTAAGTATGTAACATGTTCCTTTTTAGTCCAAATTTTGTAATATATAGGTGTTGGAAGTGATTTTTCTCTTCGAAAAATGTAAAAGGTTTGGGGCCCTTTCAAAACCCCTTCATTTACCATAATAATATAAAAAATAAATAGACCTCCTATTCGATTCGCATTGCTACTAGTGGTTGGATGAGAAGCAAAGAGTGTCTTGGTTCAATGCAACCAAGAGATCGTGGATGTAATTATAGAAGTTACTATTATTGTAAAAATTTAAATAAAAATGATAATAGTTTAAATTAAAAGTTTAATATTTAAAGATAATTACAATTAAAATACACAAGTAATTTGGAATAAAGAAACAAGAGAATTTATATAACTTAATCAAGAGAAATTCCTATATGAAAAAAACATAGTTTTTTTTTATAAAATGTCAGTACAAATTATTAAATGTAAAATATTTCCTATAATATGAAAATATCCCCTATACTAAAAAAAAATTATATAAATAATTAAAATATTTTATTATATAGTCAAAATTATAAGATTATAATAAATGATGCTTATGGTTTTTTTTTTTTTTAAATTGAAAAAAACTTGTATTAAAACATTGATCAGTTACAATTGGGATAAGATACATCCCAGCCGAAAACAATGAAAGCACATGATTACAAGAGAAGAGGAAGATTTGCACTGGATCCAAATCTCTTGAACCAATATCAAGCTAGCTGAGAGAGCTGATAGGTCAGTTACAACAACTTATCGCGGAAACACACAGCAAACACCAACTGCATCTCTATCCGCGAAAAAGCTACAAGTCACGAAATCGCGACACAAGACTCCTTTGACCGCAAAAAAATTCAACCTGTCGCGAAATCGTGACATGTCGTGAAATGATGCTTATGGTTATAACTAGTGGTTTCATCTAAATATCTGGTAGTGTTGATTGGTCAAATTTTTAGTTGATAAAGAACCAAGGTTTTAATATAATGAATTTAAAAATAATAAAGTAATTACCCAAAAAGGATAGGGTTGTAACTGATCGATTCCTTGAAGGGTTAGGAGTTCCATTGACTTCATTTTTACCTAGTGGGCTAGGGATTATAGAGGTTCTTTGGGTTAGGATTTTCGTTTGACTTCATCTTCACCTAGCAGACTAGGATTATATAGGTTCCTTATACAACCAATAAATAAATAATGTAATCCTATGAGTTAAAATTTTAAGATTTTAATTTTCCAAGGTATAATAGAGAAATGATAAATAAAATAACTAGCTTATATATAAAGGATATATATCTAAAAATGCCGAGAGTTATCAATCTCGAGGTACCTATCTCATTTCTTGGGGGTGTGATCTCCAAGATAGGCGCCTCAAGATTGATATCTCTCGGCTTTTTTAGATATATATCCTTTATATCTAAGCTAGTTTAAATATTTTTAATGTTTGTAATGGTTGGTTAGTCGGTTGTTTTAGTTTAAATATTTTAAAAAAATTTGTTAATGTTGGTTTTTTTAATAAATAAATAAAAATTGTTTACTGCGTGACATGTATGACCTCTTTGCCTCCCACCCCCTTGTCTCCCATCCTAATTATATAAACATAATATGAGTTTAAATCTATATACTATGGTAAAAAATATCATAATAAAATGATTTATAATAAAGTAGTTTGTTAAAATAATACAATTATATTGTCATGACGTAGTATGAGTAAGGTTTGTTTTAAGTCTATAAAATACCACATGGTAGTGCTTTCATGATGTAATATGGGTGAGGCCACTTCAATCTATATAAATGATTTATGAAATATAAGTATTTTGTGAATCTGCCTAGTTTTCCTTTGAAAAATATAGCTTAAGTGACTAAAAATAAGATTTTATCATGAAAATTGTATTTCTAACCTAATTTTGAAATTCAACAAATCTTATTTACCTTATTCAAATTTAAAGTAGTTTGGGAACATGATCATGGGATTATAATTATCACTTCAACATTTTTTATCATTAATACCAAAAATCAATAATAGTTACTAGTTATAATGATAAATTTATTTAGTGATAAATGATTATGAAAAGCAAATAAAAAGTATAATAATTGTTTGCAAAATTAAATTACTAATGGATCTTAAAATCTTATGGTCACTAAGCTCATAAAAGAAGCCAAGAGACATAAAATCTAGAACAAGCTATGGTTTCATCACATAGTAGTAAGAATGTAGTAATTAATTCTAATAAATGTGTTGAAATGAATAAAAACAACTT
This sequence comes from Wollemia nobilis, assembly GCA_028583015.1. NCBI lineage: Eukaryota > Viridiplantae > Streptophyta > Pinopsida > Araucariales > Araucariaceae > Wollemia > Wollemia nobilis. The sequence goes on from JAQPPZ010010853.1 coordinate 3,036,648, forward strand.
CAATTGACAAAAACTATTAAAAATAGGTTTAAAAACAAAATGGTAAAAATTGCAACACACTTTAGTGATAAATTATTAATAAATATATGATCAATAGAAGAAGTGAGTTATTAATGAAATAGAGTTGAATATCAATTGTATTTAGCAAAGTATTGTTTTAAATACATGAATAAGACAAAATTATACAAATGTTGGAGGTAAGTAGTCTTCTAGAATGGAACTATTGCATTGAGTGCTACAATATTGATGAAGTGCATCAACCTACACTCTTTTCATAAAATTAAATAGGACAATGTAGACATAAATATGGCATAACAAGGGGTTAGAATGATGGATCAAACAAATAGCTACAATTATATGCAACTTTCATGCAAAGACCCTCAAAGAATAACATAGCTTTTAAGACAACCTCTCTTAAAAATGATACAAATAATGACTTGAGCATAGGCTATAAAGATAGAATGATAAAATCCTTGATGAAAATACCATAGGATGATACCCTATAATACCCCAAAAATATATGATTGTAATGGATCAACAATACTAAAACCATTTGCATTGTAAATCTATATGACAAAATTGATTTTTGGGTTACATATTTTATGCTTCTCAAATCTTGAAAAGGTTATTTTATGACCATTCTAACTAAACCCAACATAACTAGAAATATTAAATCATAACCATAATAAATCTTCAATAACATAAAATACCACTAGAAAACATAGCAAACAACACATAATTTGTTATGAGGCTATAAATAAGCGTTTATAAACAATACCATAACACATAATGAATAAAATAAATAAGACTCAAGAGAAGGTTTATGCTATAAACAGTCACATTCTGACATCCTTCTTAGTACGCAATAAAATCTAGTCCATATTTATCCCATGTAATGAGTCTGAGGAACTTTAGCAATTGTATGGAAGTGCTAGTACCATTTTTTGACATATTCACCTTTGAAAATTGGACAAAAAGGAAAGAGTCCTTGAGAAAGGCATCATAAAATTAGTCAAATAAAAAATAAAATATCATAATTATAACTAAAGAACTAATTTGAAATGTTGATATTGTTATACACAAAAATTAGAAAAAATAAGTATGCTATAATAATGATGACAACATTTAATTTGTATGTGACACATACTATGAAAAAAGCATTCAATTTGTTAAAAATTTATTGATTTACTTTTCTTAAGCATAAAATATAGCAATATCAGCTACACATGAACAAATTCAATTCAAAAATATTATCTCATACAAGATATGAAAAAATCGAAATGCATCAAAATTAAAGATAGGTAAAAATGTCTAGAAATGATGTGTCATTATTAGATAAATAGATCTTAAGATAAATTTTTATACAATTATATTTGCTTGGGAATTTGATATGAAGAATTATTAATCGATAGCCTTAAAAACTAGGCTTTTGGGTGAAGGCAACCTAGGGGAGAGTAGGGGTGGCCACCAAAGCTTATTTTTCCACATTGTACTAGAAATAATGAATAGGAGGAATTATTTTGTTGTGGGTTTATGGAATTAGGAAAACCAACAACCAAAGTAGATTAGCATAAATAAGGAGACACAATTTAAATATTATTTTAGTTTTTAGGCATATGTTTACCATTTGAGAGTATTTTTTCTATGGGCTCTAGAGCTTGAGATATTTGATTTAGTTTTAGTTAGATACAATGGTATGAGGGTGTGGAAACAACTCTATCCAAGTATGTAATCTATCCCACTTGTTATTTTAATTAAAATAGGCAGTCAATAAATATTGCACAATAAATGATCACATAATATTTAGGTTAGCTAGGAATAATGTAAGGATGCAAAGGTATAGTCATTGAGTTTGTATATCCATTTCAAGAAATGATGTAGGAGCATCCTCACAATATCTAGAAGATGAAAAATTGTAGAAATGAAAAGCCAACAGTTTACCTATTGTGCAACTAGGATTATAAATTGTATGCTTTTGTCTAAGAGTAGGCTGGTAAAGAGAGGAAAGGGAGGTCTTAACTTGATTTTGTAATTCCAATAAAATAAATAAATGTTATTTTATCCATTAACCCTTGTGAAACTTGTTGTTGTGAATTGCATATTTGATATTGTGTGTGTTCTATTGCTTCTATTTGTGTAGGTTCTTGAGAATCATTCTATGTGTTGCAGTCTAATGAAGAAGAACTGTGGTGGTGATGTTAGGATCTGAGAAGCCATTCACATTCCAACAATAGAGGATAATAGAGCCAATAAAATAAATTTTGTGGATATATAATATATATATATATATATATATATATATATATATATATATATATATGTATGTATGTATATATATATATATATATATTGTTCAAAATACCAAGGTGATTGAGAAATTATGAATTCACCTTCAACTGTGGTGCAAGAGATATTATAACACGAGGAGTTGATGTTTACTTTGGGGCTAGACTAGGAATGGAAGAGATTGGAGGTAATAAGTTATCAAATAATTATTTGTCTCACCAATAAAATACCAAAGTTAAATTTTGAATGAAATTTTATGCACAAAATTAACCGTCTTGAAAGCACGAGATTTCGGGCAAAGGAAACACTAATTGCAATATAACCAAAACCAAATGCGCTTAAGTCCTAGAAACGTAAAGTGCATGAAATGGAAAAGAAACGCATTGGAAGAGACACAAGCAAATGGAGAAAACACAGCCCTTTCATTAATATCCCTTGATCTCTGTTACAATGACGTCTCCTCCCTTTTCGGGGGCTAGGAGCGTTAAAAGAATTCGATTACAATCACTCAATGTTCCTCTTTCCGCGTGCCCACGATTGCAATGGGCGGGCCAAGATGATGTCGTCGCTGATGTCGATGAGTTCTTCACCTCCGCTGCTTCTCCTGCGAACAAAGAAACAACCAAGATGTCAGTAGCACCTGCTGCAAGTGAAAAGTGTTCGTTCTTCTAAAATCATCAAAATATGCATGCAAACATTTATCTAAAACGAGTAAACAAAATGATTCTAAACGGCACTGAAAACTTGCCGGAAGACAGAAAATGTTACCAACGAGGCCATTGCCATCGAGACAGTCAGCCAATCTGCTTTCAACTGGAAATCGTCCCTGGGTAGGACGATTTTACTAAATCGTCCCGGAGGACGATTTCATTGTAAATCGTCCCCGGGTGGGACGATTTCTTTCGTGTTGGGGAAGCCGAACTGACACGCTCCAATGTCGACTCTCGAGGTCTCCAAAACACCTGCAGACAGAGGGGTTATGTAATTGGGGCCATTTTGGGATGACCCAGATGGTCGGATTCTCCCAATTTGGCCTCTACCCTCGGGAATTTGATATCGCCTCCTGCAAGTTAGTGAAACTACAAAACGACACAAAACATACTAGAATCTGATCAAAGGTTACGAAATTGCAGCTATGAATTCACCAAACAGAAAACACAATATGCAACATGAGAAAATAAACTAGAATGCTTCGAAATAAAACTTAAGAAAAGTGCGGGGATGCCCAAGTGGGCCTCCCACCGTTGGCACTTGATTCCGGCGCCAATCCACTAGGGATGGGCCCAAAACCTCTTAGGATTGGGGGGTCGGCGAATTGGTTGATTCGGGTGTCCATGTGTTGGATTTAGGTCCGATTCAAGCTTCCAAAAGCCACCCAACAACCTCCCTTGCAAAAGAGATTGGTGGATGTGGGAAGGTGAACCAAAAGGGATGCAAGTGGGTCTTCAACTCGGCGACACTTCGTTGCTTGAAAACTCCTTCAACTTTGTATATCTTGGGTGAGAAAAGTCTCACCTTTTATAGACCCAAGGGGTCTCTTTTGGGAGGGAAGCACAAATGCCATGTGTTGGTCATAGGCGCCATGTGGCAATCTTGTCTTCCCATGAGGGAGGGGAGTCCTCCATTGACTTGGGCTTTCATAATCGCCCTTGTGACGGTCCTCAAACGGCCTATTTGTCCACTCACACACGCGTGCGAGGCGGGAGTCATCAGCCGACTGTTCCGGGCTGCCACTTGGCCTCATTTGTCTTTTTGCCCGTTAAACTTGGAAATCGTCCTTACTGGAGACGATTTCAGAAATCGTCCGGGAGACGATCAAGAGAATCGTCCCTGGGTGAGACGATTTCAAGTTAGCAATCGTCCCTGGGTGAGACGATTACTAGGCAAAGTGTCTAAGTGTGCCAAATTGCTTCTTGACCTCACAAAATTGCTATGAAAGTGGTTAAGACCATTGTTTGACCTCTGAGGGCTGCCCTGGGGGCTGTGTTTGTCAAAGCGATCAGTGTTTGCAGTCACATAATCGGATTGGTGTTGTTTTGGTGTCTACGAGATGCCCCTTTTTGGGAAGCGCTGCGGGTGACGCGATCTTGAGCAAAAATAGATAACCAAAGCACTAATGATTAGGGTTTCTTGGTAACCTAACCAACTTTTGATGCCCCAAGTATGGAAAGGGCATGCATTCTTGAATCCTTGCTTCGACGAGCTAAGGAATTTGATTTCAAGTATTAACCTATTTTGGTGAGGTGTGAATTGAACTTAGACATTGATCAATCATGAACAGGCAAAGGGCATTTTTATCCTCAGGGGGAACCTTGTGTTCATGATTCACGAAATGCCAAGTGTTTGATTGATTTGATTGTTGCTTGTTTACTGCCCCAAGCGGGAGCGTGATTGTCTTTGTCAATGATTCTTTGAATGCATGTCGTTTTCCTTAATTGGGTGTGTGATTGTTGGTTGGTGACTAAGTGTGACTACCCCCTCAAGCGACGAATCGATGAGGGAATGACCTTCGTGAGAGAAGCGACGAGTCGCTTGACCCAAGATGACTTGTGCAAGGGTGCCTTTAGAGGGTTTACCGTTAAGCATGTGCAATTTTTCCAACATTTGGACCTATTTTTGGTGGGTGTTAACCCTTTTGGTGATGCCGTAATGAGGTGAAATCATCGAAAATCTAACTTCCCGTGGAGCGGTCCGGCTATTGTAGCCTTCTTGGGGAAGTAGGAGAGCGATAATTTGGACCTCGACATCGATTTTCTTTGCCAAGAGGTTAAGTGCGAGAGCACTTGTGTCCGGCAATGTTTTTTTTGTTTTTATGTTGCATTTTTTATTGTTTTTGTTGTTTTTTTTTTGTGACACCATTTGGGGATTAAATTTTTGAAAATCCATCTCCCGTGGAGCGGTCCGGCTATGGTAGCCTTCTTAGGGAGTAGGATAGTGATAATTTGTGACCACGATGTCGATTTGCCATGCCAAGAGTTTAAGTGCAAGAGCACTTGTGTCTGGCAATGTTTATTGCTTTTTGTGTTGTTTTGATTTTCTTGTTGTTTTTGAGTGGGCTTTGACCCTTTTGTGACGTCGTTTGGGGATGAAATTGTCGAAAATCCGTCTTCCCGTGGAGCGGTCCGGCTATGGTAGCCTTCTTAGGGAGTAGGATAGTGACAATGTAGACCACGACATCGATTTTTCTATGCCAAGAGGTTAAGTGCAAGAGCACTTGTGTGCGGCAATGTTTATTGCTTTTTGTTTTTATGTTGCATTTATTTGTTGTTTTTGTTGTTTTGATTTTCTTTGATCTTGTGCATGATGGTTGATGAATATGGATGTATGCATGTTGATTTATTTTGATGGATGCATATGCTATGATGAATGCAAATGGTTTTGATTTATATGTGATATGCGAGATATGAAATGGATGAATGGGGTTTGTGATGTTTGGCTATGGCACCAAGGATTGTTTATAACTCTGTTATTTTGTTTTTAGGCGATTGCTTGTGATGCATGACTTTGTATGTATACATGTGGTTTTTCTTTTTTGTATTTTTTTGATGGTATTGTAAGGATGAAAAGTAGCGCAGATTGGTTTAGAAATGTAGCTAAGGTTTTCCGAGACTCGGACGGTTTTAACTCACTAGCCATGATCGTACTTTATCTTACAAGACTTTTGAACAAGGTATGAATCGGACTTGTTTTTGACCGAGCTATTTTCACATCCCTGTGTGTGTAATTGAGTTCATTTATGTGGTATTTGTCAGGATTCCGCCAGTGCCAAATGGGCTTTCAACCGAACCTGTACTGAGGATCACCTAATTAGCTCCACTAATTCCTTTGTTGTATTTAGTTAGATTAATCTACGGTGTTATCCAGGATGCCATAAGCTAGCTCATCCACATGCAAACATTGATCTGTATGCAAGTTAATGTGACAGATATATCGTCATGCGGGAGGTTTACTTCTATTACCGATAGGCTATCAACCAAATCGGTACTGAGGCTTGCCTTATGACCTTTTAGAATTTTGAGAGTTCCAGGGATTCAAGTTCAACTCCCTTCTTTTCTTCAATTGTATTGGGATACTTGCTCATTGTAGTGATGAGATCACTGTTTATTTTGATTTGTTTTTCTTTCGAGCAAGGGATTGGGGTCATGGAGTGACGAAAATCACTATTGTTTGTGCCTTTTGATGTGTGCACTGTAGTTTGTCAAATTTGGAGTTTTGACATTTTGCAAATTTTTTGTGTTTTGCAACTATTGAGAACTTTAGGGATTCTTAGGGAATTGGGTAGGGAGGATGCTTGTCCTTTTGCCAACTCTCAGCATTCTAGGGGTCATTCGCATAGGGGGATGAGCAAGATAACCGTTTCGCTTGTGGTGACCTAGATTATTTTGCAGGTTTCGTCTTCGTTCACACAATTTGGGAATTTTTAGTGTTTTGATTTGTGTTGGGATGTTACGTAACATGGTGTATTTCAAGTATGACTCTACCTTCGTAAAATCTGTTCGACTTGATACACTACATGGCTAAAGAGGAAAATGATGACTGAATCACTGAAACTCTTGGTACATTCCTAGACCACTGACTGTAGTGTGGTAAAAGTTATGCATGGTGTTTTTGTTGTTTTTGTAACATGAGACAATGCGGAACAAGATGGACTATCAGAGCTATTGCAACCTATGGTATTTGACCCGTATGACTACAAATATGCAATGTATGGATGCAATGCTTAATGCAGCTATGTATTTTTGTAATTTTGATGGATTGTTTTTGGTGAAGTTGAAGATGAGGTGCGAGAATATGAATTTTATGATGAATTTGAGTATGCCTAGAATTGAGATGCAAATCTTTGTTGTTTTTGATGATTTTTGTTGTTTTTTTTTTTTTTTTTTTTATTTTTTGACCAAGCGATTGCGATAATCGTTGGAGCTTTTTGGGTTTGACCAAGTGATTGCGATAATCCTTGGAGCTTTTGGGGTGACCAAGTGATTGCGATAATCCTTGGAGCTTTTTGGGTGACCAAGAGATTGCGATAATCCTTGGAGCTTTTTGGATTGACCAAGAGATTGCGATAATCCTTGGAGCTTTTTGGATTGACCAAGAGATTGCGATAATCCTTGGAGCTTTTTGGATTGACCAAGAGATTGCGATAATCCTTGGAGCTTTTTGGGTGACCAAGAGATTGCGATAATCCTTGGAGCTTTTTGGGTGACCAAGAGATTGCGATAATCCTTGGAGCTTTTTGGATTGACCAAGAGATTGCGATAATCCTTGGAGCTTTTTGGGTGACCAAGAGATTGCGATAATCCTTGGAGCTTTTTGGTGACCAAGAGATTGCGATAATCCTTGGAGCTTTTTGGGTGACCAAGAGATTGCGATAATCCTTGGAGCTTTTTTGGGTGACCAAGAGATTACGGGAATCCTTGGAGCATTTTTTTTTTTTTTGGATATGGCTTTCTTAGATATGAAATGGTCGCAAATGACTGATATTCAAGGGTTCTGTTTCCTTGATACCATCAAGAGAAGCTAGCCTGTACGTCCGGGTCCTATTTTGCTATCAATGACATAAGGACCTAACCAATTTGCCATGAATTTGTCCCTCATATGGGATGGCAAATTAGAGTTTTGTTGGTTTTCCTTCAGAACCAAATCACCAACCCGAAAGTCTCTTAGGTGAACTTTCATGTTGTAAGCTTTCTTAAGCCGCTCTTGATAGATACGTAAGTGCTCGAGAGCATTAACGCGTCGTTCGTCAAGCAACGTAAGTTGGTCCAATCGGGCTTGCCGCGTAGTGTTATCATCGATGAACTCCTGCATTGATATGCGCAGGGAAGGAATTTCCAACTCGAGAGGCATTACTGCCTCTGAGCCATACACTAGTGAAAACGGAGTTGCCCTAGTGGGCGTTCGAATGCTAGTGCGATAAGCCCAAAGGGCAAGTGGGATTTGTATGTGCCAATCCTTATGACTATCTGCGACGGTCTTTTTAAGGATGGCGACTAGCATTTTGTTTGACGCCTCTGCTTGCCCATTTGCTTGCGGATAATAGGGTGTTGAAAAGCTGTGCTGAATTTTGTACTTTGTGGTTAAAGCACGCACGTCTTTGTTCTTGAATGATGGCCCATTATCCGAGATTATTTTGGATGGAATACCAAAATGACATATGATGTGATGCAAGATGAACTCCGCAATACGGGGTCCTTTCGTTGAGGTTAACGGAATTGCTTCCACCCATTTGGTAAAATATTCTATGGCCGTTATGATAAACGTGTGACGGCCTGACGATGCAGGGGAGATCTTTCCGATTAGATCGAGGCCCCACTGCAAAAATGGCCAAGCAGACTGGACTGTCTGTAGGGCCTGGGAAGGTGCGTGCATTAAATTGGCATGATGTTGACATTTCACGCACCTCTTGACATACGCGCAACAATCTCGCTCTAAAGATGGCCAATAATAGCCCATGCGAAGAATGCGCTTTGCAATGGCCATACCACTGAAGTGGCCGCCACATGTACCGTCATGCGCTTGGGCGACTGCCCAAGTGGACTCTTGCTGGTCCAAGCAACGAAGAAGAATTCCGTCGTAGCTACGATGATACAAAATGTCTCCTATCAAGACATATTTTGCCGCTTTCTGTTTGAATGTTCATTTTGCGGCGTGCGTCAATCCAAAGGGTAGATTACCTAACTTGAGGTAGTCTCTTATGGGTAAATACCAATCCTGTTGATCGGATACCTCGACAGTTTGAACAGCCAATCCCTTTTGGAGTTCTTCCCTAACAAATGCTGATTGGGATAGAACTTGTAAGAATAGCGTTGTGTTGCTATTAATGGGAGTGGGGGAAAACAAGGACCCCTAGTTGGCACGTTTCAGACGGTCTCGGATTCGAAAGAACTTATCCGAAGATGGTTCGATCTGGATCATGTGGACTCCTGGCGTCAAGTCTGAGCTTGCGCGCTCCATCGTGGGTTGCGATAAGGTTTTGACCTGAATGGTTGTTATATCACCGGAAAGGTCTTGCGGGATTAGTGACCCCAAGGAGGCCATTGTATCCACAAAATGGTTTGATGATCGAGGGAGTGCCTCGATGTCATACCACTCAAGTTTTGCCAGGAATTTGTCCACGAGGGCTTTATAGGCCTTCAAGATCGGGCATTTGCATTGATATACCCCTTTGACTTGATTGACGATTAACAGCGAATCACCAAAGATGTTCAATCTTTTGATGTTCATGGCGATTGCTGTTTGAAGACCTAGGAGCAAGGCTTCATATTCTGCATTATTGTTGGTGCACTGGAAGTTTAATTTAAATGACAGGGGCATTGGAGCGCCCTGCGATGTGAAGAATACAATTCTCGTGCCACCACCTTGCTCGCATTTAGAACCATCGAAGAATAGGGTTATGTCGGCCTGAGACTCGGGCTCATCAGAATCTGGCGATTCTGAGACATGGAAGACCCCATCATCGGGTAGTTCTATGACTAGAGGCTGATCGTCTTCAAGAGGAGCCTCTGCTAGTTGATCGGCTATGACTTGTCCTTTTATAGATTTTTGCCCAATAAACTCAATGTCAAATTTCGTCAACAACATGATCCATTTCGCCGTGCGACTACTATGATAAGTATGACTCATCATGTATCGCAATGGATTCTCCTTAGACACAACATACGTAGTGTTGCTCAGCATGTAGTGGCGTAGCCTCTTGGTAGCAAACACCACTGCCAAGCAGAGTTTCTCAACGTATGCATAGTTAAGTTCGTAGATCGACCGGGTGCGGCTAAGATAGTAAGTAGCCTATTCTTTGTGAAGTTCATTCTTCGAGGCTAGCATGGCTCCCGGTGCCACCTCGATGGTTGAGATGTATAAGTAGAACGACACTCCTGGTCTAGGTGGTGCCAATACTGGCGGCAAAGCCAAGTATTGTTTGATTTCATCAAAGGCTGACTGGCACTCGTCATCCCAATGAAATGTGACCCCCTTGTGCAATAATTTTTTCATTGGTCAGCATTTGTCAGATAATTGCGCTATGAAGCGTTTAATCGACGCGACCTTTCCTTGCAGACTTCTGAGCTTCTTGATAGTGGTTGGGGGAGCCATTTCAAGGATTGCCTTGACTTTGTTTGGGTCCACTTCGATGCCTCGTTTTGAGACTATAAAACCCAAGAGTTTTCCAGATGTGACGCCGAATATGCACTTCTTGGGATTCAGTCTAACCTTATGCTCTATGAGGCGATCGAGAATCTTGCTTAAGTCATCGAGATGATCTGAGCGCAAAAGAGATTTGGCTAACAAATCATCCATGTAATCTTCCAAAGTTTTGTGCATGTAATCATGGAAGATATATGTCATGGCACGTTGGTAAGTAGTGCCAGCGTTTTTAAGGCCAAAAGGCATGACCTTATAGCAAAATGTCCCCCAAGGCGTTGTGAATGCCATTTTGAGTTGGTCTTTAGGATTGATACGAATTTGATTGTATCCTGAGAAACCGTCCATTAGGGAGAGCATTTCGTGACCTGTTGTAGCGTCTACCAATGCGTTGATGCTTGGCAAGGGGAAATCATCCTTAGGACTCGCTTTGTTTAGGTCTCGAAAGTCGGTGCATATGCGAATCCTCCCGTCGAGCTTCTTGAAGGGAACCATGTTGGATAACCATGGTGGATAATCCACGCAGATGACAAATTGTGCATCCAACAGCTTTTGCAATTTGTCTTTGACCATCAAGGCCACTATTGGGTGCATCTTTCTTAGTTTTTGCTTTACAGGCTTGATTGTCGGATCAAGCGTTAAATTGTGCATGACTAGCTGTGGGTCTAGTCCTGGCATATCCTCGTATGACCATGCAAAAACCTCCTTCTTTTCTTTAAGAAGGGCAATATAGTCGGCTTTCTCTTCGGGGGAAATACTTACCCCAGCTTGAGAATCTATGGATTCATTGGATCTGTATTGATGTCTACGTCAATCGTCTCCTCGACTGACATGTGGGATCCGTATTCCAACTGATGCGGAGTTGGGATTAAATGGACATCATCAGCTGAGTTAAGATCTACGTTTGGAACCTTGGGTCCCTCTTCAGCTTGAAAAATATCCTGAGTTGTCCTTGGGGTAAAATGAAGCATTTCACCGAAATGCCAGTACTCTGATGGTGACAATGGTGAATTGACATGATCCTAGTCGATGGCATCCATGTCTAGATGCAATGACCGTGATGGATCGGTCGGATTGCGGATGGGTGCGGTCAAATCAATGGAGATCATGTGGATGGAATGAATTTGGTCTCTAGAACCACGGGTGTGATGACTTGATTCTTTTAGATGTTCCTTATACTCTGGGTCTGGCTCTACAGGAACAGGCACGAATGGATCTTCCCTCGACACTGCTGTCATGATGGGATCTCGAGGTGGACGATGCTCATCTTGAATTTGGAGCCATGGATCCAACACTTGGTCCCACCTCGCTGGGTCTACATGCCATTCATGCCCCAGTAGTATGCCCATCTGTCCCATTAGATCTTCATGAGTTAGAGCGCGGTGATGTCGTCACGCATGTCTGAGATAATCCATCTCAGTCTCATCTTCTGAATCGCTTTCATAGATCCAAAATTGTTCATCCTCTTCAGCATCTATTGCTTGCGACGTTGAGGACTCTTCTTGTTCCAGTGAATTAATCTGGTCCCATTACGATTGTTCCACTCTTGGTGGAGGGACCTGATTCTCTTGAGACTGTGTTGTTTCGTCCGGCACCTCTAAGGGGAATAGCTTCAGAAAGATGTTCGGCAGTCGTTGATGTTCTCTTTGAGGATTACTATCCGAACTTTCACCTCTCTCTAGCAAAGGAGAGCAATTAAGATAGGCGAAGGCGCAATTGCAAAGCCTAAGAAGAAAGAGTGGAATAAAACCACTAAAACTGGGACAACGCAACCACAACACGCTGCAGTCAACCAAGTTGCGATAAATGTTCTCGCGCCTGTGCAAGAAACGTAGCCTCAAAAGGCTAACTACCAGGTAGTGCCTCCTGCTTATGAAAGAGATAATAGAAGACAGGAGCAGAATTACCCGCGTCGTCCTAGGTGAAATTTCACCCCATATGCAGAGTCCAGGGACTCCTTATTTGACCGCTTGTCAGCAGCAAATTTAGTCACTCTGCCGAAAATCAAAATTATAGACCCTAACATTCCCAAGCCTAGTCGGTCTCCAAAACACCTGCAGATAGAGGTATTATGTAATTGGGGCCATTTTGGGATGACCCAGATGGTCGGATTCTCCCAATTTTACCTCTACCCTCGGGAATTTGATATCGCCTCCTGCAAGTTAGTGAAACTACAAAACGACACAAAACATACTAGAATCTGATCAAAGGTTACGAAATTGCAGCTATGAATTCACCAAACAGAAAACACAATATGCAGCATGAGAAAATAAACTAGAATGCTTCTGAAATAAAACTTAAGAAAAGTGTGGGGATGCCCAAGTGGGCCTCCCACCATTGGCACTTGATTCCAGCGCCAATCCACTAGGGATGGGCCCAAAACCTCTTAGGATTGGGGGGGTCGGTGAATTGGTTGATTCAGGTGTCCATGTGTTGGATTTAGGTCCGATTCAAGCTTCCAAAAGCCACCCAAAAACCTCCCTTGCAAAAGATATTGGTGGATGTGGGAAGGTGAACCAAAAGGGATGCAAGTGGGTCTTCAACTCGACAGCACTTCGTTGCTTGAAAACTCCTTCAACCTGTATATCTTGGGTGAGAAAAGTCTCACCCTTTATAGACCCAAGGGGTCTCTTTTGGGAGGGAAGCACAAATGCCATGTGTTGGTCATAGGCGCCATGTGGCAGTCTTGTCTTCCCATGAGGGAGGGGAGTCCTCCATTGACTTGGGCTTTCATAATTGCCCTTGTGATAGTCCTCAAACGGCCTATTTGTCCACTCACACGCGTGCGGCGTAGGAGTCATCAACTGAATTTTCTGGGCTGCCACTTGGCCTCATTTGTCTTTTTGCCCGTTAAACTTGGAAATCGTCCTTACTGGAGACGATTTCAGAAATCGTCCCTGGGTGAGACGATTTCAAGTTAGCAATCGTCCCTAGGTGAGACGATTACTAGGCAAAGTGTCTAAGTGTGCCAAATTGCTTCTTGACCTCACAAAATTGCTATGAAAGTGGTTAAGACCACTGTTTGACCTCTGATGGCTGCCCTGGGGGCTGTGTTTGTCAAAGCGATCAGTGTTTGCAGTCACATAATCGGATTGGTGCTGTTTTGGTGTCTACACGTACAATTGTGGGTCATAGGAAGTTGTGTTGAATGGATGGCAAAGGGGAGATTACATCTGAAAGATGTAAGTTAATGGAGTGAAGGCAATATAAAATATTAACCTTGAGTGTATCCAAACCTATCATACAATAATAAAACCACTCAATTCCTTGAGAGAGGAATGTACGATTAGGGTTAAGATTGGAATCATTCAATCATATGATAAAAACTACACCAATTAATTGTATAGTTGTCTGGATTGAATGATTATCAAGTTATTGTATGATTGCTTGGATCGTACGGTTGTCATTTAGATTGTATAATTATTGTTGGATTGTAAAATTGTCTAGAGTGAATGGTTGCTTGGTTGTATGATTGCTACCTAGGTTGAATGATTGTTGGATTGTATGATTTGCTAGATTGTATAATTGTTTATACTAAATGGTTTCCTGTTTGTACGATTGTTGCCTAGGTTGTATGGCTACCTAGGTTATATGATTGTACATTTATTAAGTTATTGTACCATTTACAAGTTGAGTAATTGGAAAACCCATTGTACAATTATTGTATTGAATGATTTATTGAATCGAAGGATTACCTATTTGATTATATGATTATGGTTTGAATGACCAAAATTAATAGTTATTAGTTGCCATTAGAGTCTTCTTGGGAGTTGTTGAGTTGTTATTACATCATTTGGTATCAGAGCCAGAAGATATTTGAGGAGCAAGGAGTGATATGTGCCTAAGGAGAGATGGCACAATGAGGAAGAGGGAGACCATGAGGGCCTCAAGCTATAAATTTGGTGGAGATGATGAGAGGAATCATTGCTCAGTTGGATGCATTGGAAACTACCCAAAGGAGGGGCATCCAAGTCGAAGATGTGAGTGACAATGAAGAAGAGAGAAGAGGGAGACCAAGCAGAAGTTTACAATGAAGAAGAAGAAGGAGATCCAAGGGAAAGGTTAATCCAGGCAATTTCTAACATGGGTAGGAAGCCAAGGTTAGAAACCCCATCATATGATGGAAATTTAAACCTTGAAGAACTCATCAATTGGATTGTAGATATGGAAAAATATTTTGATTTTGAGTCAATTATAGATCCCAAGAGAGTGAAATTTGCTTGTACAAAGTTAAAAGGGCATGCATCCTTATGGTGGGACCATGTTCAAACTAAAATGTAAAGAAAAGGAAAAGAGAATATTAGGACATGGGAGAAAATGGTCACTAGGTTGAAGGTCAAATTCCTCTCATCAGATTACCAATTGGGTCTTTTTAGGAAGTTGCAAAATTTGAGATAAAAAGAAATGACTGTGAAAGATTACACCCAAGAATTATATAGGCTCACCATTTGGGCTGGTCATGTGGAAGATGATGAGGAGAAGGTTTCAAAGTATATCAATGGACTATGGTTGTCCATACAAGATGAAGTCAACATGATAAAGATAAGGATGATAGAGGAAGCCTACCAATATGCCTTGAAGGCTGAAGAGAAGTTATTGTGAAGACAAAAAAATAATCAAAGAGGAAGAGGATGGTCCTCATGAGGATGAGGACAAGCAAGCAATGGAAGAGGACAATAAAAACATGAAGAAGAAGCTAGTACTTCTCATAATGACTTTAGCTAGAATGCCAGAGGAGGGGGAGACTTCTCAAGGGGAAGAGGTAGCTTTGGTAGAGGAAGGGATAGAGGATTCTCTGGAAGGTGTTATAGATGTGGAGAAGATGGTCATCAAGCATTTGAATGTCCAAATGCACAAGAAAGTAGTAGTAAGGGAAAGGAGATTAGGAACCATGTTGTAGTAGCAGATGAGGAAAGTGTTGCTTCCCCAAGACACATGGAGGAGCCAAAACAAGGAGAATCTCTCATGATGAAGAGAGTTCTTCTAAAACCTGAAAAGAGAGAATGTGAACCTACTCAGAGGAGAAGTATTTTTAGAACAATATGCAAATCAGGGGGTAAATATTGTAAGGTTATTATAGATAGTGGGAGTATGGATAATCTCGTATCCAATGAAATGGTAGAGAAACTAGGGTTGAGTCGGATAGAGCACCCCAATCCGTACAAAGTCTCTTGGCTACAAAAGGGACACCAAATTTTAGTCAATGAATAATGTTAGGTGAAATTCCAAATTGGATCTTATAGAGATGAGGTCATGTGTGATATTATGCCTATGGATGCTTGCCATGTGTTGTTGGGAAGACCTTGGCAATTTGATAGAAAGGTTGTACATGATGGTAGGGAAAACACCTACACAATTATGAAGGATGGTAAGAAGTATGTGTTGGGTCCATTGAAGGACAAGGATGAAAGAGAGGACAATGGTTCGAAGGTATGTTTGATTTTTGGAAAGCAATTTTTAAAGGAAATGACAAGGAAGAAGGTGTGTTTTGCATTGATTACCAAACCCATAGAGGGTGGGATAGTAAACCGAAAGGATGAGGTTCCAGGTGAAGTCAAGAAGTTATTGGAAGAGTATGCAAAAATTTTGTCAGAAGAACTACCAGATGGATTACCACCAATAAGGAGTATTAGCCACCACATCAATTTGATTCTAGGATCGAGTTTTCCCAATAAGGTAGCATATAGAATGACACCAATGGAGAATGAGGAAATAAATAGACAAGTCCAAGAGCTATTGGACAAGGGGTTGATCAAGGAGAGTTTGAGCCCATGTGTAGTACTAATTGTACTTGCACCAAAGAAAGGTGGAGAATGGTGAATGTGTATAGATTCAAGGACCATCAATAAGATAACCATAAAGTATAGATTTCTATTACCACACATGGATGATTTGATGGATTGCTTGAGTGGAGAAAAGTACTTCACAAAGATATATTTGAAGAGTGGTTATCATCAGATCCAGATTAGGGAAGGAGATGAGTGGAAAACTACATTCAAGACAAAATATGGATTGTATGAGTGGTTGGTTATGCCATTTGGATTGACAAATGCACCTAGTACCTTTATGCGATTAATGAATGAAGTGCTTAAGCCATTTATTGGCAAGTTTGTGGTCATCTATTTGGATGATATTTTGATATTTAGTAAGAGCAAGGAAGAGCATTTGACACATCTGAGACTGGTCTTACAAATATTGAAGGAAGAGAAGTTGTTGGTCAACTTGAAGAAGTGTAGTTTCATGAAAGAAGAGTTGGTGTACTTGGGTTTTGTGATTTCACTAGGAGGATTGTGAATGGATCCCAAGAAGGTTAAGGCCATTGTAAATTGGCCATCACCAAGGAGTAAGTTTGAGGTGAGGAGTTTCCATGGTCTAGCAAGTTTCTATAGGAAGTTTATCAAAAACTTTAGTGGGATTTGTACACCGATTACAAAGACCCTAAAAGGAGGAAGGCATGAATTTAAGTGGACAAGTGCAACAAAAAGAGTTTTTGAGTCCTAAAGGAAAAGGTAACAGAGCAACCAATTCTAGCCTTGTCAGATTTCAACAAGGTTTTTCAAGTGGATTGTGATGCAAGTGGAACAACAATAGGAGGAGTTTTAAGCCAAGAAGGTAAGCCCATTACCTATCTCAATGAGAAGCTAAATGAAGCAAAGAGGAAATACTTAGTCTATGACCAAGAGTTTTATGCTATCATTCAAGCCCTAAAAAAATGGAGGCACTATTTGTTGCCAAAAGAATTTGTCTT
Organism: Wollemia nobilis; assembly: GCA_028583015.1. Lineage (NCBI taxonomy): Eukaryota > Viridiplantae > Streptophyta > Pinopsida > Araucariales > Araucariaceae > Wollemia > Wollemia nobilis. Next base: position 3,053,818 of record JAQPPZ010010853.1, read on the forward strand.
ATTCATAGATAATCATGCTTTGTAGTTTATTAATAATCAGAGTAAGTTGAACCAAAGGCATATGAAGTGGGTAGAATTATTGCAAGGATATTCATTTGTCTTGAAGCATAGAAGTGGTAAATCAAATTAAGTAGTTGATGCCTTGAGTAGGTAAAATTTGTTAGTAAATATGATGAGGGTAGAAGTTATTGGTTTTGATGCCATGAAGGAGATTTATAAGGATGATGAAGATTTCAAGGAAGCTTGGGTAGCATGTAGTTATCCTACGATAGGAGATAGGTCTCCATGGCTTGAATATTTCATCCAAGAAGGGATGTTATTCAAGGGGCATTGACTATGCATACCATAAAGTTCAATGAGAGAAAATCTGATAAGGGAAAAATATAGTGGGGGACTTGTAGGACATTTTGGGATGGACAAAACCATGAGATAACTTGAAGAAGGTTACTATTGGCCTGGAATGAATATAGATGTAAGAAAATTTGTGTAAGGTTGTCAGGTATGCCAACATGCAAAAGGAAAGAGTCAAAATGCTAGATTATATCAACCATTACCAATTCTAGAGAGACTATGGGAGGATATAAGCATGGATTTTGTTCTTGGATTGCCGAGGACACAAAAGGGGAATGACTCTATTTTTGTTGTGGTTGATAGATTCTCAAATATGGCACATTTCATACCTTGCAAGAAGATGAATGATGTGACTCATATTGCTACTTTATTCTTTTTAGAAGTGGTGAGATTACATGGGTTACCAAAGAGTATTATTTTAGATAGGGATAGCAAATTTGTGGGCCATTTTTGGAGGACATTATGGAAGAAATTGGGTACTAAGTTGGCATTTAGTTTGGCTTATCATCCACAAACCGATGGATAAACTGAGGTGGTGAATAGGAGTCTTGGAAATTTTTTGAGATGCTTGGTCGACAAGAAGGTGAAGCTTTGGGATATTATTTTGGCACAAGTAGAGTTTGCATACAACAACTCAATGAATCGAAGCACAAGTAAAAGTCCATTTTAGATTGTATATGGAGTACATCTATGAGGAGTAGATGAGTTATGAAAGATAATTGATCTATAGAGGCCAAGTGCTATTGTGGAGGATTTTGCTGACTATATTCATGATTTACATCAAGAGGTGTGAAGTGATTTAGAAAGGAGTGCCATGAAGTATAAACAACACATTGATCGCAAGTGAAGAGTGCTAGAATTTTAGGTTGGTGATTTGGTTCTAGAATATTTATGAAAGGAGTGATTCCCAAAAGGTACTTATAATAAGTTAAACTGGAAGAAGATTGGACCTTGTAAAGTCTTGAGGAAGTTTATTGCTAATGCTTATGAAATAGAACTACCTGAAGGAGTGGATATATCACCCATCTTCAATGTAGCAGATCTATATCCTTACCATGAAGGATCAACTTGTGAACAAGAGGATGTAGTTTCAAGACTTTCAAAGATTGATTGGGTACAATAGCTACCAAAAAATGAACATGATGAAATTGAGATGATCATAGATTCTAGGGTTGCCAAAAATACAAGAGGTAAGGAATATCATGAATACTTAGTCAAGTGGAAGAATCGGGTAATTGAGGATGCCACATGGATGAACGCATCTGAGATTACCAAATATGGGGTTCAAATTGAAGACTTGTTGAATGCTCATGAACCATTTCTTCTACTCTAATGAGTATGATGCGGGAGCATCCTGACAATATCCAAAAGATGAATAGTTGTGGAAATGAAAAGCCAACAGTTCACCTATTGTGCAACTAGGATTATAAATTGTATGCTTTTGTCTAAGAGTGGGTTGGCAAAGAGAGGAAAGGGAGGTCTCAACTTGACTTTGTAATTCCAATAAAATAAATAAATACAATTTTATCCATTAACCCTTGTGAGACTTGTTGTTGTGAATTGCATATTTGGTATTGCATGTGTTCTATTGCTTCTATTTGTGTAGGTTCCTAAGAATCATTTGGTGTGTTACATTCCAACAAAGGAGAGTTGTGATGGTGATTATAGGATTTGAGAAGCCATTCACATACCAACAATAGGGGATAATAGAGTTGGTAAAATATATTATTTGTAAAAATACATACAAATACATACAACACATAAAAAAAAAAAAATATATATAGTTTGAAATACCGAAGTGATTGAGAAATTGAGAATTTACCTTCAATAACGATACAAGAGATCCTATAACACAAGGAGGGGTTGATATTTACTTTAGGGCCAGATTAGAAATGGAGGAGATTAGAGGTAATAAGTTATCGAATAATTAATTGTCTCATCAATGAAATGCCAAAGTTAAATTTTGATTGAAATTGTATGCAGGAAGCAAAGTATAGTTGCGGGTCACAAGAAGCTGTGTTGAATGGATGGAAAAGGGGAGATTACATCTGAAAGGTGCAAGTGAATGGAGTGAAGGAAGTATAAAATATTTACTTGGAGTGCACCAAAATCTATCATACAACAATGAAACCACTCAATTGCTCGAGAGAGGAATATATGATTAGGGTTAATATTGGAATCGTACAAACGTACAATAAAAACTACATCAATTAATTATACAATTGCTTGGATTGAATTATTACCGAGTTATTATACAATTGCATGGATCATATTCTTATCACTTGAATTGTATGATTGCTACTAGATTATATGATTGTCTAGAGTGAATGGTTACTTGGTTTTATGATTGCTTCCTAGGTTGAACAATTTATGGATTGTATGATTATTTTTTTTTAATTTACATGGTGGAATCGATATCCACCATGAATCCAGGTAGGCTATCCATATTTTATGGACACCATAGTATTTTGTACTATCTACCCTGAAATCTTCCACACATTTCTTCGCACAGTCTGCCCCTATAACCACCATGCAAAAATCATTTTAAACCTTTTACACCATTGAAAGCACTAGGAAAGGGACAAGCATTCAGTTCGATGAGGTCTGATATTTGAACCTTGGACCTATGCCCCCCTTATGAGGTTTGGTCGAACCAATTTATCTACACCTTGAAACTAGATTGTATGATTTATTGGATTGTAATCTAGAGTGAATGGTTGTTTGGTTGTACGATTACTACCTAGGTTGTATGGCTATATGGGTTGTATAATTTTTTGGTTGTTAAGATATTGTACGATTTTCAAGTTGAGCAATTTGAAAACCTATTGTATGATTATTGTATTGAAAAAATTGTTGAATCAAAGCATTACCCATTTGATTACACAAGTGTGGTTTGAATGACCAGAATTAATGGTTATTAGTTGTCATTAGAGTCTTCTTGGGAGCTATTGTGTTGTTACTACATCAATAAATATATCTCAATAATTATTCTAAAAAATGCTTAAAATAATAGGCTTGGGGATCATATATGAATTTTTGGCACTAAAACACCATGTTTGTTGCTTTTAGCTATAATATCAGTTGAAAATGATATATAAATTGAAATAAAGTGACCTAAGTTAAAAAGGAGCAATATAAATTCAATAGGGATGAATAAAACTCAAGATAAAATTTGGATATTGAGGTACAAACTTATGAAGGCAGTAACAAACTTGGATATAAAGTAATGTGCCAAGTTAGAAGTAAGGTAGGAAGAATATGACTTAAAATTTTTAATTTGGAAATAATCTACAAATGTTTTAATTGGCATATTACAATAAGTAAGGTGACCTACATTGAGGGAGGGGCTAGGGTCACCCATGGAGGGGCCTAATATAATTATAAATGAGAAATAAAGAGAGGGAAAAATAAATGAAGCTTATAGGATGAGCACTAGATACTCAAGTTTAAACATAAAGGAAGCTGACATGGTTTTAAAAATGGCTCAGGGGCTAATACTAATGGATTTTTAAATACAACCAAAGGTATTATTCCATTAAATTTTAGATCTAGTTCACATATGATCACATAATATCATGTTTTAAGTTTTAATATAGGTATGGTATTTATAGGTAAACATATTATTATAAAATATACAATGTAGAGACAAAATAGTTATTATGATAATGCTCAAGGGTATCTATTTTATTATAATGTTATAAATTTAAAGAGGAAACTATAGGTCTATATAAGGATAGTGACATGGTTATATATGGTCAAATGGATTATAGTAAATACTCATCTAGAGGTGCATGTAGGGTCAATTCTTTATAATTAATTGTGTACTATTATAATAAATGAACAAGAGAGCAACATAATTCTTATGGTTACCTAATAGGATTAAAGAGAAACAAAAAATGGTTAAACTAGAAAGGATTTGATTGGTAAGAAACATTTTGACATTATTATATCATGGTTTATATTATATAAGGATGTGAGAAGAGGACATGTGATTTTGTTCTTGCTTTGATAAATCTATGAACATTTTTAATATTCCATCCCTATGGAATTTCCATCCTAATTTAACATGATGGGTTTAGGATGAGATAATGACATTAGCACTATGGTTTAGTAAATCTAAGATTATAACACAAGGGATGCCATGAGTGTACAATATTGTGGTGAACTCTTATGATAATTTCTTTTTACAAGATATAATTTTTCTCTTATATTTTTACTATAATGATTTTTTTTTTGGCAAAAGAAAAAACTTGTAAAACAAAAATGATCCAACTCTAAAATATTTATAGAACCAATTTAACACATGAAAAAAAAGTATAAACCAACTTCTTTTGTAAAATCAATATTTTACAAAATAATAATGTAACATTATTGTATCACTTGATTCTCATGCTTGTATTAATCAAATAAGATGTAGTTTTTTTTTTTACTTTTACTTGAACAAAGTATTTACCATGTATGTGAAAAATTACAAATTTTTTTAAAAATGTATCTTTTAAATATAAAATAATGTTTAAAAATAAGCATGATTTGAAGCACAAACCAAGTATTTTATTATATTTAATATAATTAAAATTTCAAAAATTATATTAAGAACTAGAGAGTTAGTTTCAAAACCATTCCCATAATTGTCAAGATGAGGTTTAAATTGCTTTGCATTAACCCTTATACATCTTAAAAAATAGTAATCAACATACTTCACATTGCTAGGTTCTACAATCACTACACACACACACATATTAACAATGTTAAAAAAATAATTTGTATTATAGCTTGAGTATAATTTTGAAAAATTGTATGGATGCTTGTGTATGCATTCAAGTTCAACAGAGCATTGAATTTGAAACATATCTTTCATAACATATCTAAATACTTTATTATAGCTAAATTGCAATGCAGGATCTCTTTGTTTGTTTTATTGAGATCAAATATTGCATGTGGATTTCTAATAGAAGAAAGTACATCATCCTTATAATATGAAAGATAACATGTATGATGAAATGGCATGAGATCAAGTATTCCTAAAATAATATGATGTGGAGACCCAAGTTGAAATTTTATTGAAAGAAACACATAAGCATTTATATGCCAATTTGAATACTAAATATCAAATAAATTACAAATAAAATAATGTATAATTTATATTTCTTAATATAATCATATTTATATATTTTTATTTATTTACAAAGAACATAATAGTATATGTAATCCTCAATTTTAATGATCCACTCATTGTCTAAAGGACTTATGACAAAGTGAATACTCCTTATTATTTTTATAGTTTAAAAATGGTTTATAGTCTCCTAATAAATGTCTATAATAAGCCCATGGATGCATAGGTGATTTGATTTAAGAAATTAAGTAAAAACATTAAAGAAAATTTTTTAATTTTTTTTTTTTTTTTTGAAAAAATGAAAACTTGTATTAAAACAAAAACCAGATACAAGCGGGAGAGAACACATCCCGAGCCAGAGCCACGAGCAATACAGCAAGGAAAGCGCACAAAGGCAACCCTAGCAGCCACAAGGCACAGAGAACGGACAGCACGAAAAAGTGACATGTCGCGAAAATGTGACATGTCATGAAATCACGACAGGCAAACCCGTCACGGCCACTTCGGCACCAACAGGCGCGATAACGCGACATGTCGCGAAATCGTGACATGTCGCGAAATCACGACAGGAAGGGCCCTCGACAGCCACCCGTAGAAAGCGTCGCGAAAGCGCGACAGAAACACTAAACAGCATTCAAGCCGCATAAGGGTCGCGATATCGCGACAAAAAACCAACCAGTCGCAAAAGAGCCAAACATGCCGCGATATCGCGCAAGAAATACGCCAGAGGCCAGGAAAGCACAACCTGTCGTGAAATCACGACAAAAACCAACTCATTGTCGCGACAGCGCTACAGGTCGCGATATCGCGACAATTATCCACCCAGCCGCCTATGTGCCAAAAGTGTCACGAAATCACGACAGAAAAACCATGCAGCTTCCAAATCTCAAACTTGTCACGAAAACGCGACGAAATATTTACTTTGCTTTTCAACTTCATGAAGGGAATGAGAGCGCGACAAGAACACCAATCGGACCTAGAAAGCGGGACCTGTCGCGAAATCGTGACATGTCGCGGAATCGCGAGTCGCTAAAGCGTGACATGTCGCGATATCGCAACATGTCGCGATATCGCGACAAGACGCGAAATCGCGACAAGCGATAACGCGACATAAATTTTAATTTTTTTTAAAAGTAACCTAAAATACATTAAATATTAGTTCCTTCAATTTTAAATTATATTTTTCATAAGGCAAAAAAAACTTGGCTTGATTGTAAATCTACTTCTTTCACTTTTGATTGGTAATGTAGATCACTATTGCACCATTCAAACATAACTTTGATATGGATATATTCCACAAAATTATTTATAATTGATATATTTCAAGAGAATTATTTAGCACTGCATATGCACCATTATTTCCCCTTATGCTATGCCATGTCTTCACAATATCCAAATATGTCATACCCCAACTTGGTAGGACATTTGCTTAATAGACTATGTATTGATAAATGACCATTTAATACCTAGTTATGATGTATTTAATTGATTGAACTAATTAATTCTTATTATTTCCCTTATTTGAATCAATCAAATTAGAAAATTAATTAATTAGTATTAATATCCTTTTTTTGAATTAATTAATTGGAAATTTTGATTAATTAAGAGTTATAGTATTTCTTGATTGAATTAATTAAATTAGTGGAATTAATTAGAATTTTATTCTATGTTTTGAATATAATAAATTAATTTGATTTTGGATATATATATATATATATATATATAGATATATATATATATATAATTGGAATTGTCTTTTGTGGGCTAAATTAATAGATTAAGATATTTAAAATATATAATATATTATTATATTTATATATCTACCCTAGTTGCCTTGAGTGGATAGGCCATTAAAGTTGGTAGATAATATTTTATGTTTAGTGGTTGGAGATATTATTGAAAGGAGGACTTTAGCCTTTTGGTAGATAGATGGAGTCATCTTTATGACTCATCAAAAGATAGAAGAGAAGATTATTAAAAGAGGCTACCAAAATGAAATGGGATGGCTCAATATTTGGAAAATAAGGAAGAGGAGGACCTATTGATGGGAGGACAACTTGATTATGGAGGAGAGGAAATATTGGGGGCTCTTGAAGCTGGAAACCACCTATAGAAATTTTTAAGGTTGGAACTATTTATTTCATAGCAATGTGCTATTATGTATGAGATAAGTGCACTACTAAAACCAAGCTATGTCAAAGATCTTTGAGATGCTTGTTTGCTTCATTAAAATATTTGTTTCCACGTGGCTCAATCCTCTACACATGATATTGTTTACTTCTATAATTTATCACATGAGCATGATTACCCAGCTCTTTGAAACAATATTGTTACTAGATGGTTGTGTAACCTCTCAACCTTTGTTCAAGACACGTAGAGGTAGACTATGTCATTGAGATAAAGACTCTCTAGAATCGAGCAGTTGTGTTTGGTTATGCCACTACCCTTTGGTAGACTAGTGAGCACCTGTTAACTGAACCATAAGGAAACCTCCCCCTATTTGCTTCTTCAAAGGCTTATTTTTGCATAGCTCTATTTAGCAACATCCCTTGTGATCTTATCGGTTTTAGGTGATGATGATGATAAATCGACCACAATATTCAACTCAAACAAATAAAATCCCATAACTATGGTTTTCTAACTTGGAGGCCTATTAAAATGATCACCTTTTCCACCTTAATTTTGAGCTTATTATCTCATGGATGCCACCTTAACTTATTTTTGTGAAAGGGTTGTTTAGTAATCTATGTACTATTGGTAAAAATAGCGTAGGATGGGGTAGTTTCCACCTTGTTACCACTATATTTTGCACCTACCTAAGGTCAAACCTTAGGCTGGACTTAATTTTTCTTACCCCATCTTCAAAGTACACCAGACGAAGTGGTGGCATCGCACTCAGGAAGTGTGGGCATAAGGGATGGCGTTGGGGTCATCTCACATTTTATCCCACATGTGATATGTAGGAGAGCCCCACCTAGCTTAAAAGGGTTTGGAACTTCTTTTAAGAGTGACCATCACTCAATGGTCAAGGCACCACTGAGTGGTGCTACCCAACCTTGATTGAGGCACCATAGCTTTATGGTATGTAACCTGTGATTAGTCATTGATCCTCTAACATGTCATCTACCTTTCATTTTCCCATGGCATGACACCTTTTGATTGGTTGTAGCTTGATGTGTGTTTAAGAGGATAAACCAATTTTATTTTGGGTTAGAGGATTAATCCCACATGATCCATGGGTTAGTGCTTAGGGGCTTTAAAAATAAAATACCTCCCATGGTATTTCAACCACCACTTGGTGGTCAAGGTGCCACTGAGTGGGAGCCATCCAACACTGGTTGAATGGTAATTACCTGTGACACTTGGCTTGTGAAACTATTAACCATTGTTGATTGACATGTGGCTCTGACAAAACTATGTGGTTAGGATTTTATTGATGTTTACCTTCTGATCAAGTTTTATTGTGCTTACCTTTGCATGTTGGTTGATAGGCCGAATTAAGCCCCCCCCCCCTTTTTTATTTCAATTGAATTTTTTTTAAGCAGAAAACCCCTTGCGGAGCTGCCTTGGTCTGAGAGACCATGAACAAGGGGTTCTACACCATCAAAGTCACCCGGGAGTCGCACCCGAACCTACCCACACCAACATTATCAATTGGATTTTGGATACCCAATTCAGCTTTTTGGTAGGGTGGAGATTTGAGCCTGGGACCTCCCTTGGAGGATTGCCCTCTCCTCTCCAACTCACCTACAACACCTGGATATAATTTTTATAGAATTAACTTATTCATGTATTGATTAGATTAATTTATTTAAGTTTAAAGGATTAAATTATGCATATATTGATTACATTAATTTGTGTACATTTTAAAGAATTAACTTATGCATATATTGATTATATTTATTTGTGTAAGTTTTAAAGAATCAACTTATGCATATATTGATTAGATTGATTTATGCAAGTTTAAAGGATTAACTTATGCCAATATTGATTAGATTAATTTGTGTAAGTTTAAAGAATTAACTTATGCATATATTGATTAGATTAAATTGTGTAAGTTTTAAAAGATTAACTTATACATTTATTAATTAGATTAAGTTGTGTAAGTTTAAAAGATTGACTTATACATATATTGATTAGATTAATTTATGTAAGTTAAGAAGATTAATTTATACATTGAAAGAATAAGACCTTATAGATTGAAAGATAGACTCGTTTGATTAAATGAAATGAAATATAGTTTTATTTAGATTGAAAGATAGACTAGTTTAATTAAATGAAATAAAAGATAGTTTTATTTAGATTGAAATATAGACTGGTTTAATTAAATGAAATAAAAGATAGTTTTATTTAGATTGAAAGATAGACTGGTTTAATTAAATGAAATAAATTATAGTTTTATTTATATTGAAATATAGATTAGGTTGTTTAAATGAAATAAAAGATAGTTTTATTTATATTGAAAGATAGACCTGTTTGATTAAATAAAATGAAAGATAGTTTTATTTAGATTGAAATATAGACTGGTTTAATTAAATGAAATAAAATATAGTTTTATTTAGATTGAAAGATAGACTTGTTTATAAACAACTTCTTAGTGCCTATTCAAAATCTACTCGATCCATTTTGGAGGCAACAAGTTGTGACGGATGGAGCAGCAAGGAGGAGGAGCGAGAGGTCTAGGGGCATCAAACCCTAGGTGTGGGACTTCAGAGGGCAGATCAGCAGACGCGGCAGGTGGGGGCTCTGGCGAGATAGCAGGCCCCCAGGCGGAGGATGTGGACAAGGAAGTTCTATTGGAACCGGTCCAAGGGCGTTGGGCGGATGCGGTTGAAGATTTCTCTGAGGGGGACCAGGACTCTATGCGTCAGGATCAAAGGAAGACCCAAGAAGGAGACAAAGAGAAACCTGGCAACTAGAGACCTTCATATCTTAATGCTCTTCGCGGTAAGCAAAAATTATCCGACTCTTGTTTTAATCTAAAATCTGTCAATGGTAGGTTGCACGTCCCGGATTCCTTAGCTCAAGGATGTGGCTATGGAGGGCAGTACATCTTTGGTGGCTAAATTTATGGGGGTGAGGCCGGACATGGAAGTCATAAGGAGATGGGCCATCCAAAAATGGCAGCCAAGGGCCGGTATGATGATTAAGGCTTTACCCAAGAGTTTTCTTTTGGTGACATTTCAATGTGAACAGGACATGGAAAGGACTCTCCAAGGAGGTCCTTGGTTTTTTGGGAAAAGGGGCTTGTATCTGAAGCGTTGGTCCCCCGATTTCAACCCCCACACTCGTGTGCTGGATTTGGCTCCTATTTGGGTTAAGATGCCAGGATTACCTCTCGCTTTTCTGGAACGAACAAATATTGGCCGGGATAGCTACGGAGATTGGAGAACTAATAGCTATTGATCCCGCAACCTTGAGCAAAACAAGACTCCTGTCTCGCTCGCATGTGTGTGTTGGCGGACCCGAGTAAAGAGCTCCCTAAATCCATTATTTTGTCGTCTATGTTTGGCCTTCATACTCGTGTATTTGAATATGAAAATATGTCTTTTAAGTGTAGTGTTTGTGGGAAGGTAGGGCACCAGTGGTATCCACCGCATTTCCAAGAACCAACCCCCACTCCAAAATACTGATCCTCAAACCCATAATAATATCCCTCCCCCGCAGATCTCCATTCCTACCCAACCTGGGCCTCAAGGACGTGGAGCTCGAAATCCGAATATCAGAGACCCCGTTCGCCCTATTGTAAGCAAGAGGCAACGTTTTAACCCTCCTCCCAAAAATTCCTATGCCCCAAAACCCTCTCACAGGGAGCCGGTCCCTTTGATGGGAACCCTCAAGCTCAACCTCGCTCCTAAGATGATACAACAAGCCTCGTGAGCCAAATCACAAAGGAAAGAACCCCATAGATCAACGCCCTGGGGCAAGTAAGTTTGATTGGGTAATACGGGAGGCCTATGGAGGCTCGGTGGAAGTGGTCCCATGTACCGCAAAGGAATTTATGGGAAGAAATTCCAAGGAGATCAACATCCCAATGGAGAACAGCTTTGATGCATTAAATCATTTGAAGGGAGATCGGATGGACAGCCAAGAAGTGGAATCCGAGGTAGAGGAGACTCAAGAGAAGGATTTAGAGGAGAAAAATCAGAGGAAGGAGCAGGAAACTAATAATACAGCAAGGATACTCAGGAGGAAGAGGTGAACCACCAAGATCATTGTAACCCCAAAGCAGGGAAAAAAGAATCTACTAATCAAGAAGCTAAGAGCACGGAATCATCTCCACTGTCAAAAAGACCAGCTAACCCGGAAAGCCGATTGTTACCCCAAATACCAAGACCGACCTACCCAAGATGGTTACTAGAAGCCAAGTGAATCCCAAGGAACTTCAACCTAGAGCGGATGTATGGGGATATGGTTCGGTAGGAAGAGGGAAACCTAGCAATGCTGCCTTAAGGCAGAAAGAAGCAGAGCGAGGAGTGGCTGATGGCACTCAAGCAGTATTGCTCTTTGGGGCGAAGGCTCGAGGATCCAAAGCCCATAAATGAAGATCCTTTCATGGAATATTCGTGGGAGTAATCCTGCAAAAATAAGAGCTTTGTATGCTCTTAGACAAGAACACAAACCGGATATGATTTTACCGTAAGAAACTAAAATGGAGGAGAGTAGAGTTATTCCTTTTAAGAATAGGACTTGGCGAGAAGTTGAAGTAGTAGGCCAAGAGGCCACCGGAACAGCAGGAGGGTTACCGGTTATGTGGAACAAAAATGTGATTGATAGTAGAGTGATTCTCGATGTCTAGTTGGTTTATTTGTCTCTTATGTGTGGATAAAACCACACAGAAGAGTGGATCTTAACGAATGTATATGCTCCAGCTTAGACAGTGGACCGAGAAGGGTTCTTTGGAGTCGCCTAGCTGAATTGAGGGAGACGGTCCCCAACTACCCTTGGATTGTGGCGGGGGATTTCAATTGCTACCTTAATCCCGTAGATAAATTGGGGGGCTCTCAAAGAATAACTCGCCGATATCTACGAGTTTAGAGATTTTGTTGAGCAACATGAGCCGATGGATGTGGACCCGCGTAGATTCTCCTATACATGGTCTAACAAAAGATTGAAGGAAAACCAAATTCGGATCAGATTAGATAGGTTTCTTCTTTCTCAAGAATGCCCGGAGAGGTTTGGGGACTCTTCATTAACGGCACTCCCAAGAATCGGGTCCGATCACAACCCAATTCCGTGGGAAACAGGGAGGACTCTAAGAAAAGATACATCATACCCTTTCGATTCGAACTTATGTGGTTCCAACATCAGGATCTCAAGGATCTGGTTGCCCAATGGTGGGACAAAAAGTATAATGGTTCGAAACTGGCCCAAGTGGCATGTAAACTAAGGAATGTGAAGGCTAACATTAGAGAGTGGAACAAAACTTCCTTTGGCAATATTTTTGTTAAAAAGGCAGAACTAAAAGACAAGATCAATGAACTACAGGAGAAGTTGAAGTCAGAGCAGCTTACAGAGGATCTGAGAAACCAGGAGAGGGAGCTGTTAGCCGAATACCACACGATGCTAGGATTTGAAGAAACCTTTTGGAGGCAGAAATCCAGATTGCGTTGGTTAAAGGAGGGTGACAGAAATACAAAGTTCTTCCATGTCTCTACTCTTCGCCACAGGAGTACTAACAAAATTAAGGAGATCAAGATGGCCGATGGGTCTAACACCAAAGATATGGAAGACATAAGGAGGGAAGCGGTTGAGTACTTTAAATCGTTGCTAGAAGATGTAAATCCGACTATTGAAGAAGAGGACTCTCTCGTTGGCAGCCATTCCACCCCTCGTGAATCGATAATCTTAATGGATTCTTACTTAGTCCTTTCACAAAGGAGGAAATCAAGAAGGTCGTTTTTGACATGGATGGTAACAGCCTCCTCAGACCGGATGGCTTCCCGCAGCCTTTCTTCCTAAGTTTTGGGATATCCTAGGCAATGATGTAGTGGAAGCTATAATTGAGGCTCAAAAGGACATGGAAATCCCGTAAGGAGTTAATGCTACTTTTTTAGTCCTCATCCCTAAACTAGTGGGAGCAATGGAATTTTCCAGCTCGCCTCTATCGCTTATGTAACACTCGATGAAGATTCTCACAAAAACAATCGCCAATAGGCTCAAGGTTATCCTTCCTTTCATCATTGATATGAACCAAGGTGGCTTTGTGAAAGGGCGACAAATATTGGATGGTATCATCACAATTCATGAGGTTATTCATTCAATGGTGACTAGTAAGGAAGCAGGTATGTTACTAAAGCTTGATATGAATAAAGCCTACGACCGGGTCTCATGGCGGTTCCTCACCAAGATTTTGGGTAAGTTTGGTTTCTGTCCCCAATGGATTAAGTTGATTTTTAGTTGTATCTCTACTACAAGATTTTCTCTCATGGTGAATGGGTCACCCTCCGGTTACTTTAAGAGTGAAAGGGGGTTGCGACAAGGAGATCCTTTGTCTCCATACTTGTTTATTATTTTAGCGGAAGCATTGGGTAGGAACATTTCAGCAACGGTGGCATATGGTCAATTGGAAGGTTTTAAACCAGCCTCAACAGCAGGGCCGTTGTCTCACCAACAGCTTTGTGGATGATACAATCATTGTGTCCAAAGCCTCGTTGCCTCAAGCTAGGAAGTTGAAGAGAATTCTAACCAAGTATGAGACAGACAGGATAAGACATAAACTATAAGAAGAGTAGCATCTATTTCTTTAACACGCCCGGTGGGAGGGAGGAAAGAATAGCTAACCTCTTCGGTTGTGGAAAGGAGCTTCTACCAAAGAACTTATCTAGGCATGCCTATGTTCGAAGGAAGAATGAAGGCTACTTTGTGGAACTCACCATTGACAGATCTCCAAAAAGTTAGCAGGGTGGAAGGGCAGCCTTCTCACTCCGCAGAAAAGCCTTATTAGTTCAAACTACTTTACAGAGCATTCCAATTTACTGCATGTCTCTATTTAGAATGCCTGCAAAGGTCCGAGCTACATTGGAGCTAATTCAACGCAACTTCTTGTGGTCAGGTTCAGAGGAGAGAAAGAGAATTTCGTTGGTAGCATGGAATCAGGTGTGTGCAAGCAAGGATCAGGGGGGCCTGGGGTTAAAGAGAATGAAAGAATTGAATCAAGCTCTGATTGGCAAACAGGAATGGAGATTTATCAATAATGATCAATTGGGATGGGTAAAACTTCTTAAGGCAAAATATATCAGAAATAATCGAGACTTCCCGAAAGTCGATAATCTTCCTAGAGGATCCTATTTTTGGAATTGTTTGCTCGAATGTCGGGAGGTAGTCAGGAAAGGCATTCGATGGAGAATTGGTAATGGAAGACAAGTGGACTTTTGGAAAGACCCGTGGTTGGAAGAGGCCCCTCTGAAAGATAACTTAGACCTTCGGGTCCTCCAACATAAACTTTCGAAGGAAATGGGAGGAAAAGTAGGGGATTTTATTGTCGTAGCACAGAAACTTCTTCTTGGAAGAAAATCACAGCTCATAATCCGTCGAGCAAGAGAAGGTGGCCCTAACCAAACTCAATGATGCTTTAAGGGTGTTCCCGATCATTCCCGGGGGAGGAAGAGACAAGGCGATTTGGGGCAAAACTACAAGTGGGATCTATTCAAGAAAACCGCCTATAAGTTAATCCACTCAGATTCAATGGTCGGACTCCGACTTCGTTATTTGGTTAAATAATTTAACCCCAAAAATAGCTTTCTTCTTTTGGTTGGCAGCTCAAAATAAGATCCCGACAACGGATAATCCGCAAAGGAGAGGTTTCCAATTCATCAATCGATGTATCTTGTGTGAGAAAGCAATAGAATCGTAAGTCATATATTTCTAACTTGTGATTTTTCTTGTACAGCTCTTCCAAATGATCCCGTCCAAATTTCATATAGATTGGGTCCGTCCAAATAGCATGTCCGACTTCGCATACAGGGCTTCCCCTTCCGGCAAAGCTTTTGACTTGGCTCGGAAGCTCAGCCTTACCCCATTTTTTATGGGGGATATGGAATGAGAGAAATAAGAGAGTATTTAAAGGACGTAAGAAAGATCCCAGTTTATGTGGTAATAAAATAATCAGAGCTTTGAAAGAAAACTGGAAAACTTTCTTCTTCAAAAATGAGACCATGTCTCTAAGGGAAAGGAGGATTTTGCGGAACTGGGGAGAGGAACTTCCGGACCTAGACATTACAACCAACCCACGGGATGGTGTCAAGTGGATACCCCCCACACAAAAGTGGGTTAAGTTTAATTTTGACGGGCAGCTAAAGGAAATCCGATGCTGCAGGAGCAGGAGGAGTTTTGAGAAATGAGGAAGGAAAAGTGGTCCTTGCCTTTGCAGAGCCTTTGGGAACTCAAACAAATCATTTTGCAGAAGCCCGAGCTTGCATGCAGCAATGAGAATTGCCAGACTTGAGGGTTATAAGGAAGTTATCTTTGAAGGGGATTCGCTTAATATAATCAAGGCAATTAAGGAGGATAAAGACCCCAACTGGACCATATTGGAGCTTATCCTAGAAGCAAAGATTCATAAATCTCATTTGGTTAATGCCCGAATCCAACACACCTTCAGAGAAGGGAACCAAGGCAGCGGATCTAATGGCAAATATTGCAGCTTCGTTGGGGAGATGCAAATTTGGAAGGATAACTTCCCTCAAGAACTATTGGTGTTGGTTGCTAGAGAAGAGCTAAGATCAAACCCGTTAGAGCATCAGGAGATCGGAGGGGCCGATGATGAGTAATCCGACGGATGGAATTAGGCGTAAAAGGCATCCCATTTGTCGGGCCTCGGAGGTGACAAGTGTACAAGACAAGCAACCTAGTGTTAGTAAGTGCTAGGTGTTGTTTGGTTTTTGTTTTATCCCGAATAGTCAAGCGACAAGTATAGGACTCGTGGACTCTAAGTATGGCTTAATGTGAGTCTTAGAAAGATCCATTTTGTATTTTGATTATACGGGCTTGATGCTAGAACCAGCCCATTTTGACTTTGTAAAAGGTTTGTGGACCTTATAACCACCTCTACCTTATACCAAAAAAAAAAAGATAGACTTGTTTATTTAAATGAAATAAAATATAGTTTTATTTATATTGAAAGATAGACTTGTTTAATTAAATGAAATAAAAGATAGTTTTATTTAGATTGAAAGATAGACTAGTTTGTTTAAATGAAATAAGAGATAGTTTTATTTAGATTGAAAGATAGACTGGTTTGTTTAAAATGAAATAAAATATAGTTTTAATTAGATCAAAATATAAACTAGTTTAATGAAATAAAATATCATTTTATTTATATTGAAAGATAGACTGCTTTGTTTAAATGAAATAAAAAATATTTTAATTAATGAAAGAGTACATATTTGAATATCAAAAGATAGATATTTAAATTAATGAAAGAATAGATGTTGAATATTGAAAGATAGAAGTTTAAATTAATGAAATAATATATGTTATAATATCGAAAGGATATATGTTTTAATTAGTGAAAGAATAGATGTTTAAATGAATGAAATAATAGATGTTAGAATATTGAAAGATATATATTGAAACATGGATGCTTAAATTAATGAAAGGATAGATGTTTGAATATCAAAATATTGTTGTTTCAGTTTGAAAAGGTATATTGATCTACTAATTTTAAAGGTTGAACTTACATCTAAAAAGGTAGATGTGATTTATAGGTTAAAATTATAACTTAAGAAGTATATTTTTTTAGGGAAAGATATACTTATTAGATTAATTGGTTAAGGAAAGTGGCCTAATAATTACTTAATGGATTAAGAGTATGGACTGTTAATTGGTTAAGAAAATTTACTTGTTAAGTACTTGATTGATTAAAAGTATGAGCTCTTAATTGGTTAAGGAAATTGGTTTGGATAAGCACTTAATTGATTAAGAGTATGTGCTCTTAATTGGTTATGGAAATTGGTTTTGATAAGTGGTTGATTGATTAACAGTATGAGCTCTTAATTATTTAAATTAAATTATTCTTATTTATTGATGTTACTGATACATTAGACCTTTAGAGAGATGTTATTCCTTTTAAAATATTATAAGAAAGAACCTATCCTTAAAGGAATGAATGTAAAACATTTTTGAGGTATTACGGGATCCCCTCATGATTTATGTAACATGGATTAAAAGAACAATTTATGGTGGAGACTTGAGAACTATGGGGTTCTTATGCATTGTATTGGCATATGTTTGGGGGAAAATGAATTATGGGATTCCTTTGTATTGAGATAACTAAATTTATGCAATAAAGAAATATTTGAGGCTATGTTTTCTTATAAGAATTTTTTCCAAGATATATGAGGTGTTATGTGTTCTTAAATATCTTTTTCTGTAATCTTACATTAAATATATCTTAGGTAAATGGAATATATGTATCTTGTACTTGTTGATTAAAGATTTATGATGTTATTTTTGGTAAGTTATCATGTTAGTGGTATTGGGAATCTTATCCTAGTTAGTAAAAAAGACTTTTATTCTTTTGATTTAGAGAGAGAGTTGAATAAGGCATTATGGGGTCCCTTTAAGAAGGAAAATTTGGATAAACCTAGTTTTATAACTTCTCCTTAATGACCTATGTGCAGTATGCATAGTATACCTACACAAATAAATTTATATATGGTATGGAGATGGGTGTACTAGGAAATATTATATAACCTACATGCAGTATGTGTAATATACCTACATAGGCAAATTTTTGCATGGTATGAAGATGGGCATACCCTTTAACAGATAAAAAGAATAAGTGAGTTCCTCACAAAGATGAGATATATAACTTATTTGTAGTTACGCTTAGTACACCTATGTAGATG
Organism: Wollemia nobilis; assembly: GCA_028583015.1. Taxonomy (NCBI): domain Eukaryota; kingdom Viridiplantae; phylum Streptophyta; class Pinopsida; order Araucariales; family Araucariaceae; genus Wollemia; species Wollemia nobilis. Next base: position 3,072,133 of record JAQPPZ010010853.1, read on the forward strand.
GGCTTATGCATGGTGTAGGGATGGGCGTACACCTTCATAGAATGATGTATGTAAGGTGGGGTGATATAGATCCCTAGAAATTACAAAAAAAAAATCTCTCAAGTTGGTTGGATTTTTGGGTTGTTATATTTGGCATCAAAGTTGTAGTTCATAGTATTAGATGCTTCCGTAAGGGAACTCTAGGTACAATGGAATAGAGACTTCCTTGGAATGTGCTATAGGTTTAGGTATCTTCATATTCAGGCCCCTACTTAGTTATAATCTAAATTCAGGAAGATATTGAACTACCAATTGCTTTAAAATCAGAACTCATAGTCATAGGACTATAAGCTTCCCTAGATAAAATCTAGGTATGACAAACTAGAAGCTTCCTTGGATAAGCTAAATATTTCTTAAGGATTGATCCTAGAAAAGGAAATTTTACTCGTGTATAGTATCTTATGTAAAGAAAGCATAACCTTAGCCATCAACAAATGAAATATAATGAAATGAGTTAGTCTACAAATATAAAAAAAACTAAACATATTTTTGTTATGATTAAGCAGAATGGAACCTTGTAGCAAGGCATGAGTGATCCATATTATTACCAAGAAGGTAATAATGGTCATAACTAAGATGGCCTTGTGGGAATACAAGTATGAAAATGATAATTATAGATCTAAGTTTGTTATTAGAGATACAACTAACCTTTAGAAAGTACAATTAAAAGTAATTGTAGCTTATCCAACTCCTTGATGTGGTAAAGATAAATGACATCAAGATAAGGAGGATAAGAAGAGGTTATTCTCAAAATCTAGGGCTAGCTAGACATGATAATACTAAAGCTAGACCCTAAAGGAAAATTTTGGAAGAAATTTCAATAGAGGTAAAAAACCTCACAAATGTAGTTAGTTACTATAAGAACAATTTATTAACATATGGAACAGGTGAACCAATGAAAGCAATGATTATAAATCATTAATTGAATTCCCAAAATAAAAATTCTAAGGTATATAGGAGGAATATCTTGCTACAAAATATCTTATAGTTAAAAGCTCATATAAAGGTAGAGCTAGCCAAGGACCTGAAGAATATTAGGGTATCTAAATTGATTGATATAATCAACCAATGTATGGTTGTACAAATTGGAAATGTATCCTTTTTATTGAGGAATTACTCATTAGTAACCCAAAATTAGGGTTACTTTTCATGTGTGTGATACAAATTTTTGAATGATGGAATAACTTCAAAGCTAGTAATGAAAATTTAGAGGAATGGTCTTGTTCAAGGCCTTAAACAATGACCAGGATGGAATTCTATATTGTTATATAAATATTCCTCATAACAAGTGGAATTCACTGTCTAAGAGACTTTTAATTTTTCTTATAACCATAACGAAGGAAGGTTCCCAAGCAAGTAGGCTTTGGAAAGGTTCTAAGAAGTGTAGCTTAGACTGTGATAGATATATCTGGTGGTGTTCTGAACATTAAATGGTTCTCTTTACTTATTATGAACACTAATCATGGTAAGATTTTTTAGGTACATAAATTCATCTTGGGAGAAAACCTTAAGATAAAGAACAGGGTACATCTACTCAAGATCAAGATATTGAAGAAGGCATATAGCAATTTGACTTGAAATCACATGGACTTAATGGATAAAGTTAGGAAATCCAATCTCAATATGAGTAATGCAAAAAAAATTCAAGAAAAAATGGAAGAAATGTTGAAGAGAATAAGATTTTGGCTTAGGAATGGACTCTTATGCTTTAAATATTGGATATTTTTATCCAAAATTAGTAATCTAAGGTAATGCATTATGCAGAAAGTGCATAGTTTTCTTATTTCTCTTACTTTGTAGGTACAAAGATGCAGGAAAATAGGAACAAGGCCTCCTTCTAAATAGATTTGAAAAAGGATGTTATTGTTTTTGTTGCTCAAAGTGTAGAATTATATCTCACATAGAGTAAGAATAGTATTAATATTATCGAGGAATGATGATATTTTATTTAACTTAATGAAATAAGATAGACATTATCCTTTCTTATCTAAGTATGTATTGCAATAACATTTTTGTTGCAAGGAAACCCACGGACTATGCTTATTAGCCCAAGGGGGGTAGTATGTCATACCTCACCTTGGCATGACATTTTCCTAATAGACTATCCATTGGTAAATGACTATTTAATACCTAGTTATGATGCATTTAATTGATTGAATTAATTAATTCTTATTATGTCCTTTGTTTGAATCAATTAAATTAGAAAAATAATCTATTACTGTTAATACTCCTTTGTTTGAAATAATTAATTGAAAATTATAATTAATTAAGAGTTATAGTATTTCTTGATTGAGCTAATTAAATAATTAATTATAATTATTTAATTAGCTCAATCAAGAAATACTATAACTCTTAATTAATTAGAATTTTCAATTAATTATTTCAAACAAAGGAGTATTAACAGTAATAGATTATTTTTCTAATTTAATTGATTCAAACAAAGGACATAATAGGAATTAATTGAAATTTCATTCTATGTTTTGGAATATAGTAAATTAATTTGATTTTGGATATATATATATATATTTGCAATTGTTATTGTGGGCCAAATTAACAGATTAAGATATTTTGAAAAATAAAAAAATATTTATTATATCCATATATCTATCTTGGTCATCTTGAGTGGATAGACCATTAAAGTTGGTAGATAGTATTTTATGTTTGGTAGTTGGAGCTTTTATTGAAAGGAGAAGTTTAGCTTCTTGGTAGATAGATGGATTCATATTTATGACACATCAAAATATAGAAGAGAAGATCATTAAAAGGGGCTTCCAAAATGAAATGGAATGGCTTGATCTTTGTAAAAATTGGAAGAGGAGGACCTATTGAAGTGAGGATGGCTCGATAGTGAAGGAGAGGAAATCATAGGGGCTATTCAAGTTGGAAACCACCTGAAGAAATTTATAAGTTTGGAATTATTTATTTCACAACTATGTTCTTTTATGTATAAGTGTAGTACTAAAACTAGGCTATGTCAAAGAGCTTTGAGATACCTGTTTTCTTCATTAAAATATATGTTTTTACATGGCTCAATCCTCTTCACATCATCTTCACATGATATTGTTTGCTTATGTAAGTGATCACATGAGCATGACCACCCCTCTCTTTGAGAGAACCCTATTACTAGCTGAATATGCTACCTCTTGGCCTCTATTCAAGACACACAGAAGTAAATTGTTTCTTTGAGGTAAAGACTCTCTAGAATCGTATAGTTGCATTCAGTTATGCCACCACCCTTTGGTAGAATAGTTAGCACCAATTAATTGAACCATAAGGAAACACCCCCCTTGTTTTCTTCTTTAAATATTTGTTTCTACATAATTTTTAACCTTAGTATTCTTCGGGTTATTACAAAATAATTAGAATTTTAGCCTTAGTATACCAGCAAGAAAGTAATATAATGATATAGCTTATTTAAATTATTCTATATTTCTATTTGAACATGCCCAATACTCTTTTAATGTTACCTTTCACTCTAAATTTTTATATGAGAGAGTTTAAAACATTGTAGGACATAATGAGTGTCATGGTCATAGTCATTACTTATGTAACAGTGCACCATTTTTTTGAAACATTAATTTTTATTAGTACCATTTATTTTATTGACATAAACCTATACATTTCTTTAAGATGCATTTACCAAAAGTGATATTTTATTAGAGTGGTAGTAATAGCTTATAATTTCTTTTTATGTTGTAAATGTGTAGTCCTTAATTTCTTTTTATGTTGTAAATGTGTAGTCCTTGGGAAAATCAACCAAAAATAAAAAAATTCCTCAATGGAATGTTTATCTTGACAAAAAAATAACAAATATTGCAACCTCTCCCATGAGTATATTTTGTATACTGGTCCTTATGAAACATTCAATGAGGTCAATTATTTATAATTCACACTCCAAAAAATTAAATTTCTTTGACTCACTAGCATAGATTCTTTTATAGATAAAATATTTGTACCTCTTCCATTTTACCAAATGATCTTTTTAATCATCTTGTTGGATATGCACTAAATTTCTCAAATCACCACACTTATCACAAGTAAACAAAAAATCAATTATAATATAAAGACCCTCATATTTATTTTTTTGGATAAAGAAAAGAAGAAATAAAAAATTTACTCAATTAAATATATAAATATCAAGTTACACACAATTGTTTATTTAAACATAACTCTTATAGTATAAGTTGAATTCCACATGATATCGATAACTAATTTGCTGATATTTTTTCTATTACGTGTTCAATTATGCTAAGGTTTCAAAGGCCCTTTGGGAGATTGTAATTCTTGAATATGCTTGTTTAAATTTATCATATAATTATATCTATATGGAATCCATATAATTTTTAGGTATAGAATCCTTAGGCTATGTTGGGGTTATATTGGCTTTTAACACATATTTTGTCCTTTCTAATGGGTAATTTTTCAAACTCCAAAAATCTTTAATATTTTTGTTTTATGTCATGTGATATTCTACCCTATGAGGAAGTCATCAATTATATTGGGATACAATTTCTTCTAAGCGAATCCTTTCTTTAAAATTTATTTATACCATCGATATGCTAAAATTGAGAGCTCTATAGTATCAATAACCATCCCATATGCTTTTACAATACACATAATCACCTTCCCAATAACTCTTGTGTCATATTTTTATCAATATTGAATTTCTAGCACTTACCACAATAAAATCATGTTAAATTACTTTCCTCATCTCTAATTTTATATTTCATTTTTGTAAGATATAGGTGTACTATCAACTCCTAAAAACAACAAAGATGGTCTCAATATTTTGTACTAGTATAATATTTGAAGAAGTTGAGCTTCTTTTTTCCTCAAAATTATTTTCATAAAAACTTTGTATAATTTTTTCATATGGAAATAGGCATAAATAATCAATGCATGTGAAATTTTTGGAGCATGGATTTATGTCCAAAAATACCCTAGAATGCTGAAAAATCTACTTTTGATCCTAAATATTATAAAAGGTATAATTTTGTACTCAAGACCTCATTGTAATACAACCAAATGCATTGGAAAGTTGAGAGGAAGAAATAGCATTTTGTGTACATTTCCATATCAACTACATGGAAAAAATTCTTTGGAGACTAAAAAATATAAAGTAAAATATTTACGAGAAACATTAATTTTCTATTTTAGATAATCATAGCCAAAATGAATCTCTAGCCATGTTGAAACATCAATAAAAGATAAAAAAATAGCAAAAGACAAGTCATATGTATGTGATTTTCATTTATTATGTACTTTGTAACTTATGGAAGATGAACCACCACATTTGCATTTGGGAGACCTTCCAAATTTATTATGGTTGATTTCCAAAGATGTGCTCCTAATTATAAAAATCATAAGTAACAGATACAATGTTATAGACTCACATCTCTTCTTAGAGATTGCTTTTATTATACTTTATTTTCTAAACAATGTGAGCACTATGTTATTCTAGCTTATATTTCTATATTTTAAATTATTACAATATGTTATTTCTAGATTGCATTCTTTCTTGATATTCCTTAACTTAAAATTTCAAGTTTCAAATTAGTGGTATCAGACTGACATAAATTTTGGTATTGAACATGGTATTCCTCTTATTATCTCCCTTATCATTCCAAATGATCTTAAATAGGTACTAGAATGTACAATACTAAGATAGTCGATGCTTTCAAGAAGATGTTAAATTAGCAGAGCAAGATGATGCACCAATTTCCTCAAATTATTCAATGGTTTCTTACTGCAAATTTTGCAACCTCATTTTCATGATCTCTCGCTGCCTTGGGACCATTTATTTATCTCAAATCTTTAACATGTAGATGATTTTTTATGTTCCTAATTTTAAAAGAAAAGTTAATATTCTTACCCTAGAAATTGATTGAATTAGTTATCTGTATATTTCTATATAAATAAATTCACTAATGATGACAAAATCACTTTTACACTCTAAAGGCTTCATTACCTATTTGAAATTGGTGGGAAGCATATTATAATAGGATTAAGGAGGAGATGAAGATGAATAAGTAGTGTTCTTATAGGACCATTTCATGGATGTTGTCAAGGAAGAATATTACTAAATGGGAGCATATAATGTCCAATACATATAATGGAAATAATTGTATCAATGTAAAAACTACTATGTTCAATATTAATAATTGTATAAATGTAAAAACTAGTATGTTATATTATATTAATTATTTCTATTTTATGATAATGAAACTAAGTATTTGAGATACCAAAAAGCATTGAATCCTTAATTACCTAGTAGGATACAAAAACACAATTGAGAGGACATAGAACTCATCAAATTCAATATATTAGAGATACATAAATTTACTGTCAGGTTGGAGTAGAAATACAAAATTACAAATTGAAAAGGACCAAATTACATAAACTAGAAAACTAAGTACCATCTGAAGGAAGGCAAAAGAGATACTTCAAAAATTCAAGACAGTGTGTTTTACCAAAATTAGAATTGGAAGTAGAAGAAAAACTCTTAAGAAAAATATTATTAAACACTAACTTTATCCAATGGTGTGTTATAATAATATTAATGAAAATATGATGGATGTGTTTTGAGAAATTTAGTCATTGTTTGTTGGGTTACAACCTTTTATATCAACTTTACCACTACCTATATATCCATAAGCTAAGGATAGAGGGAATTAGAGTATGGTACATTAACTAAATGTGACTATTACTACCACATATGTTGCACCAAAAAAAACAAAAAAATTAACCACAAGAGGAGGAACACTTGTCTCACCCACAAACATGGGTAAAGGGTAAGCCATTAAATTGTATTTATGTTAGTGCTAGTCAAAATAATTTAATTCATATTTAGATTGTAAAGGATTTAAATATGTCTATCACACCACATACATAACCATATCATTTTGGATGGTTACAATAGAAGGATATTCATTCATATCACTTAGTATTGGATGTTATTTAATACCATCAAACTCTTCAAATATGGAATTTTATGTCATGTAGTGCCCTTGGATATTTATGATGTGATTTTGGGCCAACCACTCATATGGATGATGCATGGCATATATACCTCCTAACCCCGAAGTTTCAACACCATTATTAGAGGTCAATGATTTAGGACACCAAATGTATCTTCTCCTACTCTTTTTTCCTTAATTAGTGCCAAACAATAAAGGAAGATGATCTCCAAAATAAAAAAAATCACTATGTTAATGATCAAGCTACAAAGGAGGAGAATTATTTCTACATTGATTATAGGATTTGCATATTAGAAACATATGGAATATATTGTAGTAGTATATAATGACTTATTCAAGTTACCTATTGTGGTTCTACTTCATTGCAAATAAAGCATTTCGTTGATTTTATTATTGATTCATTAGGATTATATTTTTATGTAACAATTTGTTACACTCTATTATTTTTTAATTTTGCTCTTTCTTTATTTTCCTTACCTTAAAATTCTATATTTTGAATCATATATTAAATATGAATATGAATAGCATTCATAATATAAGGTCAAACTATAAATGCTTCTAAAAAATGATGTTAATAAAGATGATTTTGAAGGTGATTTTTAAAATTATTTTGAAGATGATTTTATATTCTCTCTTTGTATTATGATTTTGATATGCAATGCACTATCCAAGTTTACCATACTTAAGGATTAAAAATACAAAGTACAAAAAAGATAAAAGTGATGTCTATAATGATAGATTGTTCTCAAGACATAAGTGATCAAATCCATAAATAGACACTTGTTGTGATACCAATAATTTGCATAGTATTAGTAATGGTAATGACTATAATAATGTTGTTATTAATGAAGATAATCTTGTGTAGTTATTCTAATGTTGTTCTTTATGGTAATCTCCATCTTGAAACCTAAGATGAAGAAATTTTTATTGATGTTTATTGTATTATTCATCACCACATTGATAAGGACATCCTCAATTAGAGTGATGATGATATTGGGTTCTTTGAGAGTCATGCCAAAGGCATACATTCATAAATCATAAAAAGAATGAAATGTGATAGAAAATATTTAGGGAGTAATGAGAAATGAATAACAAATCCCACAAATCCAAGCATAAGGCCAAAGAATGAAGGTATTGGTTATAATTACCAAGTATCAATGAATGTTTTTGTAAAAGGTGAAACTTGTGTGATATATATACCCTTTGTGAGAGTATTCATGTAGTCATTGTGGTCAAGTAGATTATGTTAGGGGAAAATATTGGGATCTACACACACTTTTATGATTAAAAAATCATTTTATTGAAAATTATTGACAAAAATACCAATAAAATACATGAAAAATATGGATAGATAGAAGTCATGGAATGAGATAAACTAAAGAAACATATTAAAATTATTGTACAAGAGATAATTCCCCTCTCAAGAGGATAAGATAAATTGTGATTGTCGTTGAACGGTATCATACTTTATTTGTGTACTTGGAGAAGGTTAAAGAGATTCATACAAGTGGTTAGTGGTTTTCTACATGAAAACACTTTATTGAGATTGGTTAGGGATCAACCATGAGAAAATCCTTTATTGATATAGTTGTGGATTGGGCACTTTAAAACCCTTAGTGATAACTAAATTATTATGGATTAGTTACTCTAATACCCTTAGTTGTGCAAATAAATAAAAGCTTACATTGAGATACAATGTAGATTTTTAAATATATGGATGATGAAAATATATTTAGGACTGTATATAGAAAATTGGACAAATTATTCTATTGATTGGAAACCTACCACAAAAATGAAATATTTTATTCAAGAAAAAGAATATTTCAAGATAGATTCAAGGGGATTATATACTTGTAATCCCAAAAAGTAAAGAATAAATCATATATATGTATTATTACATGTGATGACATGGTGGTGTAGTTGTTATTGTTTGTTTTTTTGGTATATGATGTGAAAAAGTCTACTCCTATATTGGTATGAATTATCTCATATAATGTTATCAATTTTTCAATCTTATATGATGTGTTCTGATGGTATTTTATTTTGTACAGTGGTCTAGCCTATATAGTAAATTTTAATGATTTATATTTCACAATGATTAATGATCTTTATTGTTACAATTTTTTTTGTAATTATAAAGTTTTGAGTCTAATTAAAGTTTTGGAAGAGTGTCTTCATGTAGGTCATAAGCCTCATGCATCATGTATTAATTATTTTCTTCAACTCATAATTATATATGAAAGCCAATTCTTTTTATGAGATTATTTTCTATGATATGTTGGCTTATTTATTTTAATATGTAAATCTCAAATTTTTTAAATACTATGACATTTTTCATTTGACCTTTTTACTTTAAATACAAGGGTATAGAATTCTATGACCTTGTATTTAAAATTAAAATAACATTTTTTTTTAGAATTGAAATTTGAGTATTCTTTTTTTAGTACATAAATATCTTAAAAAATAATCATTATAAAACTATGATTGATAAGGAAGTTATTCCTACTTTTCACATGCAAGTCCTGTTATTAAGATTTTGTTTCTAGATTGTAAGTTGACTTTTATTAAGATTTTGCTTCTATATTGTACAAACAAAATCTAGAAAAATGTTCATGTAGTAATTATGGTAGGTCATGTTAGGGGAAAATGTTGGGATCTACACACATTTATGATTAAAAAACCATTGTATTAACAATTATTGAAAACAATAAAAAAAGACCAATAAAATGCATTCAAAAAATGGATAGATAGAAGTCATAAAATGAGATAAACTAAAGAAACATATTAAGAGTATTTTACAAGAGATAATTCCCCTCTCAAGAGGATAAGATAAATTGTGATTGTGGTTGAAGGGTGTCATGCTTTTTTTTTGTGAACTTGGATATGGTTGAAGAGAATCATACAAGTGGTTATGGGTTGTCTACATGAAAACACTTTATTGCGATTGGTTAAGGGTCAACCATGAGAAAATACTTTATTGATATAGTTGTATATTAGGCACTTGAAAACGCTTAGCTATAACTAGAATGGTTATGGATTAGTCACTCTAATACCCTTAGTTGTACAAACAAACAAAAACTTACATTGAGATACAATATAGATTTTTAAAGAAATGGATGATGGAAAGATATTTAGGATTGTACAGACAAGATTGGATAAATTATTCAATTGATTGGAAACCTACCACAAAAATAAAAAATGTTCTTCAAGAATAAAAATATTGCAAGATAGATTCAAGGGGGTTATATTATTGTAACCCCAAAAGGTAAAGGAGAAATCATATATAGGTATTATTAGGGGTGATGACATGGTGGTGTAGTTATTTTTTGTTTTTTTGGTATATGATGTGGTAAAGTCTACTCCTATCTTGGTATGAATTATCTCAAATAATGTTATGAACTTTCCAATCTTAAGTGATGTGTTCTAATGGTATTTTATTTTGTAGGTAATCTTATCTATATAATAAATTTTAATGATTTAACCTTGATAATGATTAATGATCTTTCTTAGTACAAAATTGTGTAATTATAATATTTTGAGTCTAATTAAAGTTTTAAAAGTGTAGGTCATAAGTCTCACGCATCATGTATTAATTCTTTGCTTGAACTCATAATTATACATGAAGGCCCAATCCTTTTTATGAAATTATTTTTTTATAACATGTTGGCTTTCAATATGTATATCTCAAATTTTTAAAGTACTTTTATAATTTTGTATAAAAAACCCAATTCGTTATAAAATCATGTTGAGTCATCCACAAGTAATCACGAATGTCCAACTTTGTCATTGAAATATTACGGATAAAAAGCTTAATTCAACCTCGATTTCTTTATAAAAAACTATTGATAAATAAAGTTGTACATCACAAATATCTCAAATAAGACGGACATAATCAGATAAACACATTCTCCATTAAAAGACCTACGCCTTTGTAACTGCTAAAAACTGTTTCGGACTTATACTTCAAGAATGTCGTCCTGTCATTTAAATTTATAATCCTTGCAGTCATAATTGAGTTCTATAAACTTAAATTGTGAAATTTCCATTCATATGTAAACAGTGCTGAATCGTATTTCTGAAAGAACATTTTCTATTTCAATAGCCTTCACAAAAGCACCAGATTGAGCCTTAACTCCACATTGCATAGAGGCGAACCCCTCTCTCTTTGGAATTTATGGACGTCTAAAGAAAAAAATCATATGATTCTATGTAGTTGAACAGTGTCAGAATAGGAAAAAAATTTGAAAGAGCTTGTATTTATTTCATAGAAAGACCGATTTTAAAATTACATTTGTTTTTTTAATTGAAAATTGAGTATTTATTGAGTACTTAAATATTTTAAATAAGAATCATTATAAAACTGTGATTGACGAGGAAGTTATTCCTACTTTTCACATGTAACTCCTGTTATTACTTTTCACATGTAACTCCTGTTATTAAGATTTTCTTTCTAGATTGTAAGTTGACTTATATTAAGATTTTGTTTCGTTTATAGTCATTATGGTAGGTCATGTTAAAGAAAAATGTTGGATCTACACACTTTTATGATTAAAAAACTATTGTATTAACAATAATTGATAAAAAGAGAAAAAAAACGAATAAATACATGCAAAATATGGATAGATAGAAGTCATGAAATGAGAGAAACTAAAGAAACATATTAAGAGTATTGTACAAGAGATAATTCCCTCTCAAGAGGATAAGATAAATTGTGATTGTTATTGAAGGGTATCATGGTTTGTTCTGTGTACTTGGAGATGGCTGAAGAGAATCATACAAGTGGTTAGGGGTTGTCTTTATGAAAATACTTTATTGAGATTGGTTAATGGTCAATCATTAGAAAATCCTATATAGTTGTGGATTAGGCACTTGAAAACGTTTAGTTATAACTAGAATGGTTATGGATTAGTCACTCTAATACCCTTAGTTGTACAAACAAAAACTTAAATCAAAAGACATTTTAGATTTTTAAATAAATTAATGATGGGAAGATGTTTAGGATTGTATAGATTTTTTTTTGAAAAAATTGAAAAAAACTTGTATTAAAACATTGATCAGTTACAATTGGGATAAGACACATCCCAGCCGAAAACAATGAAAGCACATGATTACAAGAGAAGAGGAAGATTTGCACTGGATCCAAATCTCTTGAACCAATACCAAGCTAGTTGAGAGAGTTGATAGATCTATTACAACAACTTATCGCGAAAACACGCAGCAAACACCAACTTCACCTCTGTCCGCGAAAAAGCTACAAGTCGCGAAATCGCGACACAAGACTCCTCTGACCGCAAAAAAGTCAACCTGTCGTGAAATCGCGACAAAAATCCATCCTTGGCCGCGACGGAGCAACATGTCGCGATATCGCGACAAAAATCCACCAGCGGCCACAACGACGCAACACGTCGCGAAATCGCGACAACTTTCCTCCAGCGGCCGCGACGGCGTAACATGTCGCGATATCGCGACAACTTTCCTCCCTTGGCCGCGACGGCGCAACATGTCGTGATATCGCGACAATTTTCCTCCCTTGGCCGCGACGGCGCAACATGTCGCGATATCGCGACAACTTTCCCTCGACGGCAGCGACGGCACAACATGTCGCGAAATCGTGACAACTTTCCTCCCTTGGCCGCGACGGCGCAACATGTCACGATATCGTGACAACTTTCCCTCGATGGCAGCGATGGTGCAACATGTCGCGATATCGCGACAACTTTCCTCCCTTGGCCGCGACGGCGCAACATGTCGCGATATCGTGACAACTTTTCCTCGATGGCCGCGATAGCGCAACATGTCGCGATATCGCGACAACTTTCCCACATCGGCCGCGACAGCGCAACATGTCGCGATATCGCGACAACTTTCCCTCGGTGGCAGCGACGGTGCAACATGTCGCGATATCGCGACAACTTTCCTCCCTTGGCCGCGACGGCGCAACATGTCGCGATATCGCGACAACTTTTCCTCGATGGCCGCAATGGCGCAACATGTCACGATATCGTGACAACTTTCTCGCATCGGCCGCGACAGCGCAACATGTCGCGATATCGTGACAACTTTTCTCCAGCAGCCGTGATGACGCAACATGTCGCGATATCGTGACAGCTTTCCGCCAATGGCCGCGATGGCGCAACAGGTCACGAAATCGTGACAAAAACCACCCTTAGCTTTTTCATTGATCATTGTCTCAAGGATCTTTCAAGGCCCTGCCTAATCACCTCATCTTCAATAGGCATGTCACTGTGCAGCTGCACCCCTACCTCTTTCGCAACACCCATCTTAGCCAGGAAATCGATCGCTTTGTTTAAATCTCTGCTCACATATACTGGAATCACATCATCTAATTCCCTCCATAATTTCTTGATTTGAGAGACCAGAATCCTCAACCTCCAAGCGTTCAACGAAAAGTTCCTCATGCAGTCTAGAGCTCCAACCAGAATTTGAGAATCAGATTCAAGAATTATCCTCCTGTGACCCTGAGTAATTGCCCAAATAGAGGCAGATTTGATAGCAATGGCTTCTGCTTCATTATTTGTGGCTCTACCCAAACCCTGCAGTTCCCAATAAAGCACTGATCCCTCATGATTTCGGCAGACCACGCCAATACCGGTGCTACCCGGATTGCCCTTTGCAGCTCCATCAGTATTGATTTTAATCCAGCCTTCTAGGGGTGATTTCCAACTGGTTCTATTATGTCCCTCTCGTTGGTCAACTCCCTCTTCCATTGGCCCAGGAACAACCTGAGTTTCCTCTTTAGCGTAGACGGCAACAGTTTACGTGACTTTGCTCCAGATGACCTGCCAAACTCCATCTAGCGAGGAAAAGGTTTCTCTAAAAATTCTAGCATTTCTCTCCAACCACACTTGCCACCAAATGAAGTATAAACCAAGCTCCCACCCAATTTGAAGAGCTTTGGATGTAAATCTACCCCGCTTCCATCTTTCCCAAATATTAGTCCGATTCATGTCACCATTAACCTGGATTTTATAATGGGAGAGCCAGCGCTTCCAAATCTGACGCGTGAAAGGGCACTCAAACATCAGGTGATCAGTTGTTTCTTCGTTCTTGTGGCATAAAACACATTGAGAAGGGCCGATGATTCCTCTACATCTGAGATTGTCAAAAGTGAGAATACCATTGTGCATAAACTGCCAAGCAAAAAAGTTTACTTTCGGCCAGCCCTTAGAGTGCCAAATCTTTCTCCAATCCTCAATCGGAAAAGAATGGGGGGGAGGGTCTGGGAGGATCTTGTCATATCCATCCTTCATTGTATAAACACCAAGGCTCCCATAGCCCCAAGCTAATTCATCCTCCTCGTCTCTCCCTGTGAGAAACCTTTCTGTCAAGATTTTGGTTAAGATGGGTGCCAACTCCGGGGGGATTGGAATTGGCCACTCCTCCAACCTCTTAAACTTCTTAAACTTATACTCCCCCAGCTGAGAAGTGTTGAAATAACTTTCAATTTGGACCCAACCCATGATTTCTATGGCAGATTTTATTGGAAGTAACTCGGGGAATTCAACAATGATGGGTGGGTACTGATCCCAAGAATCGGTCCAGAAACGGGCCTTCTCCCCTCTCCCCACTTTCCAAAATAGCTGATCTTTAATAAACTGAGATCCTAGCTTGAGAGCCTGCCACACTAAGGATCCAGTACCATCCAGAGGGAAACGGCCCACCTCATTGGGGTTAACTTGACCCAAATATTTACTCGTTAGAATTCTATTGAATAAGGAAGTTGGTTGGGAAATCCACCTCCAGTACAACTTTCCAGCCAAGGCTTGATTATTTAACTTGGATCCTCTCAGTCCCAGCCCACCTTTTACCTTGGGGTGGGTGACTTTATCCCAACCCACTAAGGCCCACTTTCTTTTTCCTTTAGCTCCTTCCCACAAAAACTTCCTAGCCATCCTGTCCAACTCTTTCCATATTGTAAGCGGGGCAGCCAGGATAGAAAATTTGTAGATTGGCATGGCTTGAATGACTGACTGTAAGAACGTTAATCTGCCACCATAACTTAACCACTTGTGAGACCAGTGATTAATTTTGTCCTTGATACACTCCAGCATATTCCTCCAAGTGTCTAATTTCAGCCTCTTGAAGTGCAAGGGGATACCCAAGTAAACCACAGGGAGAGAAGTCCTAGTGAATCCCAGGATTTCTAAAATTCTGTTATGAAGCCTTTGCTCCAGATTAAAAAAGACCACTTTGGATTTCTTGTCATTAATGACCTGTTGAGTAGCCCTGAGATAGACATTAAGAGTATCCCTAATCGTTCTAGCTTCCCTGATGCTGGCTACTCCCATCAAACCAGTGTCATCCACAAACTGCAGGTGCGATACAACTTCATCCCCCACCCTAATACCCAATAATCTGCCTTGTTGTCTTCTCCTCGAGAAAAGTCTGCCAAGACCTTCGACGAGAATGAGAAAAAGATAAGGGGAACAGGGGATCCCCACAGCGCAGACCCGAGAAGCTCCAAAAGGTTGCGAAGGAAGGCCCTTGATAAGCACGAGAGTAAGTCGGGGAAGAGACACAGCTCATGATCCACTCAATCCAGCCTTGAGAGAAGCCGAAGGCTGCCATCATTTTAGCTAGGAGGCTCCATTCAACCCTATCATAAGCCTTTGACATATCCAATTTAATGAACATCCCTTTATTACCAGAAGTGTGCATTGAATGGATTGCTTCTTGGGCCACAACCACCCCATCCAGAATCTGTCGTCCCTCAACAAAGCCTCCTTGCTCAGAGGAGATAATGTTGTGAAGAAGAGGTTTTAGGCGCTCAGCCATTACCTTTGTGAGTATTTTGTACACCACATTACATAAGGCAATAGGCCTATAATCTGAAATATGAACCCCCTCCTCCCCTTTTGGAATCAAGGTAATGAACGTGTGGTTTATAGCTTTAAGCATTCTCTTATTTTCTCTGGATTCTTCAACAACAGCCCTTACATCTTCCTCTAAGCAGTCCCAGAAAGCCTGAAAGAACTCAATTGGGAAGCCATCTGGACCGGGAGTTTTACCGGTGCTCATTCCAAAGACCACGATTTTCAATTCATCCCTATCAATGGGTTTGAGGAGGGCCTGATTTTCATCCTCCGAAATAATAGCAGGTATGACTAGAAATAACTTCATTTTGGGCCTCTACATCTTGAACCACACTTTCCTTAAAAAGCTTTGAAAAATAATCCATAGCATGGGAATGAATACCTGGAAGAGTATCAAAGGAATGACCGTTCTCATCTTGAAGGGCCTCCATCTTATTCATCTGTCTTCGAGCACAAGCGATCCGATGAAAGAATTTTGTATTTCTATCCCCTTCTAATAACCAGGAAGTTCTTGCTCTCTGTTTCCAATAGATCTCCTCCTGGTTGTCAATGTCCTCAACCGTAGAACGCAAGGCATCATCCTCAACTTTGAGCTGATCAGTTATTACTCCTTCTCTAAACTATTTTTGGACCTCATCCCAGTGGGCCACCAACGGAGCTCTTTGGGTCCGGAAGTCAGATTTATTAGAACGCCTCCAATACTTCAAGCGAGATTTGACATATTGAAGTTGTTTGTGGATTCTAAACATAGCTCTCCCATAAGTTGGGCGGCCCTCTTCCCACCACTGTGGAATTTTCTCCCGAAGTTCTTCTTTTTGAAGCCAAAAATTCTCAAATCTGAAAGGTTTGTGATGGATCCCCATCCTAGTCCCGCTTTCCAACAGAATAGGACAGTGATCAGAAACAGGGCCTGCCAAAATCTGAAAATTGATATTCCATTTTACAAACACCTCCTCTGAAAGCAAAAAGCGATCTAGCTTCACCTTCCTACTATGGGGCTCCCGCATTTTATTAGTCCAAGTGAAGTTATTGCCAGGACATTTAATGTCCACTAAGTGCAAAGCCTGGACTTGAGCAATCATGAACCGGTCCCCTGGATCCAAAAGAGGTGATCCCCCTTCCTGGTCTCTAGAAGATAATTTAGCGTTAAAGTCCCCCGCTATAATCCAGTCTATATCTTCCCTTGATGCTCGCATGTCATGCACGACCTTTCACTGCCGCCTTTGACCCTCTAGAGTTTGAGAACCATAAAAGTTAGTGACAAGAATGAATTCTGCAGAGACATTATTCCTAAACAGGGAAGTGAGAACACCCCTCCAGGCAAGGTGTTCTATTGCAGACCATTCCAGAGAGTTCCACAGAGTAACAATCCCCCCTGAGGCACCTTGGGCAGCCACATCCATATGACCAGCACCCCTCCAAATTTTGTTGACTATTTTAGACATAAGATCCAAAGACATCTTGGTCTCTTGTAAAAGCAAAAAATCAGTATTGCTATGCTCTAATAATCTTTGAACAACAGATTGATGGGTTCTACTGTTTAAACCCCTCACATTCCAAGATTGTATAATCATGGGTTACCCTAGGAGCAATAAGAGTCAATTGTCCTCACCAATCCTCCCATGATCAATTTGTCTCCCTGGGCTGCTAGCAGCTCCTTATTGGATCTTCTACCAGCTCCATGAGAATTACTATTTTTTGATCTTTTTTCTATCTGGGTTATCCCCAAAGATGGCCTTTCCCTATTTTTCTCTGCTATCCCCATGCGAACATCCTGAGAAACTATCTGCTCCTGGTTATGGACTACTAAGGCACCAGAACACACTGGTTGTGATACCTTAGAGGGATCAACTATCTGCTGAATGACAGGAGAAGATGAGAGGGGGAGTTGCCCAGGGACAACAGAGGTTTCCTTGAAACCCTCCAAGCCCTCCATAGATTGATCCTCTTCATCAACCAATGACTTAAAAATCTCATACCTATTGGCAGGCCTGAGATGAGATTGCTCCTTTCCCTCCTTTTTCTTTGTCTGTATTTTTCTTCTGGGCTGTTCAAAACCCTCTCTCTGAGCTTCCTGGCCCTGACTGGTGCTAATAGGATCTTTATTGGGTGCAGCCTTATCCTCTTTAGGCGAGTTTGGCATTCCTGAGGAGGCCTCCATATTGGCATTCATATTAAGAGGACAAAAACGGGCCAAATGTCCATGCTTGTGGCAAACCCGACATCTAAAGGGTAGGGCCTCATAGTCCAACTGTTGAATCCAGGAAAGACCTGCCAGTTCAATTTCCAACTCTGCCGGCAAAGGCTGGCTCAGATTCATCTCCACACATATTCGAGCATACACCGCCATGCTCCCTTCAATAGTGTCTCTGGCAACACCCAGATGTCTACCAATCGAATTGCCAATCATTGCCAGTACCTGCTCACCCCAGAATTCCATTGGAAGAGCATATAATCGAATCCACACTGGGACAGCAATAGGTTCAACACGAGGATCGAATCCTACCCTCCAGGGTTGAACAAATAGCCCTGTCGGGCCATGGTTTTTCTTCTCCGACTCAAAAGCCTTATTTCTATCGGCCAGAGCCGAGAAGGCGACAATAAAATAACCATTACTAATAAACCACAATGAAAACTCACCGTGGGGCTCCCAGTTCTGGTGGATCCAAGAATGCGAAAGCTCGGGGAAGGGCGAATACCCATGAACTTGCAGATTAAATCATGTCAAGCTCTATAGAGGACTCCTCAACCATGTTGGGATCAATGACGATTTTTGGCCTGGAATTGGCCTGCGGTAAACAACCATTCACACGCCGTGCTGAAGACCTATTCCCAGCAGTCGTGAAGAGCTTTTTATATGCCATCTTTTGGGCTTCGGCATTCTTCGGAGGAGAATCTTCTTTAAACAAATCAGCATAAGAGCTAGTACTTCTTGGAAAAGGAGCCGGAGGAGTCCCCATTGGACCCTCTTGGGGCACCGATCGAACCTTCAGAACCACCGTACCCCAAAGACACCTCTGCAAGCCAGCAGAAGCCAGAGATTTTTCGAAAATCCAGAAACCCTAGTTCAGATTCAAAAATCGCCAGAGCTCATTTTCCCGCTCACCCGGGACATTTTAATGATTATATGTTGTATAGATTAGATTGGACAAATTATTCTATTGATTGGAAAGTCAAACATTTTCTTCGAAAATAAGAATATTGCAAGATAGAATCTAGGGGATTATATTCTTGTAATCCCAAAATGTAAAGTAGAAATCATATATATATGTATTATTAGGGGTGATGACATGGTGGTGTAGTTGTTATTTTTTATTTTTGGTATATAATGTGGGAAAATATACTCCTTAATGAAGAAATCAGATATATATATATTATTAGGAGTGATTACATGGTGGTTAGTTATTTTTTGTTTTTTTTGGTATATAATGTGGTAAAGTTTACTGCTATCTTGATATGAATTATCTCAACTATTGAACTTTCCAATCTTAAGTTATGTGCTTTAATAATATTTTATTTTGTAATATGTTTCAATAGTGATTAATGATCTTTCTTTTGAGTCTCATTAAAGTTTTAAAAGAGAGTTGAGTCTTTGTATAGGTAATAAGCCTCATGTATCATGTATTAATTCTTTGCTTAAACTAATTTTTTTTTAAATACTTAAACCCATAATTATACATTAAGGCCAATTTTTATTAAGGACAATTTTTATGAAATTATTTTTAAATAACATGTTGGATTATTTCTTTCAATGTATATCTCAATTTTTTTAAATACTTTTATAATTTTGTATTAAAAACCCAATTCTTTATAAAATCATGAGTCATCCACAAGGAATCACGAATGTCCAACTTTGTCAATGAAATTTTAGGGAGAAAAAGCTTAATTCAACCTCAATTTATAAAAACTATTGATAAATAAAGTTGTACATCACAAATATCTTAATTAAGACGGACATAATCAGATAAACACATTCTTTATTAAAAGAGCTACGCCTTTGTAACTGCTAAAAACTGTTTCGGAATTATACTTCAAGAATGTCGTACTGTCATTTAAATTTATAATCCTTGCAGTCATCATTGAGTTCTATAAACTTAAATTGTGAAGTTCCCATTCATATGTAAACAGTGTTGAATCGTATTTCTGAAAGAACATTTTCTATTTCAATAACCTTCACAAAAGTACCAGATCGAGCCTTAACTTCACATTGCGTAGTTACATAGAGGCGAACCTCTCTCCTTGGAATTTATGGACGTCTAAAGCAAAAAAATCATATGATTCTACGTAGTTCAGAATATTAAAAAAATAATAATAATAATTGAAAGACTTTGTATTTATTTCATGGAAAAACAGACTTTAGAATAGTATTTGCTTTTAGAATTGAAATTTGATTCTTCTTTTTTTTTAGTACTTAAATAAGAAGTATTATAAAACTGTGAGTGATGAGGAAGTTAGAGTCATGTGAGTGATGAGGAAGTTAGAATACTTAAATAAGAAGCATAATAAAACTGTGGCTGATGAGGAAGTTAGAGTCATGTGAATGATGAGGAAGTTAAAATCATTATAAAATTGTGATTGATTGATGGGAAGTTATTTTTACTTTCCACGTGTAAGTTTTATTATTAAAATTTTGTTTCTAAATTGTAAGTTGATTTTTATTACGTTCTATAACATATTACAAAAAAAAAACTAATATTTCTATTTTTAAAAAACACTTCATACCTCTAATACTTTATACACTTCATACTGTAATTTTTTTCCAAACTCAAAAAAAATTTAATAAAAATAAAATTGTAATTGAACAGCGTCAGATTATCATATAATAAATTACTCAAATTACACCAAAGATAAAGATCACCATGATTTTATAAAATAATAAGACACCTTCTTTATAGAAAATTAAAGATTAAAGTGCCGACAATAAATAAAAATTATAAGTTTATAAAAGTAATAAATAAAGATTATTATATTTTGGTAGAATAATGGGTAGGTAGTTTACTCAGATGTTAAGGTTTGAAATCCTGTGAATAGGTTTCGTCATAACTTAGAGTGCTAACATTCAAGAAAAAAATAAAGTAGATTTTGTTCTATTCATCCTAGATTTCAAATATTTTTTTCTTTTTGTCCTAGATTTCATTGTCGGGTGCTTCTTTTTTAAAGATAGATTTCCCTATTCATTTTCCAGAAACGTGCGTTTTTCCTCGTCCACAACTTTAAAGTTGAAAGCACTTAACTGTTGCGATTTCAAGAATTCCGGAGATTAAATATTTGACCGAAATTCCGGAGCTATGCTACCGCCGTAACAGCTTCTTGTTTTATTCACCACCTTTTTTATTCACCACCTTTTTTTATTCACCACTCTTAGCCTCTTGTATAAAGAAAAGACAAAATGATTTAAATCAATTATTGAGGAAATCACATCACACAATGATTTAATTCAATTGTTGAGGAAATCACATCAAAGCAACTAAGATGAAATGATTTAATATTGTCGTTGAGGAAATCACATCAAAGCATGAGATAAAATTATTTAATCGAACTGTTCAGTAAATTGTTATTTACTGACAAACATTTAATCTCAACCACTCTTTCTTTTGAATATTTTATCAAACTCATTGTTTGTTAGTTTGGGTAAGGTACGGCTTCGTTCGATGGTTCTTGTTCAATTCCTCGTAGCCATAAATATGGAAGCCACGCTTTCAGAAAACAGAAGGGGAAGGAAAATGTTTCTGACAGGTGTCCTTCAACTTTTCTAAGGAATTTGACAAGCTTTAGACGTTTTCTGCAACATTTATTGTGTGATGGGTGTCCCGTTCTGTTATTTTCGTAGCAGCCTCAAACGTATTATTTTACAGTTGTTGAAATTAACATTGCCTCATATATATTTGGGCTTGTGGGCCACTGGGTCGGGAGCCATGGTGACAGCAAAATATATTTTCGGTAACTCAATCTTTCACTGATAAAGACCTTGATTTCACCTTTCTCTACCGTGCACCTTACTTAAAAAAAAGTCAAGATCATAAATTAAATTATTTAAGTGGTTAGTTGAAGAGGGTAGAATAATCTTTCAAGGAAGGTTTTTGGTTTGAATTTTTACTCTACCAAATAAATGTACATAGGATACCCAAAATTCAGTTGATATCCACTTGATAATGCAAGACTGGGCGCAACTCCTATGTAATTTTAATGATATAGAACCCTTAATTTCTCCAGTAAAAAGTTTTTCATTAAATTTAAAAAAATTGTAAATTAAATTAAATCGTAAAATGTAATATATATGAGATTCAATTCATTATACAGCAATGCTATATGTATTTCGTTTTTAATCACACTCACACATATTCAATGGTTTAAATCAGATGAAAACTATACTATAGAATGTTTCATAAAAATTAATTATTATATGTATTAATTGTTTGTGTTGACTTTATATTGTGGTTTATTGAGATAACGTAATATGAATTAGGTAAAGTTTAACTTCAATCTCATATAATTGGTTCTTTTAATTATAATATTGAAAGTTATTGAGTTTATAAAAGGATAGGTCAGTTAGTATGATTATTAGATTGTTTCAAAATTTATTGAATTCATTTTTAGTCAACAAAATTCTGATAAAATATATATATTTATATATATTAAAAGTTATTGATTTATTAGATAACTATTAAATAAAAATAATAAAAAGATTAATTTTATTATTTTATGAAGATGTTTATATATGTTACATTTGTATATAACATTTAATTTATTATGATATTTATTATAAATAATATTAAAATTTATATTAATGTATAATATATTTTATTTTTTAATATTATTAAAAATATACCCTACAAAGGTTGACAAATGATGTCATTAAATCTAAATACAAATATAAGTTTAATTTATGTTTTTTTTTTTTTTTTTTAAATAACCACATTATACATAGATAGAAACAACAAGTAGTTGTATTGTCACATAGGATTGAACTGCATTCAGTTGGTGGTGTCCCACTTGCATAAGGTAGAAGTACATAAAAGTAATAATGCATGATCTTAGCTTATCTATGCATAAAAAACTGTTATATTTTAAAAGGATAAGATGAAATTTTTAAAGGCTACAGTGCCAATTGTAAGATTCTCATGTGTCACAATAAACCAAAGTAATAATTTAATTCTCTTACCACTAATCTGTATAAAAGGGTAGTTGAAATTAAAATATCTTTTGCTTTACAGAATCTTTTCAATTTTCTTCGAGTAGTTAGAGTAAATCTTTTCAATTTTCTTCGAACAGATAGAGTAAGAGTGCATGGACCCATTTATATTAGTGGATATATGTTTCAAACCTATGAATCTTGCTTTGATAAATTTTAAAGGCTATATAACATTTTTCATGGAGGATTATTGAAGGTGATATATAAAGTTAGATGAAGAGGAAGCTAGAGTATCAATGGCTAATGAAACTTTGATATCTTTTCTACTAATATAAGTTGTTAACGAATGAAAGTTGATTTTGATTGTATTTTGGTTTGTGTAATGCTTATGTTAAAATAAACAAGGATTTTAAGTTTTGTAGAATGTGTAAATGAATCTTGTTTAATATATATGCAGTGTTTTTTTATTAGGTTTAAATATAACTTGCTTGAATGATAATATAACTTTTCATTCCGTGCATGCTATTTTACATTGGGATGCGGATGATAAATAATATTTTACCTTCATTATCACATTATATAGTTTTGCATAGACGGTATATATTCTACTTATTATAAATTGTTTTTGTTAGTTCATGATTATTAATCGTGAAGAGCAGAGTTCTAGAATTTTTTAATATTTTATGTTATATTTAATAATTCAAAATAATGTTAATGTTATAGAAATTGTTTTGTTGGGATATCTTAATAATATTGGCGTTTCATTTTGATGACTTTAATTCAAATCATTTGGGATTACTTAAAAAAATATGGGTCTATATATTGATGATATCATTATAATAACACTATACCAACCATACTAGTTAAATTTGAAAGTATATGATGATTAATATTCATTGTATATTATGAAATAGAACTAATCATACTAATTAAATATGAAGATACATTGTGATTAATGTCCTTTGTATATTAGCATATGGAAAAAGAACATGTGATTAAAAAATGGAGTTTTTTTGCGATCCTTTCTCTGGTCTAGTTCTAAGGAGAAAAAAAAGTCTCCCTTGTGGCATGGGATCAGGGGTGCAGTAGTTGAGAGGTATGGGCTTAAGAAGAATGAAAACATTAAATAGAGCACTAATAGCTAAACAGGGTTAGAGATTGGTTCAAAAAGATAGTGTTAATTGGGTTAAAATATTATTAGCCAAATATTTAGGTAACATTGGTAATTTTCTCATAGATCCAAGCCCTGCCTTTGGCTCAGCATTCTAGCACAACATTGTTAACAATCATTTTGATATCGCATTGATTTTTGAAAAGATACTTGGGAAGTTGATAGACCATTAGAATTATATCCTCACCTTAGTCTAGTAGAACCAATCACAAACCAAGATTTCGGATTGAAGGTATGTGACTTCATTGAATCTGTTAATGATAGAAAATGCTAGAAATATTTTATTCTTTTGGGAATTTTGCAAAAAGAATAAATTGCATTAAAAGCTTTGATGGACATCCTAAAATGGATGGTTATTCCTAACCAGGATAGGCCAAACAGATTGGTGTGGAGGGTTGAGAAGGACGGTTACTTTTTGGTAAGTCAATATAGCTGTTGTTAGATGTTCCCTTTGATCCTTGGTTTCTATCTTGCTGAAGGTACTACCCCCAAATTTAATATTTTCTTTTGGTTGGTGCTCAAGGAAAATTCCTTACATTGTATAATTTGTAGAAAAATAGATTAGTTATATCGAATGTATGCTACCTGTGTGGTAGTGCTAAAGAATCACCTATGCACCTATTGTCTGATTATCCCTTTTTTTAGTCTATCTTCCCCTAGTACCTAATGACCGTTGGTGTGGTTTAGGTTTTTTCAAAGTTTTTGTCTAACTTGATCAATCATTGGAGGTCTCTCTTTCTATCTTCACATCTTCGATATTTTTGGTCCTTTGGTTTACCTCATGTATGGTGGTGTATTTGGAAGGAGAGGAATTCTAGAGCCTTTTAAAATATCTTTCATCTGATTGAGTTCATGGCACTTTAGGTTTTTTTTGCCATCATTAAAAATGTGGATGTAATTCCTTTAGATAAGGTCACTTCTGTTGTGGAGTTCACGATGGAGTTGAATCTTGGTTTTAGAGATTATTCTTCTCATCATCACCCTAAAGCTCCTACCAGATAAACTACTATTTGGAAACCTCCTTTTCTTGGTCA
The DNA here is from genome assembly GCA_028583015.1 of Wollemia nobilis. Lineage (NCBI taxonomy): Eukaryota > Viridiplantae > Streptophyta > Pinopsida > Araucariales > Araucariaceae > Wollemia > Wollemia nobilis. Next base: position 3,097,320 of record JAQPPZ010010853.1, read on the forward strand.
GTTGAAGCTAAATTTTGATGGAGCTTTTAAAGAGAATCCAAGATCAGCTAATGTGGGGGGATTGGTTAGAGACTCTAACGAGAGGATTTTTTTAGCTTTTGTGAGATCTCTTTCAAGAGGTTTGTCAACTAGAAATTTTGAATGGTAGGAATAAAATTATTGAAGGAGATTTACTCAATATCATTAATATGATCAAAGGTGTTTAGGTCCCTTCTTGGATGATCTTGAATGAAACTTTTGAAACCCAAATATGGATTGTAACCCTTGAAGTAGTTGAGATTAAGCATGTATACAAGGAGATAAATAGATCGATATATTTTTTAGCAAACTTAGGACTTTTGCATGAAAGATGTACAATTTGGTAGGATGATTTTCTAGATGGATTAAATCAAATAGATAATGAAATCTTAAAGATATAATTTATGTTTTCAAATGGTTCTGATCTGTAGTAGTATGGATACCCTGGGAAATTTTTTTGAATGCAAGAGTCTATACCTAAATAGTGGTCGAATTTCAAAATTGAATTATAGAAGAATTCATGCCACAAATAGTTTTTGTTGGATGTCCTTTCTAGGGGTTTCTATTTGACTATGTTTTTTTGATAGGTATAGTCTCTTGCGTGAGACATGATATATTTTTTGGGGTTCTAGCTATTTATAGTAAAATATCTAGTGTGTTGATGGTTTTAGTTTAGGTTTGTCTTGCTCAACTATTATGTAGGTTTGTTTTTTGTCTATTTTATAGATATTTTTCTTTTGGCTATGTCAATCTCTATATTTCTTGTATCCAAATGGTTGGTTGATCCACCTTTGTAAAAGGTTTAGGGCACCTTTCAAAACTCCTTTGCCCATATTATAAAAAAATAGGTCTTTTATAAATTGAATAGTGTTAGGGTAGCGAAGACGAGCAATAGTGGAGTAGTGTTAGGATAATGTTGAGTGGTGACTAAGTAGAGTTAGGACAGTAAAGAAAATCTACAATGGAGCATTTCTAAGGCTAAGCAGTGTTAGGGTAGCAAAGATAATCAATGGAGTGGGACTAAGACAATTTTGAGAAACGGTTGAGTAGTGTTAGGGTAGTGAAGGCGAGCAACAGTGGAGCAATGCTAGATTAACATTATTTTATCACTATATTGATGGTGAATGAGAAGGTGTTTATTTATGAAGCGGATCATGGGAGGTAAACATAGGTTGGAGGATTGGGGTGTCTATCATTCACTAAGGTATGTTTTCCTCCTTCAAACTTCCCTATAGACCCCATAACTTCTTTTGGGGATCCTTATTTTCCATGTGGAGATGCAAATCTCTCTAGAGGCCCATTAATATTGGTTTTTTCTTTTAATTCTAGGGCAAATTCATTGGCAAGAATGGTCTCAAAGTAAAAAAATGTGCAACCCCTGATTGGTCTCTTTGATCTCCCACCCATGAACAACTTGCTTAGAATACCATGCAATCAAATTGATCACACCATGGAGGAAGAAGCCTTCCATTTGGTTGATAAATTTGTAGGAGCTCAACCTGATATCAGTTTTATTCAAAATAGGTATCCTTTAAATGGGCTTTGAAAGATTTTTTAAAATTTTTAGCTCTTCCCAAGAGCTTTTTTCTTATTAAGCTTAAACAGGAGGAAGATTTTATGTGTATCCTAGGTGGGGATACTTGGTTTTTTGGAGGAAGAAACCTATTCCTCAGATGATGAGGTGTGGATTTCAATCAATATTCTCAAAATATCAACTTAGCTTCTCTCTAGGTTAGACTCCTTGGTCTCCCCTTCCAATTATAGGATGAAGATATTTTACAAGGCATAACCAAAAATTTTGGGAGACTTGGTTTTAATTGATTTGGCCACTAGATCTAAATCTAGAATGGTGGATGCCAAAATGTGCATTAATGTGGATCTCTCAGCCAATTTGCCTAATTCAATAGATCTTATATCATATTTTGGTACCAAAAAACAACTTGTGGAGTATGAAAATAGGCTTGTTATATTTTTGACTTGTAAAAGGAGTTATTATTTGGCCAATCAATGTCTCAATAAAATAGCCCAATTAAAAAAATAATTCTAAACAAAAAATAAGAATAAAAGTCCTCAAGATTCCAAGACTCTGATAGGAAAGTCTTTGAAGGCACATGAAGAACCTCTTGAGGCAAAAACACCTAGATTTGAAAGAGTCCCTTTAGCAAAATAACTTGAATACCTAATTGATTCAATGGTTTATGTATGTTTTTCAAACCCAAGAAACTTGTTGCAGGGAAACCCCTTTGAGTGCCTTACCATTAAACCATAAACTAATGTTGAGGAGGATGACACTCAAAATATAGTTATGTCTTCTCCTTCCTTGTTGGATGAAACAAATTGTTGGTCTAGAAATATATCTAATAGAAAGGTTGTGCGCTAACAAACCTTGACCAACATTGAATGACTGGGAAGCTGCAATGGCTTTGATGGTCATTCTCTGAAGGAGGCTGGTTCCTTTAAAGTTCGAGCTAATTATTCCTAAAATGTGGGGGGAAAGGGTGCTAAAAGAAGAAAAATGAGCTGAAGCTAGAACTTATGTTGGTATATATTAAGCAACATCAAGACACATGCATAATAAAAGACTATGCAAATACACAATCAATTACCTAACAGACTAGCTAGTTTTACTATCAACCATAAATTATTTAGTTTTGATATAATGTAGCTTATCAGACTATAAATTCCAAAACAAGCAAATGAACATAGCATAAATTCATAAATCAGAGTAAACACCATGAGCATTCAATAGGCTAAAATTAGAAAGAAGTAGTCATCCATACATACATGTTCTGCAAATGAATTGAACCAAAGACCAAACAACAATCACTTTGTATTAAGATGTAAGTCTTTCATTCTTACATATGAATTATAAAATCCTAAGAGCCAATCCATTTTCATTTTATATCTTAGTATTTATAGACCTTTTACAATTTTATAGTTTTTAAGACATCATTGTCTTAGCAACGAATTGTTGTTATGTCAGATGGAGTATCAGTTAATTGAACTACTCAAAATCATGGTTGCTCTAATTTCCTAGTCATGACTTGTTGATCTGGCCAAAATATGTGTCATGTTGAGTCATGTTGAGCTTGTTGCTTACATCTGGTTCATTGATTTTTCCTAATTATTTTTAGTTGAACCACATTGTAACCTGCATGATGGCCCTGAGCATAACCACATTATTGAGATTCTTCTGACATGCGATATTAGCCATAAGTGTCACATGATGATTACAATCCCTGCATAGGTTGGTTGATGCTAGATCTTGATTGAGCCATCTATCCAATCCATAGGTTGTGATCTCATTATGCTAGGTATTTGGGACCCTAGTAGATTTTGGCCAGGTATAAATCCTCTAGGAGCAACAACACTTGGCTACTCTAATAATCAGACAACTTTTGATATTGAGACAGATATTTGGTACCCTGCTAGGCTTTGATTGGGTACAAATATTCTAGCACCTTCTATACTTAGCCAAAGTTGAACTTTTCACAACAAGATGGATATTTGGTGCCCTATCGGACTTAGATCAAGTACAACTATTTTAGCATCTTCTAGACTCAACTTATTTTATTCTGACTTACCCCTATAATATTTCGATCTCTAAATGGGGAATTTGGACCTTGGCGAACTTTGGTTGGGTGTAATTCTTCTAGTGGTATCAATACTTAGCCCTTTATTGTGATCAAGTTTCTTTCATCAGTAAGCCAAAAATTTGGTACCCTATCAGGCTCTAATTAGGTACAAATATTTGGACACCCTCTAGACTTCATCATTTTTTAATTAAGCATATTTCAACAGTAGACCGAATATTTTGTACCCCATAGAACCTCTACTAGGTGTAAATATTTTGGTACCCTCCAGACTTAGCCATTTATTATTATTTTACTATTTTTATCCTCCAACCTCTAGATGGGGAATTGAGATCCTATTGATTTTTTACCAGGTGTAATTATTTCGATAATTTCTATATTTGATCATTTTTACCCATCTCAAACCTATAGCAATGAGGCAGAGATTTGGTCCCCCACCAACTTTTAGTTGGATACGAATCTTCTGGTGCTCTTCTGACTTAGCCATTTTGTTTAGGCTACAATGTTCTGCTCTATAGTGTGTGGTCATTTTTTTTTACTCTATTGTACTATCTCCTTTTTTACACTTTCTCACTGAAGTGCACATGGGTCATAATCTAAAAATACCCATATTCTTGGTGACTCACAAGGAATTTTCATCTCACAGAAAGAGAACTCATACTGGCTATTTATATATTGTAGAAATATAATATTTGACCAAAAACAAGGCTAGTATAGGAGACAAGTGACCGAGGCCTTTGTAGACAAGATTTACTTAATCACACAAACAATTGAAGAGAAAAGAAGATATAAAATTATGGTGGTAAATGGATAGTGGATTTTATCTCTCACTTTACAGGTATTTAGTGATAGCGGTATGGAGGTGATAAAACCAAAATAGTGCATGGGGATGCCTAGAGGATGAAACATTTCCAAGAGACCCAAGATAGGATTCACATGATAAACTATGGAATTAGAACTAAAGGTGAAAGAATATATAGAAATAGAAAAAGGGAAGCAAAAAACAAAATGGAAAATACCTAAAACATGACATGCACCCACAAAAATAGAAATCAATGAGTAAATTTGGTTGTAGCTTAAGGTTATTTTAGACCCAAGTTGGGAACCTTAGGAAATCACCATTCTTCCACTTGCTGCACTTTGTATCTTTTTCTTTTTTCTTGACCTAGCCTAGTAAGAGTCCCTTCATTACATCATCTTCCAACCTCCAATTCTTTAAGATCTTCCTCATCCTACCGTCTCTTAATGCTGAATGATTTTATCCAATTGTGGCCTAAAATAGGTGTATATCTCAATCTAACTTGTGCGGATTATCACTTCATAATTATTTGTAATCTAGGAAGATCGTACAAATGCCATTGATTTGTCTTAGAGTTGTACAAGAATTGATGTGCTTTCAATATTTAGCACTGGTAATATTTCGGCAATTACTATTGCTACCTTCTCATTCATTATGTTAGGTATGTATTTTCTAACTACCTTTCAATCTTCTTTTTAAGTTGTTCCATTGGGATTTGAAGTCATTATTTTTGAAAAGGCATTATGGTACAACTATACAAGCCAAAAGTGATATAATACAAGGTGGTATTATTCTTCATACTTGCCTAATCACCCCTTGGTGATGTATATTGTTGTGAATATTCTTCCTATGGAGTCTCCCTCCATGCGGTTATTTTTTATGATTCCCCTTGATGTGAAACAACCTTAGATAGAATGATTATTTGGAACTATTGGCATGTATTTTTCCATACATCTAGAGGGGGGTCTAGAATTCATCTTAGTTCTAATATAACTCCCTTTAGCCTACCAACATGGTAATAAGAAGGATCATTTTACTTCACATCGAGATATTTTGCTTTTGCTAGGAGATGAGAAAGCTTATAGAACAGTGTGAAGACCTTCTCTACATCCAATGGTTCAGATAATGATTCAATATCATTTTGGTCTTTCATTCATATTTCAAACAACTAGGTGATTTCTTCTTGCTTGTGCCAAACCAAGTTGTTATCCCAGAAGCTTGGTGCACCCGAGGTCTTGATATAATGTGCAATAGCACTCATTTCATGAGCCTTTTTTTTAATGATGACGAACATCTCTTAGGCCATATCTTAGAGCTCATTTTCTTGGTAGATCTATTGTTCTAGAAGTATTTAATCTTCTATATCCTTGTTGGGTTGTGATTTCAAGGTAGGGAAACTATAAGGATATCTTAGTATTTTTCTAAAATTTGGTGCTTCCTGAAACTTGGATGTTAAAACCTTATTTACCCTTTCTATCTCCTTTTTGGTTGGCTTTGTTGCAGCACCGATCTATTTTAGATTTGTATATAAGGGGGAAAATGTTGGCAGAATTGTTCCTTTTATTTCCCTAGTAGAAGTCCTAGACTTGTTTGAACCAGTATTTAGAGTTTTTTGAGCTAGGTGTATTTTATTTTTCCTACTACAACTCGTTCATGGCTATGGATCAAGATTCTTCCTATTGTGCCAATTTATCTTACAACTCGATCAATGCTAAAATTTTAAGCTATTTCTCTTCTTGTACCCTTTTCAAATTAGCCTCTAGATGTTTGATCTATTCAATTTTTATTTGAAAATCCTTCTTAGAGGGGTCCTTATCAATAATGTCCTTCAACTTGATGATATCATTCTTCAGGGCACTATTGTTCAACATTTCCTTAGTGATATTTGCCTCAAGGGTATCTATTTTTTTTTTAGTAGTTATCAAACTCCTGTCTATTTTTATTGATTGCACAAGTAGTGTGTCTATGTTTGCATGGATAGCCCATATGGTTTCCATATTTGATGTCATGGAGATATCCCTTCTATATTCATCTATATCCCAATATTTCAATCTCATTTGAGAGATAATATTTTTTACTTTTGGTTTGACTACCACCTTAATCCTCTCTTCCTTTATGGGATCCATTGTATCATAGCCCATGGTGATAGCTTCTTCTTATTTCCCTTGTAGTTGTTCAAATTGTTCTTCTTCCTCCCTCCATATTCATTGGTTCTCTTTTGCTAGTCATATGGTAGAGAAAATTTTTGGTAGTGGCTCTTGGGTAGCAACTGGGAGGACCAAAGTAGCCAAGAAGGATGGTAATGGGGTGAGGGGATATGGAAGTATAGATTTTGCAGGGGGAGTACTTACCTGTAGAATTTTATCTTTTTGGGTTGTGAGTGGAGGAGTGGAGAATAGATGTTGTGTGGCTAAATCATGTAGGGCATATTATTGAGGCAAAGGGATGGACTCAATGAATTATGAGGAATCTAATTGGGTAATTGGACCTTGTGAAGTGGTAGGAAGACTAGGAGAAGGGCTTTCTTCTACTTCAATTTTAAAAATTATGAGAATCATTTCTAAAGGAGGCTAGGATGGACAAGGTGGGGAGGGTAGGATTTCTAGTGATGAAGGACTCGAGGGAGAGTGTGGTTTAAAGGATATATTTGTGTCTTGTGCTCCCTACTTCATATCCTCTCTTCGCATGGCTTGTATTTATTCTACTTTGAGCTTAGTCCTCCATGCTTGCTCAGCCTCTGCTTATGCAAATACCTTAGTACTCCTTATTGCAATTCTTACCTTTTTCAATATCTGCTTTTCTTTTTCTTCCTCTAGCATTTGCTTCCTTGCGACCTTATTTTAAAAATCCCTAGACTTGAGTGATATTTTTGTTTTTTACTAAATTTAGAGCTCTAATCGAAAGATTCAAGCTGAAATTTTGAGAGTGCTTTGGCTACTTTGGGTAGAGCCAATCTTGTGATATGGGCCATGAGTGGATTCTGAGGTAATGATTCTTCTTTTCCCTCATCCTCTTCTTTCAACCCTTCCTCTTCCTGATATCTTATTTCTTCAGTTTTTTATACCCTTAAGATTTTTGAGAAGAGTTTTTTTTCATGTTTTTGTTTCCAATTGACATACTCAGCATTAAATATATCATTGAACCACTTGTTAGTATTTTTATTTTACTTTACCTTCTTGATTATATTGTGTTAACAACACATTATCCACCATTCTTCAATTTTATAGTCCTCCCAACCTATCCTATCACTAACTGTGTCAATGAGGTTTAGATCAAGCAACTAATTTGTATTTATTTTAGGATCATAAACCCACTCATACTTATAACAACTTCTCCATGGTGGTTGTTCTTGCATCTTCATATATTTGACTGGTACCACTTAATATTCTACCAAGTTCTTATACTTTTCAATATTTGATCATGGTAGATTCTTGAATCCGGGTGCTTTAACATTTGTTTTCAAATTTTTAGTCAGGATACCATATGGGTCATAATGTCACATGTGTGGCACTACCATCAAATTCAAGGTAGTAATCTTAGCCTCTAGAATTTTTTACTGTAGAGGGTCCCTTTTGGATATTGTGACATGTTCAAATTTGATAGGAAACTTGAATACTAAAGCCTTTTGGCTCCTTGACCAAGGCTCTGCTCCATTGTGTAGGTTTGCCTATAGTCTTCCAATCCAAACACCCAATTGGTCACATAGTAAGGTAGTAAGGGAATTTTAAGAAATTGAACAATATGACAATGGTGCCTTCCTCCAAAAAATACCAATCCCCTTATTCTCATGATTTTCCTCTCAAAATATATACAAATTTTGGCAAAATGTGAGGGCAATTATTGTAGATTGTTACCAGTGTCGGTCCCAAAAACTGCTTGTTGAATTCAATATATGAACCACTATTTTGTAATACATGATTCCATTCTAACACTGAATGATCCATACCTTGTTCATTTTTCTTATGTAACTTAATTTTTTTTCCATTTATAGAAGTGAGGTAAAACAAAAAAAACCAAGACATGTAGGAAGGGTATGTGAATACATCATATTTTTTGTTCTTCATAGACTTTAGTTGTTCATGAATTTTGAAGGAAAAAAATTCATTCCAATCCAAAGTGTTATGCAAGAAGGCAACCATAACTGCATTTTTCATACCCATATTACAAGGGTACACCACTGCATCCATCTTCATTCCTAGGATTATCACCAGCATAGAGAATATTAGTTGCACTTCATCACTCAATTCCAAAAGCTTTCTATTTTTTGTCATGAATCCAATCGATAATTTTCCTCTTATCCCAACAAGCCAATCCTAAACTGGCTTATTTTTTAGGTATAATATTTTATTTTTGAACCCAATTTCCTTCAACCTGTTTCCTAAGGGTTCTTCTATCGCAAACACTTTCATTAAGAGTACCCTGTTGATGGTAAAAAATGGCTCAAACTGGGAACTACAAAAAGTATCCGAACTGACATCATAAAACTTCACCATCACATGGATGAGTTCTAGGATTGGGTGCACTGCTTTAGGCACAAATTTGCCAAGGTTTGAGTGATAAGCAATACCTACCTGATGAGTTTCAAAAAAATTCTTCCCCTTATCTTCATAGTCGATTCAAGAAATCCACAACTTGTACCTAATTATGAGCATTATGTCATGGATTCCCATCAATTCATCAATAAACTCACTTGTGGATTTTTGATCAATGATTCTCTTCTTTTATTTACCATTTTTTATTCAACTTATATTACTAGCTACTAGTTCTCCTTAAAATAACTCAGGCTATCTATTGCACCCATATTTAGAATTATAGCAAAGGGGATAATACTTAGAGAAGTGCAGTCAATATATAATGTTTATGCAAACACTTTATGTGATGGATTTTCATGTGTCGAGGAGGATTTTCCTAGTGAATTATTGTCCCTTTTTGACATCTAACACATATGCTTTGGAGGAGCACCACTAGCTTGTAAAATTCCACTACAATTTTAAACAATTCATTTCAAGACTTGAGATGCATTTAATTATAATTGCTCCTAACAAACTTATTTGGGATCACATAGTTTCACAGACTTGCACTTTCAATAAGATCTCACCATGACAACCAATTATTATGATATTAATGTTGCATTCTATATTTGATATTTAATCTAGCCAATGACCTTTCTATGTTCATTTAGTCATGGGAAGCCTATGAATTTTGATAACCACCTTGTGAGATGTGCCATGTAATGGCAATCATTATTTAGATCTCTTGATTAGTGGCTCAATAAGAATGCATCAAGGGATTGCATAGCCCTAGATGCTAGGTAGATATATGATCTACCCACTTTTGGATATTAATTCTAGTAAGCACCAACTTTTTAGAAAATACAAAAATCATATTTACAGGAAATGTACATGTGTGATATTCACATATATACAAGATGAATGCCACTTATCCTAAGTAAAATTCTTTAGGTGTTGATCATTTACCAAAATTAATAGTGGATGGTCATTCACGTGTTGCAATTGAAAAGTATTCAAGTCTCTCTTATGCTCGATGATCTATGGTCCAAATCACATATAATCAAAATTTTCATGCGATTCAGGTTTGGCTCTTTTTACATCCCATCTAAGCACCAAGTCACCTTCTTCAAATGTCTTTGTTATGGCCTTTTTATTGAACCAGCATTTGACAACTATCTGATGGTGACAAATATTATTATATGTCTATTCATGTTTTTCTTCCAATTGAACTAACTCAACCATGCTTCTTTCTACTAGTTGTAGATCATCCAAATATGAATATTAATGTTGAAAGCTCCAGATTAATTGGTAGCATAGCTTTCTTTCCATAAACCAAATCGTAAGGAGAATTTTTTAGAGCCCTTTTTATTATGATCTGGTCAACCCAAAGTGCTTGATCCAGTAATAAGTGCTAGCTTCTGGGGTTATCTTGAATGCTCCTTCTAATTATTTTCAATAGGTTCTTGTTGGTGGAATTTACAAGGCCATTCCCTTGAGTATAATAGTTTGATGAAGCATTCCAATATATCCCATACTTTCTTACAAAATTGATAGTTTTGGCTCCTATGAAGGATTCAACATTATCTAATACAATGGTTGTTGGAATTCTGAATCTAGTGATCAACATTTTGTAGACACCTAAAATGCATCATGTGTAGGGGACTACTCATATGGGCATCCTAATAGACCATATGAATGATCTTGTACCACTCTAAGATAGAGCAGTGGTTTTAACCACTCAATTTAGGAAGCTTTGGCCTACTCAACCTTAGCCACAACTGATACCCATGGCTAACAAAGCTAATCGCACCTCAGATCCATGGTTAGCCCTAAAACTATTTTGAATTCCTGTGCGAAGCCAAATTCAGTTACAACGACCATGGCAATGGATTTTAAGTAGTTTCAAATGAGGAAGTGTACAGAATATTCCTCTCAATTGTTCCAACCTCCAGGTTCTTGATCTTGGCTTCCCAAAGAAGCTACGATTAGGAATTGGGAGTGTTATAAGATCCTCCTCCAAATTGGGGAAAAGTTTGGATTAAGTGTCAATTTGCATGCAACAAAGCCCTGCCAAATTGGAGATCCATTTGCAACCCTTGAGGAGTACCTATATGCTACCAATTTGGAAATCATGATTGTATGTGAATCTATGGAGGTTTCAAGAGCTTGAGGAGATCATTCATCCACAATTGAACCACTTCCACTACAAATTTGAAGAATCTACATCACCAATTAGTTCCAAAACATAGAGGTGACCCTTGATCATCAATTACCTAGAGGAATTTGAGATTCAGGCCTTGGTTACAAGAGAAAGAGCACTTTCACCTTAGTCATGGCTATCAACCACGGCTAACAGAGCTATCTATACCTCGGATCCATGACAAAGTTTTGACATTCAATTTCCCTGGTTTTAGCCATAGTATTTTTATTCAAAACATGCAATTAGGTATATCTAACATACATTAGCTTGTCTTCATGCTTTTGTATGGTTAATTATAGAAATTAGGGGTAGCTTTGCTCTATTTCTTTTTGTTTTTTCAATTAGCACTAGTTTCATTATATTTGATTCATTTCAAGTTTTAATGGTAGATTATGCATCATAATAGCTAGATTTACTATTTTCTCATCGTTCTTTACAGTAATCTAGAGGCTTTGTAATCATATTTACAATTTTTCATACTTTCTTGCTACATTTGTACTAATTCATGCAAATTCCTATCAAGAGCCTCATCATGAGAGGCCTCCTTTGTTTCTAACTCTCCAATGTTATTTCTTGAATGTAAATTTATAGGATCTGGTCATATTCAAAGTATTCTTGGCAATATATTCCTCTAATCAAATGAGAATAAGGCTTCCTTGAGCCTTTAGCCATTCGTGTCTACATTAAGAGCCTGTGTATTGCACCATCCCCTTTGAGGGGCTCAAAATATTGTATCAATTGTATCAAATAATTTGATATCCCTAAGAGGAACGTATTTGTAAAGGATATTTGCAATGATAATATAAAGTTGTTCTTTCTTATCCAATTCATTTTTATTCATATTTTCATGATTTAATGTTTGGTACATTTGATTCAATAGCCTAGGTGTATGCTTTTAGGGTGGTACAAATGGTGATCATGGCAAGAACCCATAAATTACATTGTATATGACTAATTTATTTTTATTTTTTATTGCAAGTCTTAGCCATGCTTAACAACCATGGTGTACAGTCTCAGCCATGCCTAACAGCTATGACTAGTAGTAGAGAAGAAAGATAGACAGTAAGCAACTTGTCTCTCCATCAAATGAGGATTTCTAGGTAATCTGGTTTATCTAATTTTCCTATTTTTCATTTTTTCCTATCATTAGCTAAGTAGATCACATAGAAAAACTATAAGAGGTATAATTTAATTAAAATGTCATGTTATCTATTAGTCATGATTGACAAATTTAGCTAACATTGTTAGCCACTATTGTCAACTATGGTTAAATTTTTGGGTTGCATCTCTATCTAGCGGTCAGCACTGTTACCTGCTACACAAACCAGCAACTAGAAGTTAAAATTTGTGTGTATATTTTGCTTGTTGGTACCTAATAAGAGGCAAATTTTATCATATAAACTGCATTATCTAAAGTTCATATAGCTAATACATGCATATTTTTGAATTTGAAACATCTTTATTTTAGACATATAGCAAGGATCATGTTTGCTTGGTGATACATTTTTGTTTACATACAATATTAAAATGAACACACACACACACATCACGCAACACTTAAATGCTAGTGAGGTGGAATTCACACCCATCCACTAGTAGAGTTCAACGATGATGGTAGTTATTTCCATCTGTTAGTTCAACTCCTGTGAACCTTGTTTTTTGGCTAATATTGACTCCAAGATTCATCCTATCTATGCAAAATATCTTGCATTCCTCTTTGAATGGATGTATCACTATGCCCAATGTGTTGGGTGAGGATTAATAGGACATGTGCTTCCTACCTGGGTGTGGGTTTCATCTCCACACTTTTGGGGGTTTACGTGACCATGACTTTCATTTTCAATTTTTGAGTTGTGAGCATACAGGTGAAATCCATTAAACTAAACAAGTATATCATCAAAAAATCTGAAAACACGATGAGAGTTAGTTTATGATACAACACACCTAAAATACACTCAAACCATTTTAGGGATCACAAAGAAATTTTAAAAGAGATAATCATCCTTGTTTGCTTTGTTTTCTCTAAAATCTACACAAGAGATAATTCATATCATGGTTAATCCATGGAGAGGCTGATCTCAACACGAAACTAAGGTCAAATCTAAAGCTCCACCTAATGCACAAAACAATGCATCAAACACTCAACCATAGAATCCTCTTGGATGAAGTTTGGTGAGCATTATAGGGGAAAATTCTACACATGGGGATTCTATTCAGAACACCCCAGATAGATGAGGTAATGCACACTCCTCTAGGGATATATCTAAGTGTGGCTCAAATCCCCCACCTTCCAAATATAGATAACAATAAAATCCACTCGATTAGGGGTAGGAAGAGAGGGTTTCTTTAGAGCATAGGCCCATTCAAACTCTAAAAGTTAATGAACTTGATAATTTCATGATTGACATAGCTAGAATTTGATAAAATGGTACTCCATAAAATAAACCATGGAAGATAAGATAGCTTGATGGTCTTGATAGAGTTCTAGGGCAATTAGGGTGTAAGCCCTCAAATGCACCTTCTTGCTCTATGAGTTCTCGTAGTGAGAGTAAATGTAGGACTATCAGGGAACCAGGGGAATGCTCAAAGTATTCTCATAGTATATGTACCCCATAAACCCACACAGGCACATATCATAAACAATAGTATAATGCAAATATCATCTATACAAACAAATGCAAGAGCATGGAAAACAAGTATGTTGGATCTCACACCAACAAATCTGCCCAAACAGAATGAACCCACCAGAGACCACATACGGCCAGTATTCTAGATCGGTCACAAAAATTGGTGTTAGAGCAAAGGTAGAGGATATTCCAAGATCAATTGGAAGATGTACGTGCAGAGCATGAGTGCCTTGAAAATGAGGATACTCAAAGATAGAGGTTACTAAGGCAACTTCTATATGAGTAACGCATGTGCGAGCAATGTATCCTTAACCAAAAGGAGTGTGCAGAGAGAGAGCATAGATTAGCTTGTGCCAATTTGCCCCCTCAAAGTGAATACTGGGAGCACCCTCACATATGAGCTACTTCACAGTTCGAATTACATCTTGAGCATATTGGAAATCATACATTAAATGACCCAAAACACATTGTAGTGCCAAGCACTTGAACACCATGGGCATACATATTACGAGGAAGTAGTAGGAGATGATAAATAATAGGAATATCCTAATATCTCCTTAGTGGACATGGAGGATGAGCCTAGTCCCCCACCTCGATTGAGAAAGAATCTACCTCCAAAGGCTCCTCAAGGACCTCTCAGAGAAGAGGAGATTCTATCTTCGAAGGCTTACAATGCCTTGGCAGAAAAGGTAAGAGAAATTGAGAAACAAGGGATGGCTTACCAAAATCCAACCTTGAACAAAATACACAATGTGCCTTTATGCCCTTCAGTGCCTACTCCAGCGTATCCCGATCACTTCGAGATGCCAAAGCTGGATAATTTTCAAGGATATGAAGATGCTCATGATTATGTTATGTGTTTCATGAATATGTGCTTTTAGATAGAAAGTAATGATGCTCTGTTATTGAGAACCTTCATCACAACCCTTTTAGGTACTACCCTAGAATGGTTCAACCAACTAAAGAGGCACATCATAACTATTTTTGAGCAATTGGCTAATAATTTTCTTGAATGCTTCTCCTTTGGTGTCAAGAAGAATACAAATCTATCTGATCTTGCTACTCTAATGCAATACGACGATGAGCTGATCATGGACTATGGAAATAGATGGAGAAAGTTAATGGTAAAGTTACCATTTTCCATTCCAACCACAAAACTAACTTGAATGTTTACAAAGAGTTGTGTGAAGCACATATCACTATTTTTGTAGTTGTAGCAGTACTATACATTCGAGGAGGCCTTGTCACAAGCTAAGGTAATTGAGAATATCAAGTTATAGGAGGGTAACTTGAAACTCTAGAACAGGAAGGATTGGAACAAGAAGAATACTCAAAATTAGAATCACTAGGCCAAGCCAACCCATGTGAATCAGGTACTGTTAAACCTTCAAAAAAGGGACAAGAAGAAACAAAAATAGAATTATCAAGCCCAACCTCCTCCTATGTGATACGACCAGTGCAATAATAATAAACATGGTAACAATAAATAACAATGCCCTCCTCACAAGTTCACACCATTATTAGAGATGATGACATCAATCTTCCATCAATTGTGCAATGATAAGGCCATTAACTTACCTAAGATCAAGTTGCAAGACCCTAACCAACCCAAAACAAAAAGGTATAGGGATGATCAGTATTTATCATACCACAGAATGAAGGGACATGACATTTAAGGATCTTATAGTTTTAAACATGTGGTGCAAAACATGATCGAGAAAGGTAAGCTAATTTTGGACAACCCTTAGGCTCTGGACAACCAAAGTATGGGGATTTTTAAAAATCCTCTTTCAAACCATGAGCTTTCGAGGAATAATGTCGACCAGGTGAACCAAGTGTGTATCGAACCACCTATGCAAGGTTTTGTCATAATGGTAAACATTGTCATAAGAAAATGGATGTATGAATGACCAGATCCACCTCCAACTCTAATCAGGGTTCAATTTATGCCTCCCCAAATGCTAGTGCAAAATAATATGTCGAGCCCACAAACTAGACCAATGGTGACCATCAATAATAGGATTATTTAAATCCTACAGACAACTCCAGGAAAGTTGTTAATATATGAACTGATACAGTAGTCTCCTAAATATAGTGAGATGCTCATGGAAATCTTGAGATCCATTGAGGTTCAGTACCAGGACCTTGAAGCATTTACTAATTTCATGGGACATGTGCAGCAGTTCCAAGAGCCGATGATTCAATTTCATGATCACGAGATTAAAACGGTTTCTATTGCTATAGAGGACCCATCACTGCATATAATTGCATGTGTACACACCATTTAAATGGTTACTAATTGACACAGGGTCATCAATCAATATTATTACTACCAAGGTATTGGCATGCTTGAAGTTTCCAAAATCGCACATCGTACCTTTGAACTTCACTTTGAAAGCATTTAATAATGCATTGTGCTCAACGATCGGTACTATAGTCTTGCCTATTCAGGTTGGACTGAAGACCATCCTTTTGATGTGTCATGTACTCAAAGGTGCTATGCAATATAACATCCTCTTGTGGAGGCCTTGGATTAGAGATATGGGTTGCATTCCCTCAATTTTACATCAATGTATTAAATATATACATGAGGAATAAGTTCACATGGTTCGTTCTGACGAGGAACCATTTAAATATGTGAACCAAGTAAATTTAATTGGAGATTTCATTCTCCCTTAAATGCACCTGGATATATGATCAACATCACCCATCAAACATCCATAAGGTAAACTAAAGAAAGTGTGTGTTGGGCCTTCTACATTAGCACCACGACTGACTATGCATACAACAACAGCTTCTACAAACCCTACAGCATTCATGATGCTCAAAAATGACCAAAATATTAAGGTAGTGTTGGTCAAGAAAGAGATAAATAAAATGCCTAAAGTATCCAGTTCCAATATCTCTTATCCCATGGATGAAGAATATGCATAGAATGAAGTCAATGAGGCACCTCAACCTGCTTCACCTATCTCTTCAGTTGGGTCATTTACACCTCAGGTGACCATCCATTTGGTTAATCTCGGGCTAGTATAGTATATAGTATAGAACATGACATTCACACCATTTATCAAGACTACATAGGACATGGGTTGATATTAAGCCTATCGCTTTGTCATAGGGATGGTGGTACCACTAGGGGTGCCACCCAACCAAACAAATTTTATCTATGGAGGTATTGACCAACTTTCTAATAGCACACCCATAGATGAGTATGATGGTAAATAATTCTTGGTGAATGTTCATTATTTATCTAACCTAGAGTTCACCTTGCATTATTTTGAATGTTACCACTAGCATGGTTATGATCTCGGCTTATTCGAGCAAGGATGTCAAAATCCCTATGAACCATAGTATCAATTGCCAACTGATAGGTTCAGATTGAGCTACCATATAAGAGGATATAATGAGCTCTTAATAGCATATTTTGATCACCTGAATCTCAGTTTAGGGGATAATATGGATTGGAATTCTTATCACCCTAATCCTTCCTACATGCGAAGGGGTAATAAGCTGGTGACCTACGTTTATATAGAACCACCTGAGATCTATCATGACAACATCATGGTAGAGGTAAATGTAGAATATATTCCAAGATCTGACTTGGATATTGAAATTCATGAAGCTACCAATGATACTAGCATGCAAATCCAGAATCTGGACCTAAAAATAGACACTGAGCCAAAATTTGCTTCTGGGGAAGTTAAAGAAGAGTCCATCTCCAAAATTAATGGACCAGATTGTGATTCTAGGAGTGATGATGATGATAAATCCTTGAACAATAAATATTATGAGGATGAAATAGAAATGGCCTACCTTGGGCCTAGACATACTGCTTAGCACTTGATTCTAGTAGGTAGGAATGAGAGATTCTTCATTGACGATAGTGAATATGAGGATGAAACATAAAGTGTGTACCTTGAGCATCATATTGCTTAGTGCCCAATTCTAGTAGGTAGGAATTAAGTAATCATATATAATAGCTATGATGAGGATGATACCGAGAGGGCCTATCTCGGGACTCACTATTTATATCATCATCATGAATCGTTCAACATCGATGAGATGTATCAAAGAGATTATCCTACACCATGCCTTAGAGGAAGATCACCCAATTTAGATGTGATTTATCATATAGTCATCCTGATCTGCCTACACATATGCAACTCCTTGAGCCTAATGATCCCATGTTCCATTCTGTTCATAGACCAGATCTAGATATCCCCATACCCCTAGAGCCACATCTTGGGTATATTAATAGCATAAATAATGTAGAGTTGTACACATGTTGTCCTAGATATATAATCCATTCCATCAGCATGATATCCATTAATCTAACCACTCCACTTCACAACCTAGTTGATCCTTCCAAACCATTATGTATTTATCTAGATACTATTGATTGGTATCATGCTGACTCATTGCTAGAGCCTGAATATTTATTCCCTAATGAATAAATGTTACAACCATTTCATTTTGCACTAGGTTTCACACATGATGTTTATCATGCTGAGGGTAATTCTTATGTGGAACCTTTAAACCCAGCTAATGACATCCACCTGATTCCTATGCCTCATAAACTTGAGGAGGGATCACACATATCAGTAGAGGAAACCTTTGATGTGGATATCAGTGATGATCCCACTAATCCTAAGAAGGTTAAATTTGGAGAGAGTCTATCTCCTAATGAGCATGCCATACTTATCCCTCTATGAAAAGAGAGACCTGATATTTTCACTTGGACATATAAGGATATGCCGAGTCTAGATCCAAAATTGGTTACTCATAACCTTTCACTAGACCCCTCTAAAAGGTCTATCAAGAAGAAGCTCAAGAAAATTCATCCAAATGTTGTTTTAATGGTTAAATATGAGTTGCAAATGTTGTTGGATATAGATTTTATTATCTCCATCAACTATCCAAAATTAGTATCAAACATGGTACCTATAGGAAAACCTGATGGAAGGATCTGTATTTGTACATATTTTAGAGACCTCAACAAGGTGACACCAAAGGATTCATTCTTGTTTCCCAACATAGATGCTCTCATAGATGCAATTGTAGGTCATGAGATGCTTTCCCTTATGGACAATTTTTTTGGTTACAATTAAATTTGAATTAAGGTTGAATACCAGCACAAAATCACATTCACAATGCCATGAGGAACATTTTGTTATAAAGTTATGCAATTTGGCCTCAAAAATATTGGTGCCACATATCAACGAGCCATGGCATACATCTTTCATGACTATATGTATAAAATCCTTGAGGATTACATCTATGACTTATTGGCGAAGTCATTACTATGAGAAGAGCATGTTGAGGTCCTGAAAAGGGTCTTCGATCACCTGATTGAGCATAATATCAGGTTGAATCCCAATAAGTTTGTATTTGGTGTAACTTTAGGAAAACTCTTGGGGTTCATTATTTCTAAATGATGGATAGATATTGATCCAAAAAAGGTCAAGGCCATACTTGAAATGCATCCTCCCACCAATATCAAAGAGCTAAGAAGCTTGTAAGGTAAAGTAGCATCTATAAAGCAATTTATAGTATAATTATTGGATAAATTTTGACCCATGAATATACTGCTACACAAGGGGGTCTCATTTAGTTGGGATGAGGATTGTTAGAAGGCCTTTGCTAAAATTAAGCAATACCTAGAAATGCTACTAGTACTAGCTCCACCAAGACCAGATGTACCTTTCTTGCTATATATATCAGCTACTAACTTTGCATTGGAAACCATATTGACCCAAAATAATGAGAAATATAATTACATCAGTCGTACCTTGGTGAGTTATGAGTTAGGGTATGCATATGTGGAGAAGATGTGTTTAGCAGTGGTATTTTCAATGAAGAAGTTGTATCATTACATGCTAAGTCATATGACGTATATGATATCCAAATAAAATAATTTGTGGTATATGATGAGTAAGACATATCATAATACACGTACTGCAAAGTTGATCATGCTATTAAAAAAAATTGATTTGGAATTCATCATCCAAAAGTCCATCAAGGAACAGGTCATATCTGATCAACTGGCAGAGGCAACTCTCGAAGATAGTAGGCCTCTTGTCATAGATCTTCTTGATGATGCAGTATTTGCATTATCAAAATCTCCCAAACCCAAAGAACCAGATAACAAAGCTGACATAACTTTGTTCTTCAATAGATCAAAGTGCGATCAAGGGGATGGTGTAGGAATTGTCTTCTTCACACCACAAGGTGCTCCAATACCCTTGTCATTTAAGCTAGACTTTCCTTGTACCAATAATAATGTTGAGTACGAGGTCCTAATCTTGGGCCTCTAAACATCAATCACCATGAATATTAAAATATTAAACATCTTTTGTGACTCCCTTGTTATTGTTAATCGGGTTAAGGGACTGTTTCAATGTAGGTGTCCTATCCTAAAAGCTTATAAGGATATTTCTAACACTTATCTAGTCCATCTAGAGTGGTACAACATCAATTTAATCCCTTGTACATCAAATATATTCGTAGACACTATGGAATATTTGGGATCTTTAATCCCTCATAATCCATATACCTATTTTACTACCATTCATGTAAATATGCTATCGCATGTCGCGATGCAGCGTGAGGCTTTCGATAATAAATAATTAGTTAACATGATTCATATATAACCAAACCATGAGTGGTTATATAAAGCTAGAGACTTTCTCAAGAAGGTGCCCTAGGTGTCTTTGATTTTTTAAGGTCCTATGGGGAATGGCACCACCATTCACCACAAGGTTGTGTCCTAGTTTGCATTCATGCATGGTGAACCACAAGGGGAAAAAGTCATCTTGTTAGTTAGGGTAGAATCTTATCAAGATTGGATGTCACGATTACATGATTTTCTTAAGATCGGTTTCATCCCTCAATGATTATCACATGCTACAAAATGCACATTCAAATAGAAAGCGACAAAGTATATCTTTCTAGGATACATCTTGTACCATCAAAACTATGATGGATTTCTCCTTTATTGGATTGAGCACCAAGAATCATCTTGGGCAATCTCACAGGATCTTGATGGTACATGCAGTAGCCATTTTAATGGCGTGGCCATCTTCAAATGCATCCTTCAAATGAGTTATTATTGGCCCACTATGGAGAAGGATTGCATCATATATATCAAGAAATGTATTAAATATTAGCATCATGATAATCTTACACACTTGCCATCGTAGGCCTTACAACCCATTCAAGTGGCTTGTCCATTTTCTTAGTGGGGTTTAGATCTAATCAAAAATATCTCTCCCCCATCATCGGGTTGGCATACATTTATTATAATGGCTACTAATTATTTTAGTAAATGTGTGGAAGCAATCTCGTTAACAACAACTGGAGCACGTATTGCAGATTTCATACTTCACAATATCATAAGTCATTTTGGAATACCATCCAAAATAATTTTGGATAATATAACATCATTTAAGAACAAAGATATAAGGGCTTTAACGTCCAAGTATAATATACAACTAGTTTTGTGACTCCATACTATCCGTAGGAAAACAAGCAATATGAGGCTTCAAAAAATATTGTGGTAGCCATATTAATAAATATGGTACAAGATAACCACAAATATTGGCATATACAACTACCCCTTGTATTATGGGCTTACAAGACTAGCATATGGACACCCACTAGGGCAATCCCATTTTTGCTAGTATATGGCACTGAGGCCATTATGCCCTTAGATTTGGAGATTTCAATATTGTGCATCGCATTGAAAGAGTTCATCGATGATGACACTACATAGTAAGCTCACCTCGATCAATTGACGGTTCTTTATGAATATCACGTGAATACCCTTGAGCATCTTTACATTTATCAAGAACACCTAAAATGAGCTTATAATAATATATTCCATCTAAGAGACTTTAAAGTTGGTGATCTTGTGTTGAAAGAGAACCAACTAAACTCAAACCTATCGCCGCACTTGTGAGATAAATTTATGGCTAATTGGTTAGGTCCATATATCATCTCAGAGCATATTGAAATTGGAACGTATCCCCTAACATCGTTTGAAGGTGTTGAAGAGCCTAAACCTCTCAATATCCTTCATCTTAAGGTGTTCCACACATAAATTCAAAAAATCAAAAACATGGAAATTTTCAAAATCCATAAAAATCGAAAAGCAATAAAATCTAAAAACATTGCAAAACATAAAAACTCAAAAATATTTTCATTATCCATTTTATTTTGCACTTGCATTCATTTAATTGCATTGCATTAGGCATTTCCATCCATCGCACCTTGCATTAGAATAGGTTTTTTTGCAATATTATAAATGACATCACATTTGTATTTCAATCATGCATCTATGCATTATTATCATCCATCACCCTTGTGAGTAATTGTGTTTCTCAACACAACCCCTCCCATTTCTATGAATAATATACTAGGGTTTTTCGGTCATTCAACCACACCTAGTGGTCTTCTCAGATTTGGTAGAAAGCTTGCTTTGCTTTTGATGATGAGGTCTAGTTTTGATAGCACTTAGCATATCAGAATCCCATCACTAATCAAACACATTAACAATCCTAATTAGGGCAAGGAAATATAAACACTACAAAGTGGTCATGGTCATCTTAAGTGAAAGGTTTTGTTACTTGCTCATTCTATGATGCACAATGGTCTAGAGTGTGGATCATTGGCAAAAGGACAAGTTCCCCCCTATCCAAGAAATCCCTTGCTTAAAAAAAGGAGCAAAAATCCCAAAATCAAATCAAATCCCTTGCTCAAAACAAAATATAAAAATAAACAGTGATTTTCATCACTATATATATGACCAAGTATCCTAATAAATTGAATAAAATAAGGGGGTGAAGAGCTTGAATCCTTGGAATGGTCAATACTCAAAAATCGTAGAGTGATCTCCAATACAGCAATGGGTTGAATGAATCCCACCTAAAATTGGGGTCGGTCTAAGCAACTTAAAAATGAGCTAGCTTTAGGTGGCTTGTATTGCCTAGTGGTCTAGTTTAACTACATCCAAACCTAGGATCAGGGTGGACATTTGGTGATCCTCATTACAATAATGGGCTGAATGAATACCACCTGGCAATGAGGTAGTCTTATGGCTCATCTAATATATTCATTTTCACACACAGGGATAATGAATAGCTTGGTCTTTATTACAAAAATTTTATCTTTCAAGAGTCTAGTATAGTCATTATACAAATTTTGATAAGACAACTAGGATGTTTGAGTCTCATGGAAAACCTCAAAAATTTCTAATTAGCAAAAAAATATCATCGATCAATCAATCATCAATTTCTTTTTATGAGATTTTTTTTATTAAATGGTGTTCACAACATAGGTTAGATACCATATGGATATCAGCAATGATATTTAGATGGCCACTGACTATTTTGTGCATATATTTTAACTTACAAAAGCTTATGAAGAGAAACAATATATCATCTCATCTCACATATGGATGTCTAATTGGTTAATTCTTATGATAAGATTTATCAATTACATTCATAATTGTTATACATTCTATGGTGTCATCCATTATATTTTTAACTCATATTTCATTCATTCCTTATGTTTAAGTGATTAAAGCATACAATTTCATTTACATCAGACTACATCATGTAAATAATGCATTACATACATTGCATTAATCATATCATAACATCATAAAGTAAATGCATACAAGTAAATCAAATTAAAAATGCATTTAACATATAACATTGCATCCATATGCATACATCATAGTAGTCCATCTATACATCTAGATCATAGCATATAAACCATACATACATCAGCTAGCTAGTGCATGTCATCAATACATCACATCATATAGCAGTAAATCGACATCACATATAAGCATTGCATCCATATGCATCTCATAAAAATAAAATAAAAAATATATACACATATAATGAGCCATAATATAAAGTCATATCATATATATATATGTGTGTGTGTGTGTGTGTGTGTGTGTGTGTGTTTGTGTGTGTCAACAATAGTACATAGGCATGTGTCAAAAATACCCGCAGGCTACAACTATGTAGGTCCTCTGACCTTACACTCAAAAATGGTATAAATATTTTATAAACATGTACTACATAGGGCCTGCACCCCCTGCCTGGGAGTCTCCTCCACCAACTCCACCCTCACTATGATTCTGTCTAGAACTGGTGCCTGTGGACCTCTCTGACCTATGAGATCCATGACTAGGTCATGCTGATGACTTCCCAGTCTCTTGTGTCCTAGTCTGCTATGACCCTATAGTTGTGGTTCTCTTTGGCACTACACCACCAATCAGTCTAACATCTCTCACCAAGAGAACAATGTGAGCCACATCTGATGCATACTACCTAGTACCCTCCTATATGAGGGCATGCAGTCTCCAGATCTCTACATCCATATCCAACCCTGCTAGTCTTGGTACAACTAGAGTAGTAGGAGCAACTTGAGAAGTTGAGGGACCTCCCCTCATGTATCGAAGCAAGTACCACTCTATGGTCATAGCAGTTGATATCAAAGAAGATCACACTACCTAGTGACCTTCTCTATCTATGTATCTATAGTGGTAATCTATGCTCGGAGAGCTACCCTCTCCTCCTCGTATTCGTGCCATTGTTCCTGGCCCTCTTCAAGCTGATCCTGGACTACTCTCATATGTTCCTATAGTGTAGCCAAGGAGGTATCCCTCTCCATTATTTGTGTCCTTGTTTTCTATAGCTAGGACTGCAAGCTAGCCACATAGGCCCTTAGTTAGGACACCTCATCATTAGGCTCCTCACAACCCTCCTCCTCAACTTGGAGCTCCTTCTCTACCATTGTATTTGTTTGAACCCATCTGCCCTTTATCCTATGATGAGTACATTGACCCACAGGATCCTCATTGGCTTCCTCTATGTCTGCTTCATCCCTAGATCTACCTAGCAGTCCACCACGCTACCATAACTTGGTAGTCCACCAAGAATCATAATTTGTTGTGGTCCCTACATCCTCTAGCCCCAAATATTGGTAGACACCATCCTCATCTCCTAGTGGATTCACATGAGGCCAGGAAAAGTCTCTCTCCACCTTAAGGCGGTAGTATATAGTGGTATATCCTAAGATGTCCTAACAAATCCCAAACTACCTAGTGATGCGTAATAAGTGGAAGAACTCATGTATCTCAGGCATATGCCCAAGAAGCCATCTCTCACATCATGTCTACCTGAGATAGTGATCTGCCTCCTCCCATGCAGGATAGTCCATGTAGGGTCACCATAGAACCTACCCTAGCCTCAGCCTTATGAGGTAATCCATGTAGTACTACAGATACCTATGTGAGACCTACTCCTAAAGCCCTTAGCCTCCCTAGGCTAGCATGTTGCATAGCACTATGAATCATCATCAATATCTCCAATCTGTAGTGATAGTCTAATGATGATATGCTCCCACACCCATATCTGGAGTAGTAAGTTATAGCCAACTCTAGCACGGCCCCACTGGGTGATCTGGTATAGTTCATCATTGAGTTGTGTGAGTAGATTACTCCCCAAAGAGAGAATCAATGGCTTCTATGTAGTGTTAACTAGCAGGTACTATGTCCTAGCCAAGACGTTCCAAGGGAACCTCACTCCTAAAGTATCAGGAAGCACAACCTGCATGATAAGTTGCATCATCATAGCCTATTATTGTGATAAGACCTGTTCTTGGTACTAGTACTCAATATGCACCCTCTTGTGCTTAGAGTCTACCTGCATCTCATCACTCCTAGTGCTAAATATCCTCTTGAAAAACTACATCCTTCATCATAGTGGGTGAAGATGTTATGGCCTCACACAGAATATGTGGTAGACATACTCCAAGGTCACTATAATCTCACCTATGGGTAGGTGGAAGGTTTTGGTTTGCGCATCCCAATGGTGGGCCAAGGCAATAATGTAGGTTTGATCGGTTCGTATGGAAGGTAACCATAGCACATAGCTTAAACCTATTGCTGCAAACCAGTCCTACTCAATATAACTCAGTCTATTATGGATATCACGAAGGAGATTTGAATCCCTCAGTCTAGTAGTCAAATTCTGAAGGGAGATAATAACAAGTTCAATTAAAATCACAAAAACATCAAAAATACACTTTAAAATACAAATAAATTAAAAAAACCTTCAAAAAGGTAAAAACAATCACAAATGCATTCAAAATGTTCAAAAAAATCAAAATTTTACTTGGAAAAATTCAAAAAAATCAATTAATTCCAAAAAATAGCAAAAAAATTAGAAAAATTAAAAAAAAATCTAAAGTCCCTTAGTCACGGCTACCACCCATGACTGGCGGCAACGGTAAAATTGTTTATCATTGGTATTTTAATTCAGTCACGGCTACCACCCACAACTATGGAAAAAACCTTGTTCAAGGTCATTTCCCATCCCATTCACCCCAAAAACCCAAAAATTAAACCCTCCCAACTAACTAGTCTAGTCTAATCCTAACTAGGGTGAGGTTCATTACCAACATTTTAGTGAGTTTATTTTTCTCATTAATTAATTTGGTTCATTTTAAGTTTGTAATTCAATAAGTGAGTTTTGATATGCTACCTTTGTAGCACTGGCTCAGCCATTGGTGGACGCCTACGGTTGGTCATCCATAGGGGTAGATTGTAAGGTTTGGTAGCGTGTTGTGTCAGTTTTACAATTTCTCCTCTCAAAGGTCTCTAATAAGTAGTTAGAAAATGGAAATAATAAATTTGAAAATGATGTATCTTTCTTTTATATTTCCAACTTGGCCCTCAACCATGACTGGTAACTATGGGTGTAGAATTAGGGTTTTCTGACTAAGGTTCATAGCCATGGCTAAGGAATTTACCAAAATTAGCTACAATTGACAAACACGGCTAGCACCTAGCAATAAATTCCATCAAAATTTCACCATGAGAGGTTTCAAAATATAAAATTAAAAATATTCAATGGGCTAAAACCCTCAAAATTATCAAAAATAACATAAACATTCACATAATTCAAAATTTAAATGTGCCTCTTATCCATTCATTTACCCTATACACTTGGTGGTTGTATCAACTTGTGATCCATGCAATCCAGCAAGATGAGTAAATCACCATAAGGCCATTTGGGGTAAATTAATCATTGTTGAATTGTAATGCTTCACTTCAATCCTGAAGAAGGCCATAGTGGCTAGACTGCCCCATGAGAATGAGGTATTCATTCCATTTCTCCTATAATATTTTCAGCATATCATCAATAATAGTGATTCAACACAAGCATAATTGGAATTGCTATCATTTTGATTCCTTAATAAGGCCATTATGACTAGACTGCTCCACAGGATAAAGGTATACAATTAATTTTAATAGTTAAAATCATAGTTGAATCATGCCTTGTCAAATAATAACAATAGTGCAAAGTCTTCAATCGTCCAAATTATTCATCTTGGTCAAGCAAATCATCACTTTATTCAATGTCCTACCCTCATCGACTCGTCGCTTGAGGGGGTAGTCATAATATCAATAATCATAATCAAATTCAAAAATATATCACTTGATCTTGTCAAATTGTGTTCATCTTATGAATCATTGCCAAAAACTATCATAAGCTTACCCTTTATTGGGGCAAAAAGCAAATATGATAGTTAAGTTAGTAGCTTTCCACCTATCAAAATGATTGTAGCCTAACTACCCGATCGTCATGGATACGCAAAAGCTTTACAAATTTAAGCATTCCCTTAGTTGGAAGCAATGATTCTAAGATGTGCATCCTTTTGTAGGACTAGGGCATCTAATGTTGATCAGATCAATGATCATCATTGAATTTATGACATGGCTTTAGGCAGTCTATTTTTTCTTAGCATTGTGCTTTCACACAGTGCATCCCAAAAGGGACACTTGTAGACACCTAAAACATGTCATGTTTGGGGGACTACTCATATGGGCATCCTAACAGATCATAGGAATGATCTTGGACCATTCCAATATAGAGCAGTGGTTTTAACCACTCAATTTAGGTAGCTTTCACCTACTCAACCTTAGCCACAGCTGACACTTGTGGCTAACAGAGCTAGCTGCGCCTTAGAGCTGCGACTAGCCCTAAAACTATTTTGAATTTTTGAGACAAGCCAAATTCAGTTACAATGGCCATGTCAATGGATTTCAAGAAGTTTCAAGTGAGGAAGCATCCAAAATATTCCTCCCTATTATTCTAATCTACTGGTTCTTGATCTTGGCTTCCCAAAGAAGCTAGGATTAGGAGTTGAGAGTGTTATAAGATCCCCTTCCAAATTGGGGAAACGCCTAGATTAAGTGTAAATTTACATGCAAATAAGCCCTACCAAATTTGAGAGCCATTTACAACCCTTTAGGATTGCCTATATGCTACCAATTTGGAAATCATGACTATATATGAAGCTATGGAGGTTTCAAGAGCTTGAGGAGATCATTCATCCAAAATTGAACCACTTCCACTACAAATTCAAAGAATACTCATCACAAATTAGTTCCAAAACATAGAGGTAACCCTTGATCATATATTACCCAGAGGAATCTGAGATTCAGTCCCTGGTTACAAGAGAAAGAGCACTTTCACCTCAGCCATAGATATCAGCCGCAGCTAATAGAGACAACTGCACCTTAGACCTGCGGTGAGGATTTGACATTCAATTTCCCTAGTTTTAGCCATAGGATTTTTTTTCAAAACATGCAATTAAGTAGATCTAACATATATTATTTTTCCTTCATTCTTTTGTATGATTAATTGTAGAAATTAGAGGTAGCTTTGCTCTATTTCTTTCTATTTTATCAATTAGCACTAGTTTCATTAGATTTGATTCATTTTAATTTTTAATGGCAGATTATGCATCATAATAGCTATATTTACTTCTTTTTCATCATTATTTATAGTAATCTAGAGGTTTTGTAATCATATTTACAATTTTCCATGCTTTCTTGCTACATTTTTAAATTCATGCAAATTTCTATCAAGATCCTCATCATGATATGCCTCCTTTACTTCTAACTCTCCTATGTTGTTTATTGAATGTAGATTTACAGGATCTGGTCATATTCAAAGTATTCTTGGCAACATATTCCTATAATCAAGTGATAATAAGGCTTCCTTGAGCCTTGAGCAGGCCGTGTCTACATTAAGAGCCTTCATATTGCACCATCCCCTTTGAGGGGCTCAAAATATTGTATCAATTGTATCAAAGAATTCAGTATCCCTAAGTGGGACGTATTTTTAAAGGATATTTGCAATGATAATATAAATAAGTTGTTCTTTCTTTTCCAATACATTGTTATTTATCTTTTCATGCTTTAATTTTTGGTACATTTGATTCAATAGCCTAGGTGTATGCTTTTAGGGTGGTACACCTTTTTATAAATTCAATTACAATGTCTTGACCAGCATGCTTTGTAGATTTTTCCTCAGTCTATTTTTTGAAATAATCTATTGCTATTAAAATACATTTGTATCCAATGGATAAATTTTGGTTAATCACACCAATAAAATCCAAACCTCATTACTGAAAAGTCTCTTCCACGATTATTAGTTGTAATGGCATTATCGGATGTTTGCCTTTGCCTATAAAATTTTGACAATTTTCATGGGTTCTAACCTACTTGAATGTGTCAACAAAAGTTGTTGGCTAATAATAACCGAACCTTAGAATCTTTGATGCATTAATCTTTCTTAGTGGCCTCCAGAGAAATCTCTATGAAACTCTTCAAGTACTCCTCTGATTTCTTCCAGTGGTAAGCATCTTAATAGTACCTCCTCAAAGTTTCTTTGATATAGAATGTCTTCAATATGTATACATTTTCTAGCTTGCAACCTAAATATTCATCTCTAGAATGTAGTCAAGTCATCTAGATATATGCTTGAAGTAAAGTAATTATGCAACTATTCCTTCTAGTTCTTTGGCTTCCTTATTTCTATCTTCATCCCAGTATCATATTCCACCTAATTTGACATATTAACATTATGAGATGCTGATTTTGCTAAATTATCGCATAGGGTTCTACCCCTTATCACTTTTTTTGGTTTTATCTGAACATCATACTCCTAGATTTTAGTTACCCCCCCAAATCTCTTATCACCAAGTTCCCCATGAAGCATAAAATTCCAGACATCTAGATGTGCTACATATACCAAGGTCTTGCTCTGAGAAACAAAATGCCTAAATTTCTTCAAATATTTCATAAAAACATAGATTTTTTTTTAATGAAATTATACTTTTCTTTATGGTATTGAAATGTCTGACTTAAAAAGGCTATTGGTCTTTCACTATCTTGATCCTTTTTTTGAGTTGGACAACCGAATAAATCTCTTCTGCTCTAAATTTAGAGTAATCTAGAATAATGAGGATCAAAGCTTGAGTATTGCCTCATTGATATCCCTAGAGACCTTCTTTCAAGCATACATCTATTTGAATTCTACTCCTTCCTTTAGCATCTTAGTCATTAGTTTTACAATTTGAGCAAAATTTGAGATGAATTTTCAGATAAAATTAATCTATCCAAAGAATTACTAGAGTCCCTTTTTGTTCAGTGAGAGAGATATATTGGATGGATTTACTCTATCCAGGTCAATTTCCAATCCTATTTTTGATACCACATGCCCCAATAGTTTTCCCTCATGTACTGTGAAGATGGATTTCTTAGGATTTAAAGACACCCCAAATTCTCTGTATTTTTCAAATACCATCTAGAGATGCTTAATATGATTGCTCTTATCATAAGAGAAAATAGTCATATCATCTAGATAAATCATGATGATCTTATTCACCAACTCATCAAATATACCAAATCCATAGCCCTTTGAAAAGTAGCACTTGCACTTGAAAGTCCAAAATTTATTCGTTGATATGAAATTGTAACCCATTTTGTGGTAAATGTTGTCTTATATTGATCTTCATCTTTGACCCAAATCTATTTAAAACTAGAAAATCCATATAAAAGAGAAAACCTCTTGGCTTTGCCTATAGTATGCAAGATCCAATCAATTTGAGGGAGGGGATAATGATCCTTCAAGAAATTATGGTTCATGTTTTGAAATTCCACACATAGATGGATTTCTCCATTTTTCTTCTTGATTGAAACCAAATTAGCAAACCATGTAGAGTGCTTGATGGAGTATATGATTTTGGAAGTCAATAGCTTCAATAGTTCTTGTTTCATTATTGCTTCTATCGTGGGGTTTACCGATCATTGCTTCTACTGGAAGGACCTTGCATCTGGCATAAGCTCAATAGTATGTTGAATAGTGTCTTTTTCATATACCTTGATATCCTCATATATCCAAGCTATGATGTCATTAAATTTTTGCATAATTCCATAGTTTGATTGACTTCTTCCTCTGAATATTGTACAGCAATGTTGATATATTTTTTAGGTTTAATCTACACCCCTTTATAGCTTTTACTATCAACCTCAATTATATAAGAAGCCAATATATCAGTGCTATCAAATAGATTTTCCAAAGTTATAAATCCTTTGGGGATATTATTGTTCTTTATATGAATCATTTTACCATCTTTTGATAGTTGATCACTTACGCAATTCATTTCTTGGATCATAAAATCAATTATTTGTTCATCATTCTCAAATAATTTCCAAAATATATTTTATCTAGTATAGATGGTCTGTAAATGAGCCTTACTATCTTAGCTTTATGAATGACATTGAATATTGGATAGAAATTTGATCCAATATAAGTTAGGATGTTAGCATGAGTGTTGTGTTATATAGGAATGTATTTGATGTTTAAGGCTTCAAAAATATATAACAATTCCCACACCTTGTTTATATATGCCTTGAGTTAGTGTTTTTTTCTGATGTGTTGTTTGTTGTTACATTTTTTTGACTTGATTAACTACCAGTTTGAAATCACCAAAAATTTCTAGTTGCTTGATTTTCATTTTTTAGCTTTCCTTAGCCCCAAACATAGTGCTTCATATTCTATTGCATTATTTGTGCAGCTCCATGTTAGTCAGTATGATAAAATCCTTTCCATATTGGTTAGTGATACCAACACTATACCTACTCTAGCACCATTCTTGCATCTGGCACCATCGAAGAACAAATTCCACATTTGGTCTTGCTTGGGAATATTATCTATCAGAGATGTAAATATTGTCTCCTTTGGCTTCATGATTGAATAGGAACCTATTCTTGTCTCAAAAATGGCATTAAAATTACTTATGAAAAATTGATCCTCTGTCTAGAGGTCCTCCAATACTTCTTCCATCATATTTATTTCTTGAGTGGTTACATTGATGGTGTCAGCTTGTTGTTCTTCCTCCAACTTCTCTATATGGAATGAGGATGGTTTTTCAGAAAATATATTGAATATTTTTCCTTTGAATGGAACCTCCATATGGGAGTAATCAAGAGATAAATAACCACCCAACATCATAGTAAATTATCTTGACAAGCACATCCCAAAATAGGGTTCTAAATATACCATTATAATTTCTTGAATGATAGTGATTTGAGGTAGTCTATGGACCCTCATGGGACATATTTGACTACCCCAATTATCTTCATAGGTGTGCCATCCAACATTCCCTCTTTAATCAATGGTGAAATCAATTCTAGGCTACTTAGACCTTTTTGAGGAGGAGAAGATCAAGAATGTTGTTTTTTCTATGGTAGGGGAAAAAGTGCCTAGTATTTATGGATTCTTGACCATCTTATTCCAAAATTTCTAGCATATAGTTGGAAGAGATGTTGTAGAGGCCATTTCTGAAGTCCAAAGAACTGGATTCATACCAAGAGATGTGAATTCCACATTTTTTTTCCTTATTCCTAAGAGTGCAAGAGCCAAGGATTTTAAATAATTCATACCAATCAACCTTTAAAACACCATTTATAAAATTCTATCCAAAGTGTTGGCCAACATAATGAAATTGTTACTTCCAATTGTCATTGATCACAACTAGGGAGGTTTTATTCCATGAATAAAAATCGTATATGGCATTATCAAAGTCTATGATTTGATCCATTCAATGGACAAGAGCAGTAAATATGGAATGTTACTTAAGCTTGACATGAGCAAAGTCTATGACAAAGTATCTTGGGAGTTTCTAGAAAACATTTTGGCTCATTTTGTCTTTCACTCTATATGGATATCCCTCATTGAGAAATACTTCTCAACTCCTTATTTCTTAGTTATTATTAATGGGTAGGTCTCCACTAGGGTGATCCTCTTTCACCTTCCCTCATCATTATCCTAACAAAATTCAAAGAAGATCCATTAAATCTTTTGTTGTCTTTGAAGGTATTAAACCTACTCTCGCTATTAATAATATCTCCTACAAAACATTTTTCGATGACACTCTTATCTCTACCCTCTCATTTACTCCCTAAGATAGAAAAATTAGAATAATCCTCCTAGACTATGAGAGTGTTGTTGGTAAATACATCAACTTTCTCAAGAGAATTTTTTTTTCTCAATACTCCTCTTCTCAGGAAAAGGTCCATTGCCAAAATTCTTGGGTGAAATATTGTTGAGTTACCTTCTACCTATTTAGGTTTGCCTTTGTTTAAATGCAGAATCAAAGAGGAGCTTTGGAATCTAGATTTAGAAATAATACAAAAAATATTGGTAGGATGGAAGGGCTCTCTTCTTAGCCAGGCCAAAAAATCACAACTGGTAAAAGCCTCCCTCCAAAACAAAATATGCTAAAAAATAGAACAATTCCAAAACAATTTTATTTGGTCAGGATTAGAAAATAAAAAGAGATTTCATCTCATTTCTTGTGAAAAAGTGTGTACAAAAAAATATGTAGGGGGGCTAGGGATGAGAAAAGTGATTCTAAATTTCTAATGAACAAATATCTTCTACCCAAGCACTATTGGGCTCTCACCAAACAAGATAACAATGGGTGGACTAATATTCTTAATGCCAAATATCTAAACATGGGAGTTAGCTTCTTGAAATAGCAAGTGCTACTTTATGAATCTACCTTTTGGAATAATATTGTTAAATAAAAAAGCCTTGTCTTGAGAGGTAGCAAGTGGAGTTTAGGCAATGGTGAAAAGATTAATTTTTGGGATGAATAATGGATGGAATATGCTCCACTCTCATAGAACCCCTCATATACCCTTTTGATACCTAGATTATCATAGTTGTATGGAACCAAGTAGCAAATTTTACTGAAGAAGTAGGGGGCAGGAAAATATGGAAGAATCTATAGGTTTTTTATCATGGCCAAGGGGAAGAAGATTGTCTAAAAGAGTTGGCCCTCAAATTGAGAAATCAAGTGATAAGGAATGCTAGGTGTGAATACTCCCTAATCTATAAATATGATAAAATGGTACCTTTTCTATGAATTTTGCATATCACATTATGGTTGATGATAATATTAGTTGGTTCTTAGGGAAGCAAATCTGGTTCAAAGAGCTTATACCCAAGATTAATTTCTTCTACTAGTTAGCCCTTCAAAATAAAATCCTCTCAATAATTTTTTTTTAAATTAGAGCTATGATCCTTCCCAGCCATTTTTACCTTTATGGAATGAGTGAGGAGATGAATCAACACCTTTTCATAGATTGTGGTTTCTCTTTGGAAATTTTGAATCACATCCTAAATATTTTGGTGGTTTTCTCAGTTCTCCTAAGAATATTTATGGAAATGGTTGAGAAATGGTCTTCATCCCCCTTCTCTAGACCTATATGGAAAACCCTCTAGAAATTTGACCTCTCACACTTCCTATGGGGAGTTTTGAAGGAGAGGAATAACAAGGCATTTAAAAATTGTTCTAAAGACCCAACATCAATAGGAGCTATAATTTTGAATTTTCTATCTTAAAACATATCCAACATTTTTTTTTTCTTCTGGCATTGATAATTTGAAAGAAGCTCATATAGCTATCAAGTTGGGAATTCCCAAGCTTGAGCAAGGCTCTACTCAGGTTGATTCTATAAAATTGTATGCCAAGTGGTTCCCTCCTAATAGGAGGATAAAATTAATTTTTCATGGAGCCTTAAAAGGAAATCTAGGACTAGAAGGTTTCAAAGGAATTATTAGAGATAATAAAGGGGTATTATTTTGGCCTATGTTGAGAACCTTGGAACCCAGTCTAGCTAATTTACTGATGCTAAGGCACTCTTCCAAGGTCTTGTTTTTTTGGAATATCTGAATTTTGAAGGGAGATTCCCTTAAATTAACCAACATTCTCAATGGCATCCATAATCCTAGCTAGAACATTGCAAGTTTAATGGTTGAGTCAAATCAAATCCTAAGAACATTTGAGAACGTCCAGTGGTAACACATTTTCATAGAAACAAACATGGTAGATGATTTCATGGCTAATTTAGGAGTTCATCAAGAAAATTTTATTACTTGGAGAGAAAATTTCCCTCAAAATCTCAATGTTATCATCAGAAAATACTTTACAAGATTCATAGATGACTCTTGATATTATGTGCAGTTTTATCTTGTTGCCTTGAACTGGCCAGAAATATTATGTTTATCTAAGATTAGGTCTAAGAATATTTCATCCATTTATATGGATGAAATCTCTTGTGTTATGAACTTCTTTAAAAATCACCAATGTAGGTCAGAGGAATATATGATGTAGCTTGCTCTAACCTAGTTTAGTTTTGCTTGGGAAGTCCTTAGAGCCCTTCTCTGCTATTTTTCTCTCTAATTTTTATGTACTAATTCCTTTATGATGTGTTGTCATTTTCCCTCTTCTTGTCCTCTTCAGGTTAAGGCTTGGTTTTTTGCCTTATTTTGTTCTTGTTTGTCTGGTTTCAATTAGGGCTTATTTTGCAGTTATCTTTGCCTATATGTAAAAGGTTTGAGGACCCTTTCAAAACCCCCTATTTCCTTCTAATAAAAAATAAAAATAAATTTTAAAACTAAGACCCATATTCAAATCTTGTCAAGCAATATATGAATAACTACTAATTGTTGGAACCATGTGATAATACTTTGATGATGTAATCATGGCTTGTTTTATTCTGATATACCCAATTCCAAAAAATATTCTACATTTGATTACCTTAAAATTACATTAAAAGGTCATGGCTTATTCCACATTGTATTGTTGCTTTATAATTATCATTCTATCTAAGTTAATTGCTAGAGTTTATAAATAGTTAGATTCTATAAAGGTTAAATTTTACTATGCAGATGTTATAATATGGATTCATGTTTGTATTAAATGGTATTGTACTTTATTTATCATAGCATATAAGGATGATATTAGTTGATTTTGAAAATAATAAGTATATTAGGTCATATATTATAAATTTTCAAATATTGCTATGTTATAATTATTCACATTGCTATAGTTAATAGAATTTGTTGACAATAATAGATTTAAATTAATCTCTTGGTGATATGAAATATGTATCATTATGGATGACAAATTCCACATGTTATTTATATATTGTTATTATCTTTATAAATGTGATTATAAATCAGTATAATATATGTATTTCTATATTATGGGTAAAATGGTTGTACTAGCAATTTATTATTTCTAAATTTTATAAATAAGAGTCAAATTTTTTTGATAATTTTCATATATTAATTATAAATCTTTTATTATT
The DNA here is from genome assembly GCA_028583015.1 of Wollemia nobilis. Classification (NCBI taxonomy): domain Eukaryota; kingdom Viridiplantae; phylum Streptophyta; class Pinopsida; order Araucariales; family Araucariaceae; genus Wollemia; species Wollemia nobilis. Next base: position 3,133,605 of record JAQPPZ010010853.1, read on the forward strand.
TTTATAATGGATATTGGACTTAATAGTAAAGATAGAATTTGATGTTTTAAGGTTGATTTGCTTTATAGTATGTGATTTTTATTGATTTTCCAGTGTACATATTTAGTAGTTAATGTTTTTGATAAGGCATTAAGAAGGGGTTTTGAAAGGGTCCTTGAACTTTTTACAAAGGGATTTTGGAAAGGTCCCCAAAACTTTAAAAATCCATAAAAGTATTCAATTAGCACAAAATTGGATCACAAAAGGGATGGAATCCCCTAGGGGAAACAATCCCAAATCCCAAGAAAAATTAGGAACCAAGGGATCCAAGAAAACTAAGAGATCTAGAGAACTGGATCCTACCAAACATAAGGATGGACAAAGTAGAAAGGTGGGAATATTCAATTCCCACCCAAATATAACCAAGAGCACTAAGATTTGATTTGAAAATAAAATTCAAGAATATCCTACCCAAACAATAATCCTCAAATTTAAATCAAAAATCAAAATAAAGATCTTCCCACCCAACAAGAATCCTATTTTAGGAAATTTTGACCTCATGTAGTGGCAACCAACCTACAACTAGAATTCAAAATTAAATCTTTCCCACCTAAAACAAGAAGCAACATTCTAACACCAAGAATACTCACATTTGAAATAAAGGATAAATTAAATAACTTCCCATCCATTAGGAACCATGCATATGCAAACGTAGACCTTTGAAAATAGACACACAACCTACAATAGGAAATACAAATTAAAACCTTCCCATCCAAAATACAAAGCAAATATCTAGAACCAAGGGCACACAAAATTTAATAAAAAAATCAGATTAAATATCTTCTCACCCAAAATAGGAACTCTAATTTAGAAACTATGACCTCTAGTAGTAGGCACACAAATCCTACAACTAGAACTAGCAAGAAAAAAGATTGAATCCCAAATCCCCAAATTGGAGAATAAATAACTAGGACCAATTTGGAAATTGAAATCCTAAAACCCAAATACTGAACACCAAATTACATCAAGAAAACAATAGGAGCTAGGGATTTGGGACTAAAATGAAACTAGCCAAAGAATCCTGTACTGCACTAGTCTTAAGATTCCAACAACCTAATGAAGAGATCTTGAGAGAAAGAACATAGAATCATCACCAAAAATTATTTAAAACTTGAAATAAAAGAGGAGACTCCAACCCTCCATGTCCCAAGAAAAATAAAATCCAACACTGTATTTTTCTCAGGACCCACTAAAGGACCCCACACCTATAAGATCTAGAGAAGCCCTAGATCTACAATAGGACCCCCAAGGCAAGGCAAAGAAACAATCCACCAAATCAACACCTTGACCACTAGCAAGATCACTAGCATCAACTAAATCTGGCATGAATCATCAAACCCAACAAGATGGAAACTAAAAATTAGCCCCAAGAACCATGGGAACTACCATGGAAATATCAAGGGTAATCCTCACCTGGGAAAGAACCAAGGATAAAAACCCTGAGATCCCCCAAAAAATGGATGAGAACATCCCCAAGACCTATGTTTTATAACCCCATAGGCACACCTAAGAAGAAAATAGAGCCACATAAACTCTACATATGATCGAACATCTTAGCCTCATGATGCAACTCCTTTAGCCTAGCCTTCCACCTAGCATCTTATCCTCATGCTATAGCTCCTTTAGCCTAAGCCTTACACCCTCCATATCAGCCTCATATTGCAGCTCCTTCAACCTAAGCCTTCCACTCAGTGTCTTAGCCTCATGTTGTAGCTCCCTCAACCATAACCTTCCACCCAACATCTCAGCCTCATGTTGCGTCTCCTTCAACCCTAGTCTTCCACCTATCATCTCAGCCTCATGTTGTAGCTCCTTCAACCCGAGCCTTCCACCCAACATCTCAACCTCATGTTGTGGCTCCTTCAGCCTAAGCCTTCCACTTAACATATCTAATTCATCCTATGGCTCCTTCATCCCAAGCCTTCCACCCAACATATTAGCCCTATGTTGTGGCTGCTTCAACCTAAGCCTTCCACCCAACATCTCAGCCTCGTGAAACTTGATTATAAACTCTTTTTTTGGTATTTATTATATTAATTATGGAAAAATAGGTAAAATATGATTAACATTATTAATTTAAACTTCCATGTCATTATTATAATATGATTTTTATAGTTATCTTGAAATTTTTATATAATCAAATGTTATTTTTTAGCTATACTTTGGTTGGAATGAGTTTCTTGAATAAGCATGGTCTAGAAGAGGATCATATTGATGATTATTCCATATTATGATTTAGGTGTCATGAATTTATATTAGAGTGTAAATATCATACTAATTATTATTGTTTGTATGAATTAAAATATTGTATGTTGAGTATTAAGACTAAGGCGTGAACCTTTATCAAAATATTATAATACTTGTATTATCATGTTATAGTATATTTATAGACAATATCCTATACTCCTTTATCTTGGAACATGCAAGACTATTAATGAATCTCATATATTAGAAAAACACCATTGGATGCATTGACATATCTAGAGATAAAATAGTGACCAAAAAACATCTTTAATATCTCTTGATAGAGGAATCAATATGTTGAACATGAACTTAGTTTCATTATCTATTTTATGAATCTCTTTTTTTTGATAATGGGAAGAATACAATTGGTTAATAACTCTAGTAAATATATATTGTCTCATCCATTATTAACTTAGTAGTATATCTTAATGTTAAATGATCAATGATGATGAAATGTATTGTACGACATTCTATGATAAGGGTTAACCTAGGCATAGTTTATTTTATTAGCTCCTGGATTTTATTTTTCATGTTAATAAAATATGTGAGACATTAAGCTCACGTAGGAATTAATTGGCTTATAGAAAGCCTAAGTTAAGTTGTTATTAGATTAATTCTCTCAAATTAGTTCTTCGAGGGATTTGCAATATTATGCATATCGCATATTTTAAATTAAACCTTTCATGCATTCCAAAAATCTCTTCATTACAGTAAAAACCTTACAAGTTTAATCCTCAAACCCTAGCTAGAAACCTAGTGCAAGGACACCATCAAAAGCCCTAAACCTACGATCTAGTACCATCATGACATGTGGCCAAAAAATGTCATGGGATTCAAGCACGAGTAGGTTTTTTCATCCATATCACAAGCTTATTTAGGGATAAGAGTACCACATTTAGTGTGGGAAGGCATTTGGAGTGGCTTAAAAGTAACAAGGTGCTCCTTTCTATTGTACCATCCTGTGGTGGTCAGGAGGACCCTATGCAGGTCACTAATGCACCAGGTTTATGTGCATGTTGTAGTGCCACTTGGCTTCCACTAGTAGACGCATGACCCTATCAATCAATGACACCAATTTGACCTTGTTTGCCATGCAAGGTGGTTAATATTTTTTCTCAAAGTTATATTAACTAATTTATAATTAATTAAGTTAATTATAATTGTTTAATTTTATTTTATTAAACATTAGAATTGCATTCCTTTTCTGCAATTTATACCTTTAGCTTGATTTACAAAATCTTATTGTAATAACCTATAAGGCTAAATTTTTTATAAAATTTTACAATCCACCAGCATTTGGAAAGCTTTTGTAATTACCTTAATGGCAAGACTTTTTGAAGCCTTTTTGGCTTATTGTAAGTGCTTGAAAAAGTACCATTGTAATTGCCCTTTGAGGGAAAATTTTGTACTCTCTTTTAGATGATTTTGTAGCCTTCCTAGCTTACACAATGGGTTATATGTCTTCTAATTTGAAGGAGAAAATGGCCACAATAGCTACAGTAATTAGCCTTTTGGTTGATAAGGTTCAAAATATGATTGGCCCTAGTGGATCTAGTCCAACCCCTAACCATTGCTCTCAAGCAAAATGTGAGGTCAAAATTTATGATGGGTCTCATGATCCTGAGGTCCTAAATAGTTGGATTCTCAATATGGATACATGGTTTGAGTATAGAAAAATTAAAAAATATGAGCAAGTCTCCTTTTCCAAGCTCAAGCTTTTAGGCATTGCCAAAGTCTTGATATAGGACCACCAAAGCACTCAATATCCCATTGACACTTGGGATGACTTAGTGAAATAATTGAAGGAAACCTTCTATCCTTCTAATTTTTCTAAAGATATTAACTTCCAATGGATTTGTTTGAGGCAAGGATACCACATGACTATCTAAGACTACATTGGAAAGTTTAACAACTTAAGGATTCTAAATGGAATCCTAGACTCAACTTCAAAACTAATCAACAAATTTAAAAGTGACTTGCAAGATCCACTCTTTAGGGAGTTGAAGTATACACCTTGCACAACTTTGAATGTAATGTACAATCAAGCACAAATTGAAGAGGATAAAATTACTACTAAATCAGGTGCACCTCGCTCTTTAGGCACCTCCAAAGTGCCTAGATAATTACAATAGTAGCAACAACAATCAAAAAAGGTAAAAATATCTTCTTATTCTTCTTCCTCTTATTTTAATGGTAAAAATTTGTGTAATCATTGTAAGATATGAGGGCATATCAAGTTTGAGTGTTTCTAAAAGAAGAAGAATTTGCTTGTAAAACTTCAACAAGTAGCCCTATTTGATGGGCCACTTGAGGTTGGAAGTGAGGAAAATGAGTATGAAAACCTTAGAGATCAACTAAAAAATACGATCCTCTTGCACCATAAGAGTCACTATGAAATTTTATTTGTAACCAAAGCACACCTTATAAACAATTGTTTTTGGGAATTGCATCTTTGATAATGGTGATGAGCAACAAAAATGCTCATATTTTGTATACATTTTCTTGATTATTATGCGGCTGTATAATAAGGATTGCATACTTTTATGAATGATTATATAATTATTTGATGAAATTATGTGTGTTATCTAATTCATGTGTTTCAGTGTATTTTTATGGAATTGCAGTTGATTTAGTTAGATTTGGATCAGTCGAGGTCTTTTTATGGACCTGGAACTTTGTTTCTTTTGGGATCAACGTAAAAAATATAGGCTCCTTCCTCTTCCAGGAAGACGCCAAGCGTAAGTAGGTGCCTTCCTCTTCCAGGAAGGTGCCAAGTGTAATTAGGTGCCTTCCTCTTCTAGGAAGGTGCCAAGGAAATACAAGTGCCTTCCTCTTCTAGGAAGGCGCCAATAGAAGGCCACACCTTCCTCTTCCAGGAAGGCACCAAAGGAAAAGAAGCACCTTCCTCTCATAAGGAAGGTGTCGACAAGAAGGTGCCACTAGAAGGCAAGCACATTCCTCTCATAAGGTAGGCACCACTAGAAGGCAAGTGCCTTCCTCTCATAAGGAAGGCGCCACTAGAATGCAAGCGCCTTCCTCTCATAAGGAAGGCACCGACAGGAATGCGCCAATAGAAGATAGGCACCTTCCTCTCACAAGAAGGCATCAATAGAAGATAAGTGCCTTCCTCTTCTAGGAAGTCACCCACGATAGTAAGACACCTTTCGCATAGAGGAGGTGCCCAATATACTTAGGCACCTTCCTCATAGGGAAGGCACCCTTGTTCTTCACCTATTGACCAGACAAGCACAACATGGACAACAACGACTGGTGCAGTTCCAAATCTACGTCATGTAGAGCTAAATTGGGGATCGCACCAACATATGAGAATGTCCTACCAATGCCAGGCGAAGCACAAACCAATCAGTGAACATGCCACCATTAGAACCAAATGCCAGTTTTAGCAGACATCGATCACATTTACCAGACTATCTTAGTTTAGTCTGGAATGAATCGACTGTTATAACTTCTTTGTAACAGAAGTTCTACGGGTGTGCTATATAAACACATGTAGACCTCTCTGAAGATATATAGAAATAGATATATAGAGAGAGGAGATAGAATATTTTGATAGTAATTGTAATACTTTGATAATTGTAATACAATTCTAAGAGTTTCTAAGTGCGTGTTCAGCTAGGAGGAAGCTGCTGGAGCCTGGGCCCACTCCAAGCCAGTATTTCTTCCCCTATTTTTCCTATGTTTTCTAGATTAGTTTACCACTTTTATAAGATTGTTTATCGCATTGATATTTCCAGTATTTGTAGTAGGTTTATTTCTAGGAATGTGTGAATATTTCCTTTCTATAGATTTAATTGTTTTTACGTAAATCATTGAGGAGTGTATGAATGATTGACAACCATTTGAAACACCCCCCAATAGTAGAACTAGCGGACTCATCTCAAGTGGTATTGTAAGCAATATTATTTAGACCCTTCGCAAGTTTATGAAGCTCCCTAGTTGATAAATTAAATGCACGGGCATGTGACAAAAGTAGGAAAGAAATTAACCTTTTTTGGCCCGCAACATTTTTGGTGCCGTTGCTGGGGAAGCATCTCAACTAGATTATTTACAATACCTAAAAACCTTCCATCTAACCTTGTATGATTTCTTCAAGAAGAAGAGGACCTGACGATCGGTTTATAAAAACCAATCCATCAGAACCTGAGTTAGCCAAGCATTCTAAATTTGAATTAGACTCGGTTGACCCACCTCCAGCAATCCATTGGAGTGAGGAGCTAAACTTTGTGCAAAGTTCCTCCTCATCCCATCAATGTGGGGAAGAATGAATCATCATAAATCCCCTTTTAATAGGACACCCTTAGAGGAAGCCTTGTTGTGGAAAGCTATAGAAGATCGAATGATAACACTAGAAAACCTTAGAGCCTTGACTCAGAAAGTCTTAAACGACCATAAGGCCATAAACACTACATTAGAGACCACATTTCCTAAAAAAATGGCTGACAATGAAGAAGTCTCATCTGGCTTTAGTTTCTCGATTGATGAAGGAGTAGGAGATACCAAAATGAAAAACATATCCCCTGCTCACCTTCCTACCTTAAGAGGATACCCAACTAAGGACCCTGACCTATTTTTATTTAAGTTTGATGTCTTATGCAGGTCTGTGGACTACAAATCTGGTACACAGAAGCTAAAACTCTTTCCTTCCATGTTGGAAGATGCAGATCTGCGATGGTTCATCATTCTGGGATACAAACACATTGCCACTTGGGATCAAATGAAGAGGCTCTTTTTAGAGCAATACCAAGATTTTAGGAGAGAAAGAGACTCCAGAGAAGAGGTCCTCAGCATCACATAGAAATAATATGAGTCTCTCGAGGAATACTGGGAGAGATTCAACTTCAATATTCAATGATATCCTCACACGAGACTATCTGATAAGTCCCTCAAAAGCATCTTTTTGAGAGGACTTACCAATGAATCACTGGAGGCTCTTAACATGATTTATGGAGGTGATGTCTACCAACATTCTATTGAAGACATTCGACAACTATGCCAGAACTACTCAAGAAGGAGAGGCAAGACCACTTCTAAAACCATGAAAGTGACTGCTTCAGTCATGAAGACAGAAATAAGTAACATGCTGGAAGATTTGAAAAGTGAAATGCTCTCATCTCTAGCATTGCATATGGATACGCTGCTGTTAGAGAAAAAGAAGCAAGAAAATGAAGCAACATTGACTTATTTCTATCCAAAATGCAGAGGGAAGCATGCAAAGAATGCATGCCCGGAGAACAAATTCACAGTATGCGTAGTTTGCAGGCTGAACCATAAAACTTGATTATGCCCGCAACTTCCCAATAATCAAGAGGATGCTAAAAGCACGGATGCCTATTTCATAGGCAATCAAAATATTTGGCCACAACCCCCTGTGAGGAATATTCCAATTGGAATGCCATCATATGGGGGACGACCATACATGCACCAAGGTCTACCTCAACCACCTAACATGGGGTGGTGGGGGCCATCACCTTGGTCTAATGCACCCCCAACAACATTCCCAAACTAGCAGCCATGGATGCCATATCCATATCCTGGGCAGCAGTGGAGAGGCCACACTATGTAGAATCAGGCTCCATAGAATGTAGCACCAGCTCACCCCCAATAGAATTTATCGACATTGCCAACAGCCAGACCTACGTAGCTACCCACACAACCAACAAAAAATCTAAATAACAGGGTGAACCAGCCAGCATACAACATGGAGGGTGAGATGTATCCGATGTACCATATTCAACTTTGGTCTGGTAGATAGCTAGGAGTAGGAACGCCTCCACTGGTAGAAGAGGAGGAATATGTAGAAACACCTCTTGTAGAAGAGGTGATAGAAGAAATGCCTAAGAGAGCAAAGGGTCCATTTACCAATCGGCTACAAGAACAGAGGAAAGTAACGCAGTTAGAGTTTGATATCTTGTCTAGCTTGAAGAACCTCAAAGTGACAATTCCATTATTTCAAGCCATTTGAGATGTTCTGATATATACCAAGGCGATAAGAGATATGTGTCTAAGGAAGCTAAGATGAAGAGCAACCCAGACTATCAATGTCATGGGTAAACTAGCAGATTTGATGATGGGCAAAATGTGCCATCCAAAGTATGCAGACCCGGGCAGCCCGATGTTGACTGTAAAAATTGAGGGACATTCCCTATCCAATATGTTGGTTGATCTTAGAGCAGCCATCAATGTAATGCCTTAGGAGACCATGCAGAGGCTACAACTCACAAACCTAAAACCCACTATGACAGTGTTGTAGCTGGCCGATTGATCGACCATGGCACCAAAAGGAATGTTGGAAGATGTAATAGTGACAGTTAGCACATGGGAATACCCAACCAAATTTTTAGTCCTACAATCTAAAACTAGGCTGGGCGGTTACCCGCTCATCTTGGGAAGGCCATGGCTAGCAATAGCTGATGCTTACATCAGCTACCGGGATGGGTTGATGACCATATCCGATGGATGAAACATTAAAAGGTTGACTATTTCACCCCCAGTGTAGTTTGTCGACTCAGTAGGAGAACCCATGTTGATCGAGCATGAAATTCTTGAGTTGTCCATGATCCAACCGGTGATGACATTGAATGAGTTGGCAGAAGAAGACGAAGATGGTGCTATTGTGGAGTTCCTCCATGGGGAGTCCTCCATATCTACATCTGTATCACCGTTGGCTGGCACCCAAGATCACCACATTCAGTAGATACACGTCGGGCCAGGAAGAACATTGAATGTCAGCAATGGGTTGACTCCCACACAATTGATGAAAGCAAAAGAGCTCTCGGGTAGACACAAATAGGAATTTACATGGGATTACTCAAATATGCAAGGTATCAGCCTAGATATCTATACCCATCGTATATACCTAGATTATCAAGCAACTCCAAGCAGGAAACCACAGAGAAGAATGAATCTGATAATAAAAGACATTGTCAAGGAAGAACTGCAAAAAATCTTGACTATCGGATTCATCTATCTGATTTTTGACAGTGAGTGGGTATCACCATTAGTAGTAGTCCCTAAAAAGAATGGGAAATGGTGAATCTGTGTGGACTACAAAGCGTTAAACAAAGTGACCAAGAAGGACCACTTCCCACTCCTGTTCATTGATCAAGTCTTGGATACACTCTCAGGGAGGAAGTATTTCTCCTTCCTAGATGGATTCAATGGATACAACCAGATCCATATAGGATAAGAGGATCAGGACAAGACAATGTTCACCTGCCCATGGAGAACATTTGTCTATTGGGTATTACCTTTCGGATTGTGCAACGCACCTTCCACATTTCAAAGGGTGGTGCTTTGCATATTTTTATACATGATGGGAGATGTGGTCGAAGTATACATGGATGAATTCACCGTCTATGGATAAATATTTGACGAGGCAATGACAAACTTGGAAAGAGTGCTAGAAAGAAGCAAGGGAAACAGTTTGTCCTTGAGCAACGAGAAATGTTTTATGATGATGCAAGAAGGCATCGTACTGGGACACCACCTCTCTACAAAAGGAATAAAGGTCGATAAAAGAAAAATTGAGGTCATCATAGACCTACCCAGCCCCAGAACACAGAGAGAGGTGAGGAGTTTCCTTGGATCATCCGAGTACTACCAGTGATTTATCATTGAATTCAAAAAAATTGCAAAACCACTGCACACTCTATTATCTAAGGATGTGGAGTTCAATTGGATAGAAGACTACGAGGAAGCGTTTCAGTTGCTTAAGGAAAAACTAATATTTGCACCGGTTTTGAGAGGACCAAATTGGGCCATACCATTCCATATCTACTGTGATGCATCCAACGGTGCGATTGGAGTAGTCCTCGGACAAAAGGATGATGAAGAATTTTATGCCATCTACTATGTCAGCAAAAACTTGGCAAGAGCCGATCTCAACTACACAGTGACAGAGAAGGAGTTCCTTGCAATTATGCACGCCATAAACAAATTTTGCCATTATATCATCGAGTATAAGGTATTTGTCCACACGGACCATGTGGCTATCAAATAATTGATGATCAAGCCAACCATTGGTGGAAGAATTATCAGGTGGATCTTGTTATTGTAGGAATTTGACATCACAATAGTCGACAAACCAGGCAAGGACAATGTCATAGCATATTTTCTATCTAGATTGATATCAGCAGACCATACAATAGTGGAAGACCAATTTTTGAATGAAAATTTGTTCACCATTAGTGAGAAAATCCCATGGTACGCAGATATAGCCAATTACTTGGCCACCGGAAGAACCTCACCTGTTCTCTCTTTTTGAGAAAAGTGGGTGGTCATAGAGAAAAGTGCATCATTCCTATGGGTTGATGGCCTTCTATTCAAAAAATGACGTGACCAGATTATAAGAAGATGCATAGCAGAGCAGGAGTTCTCAGAAGTACTCAAAGCATGTCATGATGAACCATGCGAAGGACACTTTGTAGGGAAATGAACTGCCTACAAAATCCTATAGGATGGGTACTTTTGGCCCACTCTGTTCAAGGATGTGGTTGCATATGCCAGCAAGTGCGATGAATGCCAAAGAATGGGCAGACCAACCCATCGAGATGAAATGCCCCTCCAGCCTCAGGTACACCTGGAATCCTTCGATAAGTGGGGCATGGACTTTGTGGGACCAATTAATCCACCTTCAATAGGGAGGAGGTTTATTTTGGTCTGTATAGATTATGTCACCAAATGGTTTGAAGTTCAGTGTTGAGAGATTCAAAATAAAGGACAATCACCAATTTCTTATTTTCCCAAATTTTTACATGATTTGGGGTCCCTAGAGAGATAAAAACAAACCAGGGGCCTCAATTTACCTCCAGGTTGATTGAGGACCTGATGGAGCAATACAGAGTTTGGCACAATAAGACTACATCCTACCATCCATAGGAAAATGGGAAAGTGGAAGTGACGAACAGAGAAATAGAGAACATCTTGACAAAGACCATGCAAAAACATAGAAAAGATTGGGCTACATGGTTTTCAGAAGTAGTATGGGCATATAATACCACGTGGAAATCCACCACAGGCTTCACACCCTTCCAAATGATCTATGGGAAGAGTGCGATGATGCCCATTGAATTTGTAATCAAGACATTGAGGATGGATTCATAATTGAACTTGAGCTTATGACGCTCAAGAAGAAAGGATTCGACAGCTAGATCAGCTGGACGAAATCCGAATGGATGCTTTGCAGAGAATGGAAATCATACAAAAACAAAGAAAGCGGTGGCATGATCGCCACATTAAATTGAAGTAGTTCCAAGAAGGAGAATGGGTGCTATTGTACGATTCTCAATTCTAGGAAAAAAATGGTAAATTAATGCAAATATGGATGGGACCATATGAGGTGGTAGAACTCATCAAGAATGGGGCAGTGCGTGTTAGAAAAATTAATGGCAGCAACATCATGTTAACATTCAATGGCCACCGACTGCACCCCTATAACACATCTAAAAACTTGGTGGAATCCAGAATAGACGTGGGGAAGACCCCATCTTGTTAGATCTAGACCAAACTCCTAAAAGGCAAAACGGTGGGCATGGAGGTGCTCACCAAAATCAGTTAATTTAGTTTTTTTCTTACATTGTGTTTTGCAGGGATGACGTCCACATGCAAGCTGCAGGCATCCTAACCCAGGGCCTAATAGGTATAGAATGTGTCTAACTACCTTTATTTTTCTTTCTTTTCATTTGCTTTTTACAGGTGGAGGATCTGACAGCACGAGGAATAGGTATTTGGGAAACCAGGCCTAATTCGGCTTAGCATTCCAACATCAGCACTCATAGGTAGAAGCTGATGCAGCGTGAAGCAAGACAGAGAAGGCTTGATCACCCTTTCCCAGTCAATCGGAACATGATTACCGATAATAGGGTGCCTTCCACATTGATAAGGCGTAGAAGAAGGCGCCTTCCATATAAAGAAGACACCCAACCAGAATAAGGAGCCTTCCTTATAAAGAAGGCACCTCGCCAGAAGAAGGCACCTTCCATATAAAGAAGACACCCAACCATAATAAGGCACCTTCCTTATAAAGAAGGCACCCATCCAAAAGAAGGCTCCTTCCTTATAAATAAGGCACCCCACCAAAATAAGGTGTGTTCCTTATAAAGAAGGCGCCCAGCCAGAAGAAGGCACCTTCCTTATAAAGAAGGCATCCCCATTCAGAAGCACCTTCCGTAGCAAGAAGGCGCCATCATCAAAAAGACACCTTCCACCACTAGAAGGCACATCCAATCAAAGGCACCTTCCACCACCAGAAGGAACATCCAATAAAAAAGGCACCTTCTACCATCAGAAGGCGCATCCATTTAGAGAGCACTGACAACATCGAGAAGACGCCATATAAGTGCCTTCCACATTGGGAAGGTGCTATATCAGCACCTTCCACATGAGGAAGGTACCAAAGAGTGCCTTCTACGTACATCCAGCACTTATGTCTCCCGAACGCCTCGATCGAAATGAAACCACCACATGAACAAGCGACATCAGATGACCATACCCCTCCCCTGTGTCACAAATTAGCAAATCAACACCCTTCATGACACCTAAAACATTGAATAAGGTACGCGCATGCTAATTCAAAATTTTATATAATTATTTATAAATGATGCAGTACCGAAAAAATATCGTCGTCATAAAAATCATGTCCCCCCATAGCCGAAACTGCGTGCCAATGATATGGCTCGAAATGTGTACCCTAGAAATGAATGCTAAGGTTAGGCACCTTCCCTATAAGAATACGCCTTCCTAAAGAATGAAGGATAGAAAAAAAACCACAGTAGTAAGGGAAGGTGCCATGGGAGGAAGGTCGAAGAATCATGCAGTGAATAAGAATGAACCGAGTGATACGGAGGGAATCAGGGGGGCGGTAAAGACACAGTTTGAGGCTGAGGGATGGCTCGAATATTGTACCCTAGTTAATTAGGGCCAGGATATGGAGGAATCCAAGGAATTTTTTACCTCCTTAAGGGGCGACATAGCTCAGGTGCGAGGGGTATAAATTCCAGTCACCCCCGAATACATCTCGCGGGTGACTAGATTGCCCCTCACAGGGGAATGCATATACAAAGGCGGATTATTGAAGTCGTATGCCAAAGTGCTACTACCAAGGGAAAATATGTAGATAAACAAGGAGGGGCTACCCAAAAATAGCCTTCCCATGAATCTATGAAAGATATTTGAGTAGGTTGCTCGATTCTTTACATGCACCAAGAAATATACCCATCTACACGCTAACCATGTGCAATTTCTCAATCACCTGGTGCATGGAAGGAAGTTGAACGTGCCCTTCTACCTGGTGAATGCTCTTAAGGATGAAGCGGCTTGGTACCAGAAGGGAGCACCGTCCACCTTAGCCCACCATGGGCTGATATCAGCACTGGTCTGCCATGCAGAAGTGTAGAGGCAAGACCTCGATGCAGAGGGATATGGCAGCCAAGAAAGGCAAAAAGATGCTATTGCCAAAACAGGGCAAGAAGAGGGAAGCCCTAAAAAGGAATTGGCAAGTATTAGGCAATTGGCATTGCCCTATTTTATAGAAGAAATAGGTCATTCACCAGTGCCTGAAAGCATAGATGAAAGAGGGCATTCCCTAGTGCCTGAGTATGAGGAGGAAGGAGCACCGCTTATTAGCAACAAGGCTGAGTTTCAGCCGACAGATCTAGTCCCCAGGAGAAAATGCCTACGATGACTCCTCTCAACAAAAGAAGAACAGAGCGACCTGAAAGTTGACGTTGCAGCCCAAACCCTTAGGGAATTAACAAACCGAAGCCCATAATATGTAGGGACTTTTGATAATAATGATCAGGTCAATGCGGCCTTGGAGCAGGTGCTGGAATGGCAGACCAATTGTTGGATGGCCCAAAAAATTCTGGAGGACTTCCAGAACAAACATATAGGGGTGTTGAAATAATGATATGGATGGATCACCCAGCTCGAGCAGCTGGTCTGACAGTTGTGGGAGTAAAACTAGCTACTCCAAGATAGGGGAACAGAAATAAGGGACACGTCGACCCAAACTGACTGGGAAAAATAGGTCCCGATGAATTATCCCACATATGCCGAACGAGTATTCTCTTCAAGAGAAATTCGAACAGATGCCCGAAAGAGCAGCCTAGAGGCAGGGGAGAATTCCTCTATTTTTGGAAGTGAAGGGGAAAGAAGTCCCACAACACCCCCTGTCATCGTCCTGAGTGATACAGAGCAGGACGAGGGCCTCCAATAGCAGACAATACTAGATGATAAGGAGGAACTCCCTAGACCTAAGGAAGGAGGAGAAGAACCTGAGGGGTCAACATAGGATAGACAAGGGGATGAAGGAGCACCCTAGGGATGGCAACACAGAGTGAAGAGAACACTCCAAGGACCGCAGAGCAAGCCCTTCACACGAGAAGATGATCACCAAAGAGAAAGGGAAAAACCCTATTCGAGTCATCGCATTTTTTGTAGAGGCCAAAGGAAAAGGGCCCAAGACGGCTCGAAAGAAGGCAAAGGTGACCTTTTCCAAGCCAAAAGAGGATGAGTGGGATATTCATAGAGAGGCAAAAATAATTTGAATGGCTACTTAAAGAGATGACAGCAACCAAGGAGACCAGGAAGGCAACCTCAAGGATGCAGGGGGACTTTGGTATCTATGTTAATCCGATAGAGGACAACCAGTTTTGGGATATTTATGGGTCATCCCAGGGATAGCCCTCCATGATAAGGAGGTATTTTGAATTTTGGTGGGTATATGGACCTGAATTGGAGGTTGTGGCCATTGCAAGGGAGAACGTAGGGCATACTCTTGAAGCAGCCAGATTATACAAAGCCCAAGTAGTTCATTCCATGAGGGATAATTTAGATATCCCTCTTGCAATTGTCAAACCTCTGGACACTGACCTATGGCAAGTTGTAGAAGTTGCATTCCATTCAGTAGAGATGACACTGGCTAGATCACCGCTGATAGTGTCCAGAATGAGGAAAGGACAGCCGACATTTGCACCCTCAGCTTCGCATAGGAAAAGAAGAGCCACACCTTCAGATGCCAGCACGTAGAAGAGGCAAACTCGGGCCGTAGATACAGCCAAATCCTCCAAGAAACGACAACAATGAATGGTCAACAAGGCTACCTATAGTTTTGATGCCATGAGGGTGTGGTATATGTTAGGCGTGGGGGGATGATGAGCATAAAAAATGCTCATATTTTGTATACATTTTCTTGATTATTATGTGGCTGTATAATAAGGATTGCATACTTTTATGAATGATTATATAATTATTTGATGAAATTATGTGTGTTATCTAATTCATGTGTTTTAGTGTGTTTTTGTGGAATTGTAGTTGATTTAGTTATATTTGTATCAGTCGAGGTCTTTTTATGGACCTGGAAATTTGTTTCTTTTGGGATCAATGCAGAAAAGATAGGCACCTTCCTCTTCCAGGAAGGTGCCAAATGTAAGTAGGTGCCTTCCTCTTCCAGGAAGGCACCAAGCGTAAGTAGGCACCTTCCTCTTCTAGGAAGGTGCCAAGGAAAGACAAGTGCCTTCCTCTCCTAGGAAGGCGCCAATAGAAGGCCAGCGCCTTCCTCTTCCAGGAAGGCACCAAAGGAAAAGAAGTGCCTTCCTCTCATAAGGAAGGCACCGACGGGAAGGCACCACTAGAAGGCAAGCACCTTCCTCTCATAAGGAAGGCACCACTAGAAGGCAAGTGCCTTCCTCTCATAAGGAAGGCGCCACTAGAAGGCAAGCACCTTCCTCTCATAAGGAAGGCACCGACATGAAGGCACCAACAGAAGATAAGCGCCTTCCTCTCACAGGAAGGCACCAACAAAAGATAAGCACCTTCCTCTTCCAAGAAGGTGCCCACAGTAGTCAGGCACCTTTCGCATAGAGAAGATGCCCGATATACTTAGGCACCTTCCTCATAGGGAAGGCACCCCTGCTCTTCACCCGTTGACCAGACAAGCACGATGTGGACAACAGTGACTGGTGCAGTTCCAACTCTACGTCATGTAGAGCTAAATTGGGGATTGCACCAATGTATGAGAACATCCTACCAATTCCAGGTGAAGCACAAACAAATTAGTGAACATGCCACCATTAGAACTGAATGCCAGTTTTAGCAGACATCGATCACATTTACCAGACTGTCTTAGTTTAGTCTAGAATGAATCGACTGTTATAAGTTCTTTGTAACAGAAGTTCTGTGGGTGTGCTATATAAACACACGTAGACCTCTCTGAAGATATATAGAAAATATATATATATAAAGAGAGGAGATAGAATACTTTGATAGTAATTGTAATACTTTGATAATTGTAATACAGTTATAAGAGTTTCTAAGTGCGTGTTCAGCTGGGAGGAAGCTGCTGGAGCCTGGGCCCACTCCAAGCCAGTATTTCTTCCCCTATTTTTCCTATGTTTTCTAGATTAGTTTACCGCTTTTATAAGATTGTTTATCACATTGATATTTCCAGTATTTGCAGTAGGTTTATTTCTAGGAATGTGTGAATATTTCCTTTCTATAGATTTAATTTTTTTTATGTAAATCATTGAGGAGTGTATGAATGATTGACAACCATTTGAAACACCCCCCAATAGTAGAACTAGTGGACTCATCTCAAGTGGTATTGTAAGCAATCTTATTTAGACCCTTCGCAAGTTTATGAAGCTCCCTGGTTGATAAATTAAATGCACGGGCATGTGACAAAAGTAGGAAAGAAATTAACCTTGTTTGGCCCACAACAAGTGGATCATAAATAAATCTCATTGCTAAAACCATAATCGATCGACTCAAGTTGTCTTTCGAACCCCATGCATTCCCATATTCACTTGGATGGAAGGATGAGGATTCTACCTTTGTAATCAAATAATGTTGTACTCTATCAGGGACTACTGTATAATGATTCTTTGTCAGCCCTATCAATACGATAAGTGGGCTACATATGATGCTTTTCACAAAACCTATACTATGCATCATAAGAATAAGACCTTTCTTATTCACAATCTTCTGCAAGCCCAATTATTGATATCTTCACCAAAGAACCAAATCACATATTCAATGTCTCTTGATAGAGGAATCAATATGTTGAACATGAACTTAGTTTCATTCTCTATTTATATGATTCTCTCTTTTTTATAATAAGAAGAATACAATTGTTTAATCACTCTAGGAAATATATTTTGTGTCATCCATTATTAAATTAGTAGTATGTCTTAATGTTAAATGATCAATGATGATGAAATGTATTGGAGGGCATTCTATGATAAGGGTTAACCTAGTCATAGTTTATTTTATTAGCTCCCAGGTTTTATTTTTCATGTTAATAAAATGTGTGAGACATTAAGCTCACGTAGGAATTAGTTGACTTCTAGAAAGCCGAAATTAAGTTGTTGTTAGCTTAATGCTCTTGAATTGGTTATTCGAGGGATTTACATTGTATATGGAGATTATGCATATCACATATTGTAAATGATTTTCTCAAATAGATCATCCTATAATCAATTTGAATATATATGACAATTTGTCCTACAATTAAGTAGTAATATACCTTCTCACCATATAGGAGGAAGAATATTCTACTTTGTTAAGATATTTATATTAGAACATGTACTATGATATAACATACCCTTAAAGTTGATTGCATTAAAGTAAAATTCTATTATATAAGAGAAAAATAATAATTGTCCTATTTAAGAGATCATAGGTTGTTAAAGAAGGTGAAATCTATTAAGTTTAGTGAAAACATAAAAATATATAATGATAAACCATTAAAATATTCTAATTTTTTATTTATTTTTTATATTTTTAAAGTATAATGGTTGTTTTATTTGACTTTCTACATAGAGAAGTAATTATTTTATATTTTTTACTTGTAAATATGTATAAATAATTTGAAGATATATGGAGATAGATTGGATGGGATAGATGTACATCATGGGGTGATAAAACAACCTTCAATAACTAGGTCATGGTTTAATCCTAATTGTGGGTGACATATAGATGTTATGGTTTAAGTTGTCTTGTTTTTGTTTATGGATGGACTATTGTATAGACCATAAAGATCTAAATCATATTTGGATTATACCAATATTAAACACTTTATGATTATTGAATGAAATTGATCAATGGCATAATATTTGACAAAATAATTAATAATTAAGATATTTTACATTAAAAATTAAGAAAAATAATAATCCTATACTTTCTTCTTAGATGCATTTGATAGGATCAAAACTAATGTGTTTAATTTATTCTTATTTAATACAATATCTTACATGATTATATATTTGTCTACTAATTTTGAGCATTTTGATAGGATTCACTTTATATTTATCAATCCAAGGTTGGAGGCTTTTACACAACTTCAACAAGGTGTACGCTTGCACACCCTATGATGGTCTGGTTTACATCTAGTACTCAAATGTTTTGTAAAAAGGGAATTTTGGTGGTAGAATTTTCTTTTTTTGTATTTATCTTTCTAATCCTATCAAAATTAAAAGAAAAACCAATCCAATATCCATGAACTGAGATCATGCTTGAAATAAGCACTTTGTTTGGAGTGACTTGCTATATAAATTATTACTTGGCATCCAACCTACTACTACAGGTATAGTTTGAACTACATTGCAAAATGAAACAATACTAAATTCAAATCTAAATTAAGCTTACTAAATTGAAATGTACTGAAAGGAAATCCTAAAACATGCTTGCAAAAGTTAAATAAACTAAAGGAAATCAAGAATTACGCTTATAGAATTTAAAGGGCTATTCTACACTTGTTGAAATGAAAAGTGCTAAAATGAGAAATGTTATAGAAAAGAAACTATACTCTAGTTGCAAAGGTAAGATAAACCCACCTTATAAAACATGTGTATTCTGATACAAATTAGATTATACTACTAAAAGAATAAAATTGAATTGATTTGTTGAGTGTAAATGAACATAATAACTAAAGACATTAAACTAATTCTAAATTGTAACAATGTTGAATCAAAACATAAAATTTTAGAAAGAAAGAATAAATAAATCTATAGAAATATAAATATGGATGTTATAGTAAATAATCATACACAAAACAATACGAAATCATTAGCATGCATAAAATGAATGGGTAAAAATCACCAACTCTTTCTTAGCATAAGTGGGCTCTTAGTGAGAAAGGCTTGGGCCTCACTCTGTAGATGCTTACAAAATATAAACTATGAAAATCAAATATCCATTCAATTGAATATATATATATAATTATAGTATGTCTTCACCCAGGTGTTGTAGGTGAGTTGGAGAGGAGAGGGCATTCCTCCAAGGGAGGTCCCAGGTTCAAATCTCCACCCTACCAAAAAGTTGAATTGGGTACCTAAAATCCAATTGATAATGTTGGTGTGAGCAGGGCCAGGAGTGACTCCCGGGTGACTTTGACAGTGTATAATCCCTTGGTCATGGTATCTCAGACCAAGGTGGCCCCACAAGGGGTTTTTCACTTTAAAAAAAATATATAGTATGTCTTCTATTCACTACATCTTTCTACTTTCTAGCCTATTCATGTGTATAGGGGGCATTGATTTACACAAACATGAGATATAAAATATGTTACACTATTTGGGTGTGCAACCAAATAATATCACCTAATCTATTGTGGTGCAATGTTTTCATGGTGGTAACAATTTCCTATGTTTAGGTTAGACCACAACAATTACCAACAACTATCATCATCTACCATGAGGTGGTTGGCAATGACTAGTCCATGATTTATCACTTTGTAAGTTCATGTACTAATTGGTTACATCATTGGATGTAAGTTAGGCAATAATTTAGTGCATAATCTTAATCCTCAATTGGTGTTTCAACCATATCAAGATCCCTGTTGGAATTATCTACGGTATCCAAGGTAGGTAATATCCTTTTCTTTCTATTTATTCCATATTTGCAACCATCTAGTTATGTTAGCAAATAGTAAAGAGTACTGGCTATTAGATAATGATAACAACGTGAAAAACCTTTCTATAGTAACTCCAAATTGTCTCTACAACAAGTTCTACAACAGAATGGTCAAGCTATGCTACAACATAAACGTAAAAACTCTTATCATGCATAAACTTTATCAAGCATTCATCAAAGGGCATTTTTGAAATGTACATATTTGATTTAATATTAAAATATTGTCTTAACCTTTAATTTATATTTATATGAAAAATGTAAAAATTATACATAAAGAGAGATAAAACATTGAAAAAGGTGCATATTTTAACAATTTTGAAGTTAAATATAGATGATATATTGATGACTCATCATTTTACCCCTAGATATTAGGATTTTACATATCCATAGGCAATAAAAAGAGATAATTCTTAAATACTTCTATTCAAAAAGAAAAATTAAGGTTTTATCCTTGTAATTAAGTCTCTAGTGGAAACAAGTTATTTAATAACAAGTGATCCTCCATCCATGGTTTTTTTATCAACACTTGGTTTGATGACAAAGGGTACTTTACCAATGACAAGACTATCTACATCTTTTAACAACCTTGCAATAGTTGGAGGTTTTAATATGGTTCTTCTATAGTAATTTTTTTTATGGTAGCAACAATAGGTTCTTCCATAATAGGCTCTTCTCTTACAACTACATCTGTAGTAGATTCTATATGAGTAGTAATTTTTTGGAGCTTCCTTCTTGTTCCCTATTTAATTTGGCCTTTATGATGGACTTATTGTGGTTCATCTAACTTAATTTCTCCATCCATTTTTTATTATCCAAGACAATAATAAGCTTGAATAAATATATTTTTTTACTAATTCTTGGCATCCTTCCATGAGTATGTAGTCATATGTCACAAATGTTATCAAATGAGTTCCAAAATAAAGAAAATAGAATATAAGACCAATTTAGTTGGTCTTAATGAAGTGAATAACAAATGTAAATAATTCTATCATATCTAAGGATAATTTGAGGTTTGAAAAATAAATCAGCTTCCTCATATGTAGTGTTATAATCAGTTTGTCTTAATGGATCGTGCTTCTATGAAGAGTTGGCTTGGTTATTTTTTGCCAATATATAAAAGTAGGTTAGGCATGCTTCTTAAAATTGTATAACTTGAGCAATAGTTTTGGGGTTTGCAATTTCTCTTTGATAATTTTTTTAATATGATCCTCTTTCTAGATGAATCCCCTCTTAGTAGCAAAATCCCATACCTTTCCTCCTCAATGTAGTGTTATTTTTATTCCACTCTTTACAATTTAATGTTCATGGTGAAATATCTACATGACTAGATTCCTCTCTTCACTATCACTAACCTCCTTAACATGAACACTTATTCTTTGGGCAATCTCAACTCCATATAGTCTAGTGATAATTCCTTTTAATATTTAAGCTATGTTTGTTGGCTAGGTATCCATACCACATGGTCTTCCTCTTCCTCATTGTGCCATATGTCCTTCAATACACTTTTTAGACCTCTAAATATAAATTTTAGCTCTGATATCAAATGATGCAATACAAGTAGAGGAGGTTTGATTTAACAACAACCTCCATTAGTAGCATGACTTCATAATTTATCTATAAATTAGTATATTTCACTTGCACAACACTTTTTTTTGAACATACATAGTGCAAAATCATTCATTTCAATGGTACAATTGTCTCACTTAAGTGATTTTTTCATTTCAATGACATTGGTAGTCACTTGAATGACAATTGCATCTAAACAACAGTGTTTTCTATGTGTACAATTGATCAAATTGAATGACAATTTCCAATTTAATAACATGTTATTTAGAACAGGTACCAACTTGAATGGTGACTAGCATTATTTGTATCGCAAGGCTACTCTCACTTGAATGACATTAATATTTGTTTGAATGGATCTAACTACCCTACTTCTTAAATGATATGTCTCCTTTCCACTTTGACTATCATTTATCACTCTCAATTTTTCTTTACCTAGATGGTAATCACACATCCACCTTTAAGTGATGTCTATGAAAATAGTAGGAATTTGTATTGCAAGATCTAAATTCTAATGCTCCCCATACAACTAGAATCCATTACCAATTTCACTTCTCTTGCAAGAGTAATATTCTTCCTGCATATCACAACATTATTCAACATCCACTTAGATAATAATCTATTCCTCAATCACAACTACGTAGAATGACGTAGAAAGAAATATTCTATATTACTCATTATTCTAGAAGTAATATTTGCAAGATATAATCTATATATAACAATATCATGTTTCTTATGCACATTATTGGGCATACCTCTCTAACTCCCTCTCTCTCTTTCCAATAATTCCTCTTCTTCCCTTCCTACCAATTCTTCTCTTCTCTTTAGGCACACCATTCTCTTTTTGTTCTTGTCTTCAGACCTTCTCCTTTGTATTCTTCTATGAACATGTTTTTTATTTTTCTTCTTTCCTTATATACAAGGTTTTATGATTACTCAAATGATTTTCCAATTTTTATTGAAGGTTATTATTTATCTAATGGATGCTCTCGTATCATACTTATCATGTAGGAGAAAATGTTTCATGAGCAAATCTCATGAGAATTTTTTTTTAATTTGTAATCAAGATGCCATGCTTAGAAATCTGGAAAACATTCATCCATGTCACTACATCAGCTACCTGGTTCTTTTTATTGACTATATATTCATAATACATTTTTCCTCTTATTCTTTTGTCCACTCTAGAGTCTATAACTACCTCTATTTTATCTAGTTTCTTTTCTATCAATTGTTCTATCCATTCTTTTGTTACAAAATAAATTTTGATATCTTTAGCACTACTTGTGGATTTGTCATAATAGGGATATAAATATGCCACATTAAAAATTGGTAAGATATCTACTTCTTACAGGAATTAAAGTTTATAGGAATTTTATATAAACCTTACAAGGTCCAATATTCTTCCAATTTAACTTGTTGTAAGTCCATTTTAGGAATCTTTCCTTCTACAAAATGTGCAAAAACTAAGTCTCCCACCTAAAATTCTTGTTTGATGCTTGAGATCAATATGTTTCTTGTATTTCACAATCCTTTTCTCTAAAGTGGCTTTAAATTCAAAATATAATATTGCATGTAATAAGGAAAGTCCTTTGTTACAACACTAGATCTCTATAAATCAGTTATACTTTGTAACTCATCCATTCCTCCTGGATGGATTCCATACACAATTTTGCATGGAATTTTTTTTGTACTTTTATTTATCAAATTTGTATATGCAAAATTTACCTATGCTAGAATGTTATCCCATAGTTTTAGTTTCTTTCCAATTAAGCATCTAAAAAAAATCCAAATCTTTTGTTCACAACTTTGATTTTTCCATTTTTTTCTAGGTGAGAAGCTAAATTAAATCTTAATCTAGTGTCCAAATTATTCCACAAAGCACACTAAAAGTGGCCTACAAATTTAGGATCTCTATCTGATACGATAATTTTTTATAAACCATTCAATATTACCACTTATCTAAAGAACAAATTGGTAATGTGAGTCACTTCATTCATTTTCTTGTAAGGTATGAAATGTGCCATTTTTTTTTGAATGAAAAAACCTTATTTTAATTAATGTAAATCTTACAAAAAATGGTGGGTGGAATTAGCACACCCCACAAACCATAAAAGCTGCTAGGTTGAGGAAATCACACCTTCCCGTAAAACATAGTCCAAAAAATATTACTACACGCTACTGCCAGCAATCATTACACAGACATCCCAAGATATAATCATTAAATAAAGATCAAGGAGCAAGATGGAAGTTATTTGCCTTGTTGACATACTTCCAGTCTCTATCCAAAGAGACTATGGTATTCCATCCTTCTTATGCATTACCACCAACCAGCGTCTATTGAGGAGTGGCAGGTGCATCGGTATGATAAACAAAAGCTAAAGTAATAGCAGTGTCACCCCACTCAACAACTGGCTCAGAAGTTGTGGGATGAACATCCCACCTATATTTCTAGCATGAGGAAAGACCATCTCCATCATCTAGGAGTCTACAACATTGAGAGGGTTGGGACTAGTGTCTATCCACCAAAATTCATAGATATCCAAAGGACTTGTCAGGATTCATAATATCCATGACATCCTCTAAATCACCTAAGCCCTGAAGAAAACTTAAGGAATTAGCACCTCCACTAAAATTACCCTTGCTCGAGGACATTTAGAGAATAATCTCATTGTGTTGGTGACGCTTGTCAAAGCTCAAGCCCAAGATATCCCTCAATGGGATTCGAGAATGATGAACTTTAAAATCTTGTTCCTCTGTAGACGCGGAGTATGTGGATGACACTGATGAAAAATTTGGCATGGTAGTGGGATAATCCTTTGCAATAATCAAGGTGAATGTAGTGCTAGACCAAATATAAGTTTAAAAAGGTGGTGGCTGAGTAACTATAGGGGTAGCCAGAGTAGTATTTGATACCCCTACAACTTGCATGGTGGGTTGCATATTAACGAAAATCAACATGGTGGCTTTAGAATATTGCATAGAGTTAGTGGGGGCTTGCATAACCTTGGTATCAATGTGCCTGATCTGAGTAGGCTGCATAGAGGGATTGACCTACTCAGATTGCTTAGAAGCACAATTTTTCCTGGTAGTAACCATTTTCCAATCACCTTGGTGTTTTCGGGCCCTATTACACTAAGCTACCAAGGTAGTCAAAGAGGGTTGGGTCTGTTTGAACTTCCACTTCATTAATGGGCAATCTCAAATATTGTGAGGAGCATACTGGTAACAATAACAAGTATTTGATAAATTGATATAGGCTACAGGTTACCTAATGGAGGTATCACCAATCTGGATATCTATGAATTTTGGCAAGTCTTTGGTGAGTTCAACTTTCACATAAGCCTGCTTGGTAGGGTGAGCTGAGAAAATTAATACAGGCTCAATACATATAAACTTGTCGAGGAAAGAGGTGAGCACTTGAAAATAACCCCAAAAGGGGACAGGTAAGCCCAAGAACTCAATCCACACAGGAAATTCTAAATCAGCTTATTCACTGGTTGTGAATTCATGAGTGTAAGATTGCAAAATTAACAAGGAATTTCTCATCATCTAGGGACATTTGGCTAACACTTTTTGAGCTTGAGTAGGATCATGAAAGAAAAAATGAAATAATCCTTGGTGAGATTCTGAACATTCTCAACTTTCACACCATGCGGACCCTAAAATTGTTGCACCTAGGACCTAATGAGGGTATCATTGGAAATTATACCCAATAAATACCCAAGGGTATGTGACTCAAACTAGTTGCAAGTATTATGAAACTCATGCAAGGGAATGAAAATAGCAAGGATAGTATTCTTACCTTGTAAAACACTTTTGAGATAAACTTTCTTATGTGCTTCCCTGGAATCATTGATCTCCCCAGTCTGCTCAGTATCAACTGAGCTAGCCATTAGGGTGACCACTAATTAAAATAGGATAGAACACCATCCTAGGTGGTACTACTGCAAATTTATGACAAGATCCAAGTAATATTTCCTAGCCTTAAATGACATGGTATGACATGCAACATCCAATAGAAATTATGGAATGACATATGTGCCATATTTAAAAATCTATAAAAAACAAAAAAATGTATTCATTAACTCTATTTTTTCAAGGTATTCTAAGGACAAAGTCCATACTTAGGACTTCCCATGGCCTTTTTGGTATTGGTGATGGCTAATACAACCTAGTATTTTAACTTTATCCCTTTGTATTTTGATAAACTCAACAACACTATACAGATTTTATTACATCCACATTCATTATTGGTCAATAATAACTTGTACAAACTCATCCCATTGTTTTATCTACTCCAAGTCCTTCAATATATAATTTCCTTATCATTTTCTCTCTCATCCAGCTCCATGGTATGCATAACTATTGTAACTTGAATAATAATCCCTCTTGGATAAAATAATCAAGCCATGTTGTTATATCACCTATAGTATGGTTATTGCATCCTACCCAAGCTTCTTTAAAGTCCAAAACATCAACATAAAGTTCTTTTATAGTATCAAAACCTACAAATTCAATTATCATTGCATTCATCAACAAACTTCTACTCAATGCATTTGCTACCCGATTTGAACTGCCAATTTTATGTTAAAAAAAGGGAATAAATTTGAAGATACTTTAACCATTTCATATTTATTTGGTTTAATATGACTTAACTATTAATGAACTATAAATCATGATGATCCATAAATAGAACAAATTTCTTCAACAATAGATAATGTCTCCACTTCTTCAGTGCTTGCACAATGGTATAAAACTCCTAATCATAAACTACATATTTATTCTTAGATTCATTTATATTATCATTGAAATAAGTAATGGATCTACCTTATTGGCTTAATACTCCTATGATAGCAGTTCTACTTACATCACAATTTACTTGGAGAACTTTGTTAAAATTTGGTAATTCTAAAACCGACTATTTTGTAACTTTCTCTAATATTTGAAAACTCCTTTCGTATATGTCCATCCATTTTACAATATCATGCTTACCCTCCTTCATTGTTTCTATCATTAGAGCACAAATTCCACTAAAAGTTCTCAAAATTTTACTATGAAAATATGCTAAAGAATGGAAGCTTCTCATATCAAACATACTTCTTGGTGATGGCTAATGCACAATAGCTTTTAAATTTATTGGATTCGTCTAAAATCTATGTTTATAAATAACAAAACCTAATTATACCAAATCTTCCTTCAAAAAACTAAATTTCTTCAAATTAATTAGCAAGTATTCCTCCTATATTTGTGAAACTAACATCAAATGCATTAGGTGTTCCTATTTCATCTTGCTAAACAACAAAATATCATCCAATTTAACCACCAAAAACTTACCAATAAAAAATTTCAAGACTTCATTCATTAACCACATAAAAGTGTTGGGTTCATTTGGTAATAGAAAGGACATGACCAACCATTCATACAAGCATTTTTTGTTCTTAAATGTACTTTTATACTCATATACTTATATTATTTCAATTGTATGGTAACTAATCTTCAAATCCATCTTTATGAAGTACTTTACTTCACTTAAACATTCCATCAAATAATCCATACAAGGTAATAGAAACTGGTATTTTATTGTAATCTTATTAATAGCTTGGGAGTTTATACACATATGCCATTATCCATATTTACTTGGTATTAATATGGATGGTACTAAAAATGGGCTCAAGCTCTCCCTAATCAACCCCTTCTCAAATAGTTCTTGAACTTGTCTTTTCATATCTTCATTTTCCAAGTGTATCATCCTACAAGTTGCCTTGTTTGGAAAACTTGACCTAGGTATGCATTCTATGTTAAGTTTAATGATCCTCATAGGAAGTAATTCATTCAACAACTCTTTAGTGAGGATTTTAGAAAATATTATTTACTTCATGAGGAATCTCATCCCTTTCATCATCTATTTTATCTTCAATAAATTTGATAGTGAAGGAAAAGCACACTCCTTTCTTCAAGTCTTGTAGGAATTTTTTTCTGGAGAGTAGGAAAATTTTAGAACTGCTATCCACCTCTTATATTTTGTCCTTAAATGGACTCAATGTATAACATATGCCATATTTGACAATTGAATAATTATTCATTCTTAATTTTTTTATCACCTTTTTGTAAAACTACCATGGTATAACCAATAAAATATGGTGTTCATCCATCAACATGATGTCACGTAGAATTACATCCTTATAAGAACCAATATAAAAATTCATCATACATTGTTCAATTACCCAAATTTTATGTCCATTATGCGACCATGACATTTTATAAAAATTCAAATGCTCTATTCTCTCCAAGCTAATTTTCTCCACCATATCGATTGATACTACATTGTCTATGTTGCACTATCCACAATTATCTTACAATATATACCTCTAGAATTAAAAATAAATAGGTTCTTTCTTTGCACTAGTTCCTACACCTCCTTCACTAGTTTTAAAAATATCCTTCTCGTCATAAGGATTCTCATTATTTTGATTCCTCCATATGCTTCGCTAAAGTGATATTTTATTAACCTACTTGCGCAATTTCTTTATTGGCTTTCTTCCCTCATCCATTGATTTGTTGTACTTGAAGGAATTTATATTATTTATTCCCTCCTTTAAAGCATCTATAACACTTTCTAGTAGAACGATATTCTCTACCCTCACCAAATCCACCTCATTCTCTTGGTGATTCACCATTTTATTTGGTACTTTAGCTAAAACTATTATTTTGGTAAAATTTTCTATTGCATCATGAACTTGTTGCACTCTTCCTCCATGGAATTTTCCTCTTCCTCTTGAATACTTTCCTCCCCATCTAGAGTGGTTTTTTCTTATGTTTCAACTTCTCTTCTACCTTGAGTACATATTGATATGCTTCTTCAACCATTATAATTAGAATAATACTAATTTAACCTTGTATGGATGACCTTAGTCAATTTGTGTATCTTGCAAATTTATCCTCATGATATTTGATATGACCTATTCTTATGGTTAATTTATAGAATTCATTTGTATACTCTTTCACTCCCAACTCATTTTGCTTAAGGTTTTGTATACTTCTAAATAACCCACTCTAATAATCAGTAGGTACAAATTTAGATTTCAACTTGGATTTTATCATTATTACCTCTCTATTTGGAAATTATTCCACCAAATTGAAGCATGTCATTTTAGCCCTCTACATAAAAATTTGACCCATTTCAGATCCTCCTTAGATTCATAGTCAAATAATCTCTCCATGTCTATTATCTAGTCGATCAACTCCTTAGTATTTAAACTTCCATTAAAATTTGGAGTATACATCTTTGGCTTACTTCCCATGCTAGAAATTACCCAAATCAAGTAATTCAATGATTCTTCTCCTTCCTCTTCATCTCAAGATTCTAGGTGACTAGTTTTCTCCTCTTCATTATCACTAACTTCCTCAAGATGAATGCCACTCTTTTGGGTAATATTTATTGCATCTAATCTAGAAAAGCATTCTTCTTAGAATTTCATTTGTGTTTGCTATCCAAGGATCTAGACCATGCAATTTTTCTCTTTCTCATTGTTCCATCTCTCCTTCAATAAAATTTGTAAACCTCTAAAAGTAAAAATTGTATTTGATACCAAATGATGTAGTATAAGGAATGGGGGTCAATTTAACACCTAACTCCCCAAG
The DNA here is from genome assembly GCA_028583015.1 of Wollemia nobilis. Lineage (NCBI taxonomy): Eukaryota > Viridiplantae > Streptophyta > Pinopsida > Araucariales > Araucariaceae > Wollemia > Wollemia nobilis. The sequence continues at coordinate 3,163,020 of JAQPPZ010010853.1, forward strand.
CAGCACAACTTCATAGTTATTTTAAAAATAAATATCTTTCACTTGCATGAAAATTTTGTTTAAATCTACACAACGTAACACCATTCATTAAATAGTATTTGTATCTCACTTGAATGACTTTTCTTCATTTTAATGACATTTGTAGTCACTTGAATGGAAATTATACCTAAACAATAGTGTTTCCCTCATGTACAGTTGGTCAAATTGAATGACAATGTTCAATTGAATAATAGGTTATTTAGAATGGGTACCAACTAGAACAATGACTAGAATGATTTATATGTTAAGGCTATTCTCACTCGAATGGCATTAATATTTTTTTAAACAACTTTGACTATCCTACCTCTCAAATGACACATCTCCTTTCCTCTTCGACTGACGCTCATCACTCTCATTTTTTTTACTTGGATGGTAATCACACATCCACCTTTAAGTTATGTCTATCAAAATAGTAGAAATTTATGTTGCAAGATCCGAATTCCAGTGCTTCACATATGGATGGAATCCACCACCAGTTTATTTCTACAACTATAATCTTCTTCCTACACATCATAAATTTATGCAATATACAATTTGATTATAATCTATTACATAATTACAAGAACATCAAACAACTTGAAAAGACATTTTATATCACTCATTAGTCTAGAAGGTAGATTGGTTGGACATAATTTATTTATAGCAGTCTCATATTTATTTTACACATTACTAGGCATACTACTCTCACTCCCTCTTTCTCTTTTTCCACAATTTCTCTTCTTCTCTTCCTTTCAATTCTTCTCTTCTCTTTAGGTATGCAATCCTCTCTCTCTTTTTTCTTCTCTTCATGCCTTATCCTTTTTATTCTTCTATGCACTTGCTATTTCTATTTTCTCTTCTTTCTTTATTTGTAAGGTTTTATAGCTTCTCAAATAGTTTGCCAAATATTATTAAGATATGTTACTTATCTAATGGATGCTCCTACATCAACATAGTCATATGTCATATATGTTAGCAATTAGGTTCCAAAACAAGCAAAATAGAAACTAAGGCTAATTTAGTTTGTCAAAACAAAGTGAATAACAAGTATAAATAATTATGTCATTGTTAAGGCTACTTTGAGGTTCAAAAAAAAATGGGCTTTCTTGTATGTAGTACTAGAGTTAGTTTATTCCAATGGACCCTTATTCCATAAAGAGTTGGCTTGGTAAGATTTTTTTCCAATATATAAAAATGGATGAGGCATGCTTCCTAAAATTGTATAATTTGAGCAATAGTTTTGGGGTTTACAATTACTCTTCGATGATTTTTCTAGATGATCATATTTCTATGGAAATCTTCTCTTAGTAGTAGAATCTTATAACTTTCCTTCTTAATTTAGTGTTACCTTTTTTCCACTCTTTACACTTCAATGTTAATGGTGAAATCTAATGCCCTTAATTGTATATCCCTACATACTAATTTGGATTCCATGGGTCTTCATAAAGGGCTACATATGTTAATAGATAAAATATATAAAGTAGGTTCTACTATTATCATGTTGAAGAAAAGTAAAACATTATTTGGAGGAAATATAATGAGGTAATATTTAGCCTAATATCTCTAACTAAAATTATAGCCATTGCTCCTTGATGATGAAAACATATACCCATGGTGGTGAATTTTAAGCCAGCATTTGATATGTTATATTATAGGTGCCCTCGATTCTTTCTGCACTCTTCATATCCATTTTTTTAGTCTACTTCTTACCTTTCAACTTCTTCTACAACATGCTTACTTATTTTGATAGTCAACGAAATTGTTATTGGGTTGAATCATACATTTTGGTAAACTATTGATCTAATCTCTCCCTTTTACATATAAGGATTCATTCATGTTGTTCAAGTGATATGACCCTATTCTATAACTCCTTGTTAATAGGGTTCCATTTAGTGAATATTGTGGTCCATAACAAATTACCCATCAAGCCTGGTTTTGGTCCTATGATATACTATAATATGGCCTATTCTATCAATAGGTATCATTTTAAATATAGATTTTCCATGTCCTTATCCATAATCTATGCTCAACCTTGCTTGGATTGAGTCTATATATTTATACACTGATATTTTAATGGAGTCAAACCAAAATTTTCTTCTATGTCATCTTCCCCTATTCCCTAGTGATCTCTGCTAGAGATACAATTAGCTCCTACTTCTTAGGTAGTAATTTTGGTTCTTGTAGTGGTGAGGATGTCTGCTTTAGAAGTGTAACTACAATGAAGATAGGGAAAATACTAGTATTGTTCTATTTGCAATATAGCCAACTCTTGTTACAAATTCTATTACTTCAATATCTACTCTAGCAATGGGCTTATCCTTATGAATACTATATTACATGCCTTAATTTTCTTGAAAATTTTAGGTTCTTATTTATTTAGTGATTCCTATGGCTATAGTGAGGGTTTTATTGTTTACCATAGAATATGTTCTATAGTTGATGTCACTTTTCACTTCCTCCCCTATTGCATCCTCTTACTAGTTTTATTGTATTTCTCTAATAGTTAGTGGCTAGAAGCCCGGTACAAAGGTTACTCACAAGTAACAATGACACTTTTTCCTTAGGTATTCCTTAGTTTACTCTAAATATAATACTTCCATTGTAACATGTTCGTGTGCCTTATTAGAATAGATACATTTTTTTGGGAGTTTGTTCATGATCCCTCATGGTTTATTCAGTGGTAGCTTTAGTCCAATATCTAGAGATAAATTCCTCCTAAATAACCCCCACATGCTTCTTTTCAAGTATGTGTAACACAGAAAATATGATTAGAACTTGGTGGTCCAATACCTTAATCTTACCTAGTAGATATTCATACATCATCTATTAGAACAATGTTAAATAATAATATGGAATATTCACAAACTTATTTTGTTAAAGGTAAAGGTTAATTTAAGGTGGTGGAAAAATAGTAAAGAAAATATATCATTATTGGTTAAACTTAATCACATAGAATTCTACCTTTCCACATGTATTAGGAAATAAATTAGCTTCACTCTTTTGTTATTATATTGAATGGTTTCACCCTTATCCAAGAATTTTCTAGTGATACTAGTGATTGTAATCTTGTCATGATAAAATATTTCTCCCATAGGATGCAACCTACTTACCTTTGCTAGAATATTTTTGAAACTCAAATATTGATCCCTTTTATTTTTTATCTATCTTTCTCAAAAGTGGCATCAAATTCCTTAGTGAAAAATCATTATACCCTTTAAATTGATTTATAAAATACCAATTAGTTGGCTTCCTTTAAAATACTTTTTATTTATCTATTTTATTTTATAGGTATGTGTCCATAGGCTCCATTATAATCAAATATCTACCCATTTTCATTGTGTAGTATTACACAACATGGTCTATTTCCCTTTGTAGCTATTATTATATTCTTGAGTGTGCATAGAATGGATCACTTTGGATGACATAGATTTTATAGATTTACTTTATATTCCCAATGCATGGTGGGAATGTTTATGAGATTCATAAATCATCATTCACCTAGGTACTTTTCTAGGTGTCATGTATTGACATGGTGATAATCTAAAAAATAATGGAAGTACCATCTATTCTTCCAACTTTAAGGGTTGTTCATCATAGACAACCATATTATTAATGGTAAGGATGAGCCTCATATATGTGGTATATGTGAGATGATTTCAAGGGCCTATTGTACCCCATTATCACAACTTAGTTTTCACCCCATTGTTTTTGAAAAATTTCATCAAATTGATGTCTAGGTGAGCTTAGGGTGCAAGGCCCAATTTTTGATGATTCCAAGAAATTAAGGCTTGGGTTTAATCTAAATTTTTGGCTTGCAAAAGTGTTGAGATTTATATCTTGAAGGCCGAGGTCTAGTGGCAATGGTTTGGATTGAGCATTTTTGAAGATTGTCAAAATCTTAATTAATTGAATTTCATCATTTGGATGTAAATTGATATGGCCATAACTTGAGCTAGAGGACTCCATTTGAGCTAATACAAAAACTAGGGGAAAGAGCTTGATCCAATCTTCACAATGGAACTAAATTTTGAGAATATCATATGGAGCACATGAAGTTCTTAAGGGTCACATGAGTTCGTGTATCCTAATTTATGTCAAAATTTGAAGGGGTATATCTCAGAAACCAGAAAGAATTTTTTGATGGTCTTAATGGATTTGAGTACCCATTTGTCCCATTTAGACCCCTGAGAAATTTTGTCAAATTCCAAGAACTTCAATTTCCACCCTAATTTTGGAGCTTGCAAAATCCTATGGGGCACATGAGTTCATGCACCCTACGTTAAGTTCGTGCACCCCATTTTCTTATGGAGTGCATACAGATCTTGAATATCACACAAAGGTCTTGAAGGGCACACGAGTTCATGCGGCACATTTTAAAGTCGTGCGCCCCATTTTCATGCACACGCCCATTTACGTCCAACTTTGAAGGGCTAAATATCAATAACTAGGAGGAATTTGTTGATGATATCAACTGATTTGGGTACCCATTTGGCCCATTTAGACACCTGCAAAATTTCATTGAATTTCAAGAACTTTAACTTTTGCCCTAATTTTGAGCACATGAAATCTTGAGGGGCGCACGAGTTCGTGCACCCCATGTTAATTTCATGTGCTCTATTTTATTATGGAGAGCACAAAGATCTTGAAGAGTGCACAAAGGTCTTGAAGGGCACACGAGTTCATGCACCCCATTTTCGTGCACATGCACATTCACATCCAACTTTGAAGGGCTCTATCTCACGAACCAGGAGGAATTTTTTGTTGATATCAACTGATTTGGGTACCCATTTGGCCCATTTAGACACTTGCAAACTTTCATTGAATTCTAAGAATTTTAATTTTTACCCTAATTTTGAGCGCACAAAATCCTGAGTGGCATGTGAGTTTGTGCGCCCCATGTTAATTTTGTGTTCCCCATTTTCCTATGGAGTGAACCAAGGTCTTGAAGGATGCATGATTTTGTGCACCCCATTTTAAAGTCATGCACCCCATTTTCGCGTGCTCACACATTTATGTCAAACTTTGAAGGGTTATATCTCATGAACTGGGAGGAAATTTTTGATGACCTCAACTGATTTGAGTACCCATTTGGCCTGTTTAGACCCTTGAGAAGTTTTATTGAATTTTGAAAACTTTGAATTTTACCTTATTTTTGGAGTGCACGAAAATATAAGGGGCGTGCAAGTTTGTGCACCTCATTTTAAGTTCATGAGCCCCATTTTCCTATGGAGCACATGAAGGTCTTCAAGGGTGCATGATTTTGTGCACCCCATTTTAAGTTGTGTGCCCCATATTTTAACAAAGAAGCAGGTGGACGGTCGGTCGTGTAGAGGCTCCCAACAAAGAATTGGATAGGTGTAGTAACCCTCCTTAGCCGAGTATTGATAGAAAGAAAATATATATTTGTATATGTGTATACTTACCTATATGTGAGAGACATGGTACTACTGATAGCATCTATGAATGTAGGACAATTACGAAAAGATAAAGGAAGGTGACAAGTCAGCAGAAAGGCTATGATGGAAAAATCTACAGAATCTCGAAAGGGAAGAGGTGGGGCCAGTACACCAGGGGAAGCTCACGATCAAAGCACACCATAGTCACCATCCCAGGAAAGGAGGAAGGATAGCTCGTAGTAATAATTGTAATCCCTATGAAGATAAGGATGTGGGCCACATGCCCAATTTTGATTCTGCCACATTTTTACGAGGAAGAGGAGATCAAGCAAAATGGAGGGCCGATGAGAAAGCAGTTACAACCCTGCTTCAACACCCAACTCTATATATAAAATACCATTGCAGCGACAACATTTTTATCAAACCTTTGAGAGAAAAATCAAGTCTAGGTATAGCCTTGTCTAGCATTAGTCGTATTTTCCTGTGTTTCTCCTATTTTTCTTACATCGCCCTTCCTTATGCCATTTCCAGGGATTGCTAGGGATTTTTGTTTATTGAGATTATTTCCTGTGGAACATGCCATAGTTGGAGACTTCTATGTCGCTGCAATCAATATGGGGAGGAACAACCTCTTGTTACATAATTTGAATGGGGGTTTATTGTAACCATTGGCATATATGACCCAAGCACTCTGTTGGGCCAGTTTTATGTAAATATTATTCATATTAATACAAATCCAACTCGATTCCTAGCATATCTTCTATGTTTTATGGTTTGTGTTATGCTCATTTGTGTGTTATTGCAATAAAAATATATAGATGATGCTTTATTTTCACTAGTTTAATTGTTTTCTTGCATTACATTATTCAAATGACTTAAAATGAACTAGTTCTCTCTTTTCCACTTTGGATCATAAATATAAATCTTCTACAACTGTTCAATGGATAAGGCACCGGTCTAGGCTTGATGAGCTTTGTTTATGGTAGTTTTGGTCATAAAATAATCAAAACAACTTAAGATCATTTTGTCTGGTGAAAGTGGGTGATTGCACCATTAAATCAAATATATATAAACCCATTGTCTGGGGTTTCCTTACCCAACCTAGTCTATCTAGAGCCTTACGAGTAATCTATTCCTGGGTTAAAGAGGTGGATCCACCAGAATCCACAATACTCATTGTGATTTTTCTGAGTTTCCTGTGACGTGAAAAATATTAGAAGGGTAAGAAGGAAATCTCCACAATGGTTTTTAGCGTCGTTGTCAGAGACTAACCTTTCACTAAATATTTGCAAAGTCTCCTCGGTTCTTTTTGTTTTCCCTATGAGATATAGAGTATTGGGCCGAGCAACCTTGTACAGAGTGCACTCCTATATTCATTACTTTGCACTTTGTGATGACAAATTTGAGGAACCCATCATCAAGAAGAAGGAGCTAATCTGGCAGCCACAATAAGTAGCAAAAAGGAACTCTACCCCAAAATTCCAAATCCAGGTACTTTTTCATCCACATAGAAATGAATTTTCACTCTCTATTCCTTTAGATAAACATCATAACAATAGTACTAATTTTGTTTCTAAAAGTCCCCATCTATCAAGTACTGTTCATTCTATTTTACGTCCTATACCAAGAGGTCCGATTACAAAAATGGCCAATCCTCTTTTAAACAACTGGTGTACAAATAGATGTAGGCCTTTTATATTTCCCCCAAACTTAAATACATTACCCCCTAAGACCCACAAATATATACCCAAATTCCTGGGGGATAACACTATAACTGGTGAAGACCACATTCAAGATTTTTTGTATGCCATGGACATATTGGAAGTCGAAGAATAAGATGTGGCTTTTAGGCTATTTTGGTAGACCCTAGAGAAAGATGCTTTAGATTGGTTCAGTAGTATTCCTCCACATTGCATATTAGGTTTCCAAGAAATATAAAAATCCTTTTTAGAAAGGTATAGTGAGAAGAGAAATATGCGTTCACTCATAACTGGATTGGCTACAATGAAAAAATAGAAAAATGAATCGGTTAATGACTTCAACAAAATATTCAAGGTTAAGGATAAAATTTCCAATAAGTTAGCTCTCGATGATCAACGATCCATTTTATTTTATAAAAATGATTTCTCTACATAATTTAATCATGAACTGGGGAAAGATCAAGGAAACACTATTGATGAGTGCATGAATAAGGCTATTCACATGGAAAGGAACATGATCGACAATAAATTCCATTTCTATTGCCCTTCTTGTAATTCACCTCATAAGCCTTCTAGTTGTGACATCTATTTAGCTTCACACCCTAGCCTGAACCTCAAGGATCGGCCTAGTAAAGCAGTTAGGACCAATTCATATTGCAAGGATAATCACACTAAATCTAAAGGAGATATTGAGGTCTATTGAGAACAGAGAAATTTAATATCCAAAAGAGAGCAACTTCATCCTAAAACCTCTAATTTCATATTTAATGAAGCCAAATGGAAACCACTTATTGTAGTAGTGGATATTTTTCAAGAAAGCTATGCCATGGACTTTTAGAGTACAATAGATGATATGAATATTTCTATTATGGGTGAGATGAGAGAACAACACTCAGATGCAAAGGTACTATAAAAAAAAATAGTGCAGACTAAAGAAGAAATTGATAAGGGGGCAATGATTAATAATGATGAGTCTAAAAATGGGGGTCTTTTTAAGTCCAATGCGAAAGAGAACCACAAAATAGAATGTATTGATCACAAACCATGGGTTGAAGAAGATATCAACATCTACCTTATCAGTAATGAGCAAAGGAATTTATCTCCTAGAAAAGAACATCATCATCAAGCTCCTGATGAAATCCCACAAGATCCATCTATAACAACAGAAGTTCCAAAAAGCCTTCAAATCAATGATTTTGATATATTAGAAATGCCAGAACAACATTTAGAGGAAGAGACATTGTCCAATAAAATTGTACAGGTTGAAGATGAAAAAGTATATGGAAGGCCAATAACTGAGGATGATTTATCCAAATATGTAGTTCTCCTTGTGAAGCCCAATGCAGAGGTAGACCCTGAAACAAAACTGACTAATCATAAGCCTAAAAGTATGGTTAAGTCTGGAAAAGATATTGGTCAGAGAATCATAGTACAAAAGGAAGATGAATTTTCTAGGTCTTCTAAGCCTATTAACCAGTCAGAAACGAGGCCTCTCCATGTTTTCCAAAGATATATGTTGAATTCAATGAATGACTACTCTATCTACAATTTCCTGCCTAATAATGGAACTTCATGTAAAATCATAGTTGATTTGTCGAGTCTTTCTTTTGCAAAGAACTATCTCCCTATTTCTAGTGTGGAATTGGTCAGATTGAAATAGGCCAAATTAGATGAAATCGATAAATTCATAGTACTCATTGATCTGGAAAATGAGGTTGGTCCCTTTGCTGACTTCTCCATCATATTTAGTGATAAAGCCCCAGTACTAGGTAATACTACATCTATTACCTCATTTTAGAGTAAGATCCCCAATGCTCGACCCATCATCAGGAACCCCACAAGAATTGGCCAGTCTAACGGAAGGCACATCATAAAAACGATAAGGATAAAAATAATGTATAAAGTTTGACTATAGTATATTTTTATCTAGAATCATCAAGAATTGAGAGTGTATCCTAGGCCATGCAGACAAAAATTAAAGGCATTTGAACTCACTCTACATCTTGAGGTCATTAACCTATTTTTGTAAAATGAAGCGTTATCCCCCATCTTGTTCTAGGTTTCACAGAAATTATCCCAAAAAAGTTTATCGTCATTTCAAATATTCCAATGAGATAATTTCTATTTTGTTTGACCATCATCAGTATCCAGCAGTGATTATGATTTTGTCTCCTTAAAATTTTATGTTATACATTGCAATTTTTATAGACTTGTTCTAATCAGTCAAATAAAGAAGACCGATAGTGAGGGCAGATGATCATCATTAGGGAACCTAAGTAGGCCACTGTATGGTTGTACTTAGAGGTGCAATAGTCAAGTCCCCTAGGTCATTTTAGCTCACCTTTGAAATACAAAAGCAAAAGTTAACCTTTGGAATATGGAAAAATAGAATAATATGCAGTAGAACAGTATGAAAAACAAAATAGATAATATTCTATTATGATCAAATACAACATAAAATACAAATCTAGGGTTTTGTTGTAGTAGATTGCCTCCAATCCTAGCCTATGAAAAATCATACCCTATATAGAGCAATCGTGTTTTTATAGAACTGTAAAATCATACCATAGATTTACCAAGAATGATATCATAGAAGAGGAGAAAACCCCTCTAATGATGCAGGTAAATTAATGTGAAATAAAATCTAATTAATATACAAAATTCAGAAGTACAAAAACAAAATTGTAGTAGAAAAAAATTAGATAAAAGGATGGAGAACTCAAAGTGGTATAAATTCTTCTTAGGGCTTCAACATTTGTCCACCAAGGGTAGCAACACACAATCCAATGCAGCAAAAAAACAAAGCTTCAACAAACTATATAAATCACTTGAACAATGAGCACTTTTCAACTTGTGAGTGAGCTTTCTTACAGAAGAGAAGACCTCAAGAAATAAAACTTGGATTAAATTTCTTGGTAAAAAAATAAGACTTAAAACCATTTTTTTATAGGGGGTTTGAACGAGATGGGTGGGAAAAACCAAGAAAAGTTGACCCTAAAAAGATCAAATTTGAAAATTAGAGTTTTCTAGGAAAAAACCCTAGCTATGCAAAATCGTGCCTCATAGAGGCTAACCATGATTTCACATAAAGAGGGAAAAAAAGGAAAAATAAGGGGGAAGGGAGGTCCAAACTTGTTTAGGGCAATTTGGAGGGTCTCCCCAAGGATCTAGGGAAAATTGCTCACTCAAGTGAGTCAAATTTTTAGGTCTACATTTTACCCCATATTTGATGCATCTATGGCCTGATAAATGCATCAAAGAAAAGGTGTAGATTCCTAAGGGTGGATAAAAATAAGCAGAAAAGGGGCAGCTGGGTTAGAAGAAAGGGATGGTGCAAAAACAGTGTCATTTCGAACACTTTCTTGTTTTTCATGCAAATTGAGGCATTAGGGACATTAATGCCTCTTAGGCTAGGGTGCCCCTCAATTTTTAGAAGGAATGCAAAATTTCTAATGAAACTCGAAAAAATAGACTTAGAAGAAATAAGAGAGAAAAAAATAGAAGAAAGAGGAAAAGAAACAAGAACACAAGAAACAAGAAAAAATGAGTGTGTGCACATGTGATTGTTATTATTTCTTTACTTCTCTATTTTTTTATGATGAACACATACATAATGAATGCAAATGAGCCTATATGAGTGAGATGATATGGTATGAATCTAACTAAATACAATGCATCTAAAATTAAATGTATGAATGGGTGAAAATAATGCTCCAAAGTCCAACAAAACGAAAATAATAGAATCCCCGTAAAGGGTGCAAGATGGACAAGGTGGATCTAAACCCGCTATGTGTGTAGCACTTGTTAATATGGAAAAAAATAGAAAGAAATATATAGTTGTTGTGATGTATGCTTGCAAATGGTAAAATGGATGTTGCTCCTCACTATTGATCATGAATCTATCCATTATGGGGTGTGTTGTATGTAATTCAGATGATGATTAAAGTGACTGCTACTTGATAGGGATGTAATGTGTGCAATAAATATGATTATCATGGTTAATGGAGCCAAAATGGGAGTCAAATTACTTGATCTAGGGAGATGTAGACAATTAAGACTTTGCAATATTAAGGAATAAGGAAAATATGAGATGGGAAAGTGAAATTATAGAAGCGGGTGAAAGTGGATGCTATGTTGGGGGTTTTCTAGGCATCAAAGCCATATTGAAAATACAATGCATGTGAGCTATGATCTAACGAGGTATGATCAATTACCATTGTTGCAAATCCCTAAAATCTATATGGACAAGAATTCATGTAAATATGAATAGGTATGCATGCAATTATGACAAGTAGAAATGCAACATGAAATACAATGTCAGGCAATCATGCAAAATATGACAGGCAATCATGCAAAATATTCAAGCAAACAATGATGCTATATGAAACTAAGATAAATGTAATATGGAATGCAGATGATGGATCATGCATAATATATTTTAATAGAAAAATGTATATTTTTGGGTTATAGTACTAGTGTTAAAGGATATAAGTTGTGGAACCTAGAAACACAGAAGATTGTTTACAATCATAATGTAATATTTAGAGAAACAAAAGGGGTCCCTAAATAGGAACTACAACCAAACAAAGAATCTGAACAAGTTTAAGTTAAACTATAATGGGAGGAACCAACATCTGAATTGGATGCTACTACAAAATATAAATTATAGAGATATTTGGAAAAGGAAAATTTAGAAGAAGAAGAAGGGGAGGAGGAAGTTGAAAATGCAGAACCAAAAACTCCAATTTTGAGAAGATCAAATCGAGTAAGAAAAATACTAGAAAGGTATAGTCTTTCTGATTTTTGTTCTATGTTTACTTTATTAGCTTTATCAATTACTGATGAAGATCCCAAGACAATAAAGGAGGCACTTGGGTCAAGTGAAAATAAGTCTTGGAAAAAGGCTATGGAGGAGGAAATAGAGTCCTTAGATAAAAATCAAACATGGGACTTGGTGAAATTACCTCCTAAAAGAAAACCTGTTGGATGTAAATGGGTATTTAAGAAGAAGTACAATGTAGAAGGAAAATTGGAGAAGTATAAAGCTTGCCTAGTAGAAAAGGGATTTTCTCAAGTTGAGGGAATTGAATTTGGTGAGATTTTCTCTCCTATGGCTAAATTAAATTCTATTAGATTTTTATTGGCTATTTTTTTTTGCCTTTGATCTTGAAATAGAATAGATGGATGTAAAGACATCATTTCTACATGGTGAACTTGAGGAAGAAATATATATGGCACAACCAAAATTCTTTAAGGTAAGAGGTAAGGAGGACTTGGTATGCAAGTTGAAAAATTCCCTTTATGGCTTGAAGCAATCACCAAGAATGTGGAATAAAAAATTTGACAAGTTTGTTTTGGTACTTGGGCTTAATATAAGCAAAGTAGGTCCTTGTGTGTATTTCAAAGAAGGTCAAATTTTTTTTATCATTGTTTTGTATGTTGATGACATCTTAATTGGTAACAATAAATATATGATTAGTTCATTCAAATATCATTTAACTTCTCAATTTGACATGAAGGATCTTGGTGCTACAAAATTTATTTTGGGTATGGAAATCATAAGGGATCATGCAAACAAGAAATTGTGGGTCAATCAGAGGAAGTATATTGAATTGATACTACAGAGGTTTAGGATGCATGATAGTAAACCTATGAGTACTCCATTTTCTATTGGTCAAAAACTATTTGCTAAACATTGTCCCAAGATAACAGATGAAATTTAGGAGATGTATTAGGTTCCTTATACTAGTGTTATTGGAATATTGATGTATGCAATGGTTTACATTGTACTTGATATTGCACATGCAATGGGAGTAGTGAGTAGATATATGTCCAATATAGGAAAGGAATATTGGACTACTGTGAAGAGGATTTTTAGATACTTATGTGGCACCTCAAATTATGCAATCTACTACCAAGAAAAAGTTGGAGAAAATAAAACTTTGAATCTACAAGGTTTTATGGATTTTGATTGGGCTACATATATTGATAATAGAAGATCCACTAGTACCTATGTGCTCAGTATTTTTAAAGGGGTAGGGGCATGAATGAGTAAAAGGTAATCAGTGGTTGTTTTATCCACAATAGAGGTAAATTACATGGTAGCAACTCATTCCAATAAGAAAGTAGTGTGGCTACAAAGGTTGTGCTCAATAGTTAGTCTTATCCAAAAGACTATGATAATTGACAATGATAGTCAAAGTGCAATTTTTTTGGCCAAGAATCCTATTTTTGATGCTCAATAAAAATATGTTGATATCCAATATCATTTTGTGAGAGAAATGGTTGAGAAGAATCAAGTGTTGTTGAAAAAAATTATATATAAGATAATGCTATTGATTCATTAACAAAGGCTATGAGTGATAAAAAAAATTGGTGTAGAAAATAAATGGGCACGGTTTTCCTCAAAATTTGACTATATATTATTGTTTCCTTCTATGGAAAGTATTCAAAAAGTAAGAGAATGTTGGATATGTGTTGGATACTTTTCATGTTTTATAGTCATAATAGGTGGTGCAATGGTGTTCTTCAGATGGGTTGTGTTTGGGTTATTTTTTGAACCCTTGGTATTGAGCCCATGGTTTTATAAAATCTATGCATGTGCCTTTGTTATTTATTTCACACTTGCATTAGGGTTTATGTAGAACTACAATATTGTATTGGAGACAGTTCAATTCATGTAATAAGAAGACTCTCCCTGGTATTAAGTTTATTAGGTTTCCTATTATATGGATGAACTTTGTAACAACCCAAATCTAACCAACCTGGGACAGATTTTTTTTTAACACCAAGAAAAGATCATTGTTAAGGTTCACTAAGAATTTTTCCAACAAAATTATAGTTTTCAAGGTATTACCACATTCAAAAGGACAACATTGTAAAAATTTCTCAAGTGGATAGGAGAGACAAATCTCTCATAGATTATGGGGTTTACCTTGTATACCTTCATGGTATAAAGGATGCTTCAAGTTGTAACCCCATATTTCTTACATCCTCTATGAATGTAAGATACCTTAAACATAGCATTGGGAGTAACCCTTCTCAATATTTATAGGTGAGGGACACCAATTCCCTTACCATTCATATGTCAACCTATGAAGGTACTTCTAGTCACAATGCCTTTAAGATTACTCACTTGCACCTCCATGATGGATCTACTAATATTTAGTGCTTAACCAACCCATATTCATAAGAAGTTTAGTTAAGGAATTTATCACTTTTCATGATAGTTTTGCATGAAAACCTAAGCCTACCCACTCAATCTATCATCACTTAATCCATTGCATATGGATTCCAATCATCCATGGTTAGGAGTAAGTGTAGAGGGGAAAAACCATGCACCAACATACGATTCTCAAAGTTAAATCCATAGGGAAGACTTGAGGTGACCGTGGTGGCCATTGTAACTCTACACTCAGTGTGGAGGAGGAAGGATTCACCAATAATGGTTTTAGGATTCTCTCCAAGTTCGGGAGTGGAATGTGTTTAATGTATTTAGTTTATGATAATTACCTATTTTTGGTCTTTCTATAGCTAGCTATGAAATATAAAGGACAATGTCAAAATAATATGCAAGAAGACAAGAGCTAACCCTAGAATAATTTTTTATTTGAATGATATCTAACCCTAGGATTAAAAAATAAAATATTTTAATCAAGGATCCAAGAGAAGATGTACAAACAAGGCTAAGCCCTAAATGCACATTCTATGTTTTTTATCTTTGCAAATGCCTAGAAATCAATTACATATCTCCATTTTAATTTTGATCTAGGGTTTTGATAGAAATAGAAATCTCTCCAAAAATATCCTAAATATTAATTAGGGCACTTATATTTATCCAATGGTTGATCCAATATTTATTTTCTATTCAGTAATATTTCATGATTCCTATTGTTGCAAAATAGCTTCACAAACACTTGAAAAATATGATTATCATTATGGGACTTGCTTAGGCCACTGTATGGTTGTACTTGGAGGCACAAAAATCAATCCCATAGGTCCTTTTAGCTAAATTTTGAACTAAAAAAGAAAAATTTAACCTTTGGAAGATGGAAAAATAGAATAATATGTAGTAGAATAGTATGAAAAATAGAACACAAAATATTCTATTATGATTAAATACGACATGAAACACAAACCTAGGGTTTGGTGGTAGTAGATTTCTCCCAAACCTATCCTATACAAATTCATGCCACGTATGGAACATTCGTTATTTCAAAAAAATATGAAATCATGCTCCAGATTTACCAAGCATGATATCATAGAAGAGGAGAAAACCCTCTAATGATGTAGGTAAATTAATGTGAAATAAAATCTAATTAATATGCAAAATGCAGAAGTACGAAAACAACTTGGTAGTAGCAAAAAAGTAGACAAAATTATGGAGACCTCAAAGTGGTATAAATTATTATTAGGGCTTCAACATTTCTCCACTAAGGGTAGCAACACACAATCCAATGCAGCAAAAAACAAAGCTTCAACAAACTATATTAATCACTTGAACAATGAGCACTTGTCAACTTGTGAGTTAGCTTGCTTGTAGAAGAGAAGACCTCAAGAAATAAAACTTGGATTAAATTTCTTTGGGGGAAAAAGAAGACTTCAAACCCTCCTTTTATAGGGGTTTGAAAGATAAATGGGTGGGAAAAACCAAGAAAAGTTAATCCTAATAATATAAAACTTTAAAATTAGGGTTTCTAGGAAAAAACCCTAGCTATGTGAAATCGTGCCTCATAGAAGCCAACCAAAATTTCATATAAAGAGGAAAAAAGGGAAAACAAATGGGGAAGAGAGGTCCAAACATGTTTAGGGTAAGTTGGATGGTCTCCCCAAGGATCTAGGGAAAATTTCTCACTCAAGTGGGTCAATTTTCTAGGTCTACATTTTGCCCCCTCTTTGATGTATTTATCGCCTTATAAATGCATCAAAGAAAATGTGTAGATTCCTATGGGTGAAGAAAAACAAGAAAAAAAAGGTTAGCTAGGTTAGAATAAAGGGATGGTGCAAAAATGGTGTCATTCCAAACACTTTCTTGTTTTTCATGTAAATCGAGGTATTAGGGACATTAGTGCCTCCTAGGCCAGGGCGCCCCCTCATTTTTTGGAAGGAATGTAAAATTCCTAATGAAACTCAAAAAGTAGACTCAGAAGAAATGAGAGAAAATAAATAGAATAAAGAGGAAAAGAAACAAGAACACAAGCAACAAGAAATTGTGAGTGTGTGCAAAAGTGATTGTTGTTATTTATTTACTTCTCTTTTTTTCTGATGAACATAGACATAATGAATGCAAATGAAACTATATGAGTGAGTTGAGATGGTAAATGCAATGCATATAAAATGAAATGTATGAATGGGTGAAAATAATACTCCAAATACCAACAAAAGGAAAAGAATAAAATCCCTATAAATGGTGCAATATGGACAAGGTGGAGCTAAACCCACAATGGGTGTAGTGCTTGATAAGATGGACAAAATGAGAAAGAAAGGTATACCTACTATGATGTATGCTTTCAAATGGTTAAATGGAGGTTGCTTCTTGCTAGTGATCATGGAGCTATCCACTATGGGGTGTGTTGTATGTAATGAAGATGATTATTAAAGTGACTTCTACCCAATGAGGGTGTAATGTGTGCAATAAAGATTATGATCATGGCTAATGAAGCAAAAATGGAAGTAAAATTCCTTGATCTATGGAGATGTATACAATGAAGACTTTACAAGATTAAGGAATAAAGTAAAAGATGATATGGGTGAGTGAAATTATGGAAGTGTATGAAAGTGGATGCTATATTGGGGGTTTTATAGGCATCAAACACCTAGTGAAAGTGCAATGCATGTGAGCTACGACCTAACTAGGTATCATCACTTGTCATTGATGCAAATACCCAAAATTTATATGAATAAGAATTCATGCAAATATGAATAGGGAGACATGCAATTATGACAAGCAGAAATGCAAGATGAAATACAATGTCAGGCAATCATGCAAAATATGACTGGCAATCATGCAAAATATTCAAGAAAATAATGATGCTATATGAAACTAAGCTAAATGTAATATGCAATGCAGATTATGATCATGCATAATATATTTTTTAACACATTATATTCATATATTCTTTAATATCTTCACCATATAGATAATCCAAACGATAAGCACCTAAGCCAAACTTGGTCGTTATGACAAAGGGCCTTAACCAATTGGGCTGAAATTTACCTCAAATATTAGAACAAGCATTAGTGTTATTTTGGTTCCCTTTGAGGACAAGGTCCCCGGCATCAAAAGAATTATTGTGAACTTTCTTAGATTAAGATCACTTGAGCTTATCTTGATAAGCTCCTAAATACTCTAAGGCATTAATGTGCTTCTCATCCAACATCTCCAATTTGTGCAAATGATCTGCATGATACTCATTGTTGATCGAGGCATATTGCAATAAGATGCATAATGAGGGAACCTCAAGTTCAAAAGGAAATAGCACCTTAGGCCCATATACCAATACATAGGGTGAGGAAGCTTTGGGAGTATGTACACTAGTACGATAGACACACAAAGTAGGATAAAATTGGGTGTGATAGTCACTATTGTTTTTACAATACAACTTCTTTAAGATCTTGATCAAATATTTGTTGGATGCTTCAGCTTACCCATTAACTTAAGGGTAATACAGAGTTGACCGCTTGTGCTGAATCTCATACTTAGCACAAATTTTATGAACATCCTTGTTCTTGAAAGGAGTGCCATTATCAAAAATAGTCATTGAAGGAATACCAAACCTATGAAGGATCTAGTTGAAGATGAACTTGGAAACTTGAGCTTCATTCACCATGGCTAAAGGTATGGCTTCAAACCATTTAGTGAAGTACTCGACCATTGTTATGATAAAATTATGACCATCAAATGACATTGGATTAATATTCACTATAATGTCCAATCCCCACATGGATAATTACCAAGGGGAATAAATAACCTAAAGGTGTTGATAAGGAGCATGGACCAAGTTGTTGTGGTGCTGAAACTTGTCACAACATTAAACATGATCTCATGCATATTTTACATGGAAGGCCAATAGTATCATATCCAAAAGAGCTTCTTGGAAATAGAATTACCACTAAAATGGCCTCCACATGAACCTTCATGAGCCTCACTAAGAGAAAATCAAGCTTCATTAGATTTAAGTCATCATAAGAGGATATCTTCAAAAGAACATTGATACAAAGTATTATTAATTATAATAAATTGGTATGCTCTGTTGTGTAAAATATTACACTGATTGTGGTCTAAACCATCAATCATCTATTCATCCTTAATAAAATTAAAGATGTTGGTATACCATGGCTTATATGGGGCATATCAAATGGTCAAAACATCTAACCGAATAAGATAAGAACCAAGCAATGTAGTTTCCCAAAGTTATCTAATGATAATCAGTGCGTGATCATCTTCCAACTCCAAATGAAATAAGGATGCAGCGGTAGCCATGGCATCTACATGGTGGTTCAAGGATCTAGGGATAGACTCTATGGTTACTCGATCGAATGAGGATAATAACTTGGTGACTATATCCTTTTATAACTTTATTTTATCATCTCGAGTCTGATAAATATTATTAATCTGATTGCCCACAAGTTGAGAGTCACCAAAGACTAAAAGGACTCTAACCTAAAAAGCTAGGGCTACTCTAAGACCAAGAATCAAAGATTCATACTCTATAGTATTTTTTGTGCAAGAGAAACAAATCTTGAAGGACAAGGGGATGAGATATTTTTGTGGGGTAACTAGAAAAATTCTAGCGCCAACGTCTTTCATGTAATGGGCTCCATTAAAAACAAAGTATAGGACTATAGCTCTTCAACATCAACATTGAAGTACTCATTAATAAACTCAAAAACCAAAGGGTGGGTAGCTTCTAGGGGAGTAGAGGCTATCTGATCAGTAATTACCTTACCCTTAATAGCCTTCTAACCTATGAAAGTAAGGTCAAACTCGCTAAAAGCCAACACCTACTTAGTGATATGACCTGAAAGGTGGGGTTTAGACATAAAATAGCAAAAAGTATCAAACTTCACAACTACCAATATATTATGGTTGAGCATGTAGTGTCTTAACTTCTAGAGCACATCCTTTATTTTTATCATTATGTTGAGCCAACATGGTGCCCAAAGCATGAGTTGTGGTTGCTATATAAAGCATAAAATGCCTACCATGCACAAGAGGAACTAAAATAGATGGGTAAGTGATATAATATTTAAGATCATAAAAAGTCCTTTGATACTTAGAATTCCATTAAAAGACTACATATTTCTTAAGAATATTAAGGTTTGAAACTTATCGGCTAACTGGGCAATGAACTAATGAATATCCTAAATATTACCTTACAAGATAACTAGTTTTGTCAGGGTGTGGGAAGGAGGTATGTTAGTGATAGTTGCTATCTTAGCAGGGTCCACTTCTATACCTCACCTAGAAACTATGAAACCTAGCAACTTGCAAGATGTGACTCCAAAAAAACACTTAGCAGGCTTAAGATGAATATTGAAATGCCAAATACTTTCAAAAATATGTCTTAAATCATGGATATGATCCTTTCATTCTATGGAGTGACCTAAAATATCATCCACATAATCCTAGAGAATATCATGCATCATATCATGGAAAATATAAGTCATGGCCTACTAATAAGTAGATCCTACATTTTTCAAGCCAAAAGGCATGAATTTCTATAAAAAGGTACCCCATGGAGTAATGAATGTTGTCTTGGCCTTATCTTCAAGGGTAATTAGAATATGATTGTAGCCTAAAAAACTATCCATGAGCGAAAGCATTCCACATTTAGCGATGAAATCTATGATCTGATCTATGTTGGGCAAGGGAAATTCATCCTTGGGATATGCTAAGTTATTGTCCCTAAATTTGGTACATATTATGATTGTTCCTTGCTTCTTACCCATCGGAAAAATGTTGGAGATCCAATCAAAGTAGTTGATGGCTTTTATAAAACTAATGTCAAGGAGTTTTTGGAGCTCCTCCTTGACTAAAAGGGTGACCTTAGGATGCTTATTTCTAAGTTTTCACTTAATAATATTTGTATTAGGCTTAGCTACCAAATTATGCTTAACAATGGAGGGATAAAGCCCTAGCATTTTTGCGTATGACCAAGAAAAATATCCTAAACTCCTTTTAACAAATTGTTCAATTGATCCTCCTCATCCATGGACAAGGCTTTACCTAGCTTAAGGATTCTAGGGGACTCCTCATAACCTATGTTCACATCTATGGTCTGTTAAATGAGAATGAAAAACTCATCCTCAAGAGGAGGTGGGGCAAGAGTCACTCCTAGTTGCTCAAGGTCCTCAGGAGACATAGAACCAAATTTCTTTTGAGAACTAGAAGACTCAACCTATGCAATACAAGGGATAGAACCATCAAATAAGATGTCATTCTGAGGAGCATCCTCATATTTGACATACAAATTTGGGGTTGATACCAACAAAGGAGGATAATGTAGCCCCTCATCCTCAACATTCCACTCTAAAATTTGATGAGATTCATCTAGAAGAGGTTTTTGATAAGAATAATTATCCTGATCTTGTGATGAGATTTTGATTAATGATTCCTTTCTCATGTTTATATTTTTGCATTGCTTAGTTATATGAGATAAGGAATCTCATAATTTAAATTGGGCTTGTTATTTTGGTGAGCAAAATTCAAATGGATGAGGATCACCCATAATGGTGACATATTGATTTTTAAATTTGAACTTCAATAATTGATGAAAAGTAGAAGGGAAAACCCTCATTGCATGAATCCAAGGGAATCCAAGAAGTAGATTACAAGATGCAGGGCAAGACATATAAAAATGTATCTAATATTTTAGGCCCAATATTAAGGGGAGAGATATGGTACCACAAGCTTCTTGGGACTTGTTGTTGAAGGTTTTAATGATGTCATTGAATTTAGTTAGATCTTCCTTAGTTAATCCAAGCTTGTGGAAAATTTGATATGTGCATAAATTAAGGGAAGAACAATTATCAATCACAATCCTCTTTATAAAACTATCCCCAATAGATGCAGTAATGTAGAGAGAAGAATCCCTATGTAGGTTTAAGGGAGAAATATCATCATCCGAGAATATGAGATGATGTATCCCAAGAGATCTTACAACATTGACCATATAACTAGGGGTAGGATAGACTTTTGTTTCAAAAAAATTAGCAAGATCTCCCCATGAGTAGGAGAAGTTTTTAAAATGTTTAAGAGAGATTTTTGTTGAACTCTTTTCCTACTAAGATTGTTGGACCTATCGATTTTGCACCTACCATTCTAAAGTCATTATTGTCATACCAACCATGTTACCATATGGAGGTGGTAAATTCTTTTAGGATACTTTATTAGCTACTTATTGTTCATGCTTATATGTAGGAGATTGATTATTGTATGACTAAGAATCTTCTATGTCAAGATGCCCTACATCGATCAAATCCTGAATCGTATGTTTCAAATTCTTACAAGAGTTTGACCAGTGTCCTACACTATGGTATGGATAATGTTGACTTACCTTATACAAATTAGATATAGTATATGGTTGCCTTATAGGAGGTAATTCAATCATATTAGCTTCCAAAAGCTGCTTTAAAACCACTTCCATGGGCATGTTAAATCTTGTAAAATTCCTTTGTGGAGGTTTTTATAGGCAACAAATCTACCTCCCAAAAGAAGAAATAATTTTTGGATTTGCACAATTTTATTCAATTTTACCCAATTTTTATTAAAATGTACAAGGATAAAAACATACAAGGTTGCAAATGTATGATGTGAAATATCAATGAAATTAGGTGAAATGTGCATTTGGGATGAATTTGATAAAAATTAAATTAGACTTAGTAAAACCTTGTAAAAAATTGTTTTTGAGTTAATTTAGGATGGCAGTTGTAAGTAATGTGATGTCTCAAAAACCATTTTGGAATGGTCTAGGTATGCATTATACAACCCTTCAATTCAATTTTTAGGTTGTTCATTCATAGTTGAAGTTGTTCATTCATTCATGGAATTATTGATTGTTCATGGTAGAGTTGCATATTGTTCATTGTTGATATTTTTGGTTGTTGAGACTATTGTTATGATCAATGATGAAGGATATATATACATGAATTCTTATAATATAAATACAAAAAAAATTCTCTTTGTTTCCATGTTTCTGTAAATTCTAGTGTATGTTTTGGCTGTTGCAGGTTGTGTAATGGATGTTTGGGTGCAATAACTTGTTATGTTAATTGATGGAATTACATTATGAATGATTATATGCATACTAAAGACTTGGTGTGAGGATAGGAATTGATTGCATGATGGATTATGTCCATACAAACACATTTCTAGGTAGTTTTACAATTTTTGGAAATGCCTTGGATGATTATATTTCATTGCCATTGAATTAGGGTTTACATGTTGGAAGGAAGTTAGAAATCGTCCTAAAGAAACATCTCAAAACTTGTCTTGGTATGAATGGTTGTGCAGGCTGATAGATCTGAACATAAGTTGCAGTAATATTTCATAAAATTCATACAAGTGCTATACCAAATCATACAAATTGATTGTTTACCCGATTTGGTAATAAGGCTGCAATACAAAACCTACAAAATAAGTGATAATTGATAGTTTGGGGTAATTGGTTACAAAACCAATCGATTTGACTTGAAAAACTTGTTCCATTGGATTGACTAAGTACCAAATCATATAAGGTATAGTTTTGTAAAACTTGGATTGTACAACTGTATGAT
Source organism: Wollemia nobilis (assembly GCA_028583015.1). Classification (NCBI taxonomy): domain Eukaryota; kingdom Viridiplantae; phylum Streptophyta; class Pinopsida; order Araucariales; family Araucariaceae; genus Wollemia; species Wollemia nobilis. The sequence goes on from JAQPPZ010010853.1 coordinate 3,185,911, forward strand.
TTGGTGACCATACAAGCTATTTGTGGCAAACTGACATAGTGCACAAAGTAAATTGTACAAGCTATACAATTTGGGTAAGTTGGGTTTGAGACTTTAGAAATAATTTCTAGAACTTCTAAATCATATCCTCTTTTGGGAATACTACACCCTTTCTCTATATTTTGTGTCATTGCCTTATTAAATTTTGGCATTTTTGTTAAAACAAGTCAAAATTGTTGCAGTTAGGAAGATCCTACAAAGTGAAAAATTATGAGTACATAAATTAGAGGTGAATGATAGACACAAGTTTACAAAGGTGTAGGAAATGTGATCAAGGAGAAGATATACCAATTAGGAGGAGCACAAGAATTGATTAAAAATGGAATGTAAATAGTGTTGAATACAATACGCATGAACTAGTGATAGAACAAGTATCGATAGATGACAAAGGAGACATTGCATTATTGATCAACACAGAAGGAGACGATTAAGAAGAACCTAGAGTCAAGGAGAATGTTAACATAATTAAATACGTTAATGAGGAAACTTTGCAAGATCGAGGTGAGTGGATGGTAACACCTGAGAAAGTGGTAGATAGGTTGCAAAGGAATGTGGTGGACGAGAGTCAGAAACCAAAGCAACAACACATGAGGTATCAATAGGAAAGACCAAGTCCAAAACCTACACACCAGTAAAGGAGTTCATGAAGTGAAGACACACAAGATATTGGTAGATGATTGTTTGGTGAGTATAAGATTCCTCTATTAGATGGTTCTGACGAGGACCATCAAAGTGAGTCACCTACAATATGGAATTAATCAAGGATTCTAGGAGATATTTTGTCACATGAAGAGGAATAACCATCAATAATGATCAACTTAGGAAATCAAGCAGGAAATAAAAGGTTCCCACCCTTCATGGGTGAAGGAAAGGAAGACCCAACGAGACACATTGGGACATGTATAACCATTTGGAAAGCAAATGGTGTGGACCAACCAGATGAATGATTGTGATTATTTCCTACTAAATTACAAGGACTTGCCATATATTGGTATTTAAAAAGATAAAATACACCAAAATTTTAGTCCTGGAACACAATGAAGGATGCATTCATCAAAGAATTTCACCCTTTGAAGGATGATGGAGATATTGTGACTGAAATTTGTGCCACTAAGAAGAAAGCTGATAAAGATGTGAAATTATATAATCGTCGATTGAAGCAGTTGGTGGACAAGATGTAAATGACTCTAGTATATGTAATGGTAAAAATATGGTTTGTAGATGGGTTTTTACCCTAATATGAGAAAAATATGAAGGCAATTCCATCTATCACATATGAAAATGCCTTGGAGAATGTGAAGAATTTTGAAAGTAATGCTAAAAAAATAATCACTGGAATGATAACACATATTAGGCATGACAATTCAAATAGTGATGAAGATGATACAATACAACATATGGTACAATAATTCTAGAAGGAATTTGACAAGATAATAAAAGAGGTGAAATGCAAATTCAAGCAATATCATAAGGATATTTGATGCATAGAATGCAATTCTAAAGGTCATATGAATGTGACTTGTCCTCGAAATGAATATTATCACATTTAAAATGTAATTGGACATGAAGTGATGTAGTGTCCATTTAATGCAAATGTGCACCCATAGGTTCTCTCAATCCAAGAACAAAAAAACCAAAACCTCAAGGGAGTGGCTAGTGAGCCACCAATGGCAATTATAGAAATAACAAAATAGGGGGAAGACAATACCAAGGCAACCGAAAAGGAGGATAGAGCCACTTTTAGTATAATTCAGAAGGAAGACCAATCATACAGTATCATAATTACTAGGATTGGGGGTATTTTATGAAGAATTATCCTTCACCTTAGAAACAAGAAACACAACAAACTAATTCTATACACATGTGTACATGGTGTGGTCCAAGGAACCACAAAGAAATAAATTGTCCAAAGCAAGTGAGTTCTAGTAACTTGCAACATGTGAGCTTTTTGTACATAGAGGTACCTCCAGCTAGATATAAAATCAAAGTATTAGTCATGACAAGGAATCAAGCTAAGAAGGACAAGTATCCCAAACCTACCAAAGAAAATAAATGATGGCAAGTGGCGAAGAGGGTACTTGAGGAAGAAGCAAAGAAGGTAAAGCAATTGAGACTAGCAGGAGAAAAATAATTAAAGAAACCATAATAAGACAAATTATTTATGCAAAATATGGTAGCACAAGTCTTGAATACAATTATTGATATTAAACTGGTAAGTTTTTTGAAGCCATACTATCATTACATAAATCTATGGCAGAAGATATATAGCCTCATAAGATGATGGAAGTCCAGAGCCAACCAATCAAGGAGGAAGAACAAAAGAATTTTTTTTATGGATCCTACCATATTGATGATTTATGTTGTGAAAAAACTTGCATTAGTCCATATGGAGATCTTGGGGCACAATCTAACATAAGTCATTGTGGATGGAGGATCTAGTGTTAATGTGTTACTTGAGAAGACTTGGTGAGAAATTGGTACTCCATAATTATAGGCACTAAGCATTTGATTGTATGGTGCTGATCAATATGGTATAGAGACAAAGGGTGTCTTGACTACACAAGTTATAATAGCTAACCAAGAATTTGTTTTGGATTTCATTGTGATTACCATGCAATATCTAGTGTATGATGTTTTATTAGGGAAAGTATGGCTATGAATAGCCAAAGTCAATCACAAATAGGGAAAATACCAGATCACCTTAAATAAGAGACAACACAAATACATAATCAAATTGAATAACAAGAGGATCAGTGAAGATGTGGCCATGACCGATGAGTCACACAGTTCTTATGGTGAAGAGGAGTATGAACCTAATGAAGAAGGGATGTTGTACCTAGATGACTATAGTGAATATGAAGCTCGATCTGATAGTAGACTTCTCCATTGGTAGATGGAGGCATATAATTTTTTTCAACCCACCTACTATGTATTAATATAGAGGAGACCATAGAAAAACAATATGAGATGAAGGTCAGATCAAAACCATAGAAAGAAGAAGGGAATAAATGGACGTTCCCTAAAATTTTTGTAGAATATACCGTGGGAGATGCTAAAATTGATGCGATACCAATGCCTCCAATGAAGGTGGAAAAGGAAGTAAAAAATCCTATGAAAATTAAGTATGAAGGACCTCTAATAGTGGATGTAAATCTAGGAATAGAGGAGGTGCCTAGGATGATCCATTGTGGTGATGACTGGAAACCAGTATTGAAAGTAACAACTTTCAAGATATTCTTGGAGTACAAGGATGTCTTTGCTTAGATGTATAAGGACCTACAAGGGATACCACCAAAGTTATGTGTCCACAAGATAATTCTAATGCCTAGGGCATAGCCAATGAGAAGAAGACCTTGTAGGATGAACCCTAAGTATGTTGCATTGGTAAATGCAAAAATAGAAAATATGCTAGATGCAAGTATCATTTTTAGAGCCACTACTAGTGACTGGGTTTCACCTATTGTGGTTACCCTGAATAAGGAAGTAAATAATATCTTAATATGCATATCTTTTAGGAGTTTGAACGCAATGAAAATCAAATATCCCTTCCCTATTCCCTTCACAAACTCAATTTTGTAAGAGGTCGTAGGACATGAAATTTATTCATTCTTGGATGAATTTTCTGGGTACAATAAAATAAGTATATCCAATAAGGATAAGTTGAAGACCACATTTACTGTGGAAAATGACATCTATGCATATAACTGAATGCTATTTGGGTTATGTAACATCCCAACCACATTTTAACACATTATTTTGTATATCTTTAATCAATTGGCCACAAGAAATTTTAAGGTATTTTTGGATGATTGGACCATTTATGGTAAGATCAAGGATACTTGGACTTAGTGAATGTATGATTAGGTGTAGGAATGTGCAAATATCCCTAAATCTGAAAAAGTGTTTTCTGATGGTACCTTATGGGAAATGTTTGGGACATATAGTGTTCAACGAAGGGTTGAATACTGATTCTAATAAAATTTTGTGTTATATTACACATGGAGTAGCCATATGATGTGAAATTGTTTAAAAACATTCCTTGGATCCATGGGATACTTTCAGAGGTATATCAAGAACTATGCACACGTATCCTACCCACTATATTCTTTGACTAAGAATAATATTCCTTTCAGATGTATGGAGGAGAACCAAGGAGCTTTTGAAGAGTTAAAGGCTAAACTTGTAAGTAGTACCATTTTTTTATACTCTAATTGGGATAAAATTCTATATCCATATTTATACCTCAAACTTTGTGATTGGATGTGCATTGACACAAGAAGGATAGTTTAGGCTATATCAGCCTATATTTTTTGCAAGTCACCTATTGTCATGGGCAAAGAGGAATTATATTACAATGGAATGAGAAGCCTTAGGGATGGTATATGCTATACAAAAAATTTAGGTATTACCTACTGGAAAATCCTTTTTCTTTCTACATAGACTATCAATCCTTGTTTTACTTGATAAATAAGCCAGTCATACAAGGATGGGTTAGCAGGTGGCTCATCACTTTACAAGAATTTATATTTTGAGTAGTGCTTTGACTTGGTAATAAGAATGTGATTGTATATCAGTTATCTAGAATACGATCAAGAGAACCTAGAGTGACTGGTATTCCAGATGAATTCCCTAATGCTTAGTTATTTTTAATTAATGTTGTGCCATCTTGGTACAAGTTAATTGGATAATAATTATCAATAGCTAAGTTGCCACAAAATATAATAGCAACAAGAAAGGAAAAAGTAATCATAAAGTGATCACCTTTTCAATTGATAGTTGGATTTTTGTACAAAATGGGTATAGATGGTATCCTACAAAGATGTGTGATGGATGAGGAAGTTAAAGCAATAGTGAAAGAAGCTCATGAAGGGTTGGTAGGAGGACACATGGGGCCTTATACCACTGCTCTAAAAGTACTCTTAGCAGGATTATGGTGGCCCACATTGTATAATTATGCAAAGGAATATGTATGAACATGTGATACTTACCAAAGAGTAAGGAAACCGGTATGACAAGATTTTATGCCCTTACACCCATCACAACCCAGGAACTATTTGAGATATGGAGGTTGGACTTTATTGAACTATTAAAAACTACTTTTAGGTGGTGGTGTCGATACATCATTGTAGCTACTGAATACCTAACAAAATGGGTTGAAGTAAGAGCACTACCAAATAACATGACAAAGAGTATAGCTCGATTCTTGTATGAGCAAGTAATTACAAGATTCAGTATTCCACTAGAAATACAAGTTTTTAAGGAGGTCACTTTGTGAATGAGATTATCAAAAAGCTAACAACTAATTTTAGGATTTGGCATTCTTTGTCTAGTCCATATTACCCTAGAGCCAATGGGCAAGTTGAGTGACTAAAAAAGTCCTAGTGTCAGCTTTGTACAAAATATATGGGATAAAAGGAGTAGATTGGGAGGAATGGTTACCATATATTCTTTGGACATATAAAACTACCTTTAATCCAATGATAGACCATACACCATTTTATCTAATGTATGATCAAGAGGCAGTAGTTCTAGTGGAGTTCTTGGTACCAATTTTTTGGATATATATGGAGCATCACTTATGTAACCAAGAAAGTCTAGAGGAAATACTAATAACACTAATCAAGCTAGATGAAATAATATTCATGGCACAATGGATGATCAAAGTGGCCTAAAAGAGAAGGAAGTTGTGGCATGATAAGCAACTTTGAAAGTTAGAACTTAAGCAAGGTGAATTAGTTCTAAAATTTAATGGGAAATGAGAAATTAAGCTGGGAAGGTTAAAAAATTATGGCTTGGTCCCTTTCAAGTTGTAGAAGTGAGGGATAATGGGGTAGTCAAACTGCAAAACTTGAATGGAACTATAGTGCCAAAAACTATGATTAGTTTGAAGTTAAAGCCATATAAAGTACAATGTTTGTTTATATTTTTAAAAGAATTTGAACAGAGATAGGAAGCTCAATTTAATGAAACATAAAGAATAATTTAAGGTCAATCATGGAAAGAACTTAACATGGGACTCCCACACCTATTCATAGAAAGGAAGGAGGCAAAACCAATTATTGAACAACAAGAATTAGTACCCCAACCTAGTGAGAAAATAAGGATGCGGGTACATGTAAGGTTCATAGATGGGATTGAATGAATCAAGGAAGAAGATGAATAAGAGATTCCTTTGAATGAGGGAAGGAACCTATAGTAACAAGGAATGATGTATCCATAGTTGGAGTATAGAGAATTACCCCAACCAATAGAAGATCGACGAAGAATGCGACTAACAGTTCGATACATAGATAAGACAAATACTTTCTATATGGAAGATCTAGAAAGGAATGGAGATGAAACTACGGATGAAGGGCTCATCAAACTTACTTTTTTATTCTAGATAGGACTATTGTAGTAAATGATATGACACCAGATCCAAAAGTTGCAAGAGGAGTATGAAATATTTTAGGGTCACACTACAAGACTCCAATAACAAACTATCCAAGATTTGGATGAGGTGATACAAAGGATGGATGAGTAAAGTATAGTTATGTTACAATAATTAGAAGTCAAAGGAAAAGAACATGAGGTGACACCACAAGAAAGTGGTACACACCATGAGGGTGCAAGTACCAACAAGGGAGAAATCTCACAAATAGCACCTCATGGGATGCCCAATGACCCATCAATGATAGAAGAAGATGCGAAGATAGCTTGGCAAGACATTGAAGAAGACATTACATCAGCCAAACCACAAGGTAATCTACACAAAAATTCAAGTGAATCCAGTGATGGAGAGTTGCTTTGGCTAGTAAAATACGAGAGTTATGATAGCAGTTATGATAACTTCTTAAGGCAACCATAGGTACCTCATGTTCATCCTAACTCTAAGACCTATGTAATAGCCTATCGACAATTGAGGTGGCAAAGGAGAGAAGTGCAAAGACTTTAAAGGTTAATGAATTTTCTAGCCAATTGGTTAGAACAAAGGGATGATGATTGCAATGATTCTAGTTCAAAGTCTAATTTTTTGAAACCATATAGGGAAACTCTAGAAATCATATCTCCACAACAATGCTTTGAGGAAATATGATGGACACATAAAATATTACATGCAGATTATTGAATGCAAGCACTCTGATAGTTGTCACCTAGAACACAAAGAAATGAAGGTCACTTGGCCAACATAGAATTGGTGGATATAACTCCTGGTACTTGAGAAAGGGGAAAAAGGAACCAACAAGGACCCCCAAGGAAACAAGATTGTGGAGCAGTAAAGACACTAAATATTGGAACGGGTAGTGGAGATACCCCACCTAGAAGAGGTAGATGATGAGGTAGGATTCGACCCCCTACTCCTAGATGGCTGAGAGATACACCATTGGCCTATTTGAACTAGACCAGAAATCTACAAGGTATCCCCTGGTTGAGAGGGCATGTACCAAACATCAAAGGAAGATACCTATGTGGATGACCTTCATTGATCTAATAAGGACCAAGAAGAATTAAAACTAGAAGAGGATTTATCCAAAAAAATAAGTTTTGTTTAATGTTCGAAGAGGTCTTGTGTTAGGAGAATTATGTCACATAAGACATATGCAAGGAAGAGGACTTGCCAACAAGGGAAGAGTATACTTCATCGATGAAAGAAGTCAAGGATGACAAAGGACTTATTCACCAAGATTGGAAGCTAATTTGATATGATGAGATAGGCAAAGGAGTCACTCAAATTATAGTAGGCCATAAAGAGCACCCCTACCTCATGATCAATCACCAAAATAATGGAATGAAGTATTACCAATATGAAGTCCTACAATATGTAATTGTACAATTCCAAATTGTACACATGTCAATAAAAGGATAGTAAATGATACAACCCTACAAAGAGAGAGATCAAACAAATGGTCGATTGGCACTTAATGACATGATTACTCATAATGTAGAAGTGGGACACAACTAATGAGTCAACAGAGGGGATTGTACAAGTGAATGTCACTATACGATTTCCATGATGGTAAGTTGTTAGGATATTGAAATATATTTATATATATAGAAAAATATCTTAATTGTGAAAATCCTTCAAGATGCAATTAAGATGGAAGGGGTTGAAAACTGGGAACAACGACCCCTTCTAAGAAAAAAATGAATAAAAACTTATAAAGTATCTTAATTGTGAAAATCCCTTAGGATGCAACTAAGACAGAGGGTGGTTGAAAACCAAAAACGATGGCCCCTTATAAGGAAAAAAAAATAAAAATAAAAGAAAAATAAAATAAAATAAAATAAAAAGGCAAATAAAAGGAAAAAAATAAGAAAAAGATAAAATCACATGCACAAGGGCAACTAGTTGTCAATCATCCATACAAGAGGACAAAATGACATGCAAATGAGGCTAAGGTGGTAGAATTTAATGTATTAAGATGTTAGAGTTTTGAAAATAAATAAAATGTTGGTGCCATACAAGATTTTTGATAAACCATACACATGCAATTGAAATTTGAAGGATTCGAGAGAAAAAAGGTGGCAATCAGATTATTTTCTTCTATATGGGTGTTGGAATTCAATAGTTTGCAACAATGTTTCTTAATCCATTTCATATATGCACCAAAAAATATTTTTTATTTTGAAAAAGCAAACCCGATTGGATAAAAAGCTACCAAAGATAGGGTTTACTCCAAAAAATTTAGATTTTTTAAGAAATTATGTTGCATGAAGAAAAGGTGTTGTACGAATGAGGGTTTGAAGAAAGAAGGCACCCAAGAAAAATCTTATTGTATTAAAAGTAGAGCTAGGTTTTGATTTTTCCAAAAATAGTGAAGTGAGGGAATTGCAAGGAGGTAAAATGATAAACCCTAGTATCAAAAATCAGCCATAAAAGCACAAGGATATTTTTATAACTCTACATGTGTGAAAAAGTAAGAAAGCATGGTCATACAATGCTGCCATACTACCAAAAAAAATTCTTTTAGAGGAATATTGCACCGAGTGAAGGAGAAATTGCATAATTACACCAAAATTGCACCAAAAAGGAAGATTACATACTTCCAACAAATGGGTTTCCCAAAAATCATGCCAGTTTGATCAAAACAAGGGTTTTTAGGCAAGTAACATTTTTCAGGGCTGTATGTATAATATGGGAGCATGACTGTATGATTTTGGAGTAGATTGTACAATTTCCAAGCTTTCAAAGACCCGAATTGTGAATTTTGGAAGAGATTGTATTTTATTTTTTGTAGTTGTATGAATTTTGATGAGTTTGTACAAAAGGAAGACACCCTTGTATGATTTGGGAGCTACTTGTATTATTTTAGATTGATATTGTATGATTTGAAACCCCATTTGTATGAATTACTAGAATTATACAAAATCAGGTGTAGTTGAACATTTTCAGCTGGAGTTGTACGATTACTGACAGTCCTTGTATATTTTGGAATCTATCATACAAATTTTGAAGTGATTTTATGTAGAGTTGTCCTAAATTGCCAAGTGATCAGAGAGTATTTAAATGAGGTTTCCACTCACCGATGGTAGAAGCATGAGCTTCAGGAAAAAAAATTGAGCTCATTCTTATCGCATTGCAACTAGGGTAGAAACATCACTAGGACCACTACACTAGAGAGAATCACGACCTAGGATATCTCCCTCATTTTACCCCATTCAAGACCAAGGATGTTGATTTTAGTCGCATGGGAGGTGTGGTAATCATCCTTGGAGAGGGAGAGGGTGTAGGCCATGGAGGGGTTAAAGATATTTACATGGTGGTAGAGGAGGTATACCACTACAATATAGGAGGGAGGATATGGAGCTACCTATAAACACCTCATGTTTAGGAGACTATGGATATGGGCACATTTGTAGATCATATGACTGATCTTGGACCTTTCCAAGAGCTAGTAGTGGTTCTAACTACTCAATAGGGGTAGTTTTGACTTATTCAATCATAGCCACTATCAACCAGAGTAGCTGCAAACCTAGCTACTAAAGCGTAGAGTGGCTACAAGCTAGCCATTATTATGGACAGTGGCTAGCATTGAGATAAAAATGCAGGCACAAATCATGCATGATAACTAAACTTGCATTAGATTTGAGCAGTTTTGGGCATGAATATCCTAGAGTTCCTCCTAATTGCCACTCCCATGAAATTTTATAACTAGGTCTTTCCCCAATGATCGGTTTCATGCAAATCTAGATCTTGGCTTCTCCAAGAAGCCAAGATTTAAAATTTGGGAGGCCTACATATGCACCCTCCTAGAAATAAGTATGATTCCAAAATATATACAATGAAGCCCTACCACATTGAGCAACAAATTGATAACCCTGTGAGGAGTTTCAAAGTGCTTCCTGATTGTATATCTCCAAGCATACCATCAACAATAGAGATTCCACAAGTTTGAGAAGCAAATCATCCATTTACCATCAATCTGCTAGTGATCTGAGATATTTCATTCACAAATCCATGTTTAGACACACAAACAAACCTTGAACGTCAATTCCATCAAGGATTTTTAAGTTGCAGAACCTGCATATGAGGAGCAAATATCATAGTATATGAGGAGCAAATATCATAGTTAGTGGCCTATGTCTTCGATAGTAGCTTGCAAGCACAATCACTTTGAGTGACAATGACTAGGGTTTGAGACACAATATGTTTAGTTCTTAGTGTATATCTGCTTTCCTTTATCAATCATTAGCTTACCCTGGTTTATATTTACTATTTTATCATACTTTCACAATTCATAAGCATTGTAATAGACATATTTTGCTTCCATTCATGCTTTTTCATGCTTTATTTATGCTTTCATAATATCTCTTGTAGATCTATTAAATAAGCCTCATCTCGAGAGGTCTCATATGCTTTTAATATTTCTTGTTGTTTCCTTACACACAGGTAATATATCTATCTAAGAATAAGCTTCAACCATTGTAAACATTGTATCAATTTGAGTGACTCTCTAAGAGGGAGTTTTTGTAACTGAGATTTATTGTTTTTAATAAAAGGCAACCCCATTTTATTGGATATATTTTATTTTTGTAAATGGTTACTTGAAGTTTTTATATTATATTGTTATATGCTTGCAATGGTCTAGATGCATGGTTTTCACCTTCATATAGATGGTGATCATGGTGGATACACCGTATTTTATGCTATTTTTTTGATTTACTGAGTATTTTTTGTATATAGGTACAACCACTCTGATTGATAGCAGCTAGTAGAGCTAAGCCACTTTTGAAGATAGAGACCAATCAAAGCCGCCCTGAGTGATAACAACCGGTAGAAAATATGCAACAACAGACAACCTGAGCATCAATAGACTTGGATTCTAGGTTGGTGGAATTCTCTATAATTTTTTACTTCTTTGTCTGTGTTTTATTTCCATAATGTAGTAGGTGAAATTTTATTTAATTAGAAAACATAGAGAAATTTTAAGGTTAAATTCTTAGAATATCTTAGTTTCTACTAGTCATTGCTAGGAACAAGTGAACTTTTGATTGCAATCCACCCTAGTCTCTAGTGGTCTAGGTTGTGTGTAGGAGTTTGCATGCTTGAGGCCCAACTAGAGGCCATTGCTTCATAATTAAAACTTGCATTTTCTAAACATAATGTAGCATTAGATATGCATTTTCTTAAAATAAAACATTATTTTAAGCATGTAGGAATAGCATTTGAGTGCTTTATGTTGCATTTCCTTTTTCATGCAAGTTTAAAAAGAACAAACACACACCACATCACATGTAAATGTTAGTGAGTTGGAATTCACACCCAACCACTAATAGAGTCCAACAATGATGGGTTTCATCTCCATCTGTTGCCTCAAATCCCACGAACCCGTTCTATTTGGCCAATACCAAATCCAAGAATTGATGTAGCCTAGAAAATTTGCATGTACTTCTCTTTGGAGGGTATAAATATTGACCAGGTGAGACTGGGTAATAATATGGAAGGACCTGTGCTCCCTAATCGGGTATGGGTTTCATCTCCATACTTTGATTGGTTTATGTGACCAAAATTTCACTCCCGGTTGTCGACCTACGAGCATACAAGTGAAAACCATTAAACTATACAAGCATTACATCAACAAAAATTCAAACACAATGAGAGATAGTTTATGTATTCAAAAAATCTAAAACACACTGAAACAAGTTCTTAGGACACACATTTAATCCTTAAAAGAGATAATCATATTGTCTACTTTGTGTGTTTTTTTATTGTTTGGGTAATCAACATAATATCCTTGATTGGGGACCAAACCCTAACACTAATTTTTCAAAAAAAAAAGTAAATTGCTACTTTTTGATTCTTCACCCAATGAATTTAAAATCATGCAATTTGGAGCTATAATGAAAAAGTTATGTTGGTTTTATGATTACTCTATTTTTGAGTGATTTTTAAGCCAAAAATAGGGGAAAACTGCACTAAAATAGTCATAAAAAGCCCTAGACAACCCCAAAATTTGTCAAATTTGTTTTGTTGTCTTATTTTACCCCTTGTGCACCCCTCATAGCATTTTTGAGGCCTAGATCCACATTTTCCCAAAATTCCAAAAATTGGGCATTTCTCCACAAGCCTCGGTTGGCCAAATATTCCAAAAATACAAATTTTGACCCGAAAGTCACTTTTTTGGAGTCATAGCCCATTGCGATCATGATCCAATGAAGAAATTGTCTTTAGTGTGTATTTCCTTTAGGGTTTGCCTAGTCATCACATCATGACAACTACGCATAGCCAAGCTCAATCACGAGCCAATGAAGAAAAAAACTTACGGAGAGGCCCTAAATGCCTCTGATATTCTCCTGAGGATATCACCAATCCTACATGATACCTTGATAGTAATTGCACCCACTATTCTCTTGAAGATCTCATGATTCGTGCACGATGCATTGATAGTCATCGTGAAGCCACTTCCTCACATAGGGGGTCTACTCACTGAGGTGATAAGGTTGCCACATACATGGAAAGAACTAACATAGTTGAAAGCCCCCTTAGTGAGATAGAATGCCACTGGTCTTACATAATGAACTGATCATATTAGGAACCTAGGCCTCACATAGTTCATAGAGAGCGGTTACTCCAATATCAATTGGAGGACCTACACATTGAGCATGAGCGTATAGAGAAAGAATACATGGAAGAGCAAATATTGCAACAACATAGATGGAATGAGATCAAATGGTGTGAAGAGAAAACACTCCAAGACAAAAGGGAGGCACTATGGGTAGAACAAGAGCACCTATACACCCTCAAAAAATAGGAGGCACAAGCACAACGGAGACAACGCTGATGCATGTATGAATAGTGCCTAAGGGATTAGTGTACCTTGGAACAAAGGGAACATGAAGAACAATCACACAGGATAATTACTAAAGAGGTACCCATTCCTGGTACACATAGGCAACAAATAAACATAAGGTGCCCTACGCATCATCAAGAGTTACCTCCTAGGCAGGTAGATAGTCATTCTCCTATACAGATAGATAAACCTCTTACTATTGATAAACAATGAATAGACATATTCAAATATCCCTTACCCAATCATGAGGTTAAGGAAGATCAAAATGAGCATGCAAGCATGATGCATATAGACCCACCTAAAGAGGGTGGTATTAGCATGATAAATATCATGATGGGAAGCAAGGAACTCCCTAGCCCATATGCATCATTATCGAATCTAATAAATGCTCAGCATTCATCATAGTCCTTACATAAATTAAAGCCTATTCTACCATACAAGGAACCTGTGATTACTTTTCACAAACAAGAAATTAAACCAATCCCTATTAAATAACCTAATCCACCATTGCACATTATAGATAGCTTTAATCAGATTTTATAAAAGTAATTTTTGGTTGATATTAGTTCATCCATTAATATCGTCATTACCACTACATTGAAACATCTCAACATTTTATCTTCCCATATTATAGCATCTACCTTCACGCTGCAAGCCTTTAATGATGTGGAATCTCCCACAATTTGTACAATAGTCCTCCCCATTAAGGTGGGACAAAATACTATTCCTACATTGTGCTACATTTTAGAGGGTTCATTATAGTACAACATACTACTTGAAAGGCCATGGATAAGAGCCATGGAGTGCATACCATCCATAATGCATCATTGCATTAAGTACATTCATGAAAATAAGGTCCATGTAGTTCAGGCTGACATAGATACCTTTAAGTATTATAAACCAGTGGATCATCCATAGGAGCCTATTGTGTCACCCACACATTTGAACACTAAACCTAATGATATTATCCAGAGTTTGGATGCAATCCCATGGTTTGCTATGAAGTTACCTTCACCATCGTCATCACCAGTGGTGTCACCCATTACACTTCCATATTAGGTCTCTCCAAGAAATGATAAATAGATAAAGGCAACCATAGAGATTCTCACAGCTATCTCAAACATGTCATTAGAGGACTCTCTTACTCCTATCAAATGGGAAGAACCTATTGTGGTTATGGATAGATCAGATCATATCATGCCATCTTTGTCCACTATGGCATAGGTCATAGTTCATTTAGATGAAATTAAATTTAGATATCATATAGAGGCAAACACTATGTTTACGCCTATCATTGAGTCCATTAAGGATTTAGGTCAACCTCCTATCAAGTTGCTACCTGTTGATCCCATCCTTGATTCTTAACTTGAACATGAGGAAAAATTAGTTGTCACAATTGAAATAGAATAACTTCAACAAGTTGAGGAACCACCTGCAACTCATCCAAATGCTGAAGTGCCTTTCAAATGAGTTTGTGGGGATGGTTAGTATTAAGTCAGAATACCGAGTGACTCTAAAGCAAATAAAACAAGAGATGGTGCAATCATATGTTGATTCCACATAAAAGGTGCAAAAACCATTGAAATGAATCACCCCTGACTCATTTCTCATGGTGCATCCTCAAGAGCAAGAATAGGTGTTTCCCCCACATGATACTAAGGGTACTTAGGCTTGCAAGGTTCAACAATACAAAGTAAAATGAAAGTATGAACTGGATAGCCAATTAGAGTAGTTGGATACCACTAACAAAGTGGATCATCATGAAATATTTACATCGACTCAAATGAATAAAATGGGTGATTTATAGTTACTTGGTGGATATTTAGCATCCACTCTTTCACCTCCTTCAGTAGACAATTGTATTTTGAACCAATCACTAGAAATACACATGAGATCCTTTTCAGTCTTGGAGCATATGCAAAATAACCTTTATAATATAGAGGCACAAATGGAGCAACAAAATGATATGTTGTAATATATATTGATCTATATTGAGAGCTAGGATATATAAAAGCAACCCTCATATAATACCAAACCACCTCCTGTGCAGCCATAGGAAAAACCTAAACCAAAGCAAGTGTCAACTCATATGCCCCAACAACTTGGAAAGTATCCCTTATTGCCTAAGCCTCCAATATCAATTTTTAATTTATTATGTTCTGTAAACACCATCATCTTACCTAAGGTTTTTTAGTTAAGTCCAAATCATCCAAAACCCCAAGGGTATGAGGAAGAGTTACACTATCTATACCATAGAAAAAATGGTCGTGATATTCAATCATGTCAAGGTTTCAAAGCCATAGTATACAACATGCTTGAAAAAAAATAGCTTTGAATTCTCAACCAACAAGTGACCATAGTCAGTAATCCATACCTTGCACCCAAAAATCAAGAGGAGCCCCCTAAGATAGCAATTGACATACCTAAGGCTCAACTTGGTCATCAAACTAAGCCAATATGGGTGGAGCACCCAAAACAATAGCAACACATTTGGACTCCTTTAAACGAGTCTATATCTAACATTTTTTAGAAGCTGTAGGAAGCTAAGGTCATCACCTTACCATACATCAACCTTTTAGACCCAAATAGAGCTAAACCTAAGGGTTATAGGGAGGATCATTACTATCTCTATCATCAAATAAAGGACCATGGCATTTGCAATTGTTATGGATTCAAGAATGTGGTTCAAGATCTCATAGATAGTAGGGCTTTTCCCATAGAGTGTTCATCCATAGTACTCAACTTTCCAAAATAGAGGCCACATCTTCACATGTGAACCTCCCAGGTCAATCGTTGTCTCGTAGGTCCAACAAGCCAGCTCATTAAGTAGTTTCATTTTAGATGACTACCACAACCTTATTTCAAAAGCTTTACGAGGCAAATGCATTCACATTACCAGAGGTCAAACAAAAAGCACCTAAGCCTGGATCACCTGGTGAAAGCCTCTATTGTGTCTACCATCGTATACATGGGCATGACATTTGTGGCTACCATTCATTCAAGAAGGTGGTCCAAAACCTGCTAGATTGAAATGAGCTCCATGCAGATGGTTCACTTTTTTTACCCCATTAAGACATGGGCACCCCACAGAGGTTCATGCCCCAATTGGGAGAGTTGATTTATATCACTCTTCCTAAGTAAATTGATTACATTATAGTGGATAACATGCACACTAGGGGTCCTAAAGGTAATGTACCTTCCCCACCATCCACATCATAATCAATGAAGCAAAGTGAGGATTCTAAAGGTATCGCACCTTCCTCCCTTCCATTGAGTGGCACACACACTGGGGGTACCTGAGGTAGCATACCTTCCCCCCAAAATCATAAAATATCAAAATCCAAAAAACCTCAAAAATTCCCTAATAGTAACAAAACATCTCATCTCATAAATAATTACATATATTTCAGACTCATCATTTCATATATAGATGTTAAAATTATCCTTTCTTATGATAAGATTTATCATTTTATTTCATGATTTTTATACATCTTGTGGTGTTGTCCATTAGATTGTTAAACTCATATCACATTCATTCCTTATGTTTTAAGTGATTAAAGCATACAGGTTCATTTACATTAGATCATCATCATGTAAATAATGCATTACACACATTGCATTTACCATATCATAACATCATAAATTAGATGCATACAATTAAATAAAAATTAAACATGCATTTAACAATAAGCATTACATCTATATATGCATACATAGTAGTGCACCTACACATTTAGATCATAGCATCTAAGCATACATATATTATCTAGTTAGTGCATGTCATCAGTACATTGCATACATAAGCATAATCACATCATCATTTAGGCATTGCATTCATCATTGCATCCATAACATAAAATCAAAACAAAAATATTTTCAAGCATCAACTAGGGCATTATCAACATCATACCTCTCAAAAATGCTCTAAATATGCCTTAGTTCTTTGGTAAATCCCATAAATTCACACATTTGATCACCATAAGGAGTTTCATAATGGACATTAATGCATATCTAACGGTACAAAAATCATCAAAAATTGCACAATAACAAGAAAAATCATTAATTCAAAATCTCAAAAATAATTGAAAAATCATCAAAATAACAAAAAAATCAAATAACATCAAAATTTCAAATGCACCTCGTACCTAGTTATTTATCCTATACACTTGGTGGTTGCAGTGACTTGTGCTCCATGCAATCCAACAAGATGAGTAAATTACCATAAGATCATTTAAGCCAAACTAGTAATTGGTGAATTGCAATGCTTCACTTTAATCCCAAATAAGGTCATGGTAGCTAGACTACCCCACAAGAATGAGGTGTTCATTGCATTTATTCTAAGACATTTTTATTTTATCATTGAGTGATTCATCATAAGATAAATCAAATTGCTATCATTTTTATTCCCTAAGAAGGCCATTGCAGCTAAACTGCTCCATGGGATAAAAATGTACAATTACTATTATTGGTTGATTTCACACCTGTAATAGGACCTGCTATATAAAAACAAAAGCATTCATATTAAATTATCCAAATCAATCATCTTGGTCAAGGGGCTCATCACTTTTATCATCAATATTCTCCTCATCAACTCATTGCTTGAGGGGGTAGTCATAATAACAAAATAATAATCAAAATCAACAATTGATAAATTAAATAAGTTAATCATGTTCATCTTACGAATAATTTCTAATAGCTATCATAAGCTTACCTTATTACTTGGGGTAAAAGCAAATATTCTAATTTAAACCTTTGACAATCTAGCTTTCGGTCCTTTGTGAATGATAAGTAATATGACCCGAGACTCTAGTGGACTTCAAAGTCTTATGAAAACTAAGCCTTCCACAATGTTGGAAGTAATGGTTCAGAGATGCACACCCTTATAATTATTTGGGAATCTAATTTTGATCAGATCAATGATCATCATACACCCTACAATATGGCTTTAGGTGGTCTATTTTTGCACAGCATTGTGTTTCTCGCAACACATCACAAAAAGGGGCATTTGTAGATACCTAAAATGTGTCATGTTTAGGATACTATGCATATGGACATCTCTGTAGACCATATGACTGATCTTGGACCTTTCTAAGATATAGTAGTAGTTCTAACCACTCACTAGGGGCAGTTTTGACCTGTTCAGGCACAATCACTATCGACCAGAGTGGTACAAACCCAACTGCTGAAGCTCAGAGTGGCTACAAGCTAACCACTATTATGGATAGCAGATAGCACTGAGATAAAAATATATGCATAAATCATGCATGATAACTAAACTTGCATTGGATTCAAGAGGTTTTAGGTGCAAATCTCCTAGAGTTCCTCTTAACTGCCACTCCCATGCAAGTCTAGAACTAGGCATTTCCCCCAATGGCCAGTTTCATGCAAATCTAGATCTTTGCTTCCCCAAGAAAATAATATTTGGAATTTGAGAGGCCTACATATGCACCCTCCCAAAAACAAGTATGATCCTGAAATATATACAATGAAGCCCTGTCACATTGAGCAAAAAATTAACAGCATTATGAGGAGTGACGAAGTGTTGCTTGATTACAAATCACCAAGCATACCATAAAAAATGAAGCTTCCACAAGGTTGAGAAGAAAATCAGCAAATCATCCATTTTCCATCAATATGTTTCCAATTCGAAAGATTCCATTCACAAATCCATGTTTATACACACCAACGAACCTTGAACATCAATTCCACTGGGGATTTTTGAGTCGTAAAACCTAAGAGGAGCAAAGATCATAGTTTGCGGCCTTTGTATTTGATAGTGACTTGTAGGAACATCCGCTCTGAGTGATAGTGGCTAGGGTTTGAGACATAATTTATTTAGTTCTTAGTGTATATTTGCTTTCCTTTATCAATCATTAGCTTACTCTGGTTTATATTTACTATTTTATCATACTTTCACGGTCCATAAGCACTGTAATAGACATATTTTGCTTCCATTCATGCTTTATTTATGCTTTCATACTATCTCTTATAGATTTATGGAATAAGCCTCATCTCGGGAGGTCTCATATGCTTTTAATTTTTCTTGTTGTTTCCTTGCATGCAGGTAATAGATCTGTCCAAGAATAAGCCACATTTAAAATATTCCCTCCGAACATTTGAGAAGGAGGCATCTAGTAAGCCCTCATGCAAATTGGTGTCGAAGTGAAAACATTTTTAGTGCATCTCTCCCCATTGAGGGACCTCAAAAATTGTAAAAATTGTATCAATTTGAGTGACTCCCTAAGAGGGAGCTATTGTAATCGATATTTATCATTTTAATAAAAGGGCAACCTCATTTTCTTGGATATATTTTATTTGTGCAAATGGTTACTTGATTTCTATTTATTAGATTGTTATATTCTTGCAATCATCTAGATGCATGGTTTTCACCTTTGTACACTACCTAGGGCAGACAGAAGAGAACTTCATAGTGAATTTCATTGAGAAGAGACTTAGGAGGAGCAGGTTGAACTGCTTAATGAAATAGAGGAGAAGCAAGTGGATTTCAAGGATATCACTTTTGGACAACAAAAAATAGAATTTTTTAGGATATGGTTGGATAAGAATAAGGCCAAACATCCATTAAATATTATTCTAAGGAAGGCCAGAGTGAGCACCATCACAAAAATCCTATCGCAAGATAAAGTATTCTTCAATGAGTACTTATTGCAAATTATTTAGTCCTATGAACCCACTATGAATTGTACTATTATGAGAGTGGGTAATAGGTACGTCAAGGTGGAGTTCTCGATGAAGGCATTTTGAAGAACATTTGGATTGCCCAAGGACAGAGCTCCAATTTTGAAGAATATAGTAGATCCAATTGAGGCTCATAGGTTGATTACGACAATCACATCTATGAAGTCACATATGGCAGAAAAGATTTTTGGTTTTGGAACCCATGGAACTAAATAGATCTAGTTGAATACTGATGAATTGGCATGTGCAATGAATGTGTTCATGTATTTTTTGTCTGGGGAATAACGATATTTAGAAATACCAATCTAGATATCACATTATGTGGAAGGTGTCTACAATTGCGTGAAGTATGATTGGAGAACCTACTTAAGGGAATAGATGTAGTATTTGCTAACAACTAGGAGGAAGATGTTCAACATGACTTTTCATGCCATTGCAATTTTATTAGATGCAATATCTAGAATGGACATTCCCTTTCTTGGTAGGACCCAACCTTGGTTATTATCACCAGATTAGCCTACCATACTATGGTGGACAAATATTGTAACTCTATTGAAGGTAACTTTAGATAAATTGAATGCCAATAAGATCACAAAACAACCAATACCTTCAATGAAGGAAGAGGCTAATACAACATTTGATAAAGATGTTCATCCTCAGAGGAAAAGAAAAAAATAGTTGGAACATACCTTAGAATAGTAGGTACAAGACCAACAGTTGTAGGAGTAGCCAACCTCTTTTGAAGAGGAGGAGAGGGAAGAATGGCAATCCAATCCTATGAAGATTCAAACATGTAGGCAATGGGAGAAATAGAAGAAGTTCATGTAGAAATAGCAATCTGATCCAGTTCCAGAGGAAGGGTACTTAGACTCAAAAGGGTTAGATTGGCTGAATTTCAATATACATGGTCTGGAAAAAGTAGGAAGAGTAATCGGATCTCTAACATTGCTTCAAACCTCTGATTTTATTTTTTTGGATTCATCTAGATATTTGGCTAGAAAAACAATGGTACCACCAACCCCAAAAGAAAAATCAGTGGTGGTAGTTCCATTTTAGGAACCTATGAGAATAAAGAAAATAAATATTGTTATGAGATGCGGCAATAGTCAACAAGAGTAGGAAATTACACAACCACCACATGAGGAGTTTGCTCCTAAACCGATAGTTGCAACCCTAAGCGGAGTGTAATCGAACCTACAAGATGAAGGGTTGGTGAAAATGCAATAGGACTTACCTAATTTGCAAGGGGAAGTCCAAGCATCGGTGATAGAGCAGCACTCTCTATAGGATATCATTAATATTGATGATTTCATATCACTTAAAGAAGAAGAGACAAATAGGAAAATAGTACACATTTCACTGCAAGAAGATAAAGTAGCCAATATGATCAAAGAAGTTGGAGTAATATCAAATCAACAAGAAGAAGAAGATGAAGGATATATCCCACCACAAGATAATGCTATAGAGCTTTGTACAAGATTTTTAGTAGAAGTACCTTGCTTTGGTATTTAAGGGATGAGGGTGTAAATACTGATGAACAAGTGGAGCACTTCTTCCAACAAGCCAGTGAAATATTTGTTAGTTCCAGGCTACAGTTTTATATTGGTGGTGTCAAACAGTTGAAATAGTGGAGGGAGAAAACCTTCATTGAATTAGAGAAGATTGTGGAGTGGGTGTGCAATGAGGATCATATGTGGTAGATAGCACACATTCATGCACAACACCCATGGTTGTTACCAGGGGGTGAGGTAACTATGATGTTAGGAAGATAGGATTTAACAGAGGGAGCGAAGACCAATTACCATATACTTTCACATGTATACTTGGATAAGGCAACCTATCAGACTTGTCCATTGAATACAATGGGTATAGAATTTTTAAGAGTACCTTCAAAATTGGCTTTTACTCCAAGGAAATTAAATTTCCTAACATATTGGATCAAGTGGCTCAGCTTGGGTCTGGAATAGATTTATCAAGCCAAGGAAGCACAACAAGAAGACCTGGAAATTACTTGAAATAAGATGGTTGTGATGGAATAAGAATTAGTACATAATAAAATAGAGGCTGAGGAAATATTGAATAAGGTGGAAATAAAATGGGCTAACATCAAGAAAGCTTATGAGGAGAAGCTATGATCATAGGAGGAGGAAAAGTAGCTTGTGATCTAGTAAGCAAAAGAGTGCACGAAGCATATGGAGGCCTAAATGGTAGCACAAAATGAATAATTGGTCAAACAAGCAAATCAATTGAAGACAATAGAGGAGCAACTATAGGAAAATAACTATAAGGTTGAATATATGGAAAAGGATGCCAAGCACTACAATGAGATCACCATAAATTGTAAGGCTTGACTTAAGGCTAAAGATGAGCATATGGTGACTTATGAAGCTGACATTCATCATAACCTATAGGTTATTACAAAAAATAGTAAGGAATTATCTATAGTAGCCATAATAGAAGCTATTTTGATGGAGAAGTTACACAAGGGAGCATATGAGTTTGAGATGGAGTTAGCTACACTTCTGGCTACTACAAAAGAGAAATCCAATGAGTATGGGTTAAAAGCCCTAGAAGTCAATCAATACATAGACCGATTGAAGGATGATCATCAGGATTTGTGTATGCAGCTTTATGAGTACAACCAAGGTTTGTCAACCAATACTAAGAAGACTAAGTCAGTGAGGACACTACCTGATTTAAAGGGGAGGGTAGATGTAGGCAGAAATCCACCTCCTATAATAAGAAGAAATGATTTTTGGATTTGAACAATTTTGTTCAATTTTACCCAATTTTAATTAAAATTTACAAGGATAAAAACATACAAGTATGAGTAAAATGTACAAGGTTGCAAATGTACGATGTGAAATGTCAATGAAATTAGGTGAAATATACATTTGGGATGAATTTGATAAAAATCAAATTAGACTTAGTAAAACCTTGTAAAGAATTATTTTTGAAGTTAATTCGGGATGGCAGTTGTAAGTAATACGATGTCTCAAAAACCACTTTAGAACGGTCTGGACATATATTATATAGCCCCGCAATTCAATTTTTAGGTTTTTCATTCATAGTTGAAGTTGTTCATTCATTCATAGAATTATTGATTTTTCAAGGTAGATTTGCACATTGTTCATTGTTGATGTTTGTGGTTGTTGAGCCTATTGTTGTGATTAATGATGAATGATATATGTACATGAATGCTTATAATATGAATACAAAAATGATTCTCCATTTTTCCATGTTTCTATAAATTTCAGTATATATTTTGGTTGTTGCAGGTTGTGTAATGGATGTTTGGGTGCAATAACTTGTCATGTCAATTGATGGAATTGCATTGTGAATGATTATGGTCATCCTACAGACTTGGTGTGAGGATAGGAATTAATTTCATGATGGATTATAGTTGTACAAACACATTTACAAGCAGTTGTATGATTTTTGGAAATGCCCTAGATGATTATAATTCATTGCCATTGAATTAGGGTTTGCATGTTGGAAGGAAGTTAGCAATTGTCCTAAAGAAACATCCCAAAACTTATCTTGGAAGGAATGGTTATGCAGGTTGATAGATCTAAGCATAAGTTATAGCAAGGTTTTGTACAAACTATACAAGTGCCATACCAAATTGTACAAACTTATCATTTACCCTATTTGGTAATAAGGTTGCAATACAAAACCTACCAAATGAGGAAAAATTGCTAGTTTGAGGAAATCGATTACAAAACCAATTTATTTGACCTACAAAACTTATTCCAATAGATTGAATAAGTACCAAATAATACAAGGGGTAGTGTTGTATGATTTGTATCATATAACTGTATGGTTTGATGACTGTACAAGCTATTTGGAAAACTGACATAGTGCACAAAGAAAATCATACAAGTTGTACAATTTGGGTAATTTGGGTTTGAGACTTTGGCAATCATTTCTAGACCTCCTAAATCACCTCCCCTTTTGAGAATACTACACCATTGATCTATAATTTTTGAAGTATCATATTTTATAAGCTATTAAAAACATTATTAACAAGCCTACTATCCACTGCACCATCTCCTACAACATGCTTATTATTATATTGTGATTTAGTAGTTTTATCTTCTTTCAATTTGACCTATCCTCTTCTAATAAGAGCTTGATCCACTTTCCTTGCTAACTAATTTGATTTTTCAAAGGATGTGATAGTTGTTATTTCTAATGTATAAGTTCTTGTAGATTTTCAATAAATATTTCAATCATGTCTCAAGGAGGTAAAGTGTATCTCAGACATCCAAATAAATTCCTCCAACGAGACAAAAAATCTGAAAAAATTTCCTCTTTACCTTGTTTTAAACTGTAGATATCTTTCATGGTTATATTCTTCTCAATATATGCATAAAAATGTTGAACAAATAATTTAGTTATTTCTTCAAAATTCCTCAAAGAATGATTGGGAAATTGATAGTACTATTCTAGTGCCATACCACCAAGACTCTTAGGGAATGTATTTAACAACAATATGGTATCATATATAATATCATGGCAAGTTATCATATATAATATCATGGCAAGTTATCTTGAATCTCCCAAAATGTTCAATTGGATCTTCTATCCCCTTATATATACGTAAAACTGACATGGAAAAATACTTAAAATAAGGTCTATCAACAAAAATAGGGTCTAGGGATTGATTGCACATTTCTTTATAGTTGTAGGTAAAACCAATAGGCTGAATCATCTCCATTTTTGAGACTAGTTGTTTTACCATATTTTTTAAGCTTTGCACCTCATGATTGGTACTGTGCAATATCCCTAGATTTCCTAAGAGATAGGTAAATTGTTGAATGGGCACTTGGCTTATGTTGGAGGTATTGATACTATTGTGATATGTGGTATCTTACTGGAGATGATAACTAATAATTAGTGGAATAGAAGTTAAATTATTGAGATGACTATATTGAGGAAAAAATTAAAAACAATTTTGAGAGACACTACTAATTGGAGGGATTTACGAACCCTCCCAACATTGGTGGTTATAGTAGTGACATAAGTCATTTTATGGGCATGATTACCATTATTCAAAGGTTCAAAAAAAGGGTTAGTATGAATGCATCTAGGAGAGACTATTAAAGGATGAGGAGTCCCATATTTTTCAATTTGATCTTTCTACCTCATAGATTCAAGCAAGTCTTCCTTATAGTGTTTCATAAAACCCTGCATATAATAAAATGATTTAAATAAGTAGTGCCCATAGGGCCATTTAAGGGGATCATAGTTTGTTTCAGTTTCCTCATTATATTTATCTTTTGTATCAAGGTTAGGGTTCTCTTTATCAATATGATCATATTCTCAACAAACATGATAAGACTCTAGCTACTCTTGCTGGCTTATAAGGATTAGGTCCATTATAAGAAGCAAAATGATAGAAGATAAGACTAAAAACACACATAAGAAGATTTTTAAAGTTATTTATTAATGTTCTTCTAAGACTAAGCAAATAAATTAGTGGTCTTAAGTTTTTAAAAGAGAAACACATAAGGAATAGGCTTCCTAACTTGGCCACTAAGATGTGTTTTCACATTGGGTTCACTAAATATGTAGAGGGGGAAAACCATGCACCAACATATAATTCTCAAGGTTGGATCCATAGGGAAGCCTTGAGGTGACCGTGGTGGCTATTGTAACTCTAAAATCAGTGTGGTGAAGGAAAATTTCTCCAGAAATAGTTTTAGGACTCACTTCAATTCTATTATAGAATGTGTTTAATGTGTTTAGTTTAAGACAATCACCTATGTTTGGTCTTTATATAGCTGGCTATGAAAGATAAAGTACAATGCAAAATAATATGCAAGAAGACAAGAGCTAACCCTAGAATGATTCTTTTTTGAAAGATCTCTAACCCTAGGATTACAAAATAAAATATTTAAAGAAAGCATCCAAGAGAAGATGCACAAACAAGGTTAAGCCCTAAATGCACATTATATGCTT
Source organism: Wollemia nobilis (assembly GCA_028583015.1). NCBI lineage: Eukaryota > Viridiplantae > Streptophyta > Pinopsida > Araucariales > Araucariaceae > Wollemia > Wollemia nobilis. The sequence goes on from JAQPPZ010010853.1 coordinate 3,211,884, forward strand.
TTTGTCTTTTCAAATACCTATAAATAAATTAAATATCTCCCTTTTAAATATAATCTAGGGTTTTGATAGAAATAGAAATCACTCAACAAATAGCCTAAATATTAATTGAATAACTTGTCTTTATCTGGTGGTTGATCCAAGTTTTATCTTTCATTTAGCAATATCCCACGATTTCTATTCCTACAAAATAATTTCACAAACACTTGTTTGGTTGGTTATCTTTGTCATCCTAATTTGATTTTAATTCATTTTAATTTTTAAATTATGTATGGTCTTACCTATGTATTAGTTTAGCTTTGGAAGGGATAACTCCTTTGATTGGTCATTCCTCAATTATTACCGAATGTAAGTAATTTTGGCTCCCTCTTTTTGGGTGAAGTTTAGTCTCTTTTGTACAAGGTTTGAATATCCTTTCAAAATTCCTTTGTCCATATAATAAAATAATATGATCAACATTAGGGAGCTTTATTATAACATTGTATGGTTGTACTTGGAGGCACAATAGTCAAGCCCCCTAGGTCCTTTTAGCTAACCTTTGAAATACAAAATTGAAAGTTGACTTTGGAAGATGGAAAAATAGAATAATATGCAATAGAATAGTATGAAAAATAAAACATAAAATATTCTATTAAGATCAAAATGTAGCATGAAACATAAACCTAGGATTTGGTGGTAGTAGATTGCCCCCAATCCTAGCCTGTACAAAATTGTGCCTTGTACGAAGCAATCACGATTTTGCAAAACTATGAAATTACTCTTTTTTTAAAGTGAAAAACCCCTTATGGGGCCGCCTTGGTCTGAGAGACCACGAACAGGGGGTTCTACACCATCAAATTCACCCGGGAGTCACACCTAGCCCTGCCCGCACCAACATTATCAATTGGATTTTGGGTACCCAATTCAACTTTTTGGTAGGGTGGAGATTCGAACCTGAGACCTCCCTTAGAGGATTGTCCTCTCCTCTCCAACTCACCTACAACACCTGGGTACAAAACTATGAAATTACACCTTAGGTTTATTGAGCGTAATATCGTAGAAGAGGATAAAAACCCTCAAATTATCTAAGTGAATTAATGTGAAATAAAATATAATTAATATGCAAAATGGAGAAGTGCAAAAAAAACCTGGAGGTAGTGAAAAAGTAGAGAAAAGGATGGAGACCTCCAAGTGGTAGAAATCATCCTTAGGGATTCAACACTTGTCCACCAAGGGTAGCAACACACAATCCAATGTAGTAAAAAAGAGATTTTCAATAGACTATATTAATATTTGAATAATGAGCACTTGTCAACTTGCGAGTTAGCTTGCTTGCAAAAGAGAAGACCTCAAGAAATAGAACTTGGATTAAATTGCTTGGGGTAAAAATAAGATTTCAACCCCTCATTTTATAAGGGGTTTGAAAGAGAAATGGGTGGAAAAAATAAAAAAAATTGACCCTAAAAATATCAAATTTGAAAATTATGGTTTTCTAGGAAAAAACCCTAGCTATGCAAAATCATACCCCGTAGAGACCATCCATGATTTCACATAAAGAGGAAAAAAATGAAAAAGAGGGGGGAAGGGAGGTCCAAACTTGTTTAGGGTAATTTGGAGGGTCTCTCCAAGGATCTAGGGAAAATTGCTCACTCAAGTAGGTAAAATATAGGTTCAAGCCACTTAGAATCTTGTCCCAAGACTCCTCTTCCTTGGATCACACTTGAATTCCCCAGTTGTAATGCCCAATATAAAAGAACCCTAGGTGTTTCCTCCTTGCAACTCCCTCTGTTTTTGGTTTTATAGTAAGTATTCCAAAAAAATCTACCTAAGAGTACCCTTTATCAAGAAACCCCATCAAAATAAAAACATCCAAACCTTAAGTAGCTCTCTCTAACTTAACCATGAAAATAAGAATGTTCATTTTGCTAAAACAAGAGAAGAAAAAACTTTCAAGAAGCATAATAACAAAAGTGACTACACTTATAAATCAAATGTATATGGTTTACATCCATTTACATTCATTATAACTATATACAAAATTCCTTTTGAGGGGTTTAATAATGAAAGACCATAATGCAATCCTTTCATAAAACACCCATTTCTTTACAAAAGAATATTCCATATTACAAGTCTATTTAAGCAACAAATTTCATCATAAATATTCAAGCTAGTCATTTAGCTCTCTATAATACATCTCATTTAATAAAATTCAATTTACAACATAATAATATTGTAAACATAATAAAATCCTTCTTATCCATAATATGATTTGTTGTATTCCTTGCCCGAATGTGAGGTAGCTGGAGTGAGGGGATCAAGATAGCTCCTTATGATGTAATATATATACCTATATGCTCTTTTTAAATGCATCCACAAAACCATATACATTAAAAATAAATCATTTTTATTTCAAAGAAAAATGAGAAAATCCCATAATTTCCTAAAAAATAAATGGATTCTACATCCATTTATCTCTCATTTTTTTTATAAAACAATGCAAATAAAGAATATCCAATAATATTCCTTCACTAGTGGACTCCACATCCAATTAATAATATAGCAAATTCATCAATAATTTTGAATCTACCAAAATACAATAAATTCTTTTCTTACCAACATAAAGATTTAATTCCATATTTTATGGCCACTTAAATAAAAATTAAACTACCTAAAATTTAATTCAATCCAAATAAAACTTCTATTTTTTGGAATAAAAGTTAAACAGAGGAGCAACTGGCTATATTTCTTTAAACAGACTTGAACCTCATGTTTCAGCAACTAAAATATAGCATGGATGCAAACTATCCTTTAATCAAAAGATAAACACTACTCTATCAATAATAAAGGAGAACCTTTATTCTTGAAGAGAAACTACTCACTACTTAAATTAAGCATTTGAATTGATGAAAAACCAGAAGCTTTAAGTAACATTATATAACATCATTCAACAACATATAACGAACATAGCATTTTTTAATTTTTGCATCCAAAATGCTAAAGAAATATATTTAAAATTAAATATATAAACTTGACATCTAAATTTCCCTTAATAATTGCAAACAAGCTCGAAGACTAAATCCAAAAAATGCTTAGCAAAGAAAAACTTCCACTATCAAATGTAGAAGGTCTCAAAACTTGCAAACAAGAAACACCAAGAGTTCCAAGAGAACAATAAGGGTCTTCTCCAAAATAACCAGTATCTTCTCAGCAATTGAAAGGTAGACGTTCATAACATTGACATGGTTACAATGCCTATGATTCATTGGTGAGGATAAAAGGTAAAAAACACTCCAAGAGAACCCTAAAGGAAAAGCACACAATAAATCTTTGGAATTGAACTATCTTGTTAAAGTATATAGGTATAACCCTTACACAACCAATAAGAAGAACACACACCCAGGATAGAAGAACGGGAATGCCATCTTAAAGAACATATTATAAAGCCAATTTTACATGCTAAAACAAGGAGACAACACAAAGGTTTAAATAGATATTGGCTAAAGTGTCAATTTTATTTTCTAAAACCCTCTCAGGTGTAGTGGTAACATGTTATTTTAAAAATCTCCTTTTTTCCGTGATTCATTGGGCCCATGTCCAAAGTTCCAAAAAATTCCAAAATGTATATTTTGTTCATCATTCTCATTATCTTCCTTTGAAAAGGGGTTCTATGTTGATAATTTCAAGTTCTCCACCGCATCCTACTTATGCCCCTTCTTTTTTGATAATCATTTCCATGAGGAATCCCGATGCTATGTCCACCCTAATTTTAAATCATTTCATTCTCGTGTGGAATTATGCTTGTAATTTTACCTTTTTGAGAATCTTGTCTAAATGCTTTACCTTTCGCATTCTCCCGAGGCTTTCTGGAATGTGCATCCCAATCCCTTCTAGGTTTTGTGCCTACTTTTGCCATTGGCCTTATTACGTGAGTATCACCAGAAGATCCATCTTCCTTGGGATGGTGATCTACCCTATTATTCCTACCTATTTTCATCACCCTTTTTTGCACCGTGCCCAATGTTCTAACCATAATTATCCTTTTCGCCAAGGTTTCCATTTTTGGTCAAGCATCACTTTCTATTTATTCCTCCTGTTGTCTTTTCAGAAAACATCATTTCATTTCTATTCCTTTTGATTTGTGTATTTTTCCACCCATTTACCTTCCTTCCTTAATTCCTTTTGTCACCATGAAGGAAGGTAAAGTTGCTTTCATTGAGACTGAAACTGTTGAACTGGATTTCGTTTCTACTGATATGTTTAAGGATAAGCATGGGATCATCAATTTTTTCAATCTGTTCTACGGGGTGGATGACAAGGCGACTAAGGCTTTCGTGACAACTTGGGAAAATGGTATGGTTTCTATATATGGTGTCTAGTTCCAAATTTCCTTTGAGCTGTTATCAAACCTAACAGGGCAAGACTTGGATGAAAAAATCATCAGAAGAAACAAGCACAACTAGGAGGCGGAGTTGACACTCTTCGAGAAAAATTCACCCATCCACAAGAAGGTAAAAAAAGGTTTATTTCGCCATGACTTACCAACACCCTGGAAATAAATCCTTAAGCCAATAATGCAATATTTTACTTGTGATAATCTCGAGTTTCAATTATGTTATTTTCATCTTGCATTTGTAAATCATTTTCGAGACTCAAAAATGATGAACATTCTCACTACCCTATTCTGGTCCATGGACTATACCATCACCACCAACCGTTCCAAAAATTATGAAGCCAAACCTTGCCACCAGGATCTTTTTAAGGTCCTTTACAAGTACCTCCTTCTGCAATTCCCTTCAGGTAATCTTCCTACCCCTAATTCTGACGAGGAGAATTCGTCCTTAACCCTGAGCCTTAAAACCTCCAAATCTAAAATAAAAGAGAAAGGAGGTAAATCTATTTTTGAGTTCACTAGAAAGAAGGCCAAAGTTGAAAAGACCCCTGTTTGTTGTTCCTAGAGGCTAAAACATAAAGAATTCATCAAAACCCCTTCGTCCACCTTTGTAAAAAATCCAAAGGATAAGTCTAATTCTCCTAACCTTGTCGAAAGGTATCTTCACAAGTTGGTTGTGCATGCTACTTCTGCCACCATTGACCATCTTGAAACTTCTCACTTGGCCATTGGAAAGGTGATTTCAACCCTCAAAGAACAACGCCATGCACTTAGCCTCTTGTTCTTCTATGACAATTTCAAAAATATTTCAGCCCTGGCCGATGCTGAGGTGTCCTTCGACACCAAAATGATGTCAAAGATGTTTTCAACGACGAATATGTAATGGAGATTGCTAAGGAGGCATGCACCGATGTTCCCAAGGATAGCACTAAGGAGATTTCTAAAACAGATGTGAAAGTTGCTGGTCTGGAAGGTGCTGCTTCGTCCCTCATGCAGTTGGATATTCCCCTTGATGGCTAACGGTTCTTCCTCTATTTTTTTGGGTCCTCTACGGTGGTGGATCACATATTTTTGAGTTCTTTTTTTTTTAGGACCGCTCCTTTTTGAGATCTAGCATTTCTCTCAGTGCCTGTTTGTCTATGGTTGTTGGTTCCTTTTAGTCTGTGGATGTTTTTTTGAGGTTATAATTTTGATGTAGCTTGCAGTTCAAATTTTCTTTCTTCTGTTCCTTTTTTATCCTCTGTTGTACAATGTGTTAGGGTGCCTTTCAAATTCCCTGGTTTTAATAAATCTATTAATCTACCAAAAAAACATGTTATTTTAAAAACCATTTATGGGATTACCACACAACAAAAATCCATAAAAATAAGCTACATGTGGAGACATATAAAGCCTAAAAATAAACCAACATTCTTAAGAAAACCATTTGCTTAAGCTACAAAGAAGAGATATGACCCAACCTTGAGTGACAATGTCTCAAAAATCAAACAATGTTGTCCTTCTTTCCTGATTCCTTCCAAGCATAGCTCTTTCTCACTTCTATGGTAGTTTTGTGTTCATCCCCCTTGTTCTAGAAAAACAATTCTATCCTTTTATTTTTTCCAATAATCCTAAAGGTGCAATACGTGTCCACCTCATAATCGAACCAACCACTACTTAACTCTTATATCCATTTTCTTGAATTTATTAAAAAAATGTTAACACCCCTGCATTTAAGAATAATTTACCATAATATTTACCATGATATGGTTAATATTAACTTAATAACATAAGAAGAATTCAAAACAATATAATTATTTTATTGCTTATAACGTTAAGATATAGTTTTAGTTTCCTTTTTTCAATGTCATTTAATAAAGCAACTAATCAAGTTCTTTGTTTCCTAACATGCCAATCATATTTCATTTTCAAATGATAAACTGAAACATTAGAAACACTATGGTAAATTAATTATTTATCCCCTAATTAATCAATTTGATGTCAAATTTTAATATGAATTATTAACACTAACATTTAACCATTATAGGTTTAATAAAAGCTCTATATTTATTAATATTTTCCCTTAATGAATCCTTTTCTAGATTCATTTCACAACAAACATTCATATTAAGTTCACAAACTTGCAAAACAAAGAGAAGTAATGCATCACCATTCCATTTTCTCATATCCTTTAGTAGAAGATTTTATGATAACTTCTAGGTTATCAAATTCATGCCAGGATAGGCTTTAATTGATGGTGATTACTTACAACACCCAACCATATGAATACAACTATATGCAGGTAAATCCTCCCCTATGTAATTCCTACCTTAGAGCTATTGTCAATCAAACTATGCATCATTTCTCTTTTTTGGTATCTCATTATCTATGGACAAATTCCTTGTACACCTATGAGAGTACCTAGCCCTGCAAACACACATACATCAAAAATACCATATTCTCATATAAATAAAGCAACAATTGCATTTAAACATCTATAATGCAATTAATACTAAGAATTGAGACATCCAATAAATACATAGTCTATCTCATAAAAGAGTCCTACCAAGGTGGGTCATGACATACTACCCCCCTTGAACTAAACACAATCATCTATGTTTTTACTGCAATAACATTATATTTCATTTTGATTCAAACAAACAAGAAAAATGTCTTTTCATTTCAACCACTTTTTCCCAAGTGGCACGTTTCTCATAATATTGGTCCCATTAGACCTTAAATTGTTCTAGAGTTTGTTTCCTCATCAATTTGGAAAAAAACTATATAATCTTTATTCGTTTCACCTCAATGAGTGAGGTATATACCATCTACAATTTTATAACATACCATAGATTATTAGGATCAACAATATACTTTTTAAGTAGGGATACATGGAAAGTGCCATGGATATTTAACAAGTTTTGTGGCAAGGTGATTTTAAAGGTACTCAAATTATCCTCTCAATGAATTCAAAAGACCTAACTGTATCGCCCAAATTTTTCGCACCCTTACCTTCAGGCTAAAGGATCCGTACCCGAAAGGGGGGTGAGAAAAGGATGGAACAATACCTCGGACGGAGAGGCCCTTTGAAGGTCATGCCTCTCAGGGGAGGGGTATAAAGGTGAATTTTCGACGGATGGTGGGGTTCACCAGGAAACTTTGAGTGGCGGTTTCCATGCCTAGGTTGAGAATGGGTTTGATTTGTTCGTTTTATGTTCAATCATTCAGATTCCTAGGTTGGCCAAAATGAAGCTAAGCTATTCTATATGAAGATTCTGATTTATATGAAGACAACAGACATAAATGAATCCTAATGTGATTGAATATAGAGAATATATAAAATGGAGAAGAGTACACCTGATTTCTGATGTCTGATGAAGATTCTGAAGCTTGTAGGAGTCCAGATCATCCCGGATATGACAGGATCATCTGTAATTGTACAAAATCATCCCAAATCATAGGAGATCATCCGAGATCACCCAAGATCGTCAACGACCTGACGAATTTGTCAAAAACCTGCAATCAAGAAAATAGACACCAAAAACCAAAAATACAATTGCAAGAATGATGCAAAATGATAGAAATAAGAGTATAGATGTTTGAATGATAAATCCAGGTATCAAATTAAATGAGATGCACTATTTTGGAAACTTATTTTGAATTTTATCATGCAATTATGCTAAATGAGGTGAACTCCAAGATGCAAAATAGAAGTAAATTAATCTAATGCACCAATAAATAAGGAAAATGAGATAGAGAATGCAAACTCAGGGCTATGATTGCCCCCAAGCTGAATTGCAGACAAGATCATCTGTAATCGTACAAGATCATCGTCGATCTTGACAGGATCGTCTAAAATTGTAGTTGAATCACCTGCGACGATCCGAGCTACCTCCAGATGAAACACAGTGAAATCCTGCAACAAAACTTGAAAACACAAGTGCAAATGATGGGAGATCACAACAAAAACTAAAATTGCAGGGAAATAATCAGCCAGGCAGCCAGGTAGGGAGTCAGGGGGATAAACTGGGAAAATCCCAGTTTATATAGGATTAGGGGGAGGTTAGGAGGTTGGGGATCATCCCAATCTGGGAGATCCCCAACGTGGGAATCTCCAACTGCGCAGACACGCTTCTGCCCAAGTTGGAGAGGTCGTTGGAACATAAGCTAATTGTAAAAATTTGGTTTTGGGACGAAATCGTCTGGACGTTCTGTTCTAGACGAATTCATCCGATTTGGGATGATATCGTTAGATCGACGACGATATCGTCCAACGGTCACAACAACCTCTAAAAATGGCATAAAAAATGAGGTAAGCGGTTAACGGGCGGTTTTGGGGTTAAAATTCAAATTTCTACTTTTTACTGATGGTTTAACTATGCCAATTTTAGGGTGCTACATTTTGCCCCCTCTTTAGCAAATTTTCCAAAAAAAATGCGTTAAAGACGAGTTCTTCATGCTTTACGAGAAAGCAAAAATTTATTCCATTTTTTAGACGACGATTCTAGGTCGAATCGTACGACTGTTTGCTATGGTGCCCCCTTCGAGTTTTTACCCAAATCGAACGTTTGAGGTAAAAGCGCGGAAAAGCAAAAATTAAAAAAATGTCGTTTTGAATAAAAATAAGAAAAATAGGGTAAAACCCTAATTCATTTTTACTGTTCACTTTCGTTGTTTCAGAGCTCTGTAGGCGAAATGGTGGAAACGACGCACAGATCGACAGAGATCCGACGCGGGTTGCGGGTAAGGATCTAAACCTAGTTTACTATGTTTTTAACTTGATTTACTTGATTTTTGACTTGAATTTTAAGTGTTTTTGGGCGTCGCGGCCGTTTTTAGGCCGTCGACGAAATCGTCTCTATATTGTCGATTTCGTCTAGGGACGAAATCGAAGAAATAGGGGCGATCCCATCCAATAAGGGGTGATCCCCAAATTGAAGAACGGAGACGATTTCATCCTATTAAGGATGATTTTATCTAAATTTGGTACGATATCGTCCAATAATGGGCGATATCAACTTTTATGGGATGATTTGATTTTTTTTTAATGATTATGTACTAATGATTTTTGTTGTTTTATTGCTTATTTTGTAGAGGGGATTGCTAAAGAGTCGGGAGTGGAAATACGGAGGTCTAAGAGATGATTTGGCCACGCTCGATCAGGCCGAGCGAGATAGATTGGTAGAGGTAGGACTACAGCATGTGGCAGAGATGCCACAAATTCCTACAGACATGGGGCTACTGACAGCCCTAGCAGAGAGATGGTATCCGGAGTCGTCCTGCTTTCGGCTACCGACAAGGGAGATGACTCCCACTCTAGAGGATGTATGGAGGATCTTGAGGATCCCCATACATGGTCGATTCATGACCCCTTCGGCCAATCAGGGCCACGCTATGATGAGATTGTGCGAGGACCCGAGCTTCATCCTAGAGAAGGGCGAAGTGAACATCGAGGCTTTGAGGCGGATGCCTAGGGCATCTCGGTTGACCCGGGTTTTGGTAGGGGTGGTGGGTGGCCTTCTTCTATGCCACCAGAGTGGATGCAGATTACCGTGGCTACTTTCAGATGTGGTCTGTGACATGAGAGACCACGGATACAGGTTTTCTTGGGGTAGCTTTGTATTGTGTCGCTTGTATAGGATCCTTTACGGGGTCGTATACAAGGGGGGTCGATGTCTGGTGCTGACATCACTTCTACAGGTTTGGTGCTGGGAGCACATTATGGTGCGAAGGCCGGTAGGGCTTCCACTGATAGGAGTTGACCGGGAGAGACCCCAAGTTTTCTATTGGTGGCTCTAGAGAGGGTCACAGTGGCGGATAGATCTATCGATGTCCCAAAGGTTGTTGGATGACCTCACCCTAGATCGGATCACCTGGAGACCATGGAGAGAGCATCCAGGGTGGGTAGAGGATGGACAGGAGTTGGCTCGCATCAGGCGAGTCATATGGTTGAGGATAGAGTGGGGAGAGGTAGAGCTCCATCGCTACGACCGAGTTTTGAGGTAGTTCGGTCTACAGTAGGGGATCCCTACTCTTAGGGATTATGAGTACTCCCGACTGTGCGGGATAGTACCACACTGAGCGGGGCTCCAGACATGTAGTGGTTCTGGAGTCAGGATGTTGATGATGCCCCCATTCAGCCAGTGGATGGGGATGATGCGGGGATAGCAGATGGATATGATGCCTGGTATGTAGGCATCCACCCTCCTCGAATGATGAGGGCATAGGGTCCGATGCATGTTGTAGTGCAATGGATGGAGAGGTGGCGCCAGGCTACCATCGATGCAGCGAGGGGTCACAGAGGGAGGGATCAACGATGGCCTCCTCAGGAGAGACATCGGAGAGTACCACAGGCTCCGGAGAGACAACAACAGCCAGAGAGGAGGGAGGAGAGGAGAGAGGAGAGGAGAGAAAGACTCCCTCCTCAATAGAGGGATAGGCCACCATCGCCCGATAGGGGCAAGGGTGTCGAGGTGGGGGAGAGCAGTGAGATGGCAGCTCTCCGGGTGGAGAATGCCTGCCTACGAGCTCAGGTGCAGACTCTGCAGGATGAGGCTACACGGCTCAGGGCTCGGAGTGGAGGGGCGAGCATTCTAGAGCTGGTGCGGTCGGTTGCTCAGATCGCGTTCTATCAGGGAGTGTACTACCAGCTGGTTCCAGAGGGCCAGAGGATACAGTTGCCAGTCGACATTGTGGAGCCGATCAGGATGGGGTCATCGAGGACATCATCACGATCGACGTCGAGGACCCACGATACAGTACGAGCTTCGATGGGACCACCTCCTCCACCTCAGGGCGGGAGAGGAGATGAGGCTGAGAGCTCGAGGTCTTCTCGAGACTAGATGCACATTGTACATAGACTATTTTTGAGATGATTGAGTATGCCGGGGTATAGATTGTGGCATACCAATCCGTTTTGATATGATGTATATACTTCTTGATATATATATGATGTTCTTTTTGTGATATGACTTGTGCATATGTTTTATGATGCTTTAATATTTTAATTGTTGATTGACTATTCATGTAATTATGTCGTTGAAAATATTATAATTTTATGTCATGCTATAAAATTAAATGAAATAATCTGATGTAAACAAAACTGGTTGTTGTGGTGTGTTTTGATGAAAATAAAGTGACTTCTAACAATAATTTCAAAGGACATTGTCGTTGTTACATGACCATTTCATGGAGTCGCCGCTCGCTAGGTCATCAAGCTAATCCCGGTATGAGAGAAATATTGCTAAAAGTAAAAGGGTGCTTAAGAGACTTTCTTAAGACTTTGTGTTGTGATGATGAAAAATGATGATAGTGATGATTTGTTTTCAGATTTCCATGAAAATATTATGCATGAAATATTAAAAATATGATTTTTGCTAGGCATAAAATTCCTAAGTATGATAGAAATTTGAACAATTCCCTAGGAATTATACCATCGTCGCAAAAAAAATGAATGTTGACATAATGAAATGAAATAGGAAAGTTTTCGTTCTTTTTAAAGCACAATTGTGTAACATAATGATTTAAGCCATATGCTTTTATGGATTAAATAAATGGGAAATAAAATTAGAACGATGGTTTGCGCTAGGCATAGAATTTTAGGTATAGACTTATACCATCATCGCGAAATCCAAAGAAGAAATTGATATAATAGTTTTATTGCATAGTTGATTTTTGATTTTGAGATAAACAAAAAATATAAAAATGAGGACTTGCACTAGGCATAAAATTCCAATTTAGGTTTAGGAACTATACCATCATCGCGAAAGTCAAAAATATATAAATGTGACTTTATTGCTAGATTTTTGAACATGTTTTGCAAGAAAATTTTGGATTTTTGAAAAAAATGTATTTAATTGATTTTACGCTAAGCAGATATTCTCAAGTAAGAAAGTCAAATTATTCCAGAAGATTTGAATAAATATTTTAAATTATCTCAAAGACAAAATTTAGATTTATAAGGAACCCCGTGTGCATACGTGAGTTCATTGCCGATCTTGATCTATCATAATGATACAAAATCTCTCAAACACAAATGTGTGTGCAATTGTAATGTTCATTTACCGATTTTGAGCAAGATAATTTGATACAAGTAATTTGAATTAACCAAATGAGTGTTCGTTGACCATGATTTATATGCATGTAACCGTACCAGGACTACTATGTAAGTTGGGTCATCAAGATCTAGCTGATCCATAAGCGGACATAGGTCTATACAAAAGAAGGTCGCTAATGTGACAGACATATCACCACGCTAGGAGTTACCCAATGTCAAGCAAGTTGGGCACAAATCACCTGTTATGGGGTTTACCTCACAATTTTCGAATAATTGAGAATTCCAGGGATTCAAGCTTCACACTTCCTTCTTTCAAAGGGGGGGGAGGGATTTATTGCTTTTTGCTTTTTCTTTTCTTTTCTTTTTCTTTTTTTTGTATTTTTTTTGTATTTTTTTCTTGACACTGAGATAATGCTGAAATATTGTTGAGATGGTACAAAATGATATTGAAATAATGCTTCTGAATAATTTCTCTTTTTCTCATGATTTTTCTTGATTTTCTTTTTCTTTTTCTTTTTCTTCCTATACTAGGGATACTTGCTCGGATTGGCTGTAGAGCAAGGGATTTTTATTCTGGGCAGGAGTGAGCTTGTCCTTTTGTCAATTCTCAAAGATTCTAGACCATGTGCATGATAGGATAGCAAGGGAAACTTTTCGCTCAAGAGACCACTTCTACTGTGTAGCATCATTTTGAATTTGCAATGAAATCATTTTAATGTGAAAAGGTGTACTTGGTTCAAGTAAATAACAAGATCAGTTCTCTATGCTCAAAACTTTATTTAATTCAACTGTGGACTTCGATATAAGAGAGATTAATAATCATACCAAATAAGATCAAGATATTTATTCATGTGAGTGTGAAAGTGAGGGATTCCAGATAAATGCTAATTTATCCAAAATAACTAAAAATATAATTGCAATACTTCAAGAATTGATAGGTGCAAAATAGAAGATGTTTTTGAGGATTTTGATGATTTTGATTTTTTTATATTTTGATTTTAATTTATGAATTGAGAGAATACATAATATTACTTGTTTTTGAAATTTTTATATGAATTACTAATATGAGACAATATGTATAATATATACAGTGATGAAATTACCAGATTTATGCATAATAGCGCTTAAGATGCATAATGTTCATAGGTTCTTTAAGATCTTTACCATCTAAGGTAGCTAATATGTATGCTCCCGATCCAAATTTAGCAGTGATAATATATGGCCCAAGCCAGTTAGGCTCGAATTTGCCTTTAAGGTCTTTAGTTGCATTAGTATTTTTTTATTTTCTTTTAAGACGAGGTCGTCGATCTCAAAGGATCGATTATGAACTTTCTTGAGATATGCTCGTTTGAGCTTGTTCTGGTAGGCACGAAGATGCTCCAAAGCATTAATGCGCTTCTCATCTAGGAGTTCCAGCTGACTAAATCTGCCAACATGATATTCATCTCCTACTTCAGTATCTTGAAGTAGTAGAGCCAAAGAAGGAACTTCTAGTTCAAAGGGAAAAACAACTTCAGTGCCATAAACCAAAACAAAAGGTGAAGTGCCCGTGGGAGTACGAATGCTAGTTCGATAAGCCCACAAAGCGAGGATATAATTGAATGTGCCAATCACGGCCAGATTTATTGACCAATCTCTTGAGGATTTTAATTAATGTTTTATTAGATGCTTCTGCTTGGCCATTACCACGAGGATAATAGGGAGTGGACCAACGATGTTGAATTTTATATTTTTGACATAGTTTCTTTACATCTTTGTTTTTGAAACAAGTTCCATTATTCGAGATGAGATTTGCAGGAATTTCGAACCTACAAATAATTTGATTAAGAATAAACTTGGAAACTTGCGTTCCAGTGCAAGAAGCTAAGGGCATAGCTTTGACCCACTTCGTAAAATACTCGGTGGTGGTTATGATGAATTTGTGTCCATCAGATGACACAGGATTGATTTTTTCGATGATGTCTAAGCCCCATTTTGAAAAGGGCCAAGGAGATGAAATAGCCTGCAGTTCTTGTGCAGGCGCATGGACAAGGTCAGCGTGTTTTTGGCACTTGTCGCAATGGCGCACGTAATCATGTGCATCATTCTCCATGGTAGGCCAAAAATATCCTATCCTAAGGAGCTTCTTAGCAATGGCGCTACCACTAAAGTGTCCCCCACAAGATCCATCGTGGGCTTCACTCAAAGCTGATCTAGACTCTTCTAGATTCAAACATCTCAATAGGATACCTTCAAAAGATCTCCTATATAACGTATTGCCAATTATTACGAAGCGACTTGCTCGTCTACGTAATAACCGGTGTTGGTTTCTATTAAAACCTTCAGGGAAGGTCCCATTTTGAAGAAAATTGAGGATGTCAGTGTACCAAAGTTCAGGAATAGTTTCGTTGATTAGAAACACGTCCAAAGGTTCCAAGCATGATTTAGTTGAAGCGGGTTCCTGGAGTCGACGAATAATGATGGTAGCATATTCGTCATCTAACTCCAAGGGTAAAAGAGATGCAGCTGTGGCCATAGCGTCAGTCGCACGATTGCTAGTTCTAGGAATAGCTTCCAAGGTAACTTGATCAAATAAAGATATTAATTGTAATACATATGCTTTATATGGGCACAATTTATCATCTCTAGTCTGATAAACATCATTAATTTGATTTATAACAAGTTGAGAATCACCGAAAACTAATAGATTTTTAATTTTTAGTGCCAGGGCAGCTCGTAATCCAAGGATTAGAGCCTCATATTCAGCAGTGTTATTAGTACAGGCAAACATTAATTTAAAGGATAGAGGTATGAGATGTTTCTATGGAGATATCAAAATAATACCTGCACCAGCCCCACTCATGCATCGGGCTCCATCAAAGTATAGGGACCATTGCTCTGAATGATCCACCTCTAGGTTAAGGCATTCGTCAGGAAACTCAATGACGAGGGGATGGGTGGACTCTAAGGGTGCAACAACTAATTGATCTGCTATGATTTGACCCTTAACAGACTTATGTCCTATAAACGTGAGTTCAAACTCGCTTAGAGCAAGAACCCACTTCGTTGTGCGACCAGATAAATAAGGTCGACTCATGAGATACCGCAAGGGATCGGATTTAGCAATAACGTATGTTTTTTGACTGAGCATATAATGGCGTAGTTTTTGTGTAGAAAATATGATTGCTAGACATAACTTCTCTAATGTTGTGTAGCGGGTTTCATAACTAATTAATGTTCTGCTAATGTAATAATTAGCACGCTCTCTTTTCTCATCATCAAGTTGAGCTAACATAGCTCCTAAAGCAAAATCTGAAGCAAAAATATACAAGATAAATGGGCGATCAGGTTTAGGTGGCGAAAGTACAGGTGGGTTAAGAAGATATTGTTTGAGGAGTTCAAATGCTTCCTTACATTCGTCGTCCCAATGGAAAGAGACATCCTTCTTAAGAAGCTTAAGAAAGGGTCCAGTTTTATCCGCCGGCTTATCGATGAAGCGACGGATAGCTTGAAGCTTACCTTGTAGACTCCGTAATTCAGATATATTTGTAGGTGCGGGCATATCAGTGATAGCCGTAATCTTGAGAGGGTCAATTTTGATGCCACGTAAAGAAACTATAACCCCCAATAATTTACTTGACTTAACTCTGAATATACATTTGGCTGGATTCAATCGGATAAGATATTCCCTTAACCGATCAAATACTTTTCTCAAGTCATCTAAATGGTCATCTTCTTTAGTAGAACGAGCTATAATGTCATCTACATAATCATGTAGTATATCATGCATCATATCATGAAAGATATAAGTCATGGCTCGTTGATAGGTTGCACCTGCATTCTTCAAACCGAATGGCATCACTTTCCAACAGAAAGTCCCCCAAGGGGTAATAAAGGTTGTTTTAGCCTGATCTTTAGGAGCTATCCTGATCTGATTATAACCAGAAAATCCATCCATTAAGGATATCATTCCACTCCCAATAGTAAAATCAATGATCTGATCCATATTGGGAAGGGGAAAATCATCTTTAGGGCATGCAACATTAATATCTCTAAAGTCTGTACAAACCCTAATCTTAGTAGCTTCTTTCTTAGTTACTTGAACTACATTCGAGATCCATTCAGCATAATCAATGGCTTGTATAAAAATAACATTCAGGAGTTTTTCTAACTCCCCTTTGACTAGTAAGGCCACTTTAGGATGCATTTTTCTAAGCTTCTGCTTAACAGGTTTAGCATCCGGATGCACTACTAGGTGATGCATAACTACAGAAGGGTCTAAACCTGGCATATCTTCATATGTCCAAGCAAAAACATCTTCATATTCTTTAAGAAATGCAATGTATTTATCCTATTTTTCTTGACTCAATTCTGATCCAATGTTGATTATGTGAGGGTTATCGTTGGTTCCAATGTTAATTTTTATGACATTTTCTACTTCCATGTGTAGATCTCTCTCAAAATTAGGTGGGGCGGGTGAAACACCCAATTCTTGTAATTCTTCCAAGGTTAGCTTGGATAATTCATCTTGAGGAGTCGTGGCCTCAAGCTGGGCTATACTAGGTATAGAGCCATCAAAATAAAATCCATTATGTAATAATTCCTCAATGGAGACATCGTGAAAGATATCTCCCTCCAACTCATCGTCGGATTCAACGATCATCTCGGGATAAGCTATAGATAGCATATTACATGTGAATGTCTTATTCATTAAACGCAAAGCATCGCGTTCATCTAAATAATCTTGGTAACATATAAGATGGTCATCATCCTCAAATGGGAATGGCTGACCCTTACTAGAAAATAGGCCCACACCACATCGGGCGGGCCACGCTTCTACCTCAAAAGGTTCTTTCATACCATTCCGGAAAGGTCCCAAACCTTTCCCTTTATATCCCAATTTAAGCATTATAGGTTTGGCTTTAATATACTCATTAGTAAAATAACATCGAGCATATCCATCATAATGAGTTCTGATGTTTCTGGGTATTCTACCCTAGTCATATCCCTTATAAATAAAGGCACAGCTCCCGACTTGGTAAATACTTCCCATAGGCTGTGGGAGGCCCAAGGTACGAGGAGATGGTGGCAAATTATTTAAAATAAGGGAATCTTGCATAGAAGCATTCATTTCTTCTGATATAAGAATTTTAGATAGATCGGGTAAGAGCTCGTCAATAAGAGCATAAGAGGTAGAAGGAACATTCCCTACGTCTTTCGATGCGGAAAATATGAATTTGGTGGATGTAGACGGTGTAGAGGTGTCGATAGATGGGTCTATTATAGGTATGGAAGTTATAGGAGTAGAACAAGAGACATTGGTTGTGGGATTAGGATCTTTCTTAGGTCCTAATGCGGTTTGTTCAGAAGATGGTTGAGCTATATGTGGAGGTGCAACTGATGGAGAAGAAGTAGATGACGTTGTGGGTGTGAGTTTCACACGTTTAGATGGATAATGAGAATTAGGATGTGTGGATGATAGAGCGGGGCAAAATTGAACTCCAATAGGTTCTGCCAAAGCACACATATCAAAGGGTCTTGGATCACCATGAATGGTAACCAACTGATTCTTAAATTCGAACTTAACACATTGATGTAAAGTTGAGGGAACAACTCACATCGCGTTGATCCAAGGATGACCCAAGAGTATATTGTACGATGCAGGGCAATGTACAATAAACACAGTCGTATCCAAGGTTCTTGGACCAACCTGCAATGGAATGGTAATAACTCCACACGTTTCTTGTGTTTCGTCATTGAAAGCTTTTATGATCATATCAGTTCTTTTCATTTCATCACTTCTAAACCCAAATATTTGGTAGAAGTCAAAAGTGCAGATATTTAAAGATGAACCATTATCAATCAAAACTCGTTTGACTGCTACATCTCCAATTAAGGCAGTAATATACAAGGGGTTATCTTTATGTAAACTATGTTGCGGTATGTCTCTATCCCGAAAGTCAATACAATCAACTTCACGAGTTATTATAGTATCGGCCATGGCTTCAGGTTGAATGTCTTGTGGTACCATCATCTGACTTAATGTGAGCATTAATTCATCTCTATGTGTAGGAGAAGATCTTAAAAGGTCCAAGAGAGAAATTCTAGCTGTAATATTTGATAATTGTTCATTAATATTATAAGGAGGTTTAGGTTGAACATTAGGTGAATGATTCCCTTTATTAGGAACCTTCAAAACAAATGGAGCTGATCCACCATTCTGAATTTGATCTTGTTGAGAATTTTGAGCCTGTTGTCTAGTAATAGCTCCGATGGTACCCACAATATTATTCTGCGGATGATGAATGGGTCTTGGTCTAGCGTTTATAGCTAGCTCATTAGAAAGTAATCGGTGAGACGATGGTCTAGTAGTGACTCTTCTTGGAAATGGCTCTTCCGAAACCATATAACTTGTGATAGGGTGAATAGGATCCGATTCATCTTTAGAACTATTCGATTGATTTGATGTGA
The DNA here is from genome assembly GCA_028583015.1 of Wollemia nobilis. Taxonomy (NCBI): domain Eukaryota; kingdom Viridiplantae; phylum Streptophyta; class Pinopsida; order Araucariales; family Araucariaceae; genus Wollemia; species Wollemia nobilis. The sequence continues at coordinate 3,230,735 of JAQPPZ010010853.1, forward strand.
TTTCCATATCACTCTCAGTCTCGTATTTTGTATCACTAAGATCGAGTATCTGAATATTATATAGAGGCCTAGTTGTAACCACGGATAAAGTTGTGTCAAATATTTCCAGATCATGAATAGGTAAATGCCCACTAATATGATGGGGGATCGGGAAAAGACACACGCAAGCACACTCCACGCATTTCTAATTTTCTCTCTATTAAATCTAGAAAAACATGTAAAATAACAGCCCGCAAGCACACGCAGTCACTCACGCAATTTCTAGATAATTTCTTATGCATTAATCTGAAAATCAATACATACAAACATAGCCTACAGGCTTTACATTAACCGACACTCGACTTGGTCTTCTCACTCTCTCACTCTACGCATAATCTTACCCGATCCACCACCCCGACTATTACAACTTCTCGGGTTTTTATAGAGGCCCCGACCCTCTGAACCAACTTCCTGAAAATGGGTTCACCAACCCGATTAATTACAAGACATGAAAAATCGGGACACCAACCTGATTTAAGATCCCACTCCGCACGGTCTCTGTCACTGCCACTTCCGTCAGATCACTCCGTGTGACCCATCCCTTTGTCTCCCGCGTTCCTGGGTTATCCCACTTTAACTGCACCTTGGTGCCATTTGTTGTTCTCTTTTTTTGTGCACATGGCCGTCCGCGTGGCCATTTCCTTCTTCTCCCGTGCCTTTTTCTCTCTCTGTCGCGATATCGCGACATGTCGCGATATCATGATGTTTCCTCTTCCCTGTTTTGCTTTCTCTTTTCTGGTCGCGATATCACGACATGTCATGATATCACGACCATTTCTCCATCGGCCCCTCTGCTTTCAATTACGTCGTGACATCGCGACGTCGTGATATCGCAACATTGTGAGATCGTGACCATTCTGCCACCGAGCCCCCTGCTCCGTTTTCTATCACAACATTGTGACGTCACGATATCACTACGTCATGATATCGTGACCATTCTGCCACTAAACTCCTTGCTCCGTCTTTTGTCATGACATCGTGATGTCACAATATCGCGATGTCGCAATATTGCGACCACTCGGCCACCTACCACCTTGCTCTACCTTTGTCACAATTTCACGACAGTCATGATTTTGTGACATGTCACGAAATCGTGACACTTCCACTATGCCCTCCTACTGCTGCTTCGACGTCACGATATCGCGACGTCGTGAAATCGCGACGTCATGATTTTGCTACTACTTTCTTCTTCCGCCTCCGCCTCACTCTGACGTCGCGATTTCATGACAGTCACGATTTCGTGACATGTCATGAAATTGTGACCTCTCCATTGCCTTTGCTTTGTCATCGCTCCGTTGTCGCGATTTCACCATGTCACAATTTTGTGACATGTCGTGATTTCGCAACATTTTTCTCACTGTGCCTCCTTTGCATTTTTTTGTCGCGATTTCGTGACACGTCGCGAAATCGCGATGTTCTTCTTCCTCTGCCTTAGAAAAATTTTTCTTGCCTTCTTCTTCTTCTTCCTGAGCCGACTCTTCTGAAGTGGCTCTCCCGCAACTAGATGCTTCTGCTGTAGGTGCTGCTGGATGCTCCTACATCAGACACCCGAGGTAAGTGGAGAAGTGATCTTCACTTCTGCTTGGTCCAGTTGCTGCCTCCTGCAACACCTCCAGACATTCCTCTACCTCTGCAGTCTGCTTCAACCCCGTCTCCTGGTCCACACAACTTTTGTCTTCTTCTAGATAGATTCTCTCATTGCTGCAAACTTCTTTTGCAGCCTGCTTCAACTCCTTCTCTTGCACAAAAAAATATGTGTCTTCTTCCGGGCAGGTCCTAGCACTGCTGCACATCTCTGCAGCCTTCTTCAACTTCAACTTCTGATGCACTCTGGCATCTCTCTTTCTCTGTCTCTCTTCTCACCTTTTACGCCGCTCCTCTTGCTCCCGTAATTTTATCCCGAGCCATTCCTCTTGCAGGGCTTTAAGTTGCCGCTGCAAAGCTTCGAACTCTTCCTCCGGCACCATATCAAAATTCTTACTGACACGGCTTCTTCGAGAATGCATTTTTTTTAGCTTTACTCACAAAGCTCAACTGATTCCGGTGTAGCTGCCTCACGTTCGGCGATCTGCTAACATGCTTAGGAATCCTAAACTCTCTCTCCTCTCTCAGAACCCTCTCGTAGATCCTGGTGCAAACTACCTCACGACCGACGATCTATTTATGCACTCAGAATCTCCAGCTCTGATACCACTAATGGGGGACCGAGAAAAGACACACGCAAGCACACTCCACGCATTTCTAATTTTCTCTCTATTAAATCTAGAAAAGCACGTAAAATAATAGCCCGCAGGCACACGCAGTCACTCACGCAATTTCCAGATAATTTCTTATGCATTAATCTAAAAATCAATACATACAAACATAGCCCGCAGGCTTTACATTAACCGGCACTCGGCTCGGTCTTCTCACTCTCTCACTCTGCGCGTAATCTTACCCGATCCACCACCCCCGACTATTACAACTTCCCAGGTTTTTATAGAGGCCCCGACCCTCTGAACCAACTTCTCAAAAATGGGTTCACCAACCCGATTAATTATAAGACATGAAAAATCGGGACACCAACCCGATTTAAGATCCCACTCTGCACGGTCTCTATCACTGCTACTTCCATCAGATCATTCCGCGTGACCCATCCCCTTTGTCTCCCGCGTTCCTGGGTAATCTCGCTTTAACTACACCTTGGTGCCATGTGTCGTCCTCTTTTTTTGTGTGCGTGGCCATCCGCGTGGCCATTTCCTTCTTCTCCCGCGCATTTTTCTCTCTCCATCGTGATATCGTGACATGTCGTAATATCACGACGTTTCCTCTTCCCTGCTCTGCTTTCTCTTTTCTGGTTGCGATATCACGACATGTCATGATATCGCGACCATTTCTCTGTCGGCTCCTCTACTTTCAATTACGTCACGACATCACGACGTCGCGATATCACGACCATTCTGCCACCGATCCCCCTGCTCCATTTTCTGTCGTGACATCGCGACGTCGTGATATCATGACGTCACGATATCGTGACCATTCCGCCATTGAAATCCCTGCTCTGTCTTCCGTCACGACATCGCGACGTCGTGATATCGCGACCACTCGGCCACCTATCGCCTTGCTCTGCCTTTGTCACAATTTTGCGATAGTCACGATTTCGTGACATGTCACAAAATCACGACACTTCCACTGTGCCCTCCTGCTACTGCTCTGACGTCGATGTCATGATTTTGCTACTGATTTCTTCTTTTGCCTCTGCCTTGCTCTGACGTCACAATTTTGCGATAGTCGTAATTTCGTGACATGTCACGAAATCGCAACCTCTCCATTGCCTTTGCTTTGTCACTGCTCCGCTGTCTTGATTTCGTGACATGTCGCAAAATCATGACATTTTTCTCACTGCGCCTCCTTTGCATTTTTTTGTCGCGATTTCGTGACACGTCGCGAAATCGCGACGTTCTTCTTCCTCTGCCTTAGAAAATTTTTTCTTGCCTTCTTCTTCTTCTTCCTGAGCCGACTCTTCCAAAGTGGCTCTCCCGCAACTGGATGCTTCTGCTGCAGGTGTTGCTGGATGCTCCTACATCATAATAGTTCCTACATATCGGGCAGGAGGAGGGACATTATGATGTTCAACTTGATTAGCCACCTCCTTACCATGTTTTGGTAAGGGATGTTGAAAGATGTCCAATGACTGATTGGAATTCTGATTCTGGTTTTGTGGGGTGTTCTTTTGAACATTATTAGGAGGATTTTGCTTAGGTTGAAAGGCTTGCACCTCCATCTTATTGTTATCAATCAAGTCCTGTATTTTATGTTTTAATATTTTACAAGAGTTGGTAGTGTGTCTAGGTCCTCTATGGAAGTCACAGTGTAAATCTGCTCTGTATCCGGGTAGAGTTGGATCAGGTTCCCAAAAATTTGGTAATTGAATCAAACCTCATTCTAATAATTGTGGTAGAATAGTTGATAAAGGTTGATTTAACCTAGTAAATTCTCGAGGAGGTCTATCAAGAGGTTTCAGTACAAACTTCTCCGTTGTCTTCGCAACATTAACATTAGCAGTATTTTTGCTATCGGTGACTCCATCACCCACAACTTGTTTATTCTTATATTGATTTTTGGATGTTTTCTCATCGTCTCTCTTTTTAAGTTGGCCTCTCCTAATGAGAGCATCTTCCACTCTTCGGGCTAAGTCTATAGCCTGATCGAAGGTGGTCAAGGTAGCGGTTGATAATTCGTAAGATAGTTGCTCTTGCAAATTATTAATAAAGATGTCCAACATCTCCCTATAAGGTAACACAAAGTGCAATTTTCCTATCAACTGTCTCCACCTATCTAGGAAATCAGCAAAGCATTCATCTTTGCCTTGTTTTAAGTTATACAAATCTTTAATGGTCACATATATTTCGATGTAGGCACTAAATTGATGAACAAAAGACTCGGAAGTTTCTTTGAAATTCCTCAAAGAATTAGTGGGTAATTGATAATACCACTCTAATGCCATTCCTCCCAAGATTTTCGAGAATATTTTTAGTAATAACAAGTCATCATGTGATATATCATGACATGCTATCCTAAACATACGAAGATGCTCTATGGGATCTTCGGTTCCTTTATATATGGGAAGAACAGGCATAGGAAAATGTTTAGGATACGGCTGTGCTACGACTATAGGATCTAAAGGCTGACTACACATCTCTCGATAATTGTACGAGGGACGGTAGGGATCTATCTGGTCCATGCGAGAAACTAACTATTTCACCACGGCTTCAAGATTGCTAGTTTGTCCACCATATTGGTTCGGTGGCACATAGGTATGGGATCTATGAGTGTATGATGGTGTGACATAAGGATTAGATGTTATATTGCTATTATGCAAAGTGTTGGTAGGAAGAGTATTATGAAGGGGATTTGTAATAGTATTATGTTGTACCTTAGATTGTTGGTAATTGGTGTTCGGTTTTGTTTTGGGTTTTTGTTGATTTGAGGTATGTTGATCAAGAGCTTGGCGAAATAGAGTAGTAAATGATGGTTTCTTTTGTGCGGGAATGACCCTAGGCTTGTTAACAGGCACTTTAGATTGTTGGGTAACCTGTTGTTGTTGCATGCTCTGGATCGTAGCTACTATATCCAAATTGGATGGTCCAGCTTGATCACTCTCTTGTTCAATAAAGGACAAGGGATTAGTGCATGTTTGAAATACTTCTTCTAGAGTTGCTTGAGTGTCACTAATTCGATCCTTGTCCATATGGGCTGCTCTATTAAAAACACCAATATTAGTGTTAATGAACTTCCAGAATTGTTCCATGTTCTCAAAAGTGATAGCTCCTCCCGGAGACATTTTAGGGGATGAGGATCCTTCCTCTCTAATAGTTTCTTCTTGTTCATTTCCTACAACAAGCTCTTCTTCTTGCTGGTCTAGGGTTTCTTCTTCCTGAACTTGGTCCTCGGGAGGGACATTTTGGTCAGTTAATGGTCTTCCTAACCAATCTTCATCTTCTTCGGTTTGTTTTCCATTCCTAAGTCTAGGCATTGTGCTAAACTTAGGTTTTAGAAAATATATATACTTATATATATATATATATATATATATATATATATATATATATATATATATATAAAATATATATATATATATATATATATATATATATATATATATATATTTTGTGATAGGGTTGAGAGGTATATATTTTAACTATATACCTACTATAATACTTTAAAAGGAAATGTTTTGTTGTTTTTTTTTTGTGTGATTTTATTATATTATTATTTTACGAGAATAAAAATAACAAACAACATGCTAGTTGTAAGAAACAATAGTAGAAAGAATCACTTAGCTTTCTATGAATAGTTTATGGATATCATTGATAGGGTCAAGTTCATCAGGAGTCATGAAATGCTCCTCTTCAAATTGGAAGTTGTTTTTCAAGAACTTGACAAAGTGTGCTATGGTAATATGATCTATTTTAGACTCTGACATGTAAAAATAAAGTTCATGGCAATACTCTCGATACAACATAGCTCTAGGAACTCTATTCCATCTCTTTCTATCCGTAAGAATGACTTCTTGATCCTCTACACGAGATAGAAATTTATGTACTACAACTGCGTTCTCAAGGTATTCCTCAAAGGTGTATAATTCAGAAGACACAAGTGCTCTTTTATCGGCTAACCACCTATGGCAAGCTCTCTGAAGTTCATGATACAAAGTCACCTGATCAGGATCCAGGATTCTATCTAGGACAAACCTCTTAATTTGCCTAAGTTCTGCAGATCTAGATTCAATAATACCCAATCTCCTATCAAGTTCGTCCCACAAAGGTTGGGCTCTATATGTTTGAGGTACTCTAAGCACAGAAGTAATCTCTATGGTCGTTAATTGATTTTCAACATTTATGGAGACAACTCGTCTTCTATTATAATCTACCATCTAAGTATGATATGCAAATTTAACAGTTTTCTAATGATTCTAGATGTTCTTAATAATGTGTTTTTTTTTTTGGATTGTTTTCAAAAGGTGTTTTTAGTTTCACGTCGGGTTCACCAAAATGTATCGCCCAAATTTTTTGCACCCTTACCTTCAGGCTAAAGGATCCGTACCCGAAAGGGGGTGAGAAAAGGATGGAACAATACCTCGGACGGAGAGGCCCTTTGAAGGTCGTGCCTCTCGGGGGAGGGGTATAAAGGTGAATTTTTGACGGATGGTGGGGTTCACCAGGAAACTTTGAGTGGCAGTTTCCATGCCTAGGTTGAGAATGGGTTTGATTTGTTCATTTTATGTTCAATCATTCAGATTCCTAGGTTGGCCAAAATGAAGCTAAGCTATTCTATATGAAGATTCTGATTTATATGAAGACAGAAGACATAAATGAATCCTAATGTGATTGAATACAGAGAATATATAAAATGGAGAAGAGTACACCTGATTTCTGATGTCTGATGAATATTTTGAAGCTTGTAGGAGTCCAGATCATCCCGGATATGACAGGATCATCTGTAATTGTACAGAATCATCCCAAATCATAGGAGATCATCCGAGATCACCCAAGATCATCAGCGACCTGACGAATTCATCAGGAAAATTCGTCAGAAACCTGCAATCAAGAAAATAGACACCAAAAACCAAAAATACAATTGCAAGAATGATGCAAAATGATAGAAATAAGAGTATAGATGTTTGAATGATAAATCTAGATATCAAATTAAATGAGATGCACTATTTTGGAAACTTATTTTGAATTTTATCATGCAATTATGCTAAATGAGGTGAACTCCAAGATGCAAAACAAAAGTAAATTAATCTAATGCACCAATAAATAAGGAAAATGAGATAGAGAATGCAAACTCAGGGCTCTGATTGCCCCCAAGCTGAATTGTAGACAAGATCATCTATAATCGTACAAGATCATCATCGATCTTGACAGGATCATCTAAAATTGTAGTTGAATCACCTGCGACGATCCGAGCTACCTTCGGCTGAAACACAGTGAAATCCTGCAACAAAACTTGAAAACACAAGTGCAAATGATGGGAGATCACAACAAAAACTAAAATTGCAGGGAAATAATCAGCCAGGCAGCCAGGTAGGGAGTCAGGGGGATAAACTAGGAAAATCCTAGTTTATATAGGATTAGGGGGAGGTTAGGAGGTTGGGGATCATCCCAATCTGGGAGATCCCCAATGTGGGAATCTCCAACCACGCAGACATGCTTCTGCCCAAGTTGGAGAGGTCGTTGGAACATAAGCTAATTACAAAAATTTAGTTTTGGGACGAAATCGTCTGGACGTTCTGTTCCAGATGAATTCGTTCGATTTGGGATGATATCGTCAGATCGACGATGATATCGTCCAACGGTCACAACAACCTCTAAAAATGGCACAAAAAATGAGGTAAGCGGTTAACGAGTGGTTTTAGGGTTAAAATTCAAATTTCTACTTTTTATTGATGGTTTAACTACACCAATTTTAGGGTGCTACACTAACATATTGAGGATCCGACTTAGTAGACTTGATGGTTGTTGAGCAAGGTGCAACAAAAGTATTGTCATTATTGTCAACACAGATAGATAGATCAATTGATGCAGATGAAGCAGTATCAGTTGATGCGGTTGAAGCAGTGGACGGGAGTTCGGAGATCGGTCGGATCATGTGCAGTGAAATTCCAAGAAAACAAAAGTGACCCGAGATCCAAAAAATCCAAGAAAAAGACAAGTAAGAAAATTGTCGCGATATCGCGACATGTTTTCTGTCGCGATATCGCGATAGGTTGAGAAGTTAGAAGGCAGAAAGAAAAAACGTCGTGATTTCGTGACATGTCGGAGGAGAGAGAAGGCGCAAAGAAAATTGTCATGATTTCATGACATGTCGGAGGAGAGAGAAGGCGCAAAGAAAATTGTCGCGATTTCGCGACATGGACAAGGAGAGAGAAGGCGCAAGCAAAACTGTCGCGATTTCGCGACATGTTGCAGGCAAAGAAGCTAAGTGGAAAAACTGTCGCGATTTCGCGACATGTTGGAAGCAAAGAAGGCAAGTAAGAAAACTGTCACGATTTCGTGACAAGTTTGGAAAGAAAGCGCCAAGGATAGAAAGTGTCACGATTTCGCGACAGGTTCGAAGAGAAAGTGCCAAGGAGAGAAACTGTCACGATTTCATGACATGTTCGGAGAAAAAGGGCCAAGGAAGAAAACTGTCACGATTTCATGACATGTTCAGAGAAAAAGCGCCAAGGAACAAGAGTGTAGCGATTTCGCTACATGTTGAAGTTTCGCAGGTCGAAGCAAAGTTTAGATGCCAAGGAACAAAAGTGTAGCGATTTCGCTACATGTTGAAGTTTCGCGGGCCGAAGCAAAGTTTAGTGCCAAGGAACAAAAGTGTAGCGATTTCGCTACATGTTGAATTTTCGCGGGCCGAAGCAAAATTTAGTGCAAAGGGAAAAAGGTGTAGCGATTTCGCTACATGTTGGATTTTCGGAGGTCGAAGCAAAAGAAAGTGCAAAGGGAAAAAGGTGTAGCGATTTCGCTACATGTTGGATTTTCGTGGGCGAAAGGCAAAGAAAAGCGCTAAGGCAAAAAGATGTCACGATTTCGTGACATGGTCCGATTTCGTTGAGACTTGCGAAGTAGAGTGTACGGCAGCGAAAAGTGTCACGATTTCATGACATGTGTTTTGCTGGCAAGAGACAGAAAAGAGATCAAGGCAACGAATGCGTCGCGATTTCGTGACATGTCAAGTTTTTGCGGTTGCATGCCGAGAAGAGTGTACGAAAGCAGAGAACGTCGTGATTTCATGACATGTCTGGTTTTCGCGGTTGCAAGCGAAGAAAAGAACAAGGAGGCGGAGAATGTCGCGATATCGCGACATGTCTTGTTTTCACGGGTAAAAGGCGAAGAAGGGCAGAAAGAGACAGAAGTGTCACGATATCGCGACAAGTCGCAACTGCACGTTGAACGAGCAGTTAACTGGAACACAACGATAGTTAAAGGGGCAATTGTAGAAGAAAAACATGCAGCTAATTTTAGAAGATTCAACTGGAGTAAAAGTGACGGTTACGAGTGCAATTTCAGTTAGAATTCATGCAACTTTTTAAAGAACAATCGTAGAAGGAGAAATCGAACAATCGCATAAATAGAGTCGTAACATGCAACGTGTTTGACAAAAGGCCTACTCTATAATTAGACAAAAGCGATTCATGAGTTAGAAAGCGATACAACCGACAAGTGGCGCATGAGAAATATTAAAAGCGATTATAGTTGACAAGTGGCGAAAGAGATCTTTTATAAAGAAATAGTTACGGGTTGCATGCGAATTTATGAAAGCTAAAAATAGAGACTTTCATGCTATAAAAATAGGTCTACGTGAAGAATATTGTTGTCGTTGTTATTGTGAAAAGTGCTACTGTAAGAGGGTGAAAAGAGTGTTGTAAGAAGAGCAATAAGCTGAGCAGTGAGTAATTACTGTGTTTTAAATTGGAGACCAGTTAGGGTCTTGTTATAGTGAAGGCATTTGTATGTCATTGATTTAACTTTTTTGTGATTCAAGTTGGTGCTTGGATAGGGGTTGGTGCTCCTTTCTGTAGGTGTAGATAAATCAGGGGTTGGTGCTCCTTCCAGTGGGTTTTGGTAAATAGATTGTAAAATTGGTGTTTTGCAAAGGCTGGATTTGGACCGTAGTCCAAGCAGTCATTCTTGAGGAGTAGCCAAATTGGTGAACCTCGTTACATTGTGTGTTGTGGTGTGCTCTCTTGTGTTTACTGCTTTATTTGTTTTCAGTTTTCTTTGCTTCAGTTTTAAGAATTGTAGATCAGAATTTTTAGCTACACTGATTCACCCCCCTCTCGGTGTCATTGTGAGAATATCAATTGGTATCGGAGCAAGGTTCCTGAACAAGCTTAATCAGCTAAGGTGATCTTGGAAGGAACACAATGGCAGGTAGTGAAGGATTTTCATCAAACAAAGCTCCTCTGTTCAATGGAACTAATTACTCATTCTGGAGACTCAGGATGCGGACATATCTGAGTGCGTTAGGATACGACATTTGGGAGTCAGTAGAAAGTGGATACACAGCACCCACTACTCCTCCAACAGATATTGCTGAGAAGAAAAAGGCTGAGAATAACTCCAAAGCAAAGAATGCCATAATGTGTGGGCTTGTAGACAGTGAACTGATAAGGGTCATGAGCTGTAAATCAGCAAAAGACATGTGGGATAAACTGAAGAGCATCCATGAAGGAGACAGCAAGATCAAGGAAGCCAAGCTGCAAACGCATCGAGCTCGGTTCGAAGCATTACAAATGATCGACGATGAAAACATAGAGGCCTATATGCTGAGGGTAAATGGAATCATTAATTCAATCGGAGGACTCGGCGAAGAAATGGAAGATGCGGTTGTCATGAAAAAGGTACTTAGAACTCTTCACAAAAGATTTAATTCTAAAGTTTCTACAATAGAAGAGGCTAAAGACCTAAATAATTTTAGCATGGATGAGATGCATGGTTCCTTGACTGCATACGAAATGAGAATAGGACAAACTAAGCCCATAGACAGAGAAGTCGCTTTCAAAGCACACAAGAATATAAAAGCTGAACAAGAATCTGAGGATGAAGAAACATCGGATGAAACTGAAGCCAACTTTGTTCGAAAGCTCACAAAGGGAAAAGGAAAATATAGAGGAAAATTACCTTTTAAGTGCTTCAACTGTGGAGGGGTCGGTCACTTTGCAGCTAAGTGTCCCATGAATGAGAAAACTAATAGTAATGAAGGGTCACACAAAGAAAGAAGTGACTGGAAAAAGAAACCAAACTTCAAGAAAAGCAATTTCAAAAAGAAAAGTTTCATATCCAAAAATGTCGGCTCTTCTGAAGAGAGCTCAGGAGAAGATTCTGAAGAAGAAACAGGTGAAGCTCTGTTCATGGCATTTGAAGAAGCAAAAATAGAAGAAAAACAGGAAGATGATACAAAAAATAAGGATGAGGCTGAAGTTTATCTGGAAGGTGAGTTGGTTGCGGCACTCAAAGAGTTGAAGTCAGAAAGGAAAAAGAATAATAAAGTCTCAAGAAAGCTTGAAGATGCGAATGACATAATAAACAGTTTAAAAGTACAGACAGAAGAATTTAAGAAAATGTCCGAAGAACTTGAAGTACAGTTAACCATGAGAATAGATGAGTGCAACAAATTAGAAGAAGAGATTGTCATTTTAAGAATGCGGCTAGAAGAAAAGAATCAAAAACTGAGATGCTATCACAAACTTGAAGGAAGTTCTGCAAAGCTTGAAAAGATTATAAATAGTCGGGAGGACTACGGACATCAAGTTTGGCTTGGGGTTTGTCGAAGGAGAATCATCAAGTGAATCAAAGGCCATAACTGTAGAACCAAGTAAAGAAAGAGGATAAAATCAAGGTTGACCAAAGAAAAATGAATCTTGCAAAAGAAAGCAACAATGGCAGGCACGAGAAGACTGTTGACAATGAGGGATTCACAAAAGTCACTCATCAAAGGAGAAGAAAATTTGTGGCTCCTTCTACAAATTGGCAAAGACCAACTCCCAGGTTCAATCATTCTTTTTTTGGTTATTGTTTTAAATGCAATACTTACGGTCATAAGATTTCAGACTGCATTTATAATATAGGACAGAGAAATTTTTCCAATAGAAATGTATTTTCACCCTTGATAGATTATGCAGTAGAATGCTATAACTGTCACAACTTTGGACATATTGCAAGAAACTCGTAGAAGCACATATGCAGCAAATAAATATCGGGGAAGAAGAACTCAACCAAACAATGTAAAGCAAAACAGAAAATTCCCGGATAAACATGCACAGGGCCATCGACAAAGAAAAGTCTAAACAAATGACCAAAACTACAGCCAAATCAGAATGGAAAGAAAAAGAGCAACTCAAAGAAGAAAAGGAATCCTTGATTGTCCAGACAACATTCAAAGCACGAGAACAAATCAGCACCATGGATATTGGACAGGTGGATGCTCCAGATCACATGACAGGAGATAAACAAAAATTTGAAAAATTACAGAAATATGAAGGGGGCTCGGTAAAGTTTGGAAATAATGATGGAGCCAAAATAGTTGGAAAAGGATCAGTCAAGATAAGTGATGGAAAGATCAATTCCAAAGAAGTTCTGTTTGTAGTTGGTTTGAAGCACAACTTACTGAGCGTAAGTCAAATCTGTGACAGAGGTCATGAAGTCATCTTTAAAAAATAGGGTCTGTGAAGTAAGAAAAGCACACAGTGGGAAGGCTGGTAGCTATTGGATTGAGGACTTCTAGAAATCTGTACACTCTCTCAGAAACTTCGGAAGGATCATGCTTGATTGGACAGGAAGATGAAAGCTGGTTGTGGCACAAGAGGCTCGGGCATATCAGCTTTGACAATCTGGTAAAAATAAGTTCAAAAAGAGCAGTAAGAGATATACCCACCATTGGCAAACCAGGTAAATAGCATTTGTGCTTCATGCCAAAAGGGGAAGCAAACCAGATCCACATTTAAAGCAAAGGAATATTTCACCAGCAAACTCGTTAGAGCTGATTCATACTGATTTATGTGGACCCATGAGAACACAAAGCATAAATGGTGACAAATACTTTATGTTGTTCATAGATGACTACTCCGAGATGACATGGGTACTATTTTTAAAGCTTAAATCAGATGCCTTTGAAATGTTCAAGATTTTTAAAAAGCAGGTTGAGAATCAGATTGGAAAAATAATTAAATGCCTAAGATCGGACAGAGGAGGAGAGTTTATCTCAGAGGAGTTTGCAGAATACTGTCAAAAATATGGGATTAGAAGACAGTTTTCAGCAGCAAGGACACCTCAGCAGAATGGTGTTGTTGAAAGAAAGAACAGGATTGTGCAAGAAATGGCATGGACAATGTTGGCTGAGAACAAAATAGCCGATAGATTCTGGAAAGAGGCAGTACATACTACGGTTTACATTCAAAACAGGTGCATGCTAAGAACACATGAAAGCAAAACACCGTATGAACTGTGGTTCGGCGGAGAAAGCAACAACAAGATACTTCAAAGTGTTCGGCGGCAAGTGTTATATCAAACGAACCGAAGATAATCTCGGTAAGTTCGAAGATAGAGCTGACGAAGGTATTTTTCTCGGTTACTCAACTAAAAGCAAAGCCTACACATGTTACAACAAGCGGCTAAAGAAAATTATTGAAAGTGTTGATGTTAAAGTTGATGAAGGTAGAGAAAGAGAAGTTACATATCAAGAAAACTACCCTATTTATGAAGACGTCATTGAAGGAGATGAAGAAATAGAAAAAGAAGAAAATCAAAAAATTGACACAACTGATTTAAGAATCGACTCAGAAGAAGAAGAGAACAATAAATTCAAAACAGGCAAGTGGCAAAAAAATCATCCCAGAGAACAAATTATTGGGGACCCAACGAGTTGGTATTCAGACAAGAAGAGCGATGAATTCGAAACTACTCTTTATTATCCAACGATTGAACCCAAAAATATTGCTGAAGCAAGCACAGATGAAAGTTGGATGAAGGCAATTAATGAAGAACTAGATCAGATTGAGAAAAACAAAACCTGGGAATTAGTACCACGGCCAACAAATAAAAACATAATTGGCACTAAATGGATTTTTTGAAATAAATTAAATGAAGACGGATAGGTTGTCAGAAATAAGGCAAGATTGGTCTAGTAAAGGCTATGCTCAGGTTGAAGGCATTGATTTTGAGGAAACATTTGCACCAGTTGCCAGACTAGAAGCAATCAGAATGTTTTTGGCTTTAGCAATCCATAAAAATTTTAAAGTATACCAAATGGATGTAAAATCAGCATTTTTGAATGGAAAACTGGAAGAAGAGGTGTACATTGAACAGCCGGATGGCTTCCAACTCGGTGACAATCCCGATTTTGTTTGCAGGTTAAAGAAAGCGTTGTATGGTCTAAAACAGGCACCCAGAGCATGGTATGCAAGGCTGGATAACTATCTTATTAAACAGGGGTTCAAGAAAGGTATGGTGGACAACAATTTATATATCAAAACAGATAATGGCCATCTTATTGTACTTGTTGTTTATGTAGATGATATAATATTTGGCAACAGCATGGATGAATATTGTAGAGACATAGCAAATAAAATGAAGACAGAATTTGAGATGTCAATGATTGGTGAACTTTCTTATTTCCTTGGACTGCAAGTCAATCAAAGTAAAAAAGGGATTTTTATCTCTCAAGTAAAATATGTGAAAGAAATGCTGAAAAAGTTCACAATGGAGGATAGTAAACCTGTCAAGCACTCCCATGACAACGAGGGTGCAAGTTGAGCAAGGATGACAAGTCTCCGGATGTAGATCAAACCATGTACGGGTCTATGATTGGAAGCCTACGTATTTGATGGCCACTAGACCGAGATATATTACAGGCAGTATGCATGGTAGCAAGATTTCGGGCTAGTCCCAAAGAGACTCATGTGACAAGCTGTAAAAAGGATTTTTAGGTACCTCAAGGGCACTATGGAGTATGGGTTATGGTACCCAAAAGGTAAGGACTTCACTCGATTGCATATTTCGATGCAGATTGGGCAGGGATGCATTGATGACGAAAGAGTACCGGTGGAGGAGCATTTTATCTTGGAGACAAGCTAGTAGCATGGCACAACAAGAAACAAGAATCAGTCTCTCTATCCACAATGAGAGGCAGAATACATTGCAGCAACAACATGTTGTACTCAGATATTATGGATGAGACAAACTCTAAAAGATCTTGGCATTCACTTCAATGAGCCCATTTCAGTTAAATGTGATAACACTAGTGCTATTAACATATCAAAGAATCCGGTTATGCATTCTAGAACCAAACATATTGCAATCCGATATCACTTCTTGAAGGATAAAGTTGCAGAAGGAGAGGTCAAATTGGATTTTGTTCCAACTACGGAGCAAGTAGCGGATATATTCACAAAACCATTGCCCAAGGAAGTTTTTGAGTACCTTCGGAGTAAGTTGGGAGTAGTCACATTTCCAAAGAACCGACTATTAATTGGGATCACATTCTCAGGGGGAGTACTTATGCCTATGTTTATAGTTTTGCTCATATTCATTATTTTTGCTAACTATAACAATGTGTATCTGAGAATGTTGTGCATAGACTCAGGGGGAGTCTACAGCAGCCCTTTGGTATTATTGTCAAAGGGGGAGAAGAAGTACAGGAGAGTGCATGAGTGTTGCCAACAATTCCAAAGGGGGAGATTGTTGAGCAAGGTGCAGCAAAAGTATTGTCATTGTTGTCAACACAGACAGATAGATCAGTTGATGCAGATGAAGCAAGATCAGTTGATGCAGTTGAAGCAGTGGACAAGAGTTCAGAGATCAGTCAGATCATGTACAGTGAAATTCTAGGAAAACAGAAGTGACCCAGATCCAAAAAATCCAAGAAAAAGACAAGTAAGAAAACTGTCGCGATATCGCGACATGTTTTCTGTCGTGATATCGCGACAGGTTGAGAAGTTAGAAGGCAGAAAGAAAAAATGTCATGATTTCATGACATGTCGAAGGAGAGAAGGCACAAAGAAAATTGTCATGATTTCATGACATGTCGGAGGAGAGAGAAGGCGCAAAGAAAATTGTCACGATTTCATGACATGGACGAGGAGAGAGAAGGCGCAAGCAAAATTGTCACGATTTCATGACATGTTGGAGGCAAAGAAGCTAAGTGGAAAAACTGTCATGATTTCGTGACATGTTGGAAGCAAAGAAGGCAAGTAAGAAAACTGTCACGATTTCATGACAAGTTTGGAAAGAAAGCGCCAAGGATAGAAAGTGTCACGATTTCACGACAGGTTCGAAGAGAAAGCGCCAAGGAGAGAAACTGTCGCGATTTCGCGACATGTTCGGAGAAAAAGGGCCAAGGAAGAAAACTGTCGCGATTTCGTGACATGTTCAGAGAAAAAGCACCAAGGAACAAGAGTGTAGCGATTTCGCTACATGTTGAAGTTTCGTGGGCCGAAGCAAAGTTTAGATGCCAAGGAACAAAAGTGTAGCGATTTCGCTACATGTTGAAGTTTCGCGGGCCGAAGCAAAGTTTAGCGCCAAGGAACAAAAGTGTAGCGATTTCGCTACATGTTGGATTTTCGAAGGCCGAAGCAAAAGAAAGTGCAAAGGGAAAAAGGTGTAGCGATTTCGCTACATGTTGGATTTTCGCGGGCGAAAGGCAAAGAAAAGCGCTAAGGCAAAAAGATGTCACGATTTCGCGACATGGTCCGATTTCGCTGAGACTTGCGAAGTAGAGTGTACGGCAGCGAAAAGTGTCGCGATTTCACGACATGTTGTGTTTTCACTGGCAAGAGACAGAAAAGAGATCAAGGCAGCGAATGCGTCGCGATTTCGCGACATGTCAAGTTTTCGCGGTTGCATGCCGAGAAGAGTGTACGGAAGCAGAGAACGTCGCGATTTCGTGACATGTCTGGTTTTCGCGGTTGCAAGCGAAGAAAAGAACAAGGAGGCGGAGAATGTCGCGATATCGCGACATGTCTTGTTTTCGCGGGTAAAAGGCGAAGAAGGGCAGAAAGAGACAGAAGTGTCGCGATATCGCGACAAGTCGCAACCGCACGTTGAACGAGCAGTTAACTGGAACAGAACAACAGTTAAAGGGGCAATTGTAGAAGAAAAACATGCAGCCAATTTTAGAAGATTCAACTGGAGTAAAAGCGACAGTTATAGGTGCAATTTCAGTTAGAATTCATGCAGCTTTTTAAAGAACAATCGTAGAAGGAGAAATCGAACAGTCGCATAAATAGAGTCGTAACATGCAACGTGTTTGACAAAAGGCCTACTCTATAATTAGACAAAAGCGATTCATGATTAGAAAGCGATACAACCGACAAGTGGCGCATGAGAAATATTAAAAGCAGTTACAGATTGACAAGTGGCGAAAGAGATCTTTTATAAAGAAACAGTTACGGGTTGCATGCGAATTTATGAAAGCTAAAATAGAGACTTTCATGCTATAAAAATAGGTCTGCATGAAGAATATTGCTGTCGCTGTTATTGTGAAAAGTGCTGTCGTAAGAGGGTGAAAAGAGTGTTGTAAGAAGAGCAATAAGTTGAGCAGTGAGTAATTACTGTGTTTTAAATTGGAGACCAGTCAGGGTCTTGTTATAGTGAAGGCATTTGTATGTCATTGATTTAACTTTTCTGTGATTCAAGTTGGTGCTTGGATAGGGGTTGGTGCTCCTTTCTGTAGGTGCAGATAAATCAGGGGTTGGTGCTCCTTCCAGTGGGTGCTGGTAAATAGATTGTAAAATTGGTGTTTTGCAAAGGCTGGATTTGGACCGTAGTCCAAGCAGTCATTCTTGAGGAGTAGCCAAATTGGTGAACCTCATTACATTGTGTGTTGTGGTGTGCTCTCTTGTGTTTACTACTTTATTTGTTTTCAAATTTTTTTGTTTTAGTTTTAAGAATTGCAGATCAAAATTTTTAGCTACACTGATTCACCCCCCCCCTCTCAGTGTCATTGTGAGAATATCAATGGTACTTTTCATGGGTTTAAATCTTAAGAATACTCTGTCTCACATAGAGAATTTCCTAGGTGATGTTTTAAAATCAGCATAGCTCTTCTAACAATTGGTTAATTCCTTAAGCCTCTCCTTGATCATCCTAAGTTGTTCCTCCATCACTCTAACCACATCTAATCCAATGACAACTTGATCCTCTAGAGTATCCTAAGATAGAGGTGTTCTACATAACCTATCATACAAGGCTTTAAATGAGGCCATTTTGAAGGAAGCATGATAACCATTGTTATAAGTAAAATCTACCATATGCAAAAATTCTTCCCATCGAGACTTATGGTCCATGTAGTACATGTGAAGCATGTCTTCCAAGACTTGGTTTATCCTCTCTATTTGATCATTTTTTTTGGGATGGTATGTAGAATAAATATTCAGTTTTGTATCATCTACATAATGAAGAGCCTACCAAAACTCATATGTGAATCTAGAGTCCCTAACCAGGATGATTACCTTGAAAAAAACTATATAACCTAAATATCTCTTTGGAAAACCTATTTGTCACCACTATAGCATCATCCTTGATGTTCCTTGGTATGAAGTGTGTAACCTTAGTAAACTTATTGACCACTACAAGGATTGCATCATGTTGGTACCTAGTCTTAGGTAAACCCATAATATAGTCCATAGATATGACCTACCACTTTTGCATTGGTATATCATGTGGGTATAAATACCCTATTGGGTGTCTATGATTAGCCTTCACTTTTAGGTATTCCAAGCATCGAGCAACAACATTAGTGATATCTCCCTTCATACCTAACCAATATAAGATCTTTTTCATGTTATCCCTCATATTAGCCCCTTTAGGGTGAGTAGAGTAAGGTGATTTATGTGCTTCTTGCATGTTTAGTCTCCTCAAATCATTGATTCTAGGTATAAATACCCTATATTTAAAGCATAAAAGATTGTTTTTATGTAAAAATCCTTATTCTCTCTAGGATTTATTTGCATTTTAGCCTGATTTTCATTGTAATATTGGTCTTGAAATTACATTTTTCCGACTTGGTCCATCAATTCCACATGACTTTGGGTCAAAGTAACAATATTATTTTTTCTACTTAAGGCATAAATGACCTTATTTTTCTTACCTTTGATATACTCTGCTAGAAATTTGATCCATATTCCCTATCTAGCATTGAGCATAGGCTGAGTGAAAATGTACCTCAGACTCTAATGATTAGTTCTTACTTCAAAAAGGTTTCCCTAGTAAGTAATGCCTCCATATTTAAGAGTATGCACAACCACAACAAGCTCTAGATCATGCGTAACATATTTTAACTCATGTTTCTTAAATTTACTTGACTCATATGCTATGACTAAATCATATTAGGATAGAATTCCTCCCAACCCTTCCAAATAAGCATCAGTACATACTAAAAAATTCCCTTGAGGATCTAGAATAATAAGCATAGGTGTAGTAGTAAGCTTATGCTTAAGCAACTTAAATGCGACTTCACACTTATTTGTTCGTTTGTATTCCTTTATTTTTTTTGAAGGTTGATTATAGAGTAGGCTATTTTAGAATAATATTTTTTAAAAATACGTATAATAACCTATAAGTCCCATGAAGATCCACACTTCAAGCACATTAGTTGGTGATGGCCAACTCAAAATGGCTTCTATTTTATTTGGATCCATAACTATCCCTTCTATAGATATGATATATCCCATATATTGTACCTCTAGAACATAAAATTCACACTTTGATAAATTCCCATAGAGTTGGTTCTTTCTTAACAACTCAAGCATGATTCTCAAGTGTCTATCATGCTCTTCCTTATTTTAGGAATATATCAAGATATCATCCAAAAATATTAAGATAAACTAATAGAGATGCTTCCTAAACATATTGTTCATCATATTCATAAATATTGTTGGTGCATTGGTCAGGCCAAAAGGTAATACTGTGAACTCATAATATCCATACCTGGTCTTAAAATTAGTCTTGTGAGTATCCTCCTCTCGGATTCTCAACTAATGGTATCTTGATTTTAAATCATTTTTTGAGAATATGGTGGCACCCTTAAGTTGATCAAACAAATATTCAATCCTGGGTAAGGGATACTTATTTTTTATGGTCACTTTATTCAACATTTTATAGTCTATGCATAACATTAGTGATTCATATTTATTTTTGAAAATAAAATAGGTGCACCCCATGGTGACACACTAGGTTAAATCAAACCTTTTTCTAGAAAACCCTAAAGCTGCACTTTTAACTCCTGCATCTTAATAGGATTCATACAATAAAGAGTTCTATGAATGGATTTTGCACTTGGAATTAGTTTAATAATGAAATAAAAATCATATTTAGGTGCTAGCTGTAGGCCAAAATGGCAACATCAGTAAGAATCCAACAAAAAAATTTAAAAATTTGTTTAGAAATGGAGAAAATACCTCCAAATAATGATTTTTATCAAAACCACGATCAAAGGAAGACTAATGTTGTATAAATAATAATAAGACCATGGTTGTGATATTTTTATCAAAATTGGGATCAAATGAGGATAAAAAATACCAAGTCAAAAGATATCATAGCCCAAGGAAGCGGATGTCCTAGAACTACAATTTTTCTCCAAATTGAAATGTGTTTTGCTAGAATAAGGACAAGTCAAAAGGAGATAATGGATCGAATTATTCTATTATATATAGTTAGTATTTAAATCTTAATCCATGAATATGGGAAGGTGAGACTCTAAAAACCATGAGAAATCTCAATGTTGTGGTCAACATGGTCAAATTTTAACATTTCGAAGTTTGGACCATGGCTATGAGGTATTCCTTCTAGGCAGTAGTGGAAGGTGGGAGGCTCAAAGCCATGGAAAGGTGCACTTAAATGGATCAAGTATCAAGATATGCTCATGGTCAAGAATTTCCTTAGGATCATGGTCATATTGGTTATCATAAGAAAAAGGTGATTTTGGGTCACGACCATGAGCATTCACTTGGAAGCTAAGGCCCCAAAATCATGATTTTTCCTAAAACTATGGTCATAATGGTCAAAATAAGAGGAAATATTGTGGAAAAAAATGAATATCCTTCTAATATATCATGTTCTTCAAATTATCTAAGGCACACAAGCAGATATGTGAGCTCTGGTAGACTCACAGCTTCATCCTTGGATAGCTTGGTAGCTAAACACGCCAGGTTTGGACACCTTAATATGGAATTTTGATAGCATTTCTTAGACAAATATCCCAACCATATTAAGATAGAATTTACAAGAATAATATTGACCAAGCATACAATGAAAGCATTTTAGCAATTAAAGCAGATTGGTGCCTTGTCCATTTGGGTTATCATAGCAATTTTAATCATTCATTCATGAAAAATGATAGAAGAGGAAAGAAAGACTGATAAACCCACATTCATTTGAATATCATAATCAATATGGATTCTTAAATCAATAAATAAATGCTACCTAAAAATTCAAATAATGTAATATACAGGCAATAAAACAACACATATTGCACAAAAAATGATAGAAAGAAAAAACCAGATATTTTATATTATATTCAGAGTAAAAAATTCTACAATCATGAGATCTGGAAAAATTCTTAGGTCCTTTAATGAATACAATAAATGGGTCTCCCCATTCAAATTACGTAAAAGGGAGTTGTTATCTACTATCCTAATTGTAGTGGCACATAGACTTTGGCTCCATGGAATAGCTTCTGGAAATTATCTCAAATAGACTGCTCTACTTTTGGTAATTCCTGCACAAATATGGGAAGAATTTAAGAAGATGAAAAAAAAAGAAAAACATAGGAGATACAATAACCCTCACAGAAACACTCAAAATACCTCTCACAAGCTTACTACATGATTGCTTGATGATGAAGCTTGGCTCCTTTGACTCCTTTTATAATTGGGCTATCCAAAATCAGTTATAGATGCTTGGTGCAGATGTTACCACTTGGAAAATATTTAGCCACTACTTTGTTGGGTGCTTTATAGGTTGTCCTGATTTGTCTCCCACTAACAAAATTGACTGTATTCTTCTACCTACTCTTGAAGCTATTATTTTTATTGTTCAGGTTATGTGGTTGGTTCTGTCTATTTTTGTGTTTCTATTGTGGGTGTGATGTCAGCTTTTTCTAATTGATGCATCTCCGTGGGGCCCATCTGGATGTCTTCTCTTTTATATTTTTCTATACGCTCAACTCCTAAAATATTGACAATACTTTCCCAAGCCTCATCTAAAAACATGGAGGTTGACCAAACCTCATGTTTGATGTTTTTTACTTGATTGAGGTATTTTTTTATTAGTGGCCCATTTTGGTCAATGAATATGATTGTTTCTATGTTTACTGAAGACAAATATCTTAATCGCAAAGCCAATTTATTTTTATCTTCCCCATCACATTTGACTTCCATTATTTTATCAGTGATGAGTGCTTCCATCTAAGTTGATGCAATGACCTCTCTAAGTGCCTCAAGATTTTGTAGTCCCACGTGGTCCAATTCTTTTTTCCATTGATCTATGCCTAATATGGTATCTTCCCAGTGGAGTATTTCACAAAAATATATTTTTAGCTTCTATAATTTTGTTTAGAAATCATACACTTGACCATCAGTAGCAGTTACTTGTTCTTCCATGATTTGAATGTATTCTTCCTTGTACTTTTTGTAGATATGAGAAATATTTACAACTCTTCGGTCTATTTCTTCCATCAATATTTTGATCCATTGAGCCATGTTAATGAGTTCCATAAGGTCTTGAAAATATTTGACATTGTGTTGACTCGGTCTTTCACCAATTTAACCAACACTGATTCAAACTAATCAATGAGCTCTTATTTGTCAAAAGTTCTCTCAAGTAAGACTGGTGATTTCTGCTTCCACATATTATTCATTTCTTTCTTTAGTCTACTTACCTCAGCTTAAAGTTCTAGATTTTCATTTCTTAGCTGGTTTTTTTTAGTCTTTGTCTACTCAAATTGAGCCTTTTTTGCTCTTAGCTCTATGAGATCTACTTCGATGATTGCAGTTGTTTGTATATGAACTACCATATCTACTTTCAATATTTTAATATTATCTCATTTCCACTTCACTTTTTTTGCCTTGGGATCAATGCAAAATTTAGTAGGCTTTTTTGGTAGAGGCACTGTAATAATTGCTTTAGAACTAGCCTATGTAACATCTTTCTAAGCCAATAACTGCTGAGCAACCTTCTCATCAGTGATTCCTTCAACCACCTCTATTTGTTGTTCTTCTTCAGCATTGAATTGTATGTTAGTTTCTTTAACTTTATCAGTACCCTAGATTGATATGTCTCGAAGGCTGAAATAGATTCAATACGAGTTATTTTGGTTTGTGGAGAACCAGGAGGGGATGCTTCTTCGGGCATCAATTCTCTCAAAATATTTCCCAACCCTCCAGCTCGAGTGACCTTCTTCATAGTAGCCTGAGGAATTTTTTGCTTCTCATTATTTACTATCAAGTGCATGGTGGTAGTACTCTTTGGCACTTGTGTTTGAGAGCTTATGAGAACTTCTTGCATCTCTTCTATTGCTTTAGGTTATGATTTTGAGTCATATTATATTACTGTTGAGCGGATTGCTATCTAGAGTGTGATTGGTTCATATTTTTCTTTAGTCAAAGACATCTCTCTTGAAGAGCTTGCTTTGGGAGTTGGCTCAATCTGTGGTTGGTTTGTTTCAGTAGCAGGAGTTTTCTCTAGGACTATTTCTAGCCTTTGCAAGTCTTTTTTTATTATCTATAGGAAAGGGTCTTCGAGTTCTTCAGGTTTGGTTGCTGGAACTAGTGGAGAAAAAAAATCAACAGTGGCTACTCTCAGTCTATTCAATTTTATCCTGTACCTTCCCACTTCTTCTAAATGGGTATAAGATATTTCTACTATTTTCCAAACCTCTCTGAGATAATCTATGTTACTAATGATAATTTGCATGGTGTCTTTGAAAGCATCTACTTCATGATCCATGTGTAACTTCATCACCTTTTGGATCTCTTTGTCATATACTTTTTCTAGGTCGTAGGCTCTCCACATAATTTTAGAAAAATAGTTTTCTTCCATCCTCCACATAGCTTTGAGAAAAAAAATATCCTTTGAAAATGTAATGCCCCATTTTGAAAGGCAATTTGAGCCAAGGAGCTCTTGATTTACCTCTATTCACCCTCATTTTCACTTCTTCAGCTACCTGCATTATGATTTCTAAGGTGGCAAAGGATATTGGACAATATTTTAGAAGTACTTTAAGTGGGATCTTCATGCCATACAGTTTGATGTAAGTGAAATATTCTATGAAGAAGAACTTATCAGCTTTGGTCTAGTTCCAAAAATTACTTTTCCCTATGCTAATTCTTGGAGGGTATTCACCATACAGATCATTATGAATGGCCAACATAATTTTTCCAATGAATTCGGTGATATCAGAATAGCCTTATTGAATCCAAGATAGTCTGTCCTAGATGCATTTGGTATTGACTCCTCCCAATGTTTCTAAAATTTTAGGACTTAGTCGGCCAACTATGAGATGTATAAGAAAAGAGTAATACATAAATTCTGGAATTATTTCCTTCTTATCCTTAATAGCATTATGTACTGCTACAAGTTGTTCATTCACGTTCTTCTCTAAGACTTTTTCCCAGGCATACATAGGTATTTTTCTAGTTTTATTCAGCTATGAAGCCATGTACATCACCTCCCTTTTTACATTATCCAAATATTTATTTCCCATTATAATATTGATCATATCTACGTAATATTTGGCCCATACTCTGAGAGCCACTTTTGGTATGGGGAATTTGTATGATACATCATAGTCCAAACCAAACATACTTCAATAAAAATGAGTACCTAGCATACAGGAGGCTTGTATCTTGAGCACTTTATCATTTGGGACTATTTGGGAAGGAGAGAGATTAAATACCTTGTGAATGGCTTCCTTGGTGATTCTAAAGACCTAGTTTTTATTGTTGAGGATGGCCTTCATTTTTGGATTTTATGCCACAGCTAGCTAGGAGAGCATGTCTGAAGAATGGTGGATGTGTGGGTAGATGAGCTTTCCCAAGTTACTATTTCATCTGTTGCAAAATGGATTGTCATAATAGCATTTTTATCTAGCCCTTTAAAATATGTCTTTGAGCATCGTCTTATATCTCCAGTAATCCTCTTATGTGTGTTTAAAATAGAAAATAGTGGTATCTTCATATTCTTTCTTTTTTTCTTTGGTAATTTCCTTCACCGATTCCTTCTTCTCTAGTGTCTCATGTTGTTTCTTATTTATGGGTTTTCCTTGTAGATCTTCATAAGGATAGACTTGTGACACTCAAAACTCTATCTATAATTTCCTCCTCAAAATATTGAATAGTCTTGGTAGGTTTATTCTTGGATGAGCCAAGAGCTTTCTTTGTTTTACTAGAAGAAGCCATTGATGTAATTTTTCTTGTACTTTGCTCTTTTGCAGTCGTACTCTATGAAATTTTACTCAGACAAATTTCTATGAGGGAAGGTAGAATTTGGTAGAGTATTTTAGCATAACTCAAGAGTACGCACATGCAAGGTCCTTATTTCCCTCAACCACTTTTTTTTGGCTATTTTTCGAATAGTCATGCCTACGATATATACGTAATGACATTCTTTAAAATGGGTCTTGTTTTATGATTTGTCCAACTAGGCTTGCATTTTCTAGTGTCACTCTCTCATTGGTGCCACGTCATCTACCCTTCTCTATCACCACAAGCTTGAGACTCATCATGGGTATTTCATTAATATGTGTGTGCATTGAGGAGATACATTCATACCTTGAGCCAACTTTGATTTTACCACCTCCTTTAGGATCATTGCTTTTGGATCTTGGGTCGTCCACCTCATCATTATTTCTATCAATATTTGGACAATGATCCACTTACCTTCCTAAATGAAATGTGTATCATTGATCTTCCTGTAATGATTTGGACCATTGATTCCCTTTTTGTTCTTCACCATGGTCTGTTGATGATGTATCGTCAATGGAAATTCTCAATGAGTGATGAATACTTTTGTGGAATACACTATCATTGAATTTATAGGACTATCATTAATGAATCAACAACAATACATTTGTGAGAGTGATGATTGCACTTTTTCACTAATGAGTTCATGTTGTTGCTAATGGATGAGAAAAATGGAACTATCATTGATGATGGGTGATTTTAAGATAATTAGAATAGAATTAGGCTAATGACTTAGTAAGCACACATTTATTTGATGCACGATGGGAGGGGGAAGACCTAAGACAATGATAGCCCGACCCTTTAGATAATTTGAAAACACTTCATCATTGATAAAAATTCATCATCACTAATGGCTCAGCGATAGGCTTTTTCTAAGGTTGATAAGGAATAACCTCTTCACTGATAGAGAAGGGGTTTCATTTATGGATTGATGATAAGATATTTTTATCAATGATAGACCAACTTGGACTCAAGGGCTACAACATTAGAAAAAAATTATGCTTATAACGTAGGCAGATGAATACTGAGAAATAAACTATATGACCCAAGGCTAACATGTCACTGATGGAAACTAATTATCATTGCTGGATCTATGACAATAGGTGTGGATGAGCAACAAATATTTGCATGGTTTTGTACTATTGCCGATATATTTTTTTGGTCATGGATGGATCAACGAAGGACACTTTTGGGTGGATAATTAATACTTTAAAAACAACTTAACTTGACCAATTTTTGTTGGAAGGGGGACTGGCTAAGTTAACATTGACTAGACCCTTGCTTCAAACTTATGAAAAACTATCACTGATGAGACTAAGTGATTGTTGATGGATCAACGATGAAGATTTTATAGGAGTGACAACTAACTTTGCTTTATAATTGGGATTTAAAATGATCATCGATCAAAATTGTATGTCAGATATGGATCAGCACTGATGGGTTAGGATGGGTGACAATAAATTTTAGACTTAGAAGTTTTATTGATGACTTACTTTGGTCATGGATTGAATCAACGACAAGGTGCTTAGATGAGTGAAAATGCTTTGTAGAGTTAAGTATATCATCAATGGCTTATTGTAATCATGTATGGGATCAACGATGGTATTTGGAAGGGCAACAAAGACTATGGATGGTTAGGCCTTAGAAAATGACTTAGGAAAATATTAGGATAAGTGCTAGGTGGACTTAGGGAACTTGTTAGCTTTTGATACAATATCCAAAGGAGATAATAATCATGAGATGCAGAATAATATTAATGAAAGTAAATCTGCAAGAAGACTGAGATATGCAATAAACATAAATGATATATAAATGAATACAATGTAGCTATGGAGGAAATGAGCACTCCATCAATATAGCTACTGGACTACATTGCATCCATCACCAATGGATGGTGATCCACACATAACTGAACTAACTACTAAGAACCCTAAGCTATTGTGTCACCGACACTCCTCTTGCTACTATGCTAACAATGAGGCCATCCTTATATAGGTAAAATAGGATACTTGGCCAACACTCTATCTAGCTGTACAAGTGACACCTTGCACATTTACAACTTGCACATGGACACTTGTGCATTTATTACATTGCATGAAGTAACTAGATAACTTCCCCCTAAAGTAATCTAATGTCCTAAGTATGTACCTTTGAAGATACATTTACATAACCCAAATGATGGAATATAAACTATTTCTAACACCCCCTGTATTACATTATTTGGGTATTGAAGACTTTTAGTCTTCAATATGGATCTTCATCTTCTTCTTGAGCTTTGGCTTGATTGGTGCAGACTTGATCTGGTTCTTTCCTTGTTGCTTCAGTCTTCATGTCATGGCTTCTTGTCTCTTTCCATTCTTTGTTCCTTGATGTCAGGCGTCTTTGATGGACCATTGTCTTCATGATAGTGCAAGTCTTAAGTGGATCTATATTGACCCTTCTGCCTTCCTTTGTTCCTTTGTAAGACCTGTTTCTATAAGTATCAACCTTGAGTTCAATGTTAGTAAATCCATCTGGAATAAGTTCCTGAAGATAACAGTTTATTCTCTGAAGTAATATTCTTTCATAGTCTTTATAATATCTGTATTTGAGGTGACAGGAGAAAGATGAGTGATTTGTTCCATCACAATATTTGCAAGGATGAAAACTCCAACAATTGATTTTTTCATGACCATATTGATTGCAATGAGTGCACAATAAGGATGATCTAGCAATTTTGTAGTTTATCTTAGGAATATCATGTTTGTCTATCTCCTTGATAAGACCTTCCAACCATATGTGCACGATTGAAGCTATTCCATATTTTCCTTTTTGTATAAAGACTTGATGATCATTTTTTTCCAGTTTTTGATCATTAGATTCATTAGATGAATCATCATAGCTGTTGATTTCAGAACTTAATTTGCATTGTGTTGGTTCTTCATTTTCTTCACCCTTTACATCATTGTAATCCATCAGGTTTTTAATCCATATTGGTATTTTCCTTATTCCATTTATCATTCTAGTAGCCATATGTATAACCTGAATTTTTGGAATAGAGTAGTCTACTTCGTAGCTCTCTTAGGATATGCCAACCCTGATTGAAGTATATAAGCTTGATTTGATGAAACCTTTAGATTTGTAGGCTTCCTTATGTCTCCCTAGTAATGAGAGTATGAACACCTAATTTTAGGTTTTGAAGAAAGCTTATATCTTCCCAACTTGATTACCTTTGATCAAGTTTTGTAAAATGCCAAATAACTCCTTAATGTTTTTGGAGTATGATATAGTGCTTTTTGTAAAGATAAAGTTCAATTTTATGATTGATTTTGTACAGTCAAAAATCAATTTATATAACACCTTATTTCTCCTAATTGAACTAAGCACTTTTCCAAATTTTTAAGAGGTTTTAATGTTGGAATCCTTTTGTCCTTTTTTGAGAAATTTAAAGACAAGTAAAAATATAATTTCCAACTTTAATAAATATTTAATAACCTCTTTTATGACCCTTAGGTTTCAATTTCTAATTTCCAAAGACCTAGTTTGATGTTGTAACCCTTATCACTCCAAAGTTTGGAAAATTAGAAAATTAATAATATTTGCAAAATATCAAAGAAATTAATCCAAGTTGAATTCCTTATTTCTCCTAGGTTGAGATGCAAATATTATTTTAATTTGGTAAGTTGTCCCCTATAGTTTTGCTTTCACTAAACTAAATTTTATACCTTAGTTTATAACCCTTATATCTCCAAAGTTGAAAGCAATAATAAGATGGGATTTCACCCTTACCTTTTTGATGCTAGACTCCCCACTCTTCGATGCTCCCTTTGACTGAATATAATAGTGATGATATGGTTCCCTTGGGTGCTGGAATCAATGGAGGTAGACGTATTTAATGTTGGAACGTATACGCTATTGAATATGGAGGATTTGACCTTTGAATAGCCTAGAGTCTTAAATGCTCCTTCTTCCATGTTGTGTTGATTGGATTTGACTATATTTTTACTCACTCTCTACCTCTTGTAACATTCAGACTTTAAGCACTTTTATTGGAGGAGCAAACTCTACTTTGTGACACGTGTCATATCCATTACGTATGGGCACCCTTCTACGTAACTCCTTGTTGTTGGTCGCTATGTAACGCTTGCTCCTTTGTGTGGGACTTGTGGATAACAAGTGTCACCACTCTGCTCATCCATTGAGAATCGTAGCTTCTAGTAGCACTTGAGAGATGAGGCTTCTAATAATGCTTGAGAGTCGAAGCTTCTAGTAACGCTTGAGAGTCAAAGCTTCTAGTAATGCATTGAGAGTCGAATCTTCTTAGTAACGCATGAGAATTGGAATGTAGTTTGAATGCATTTGAGAGGCAACATTCTTGTAACGCTTGCTCTTGGAAGATAGATGCCAAGTGGCATTCACTCTCTCTACATGTAGACCGTAACGCCTTCCAAGGAGATTATAACTCCTTAGGTCTTTTAGTTTGCCATTCCTTTTGCTTTGCTATGTTTCTTGAGTAGCAAGCAACCTTGTTTTCTATAGGTGGATTGATGAGGCATTGAGTAGCAAATTTGATGCTTCGTTTGGTGGATGATCTTCACCAAGATAGTTGCTCCTTTTCCTTTAATGCTTCCAACGTATTGAAACCTGTACATCCTTGTAGAGTAGATGTTGTTCATTTCTCCTTGGTAGAGATAGATGCCTTTTAGATGTTGTCCATATTGTTGTTCGCCTTACGTTGGTAGGAGTAGATACCCCTTTTTTCTCTATAGTGTATGTGTTATTTGTTCCACTTTGCTATCCATTTCACATTGTTGTTCATTAGTGAATGTGCACTCCTTTACGTAGCTTTGATGATGGCCTCTTGTGGGATTTTTTTGTAGGTTCATCCATCCAAGGTGCACTCTTCGAGTGGATGCTATTGCTTGGGAAAAAGGAGTGCTTACATTGGTTGCCTTTCCTATTGAGACACGTCCAAATATACTTCTTGGACTGTAAAAAACCAGATTTAAATGGTGCAATATAATGTACTATAGATTGTACATTAGCCTCCTTCTTTTGCACTCTTATTTTAGATATATATTTCTGGTTTCATGGCAGATTTCTCTTCCTGCAATGCAAGGGTTTTGAGGTTGTCTTTTATGAGTAGACACCTTCCCTTTTTCTTGGACACTTTTATATTAAATCCAAGCTTTAGACAATAGTAGATAGAAGCTTTTAATTTATGCAATTTTTTGCATTTTCTTTTCGTGCATTCACTCTTGTAATGCTTTGGATCTGAGACTCACCAAGTCTCAATGAAGCTTCTATTTTTGTTTTAGGTTCTTCTCCAAGTTTTGGAGGACTCTAACATTTTTTTGGGTGGCTTCTTTTGGCCACTACAAGTTGCAGATTTTAGTGCTTCAATAGTGTCTTTAGACACTTGATACCAATCAGATTTTGTGCCCTTCAAGAACACAAAAGCTAATTTTCTTTTGAGAGTAGTGTACTAGTGCATAATAAATTTAATATACCCTTTTTCAATGCACTAAGAATTTCACCTTATCACTCCAATTTAACTCTCAAGATAATGCACTTTAATTAATCTACTACAACTATTCAAGAATAACCTAAAATGAATCTTTAGAAGTTATTCTGCAAATTCACTACAACTAATATTGTAGGACTTAGTCTTCTTTTCTATTTTCTAAGTAGATGATAGGTAGTTGATAGATATAATTCTAAAATCTAATCAACTCCTAAATAATGTGCAAATGAACCTTAAAATGAACCTCTTTCTATTTGCACTTTTGAAGACTGTAATCTACTTTTCTTTATGCAACTTTAATCCAGATAAGGTGCTCAAATGAATCTTAATTAATGACTTAGTTAGCACCAGTAGTTGCATACCTTTTTTAATATTCTATAGCTCCTTCTTTCACTTCTGTAGAGGATGTAGATCTTGGTGCCTAAGATCACCAAGTTGCTACTCCGAGTAGGGTTTTGCAACTCTCTGTAGACTATTCTTGAACAACCCCTTCTTCACCAAATGATGGTCTCAAACTTTCTTTTACGAGCCTAGGATTTGGTGGCTTGTTCTCCTCTTGTAATATTCTCCTTCCATTGTAGATTTGGAGAAGTCTCTATCTCTGAAGTGGTGCCTTCTTGCTGTGAGAGGTAATCTTCAAATCTCCTAGATTTGATGAGCTTCTTCTATCTTCAAGTCTTCTTGTCGAATTTTGACTTCAAGCAGGATCTTCCTCTCAAGATTCTGAATATCTTGAGGTCTTTCACTAGATTCTTCTTCTACAATTTGGCACTCCTTGCCAAATTCTCCTTCTCTTGGGCTTGTTGTCGGATGGCGACAATTGTCCCAAGTTCTTCACTATCAGGGGCTTCTCCTTGGTAGTGGATTTCTCCAATGAGATCTCCTTTGATGATTTCTTCAGTAAGGCTTTCCTAGCCTTTTTTGGATGCTCGATGAGACCTTTCTAAGGTCTTTGATCTTGCAACTTCTGATGGTCTTCACTTGAGACCTCTTCAACCTTCTGCTCTTGGAAGTGTTGGTGATGTGATCTACTCCTAGATATTTGATTCTGCTACTTCTGGATTCGAGTAGGACTCTCCTAGTCCTTCTTCCAAGTCTGGAAGTCCTTCAATGAGATCTTCTCCTGATCTCCTTTGCTTCAGGTGCTGAATTGATTCTGAAGAAGATACCCTTCCTAACTATTTTGTAGGAAGTTTCCCAACTCACTGAATCTTCTTTCCCTACAACAAATATGTTAATACTAAAATATTAATCTACTTCTGAATTAGATATTCCTTTTAAATTCCTTTTCAAGATCAAGGCTTCTATGGCCTTTTTAGTATTAAGGCTCTTGTGGCTTTTTCAATATCAAGGCTTCTATGGCCTTTTCAATATCAAGGCTTCTATGGCCTTTCCAATATTAAGGCTTCTATGGCCTTTTCAATATCAAGACTTATATGGCTTCTACTTCAAGGCTTCTATGGCATTTTTGTATCAAGCTTCTATGGCCTATTCTTCAAGGCTACTATGGCCTTTTTGTATCAAGCTTCTATGGCCTATTCTTCAAGGCTACTATGGCCTTTTTGTATCAGGATTCTATGGCCTATTCTTCAAGGCTACTATGGCCTTTTCAATCTATAATGGAGATCTTCAGTCTCCTAGCTTCACCACACCTTTTCTTCAGAAGTCTTCTTCTATAGTGTTCTTCTCCTGCACAAGAAACCAATATCTGCACTATGAGGGCACGTCGACCTTCGGGCAATGAAGTTGGAGTCTCCTAGATTTCTATCATAGGAGGAGTACCAATCCTCTGAGAATTAGTTATCTGCAACAAAAGAAACTTTAGGAAATAGTTAGCAAATTCTAGATATCCTGGATCTTCACTAGATGCTCTATCAATCTAGTGGATTGAATGTTGAGTCCTGGTCTTCACGAGTTTTCCTATAACTCTGTGGAAAGACTCAAGTCAAATGCAATCTCAGTATTTTTTGGGACTGAGATATCCTTCAGTCCTCACTTGTGACTCTCCCTGATTCTATCACCTAGATTCTTCTGAGAACTTTTGATAGTGACTGGTCCAATGGCGCATCAGGTTGACAAAACACTCAGGCTCAATAATGATGGTGATTTTCCTATAGACCTGCACAGACTCGATCTACCATAGCTCTGATACCACTATTAGCTTTTGATACAATATCCAAAGGAGATAATAATCATGAGATGCAGAATAATATTAATGAAAGTAAATCTGCAAGAAGACTGAGATATGCAATAAACATAAATGATATATAAATGAATACAATGTAGCTATGGAGGAAATGAGCACTCCATCAATATAGCTACTGGACTACATTGCATCCATCACCAATGGATGGTGATCCACACAGAACTGAACTAACTACTAAGAACCCTAAGCTATTGTGTCACTGACACTCCTCTTGCTTTCTATGCTAACAATGAGGCCATCCTTATATAGGTAAAATAGGATACTTGGCCAACACTCTATCTAGTTGTACAAGTGACACCTTGCACATTTACAACTTGCACATGGACACTTGTGCATTTATTACATTGCATGAAGTAACTAGATAACTTCCCCCTAAAGTAATCTAATGTCCTAAGTATGTACCTTTGAAGATACATTTACATAACCCAAATGATGGAATATAAACTATTTCTAACAAGACTTATGAAAATAAAGATGTAGATGGATACCGTGGTATTTTTGGCTGTAGTATGTCGTAGGGATGCATCATGATTTTTATCTTTCTAACATGGCTTTTAAAGGATTTTTTGTGATGGTTAGATGAATTAAATGATGTGGTGCTATGGTGATGGTATGGACCATATATTGAAGGTGGAAAAATGGTGGAAATGGTTAGTATGGCAAGGACTGATAATATGAAAGCAATGACCATGCTAATGAACGAATGGCTAGGGATGGACTTATGAAGGGTGAAATGAAATACTATAAGACTTGGACTTACCCTTTCAATGACCATGAAGACTCCTTTGAAATAAACTTATTTTATCAAGACCTCTCTCTCTTTTGGGACTCAATACCACATCCTACAATCACCTAGAAATTTAACTTTGCCACTCTTTGAAAATTAGGGGTGGGAATTAAGCTAGGATTTTTGAAGCCCAACAAGAACTCAATTCTAGAGCATGGTCATGATCTTGGTGCTTGACTATCAAAATTCTTTCCAAAAATATGACCATCACAAAGAGCAAAAGGTTTTCCTTTTTGGTGATTCATAGTCGTGAGCAAGCTCTCCACTGTGGTCAACATGGTCAACAAAGGGTTTTCATAGGAGAGTCTTATGGCTTAGAGAATTTTTGGAGCTATTGTTAGTATCATTAATATAATGAAGTATAAAATATGCATCACGTTTGTGAGATAAACCTTCTTAAGTGAACAATAGGATATGGAGGCCATGAATTTCTTTGAAGTCATGGTCAAAATGGTCAAATTTCCCTGAGTCTAAAAATTGGGCATGATTTTATGATGATAAGAAAATAAATTCAAGTTCTCATATTCATGGGTAGGGTTATCCAAGGCATCAAAAATGAATGCTATCACATTCATTAATATTCAAATCTATGAACAACATTGAATATTCTCAAGAATTTAAAATAGTGATATTTTTATTGTGGTCACATAATAGAATAAGGAATGAAGATAAATACAAGGCCATGGAATATGAAACAATAGAGAAGGTGAAGCACCTTGATATGAATACTTCTAGAAAAACCTGATCACCAAGAATCTATTACAATATCTATGGTGATCAGTGATTGCAAGAACAAGGGATGGTCTAGATTTAATCTTTCTTAACTATTTCAAGATTCATACAACTAGAAACCATGAAGGTTGAGCAAGTTGCAAGAGCCAGTTACAACAAGAGTCTACAGATTAATGGAGCAAGAATAATCATTTGGCTTGATCAATTTAGAGGCTACCACATTTATTATCTATTATCTTAGTCCTATAAGACCCTTGTAATGATAGTTTGTCAAATTATCACTGTTAAATCTATAAACAGAGGCCAAACCATCATTTTAAAGGGTCAACTTTAAATTTTTTGCTTGCACTATTGCACTCTCTTATACATATCAAATAAAGGAGCATTACTTGGAATGTTTACCTCAAATTTGTGCATCTTCTTCATTATCTGGTAACAAATCTATGAAGTCATTTCTATTAATATTGCTAGGATAGTTTATTCTACTAATATTGGATTGCTAACCTAGAGCAATTAGAATGATTCATATCTAAATGTATGCTTTGAGAAGTCATTTTTGTTAGTCTAAGTATTGGTTTATTCTATTGATATTGGATTGCTAGTACCTTGGATGTTTGGAATGATTCTTGAAGTATGCAATTGATCCTTAATTGTGAAGATAACAAATGTTGAATGTTGTTAGTTTCAGTAATTTCTCCATGCTTGATCTATGAGAGGTTTTAGTAGAAGCCTATGATGTTAGCTTCATCCATCCATTTTTCATTTTATATCTCTCAACCCTTCTCATCCCTATCCTTTTCCTTTTACTATTTCAATTGAGCTTAAGAGAGTCAACATTCACTAAGTTGACAAGGAATCAACCTACTCTAGAGGTTGAGTCAAAGTTGTTTTAATTAATTCAATGTTGTATTTGGGCTATAACTAGCAGGTGCTTGCCTTTGGGACTACAATAGATGATAGTTACAGTGCATTTGCACCTTGGTGTAAATCCAAGCTAAAATAGTAGCCTAGAGATATATTTAGGAAATACATCCCTAAACTCATGTAAAATTGGATGATTCCTAAATAATTCCTCTTTTCTATCATCCCTAGTATTATGGTTCAACTTAATGACATAGACCATTCCACCTTTTCTAATAGCTTTCTTAGTTGTAATGTCAAGATCAAATGAGATTGAAATGATCCCTACTCACTATAAATTCTCATTCTCTACTTATTTTTATCTGTATAGTCTATCCATATATATTGGAAATTGATTAGGGATCCATAAGCCTTTAATCAATCCATTCCTAATATGATTTTGAATGCATGTAGAGGTGCTACATATTGGTGACAAGTGGTATAACCATTGGGTAGGGTGATCTCAACTATGGAAAAACATTGATCCACTAAGTAGGTCTGTCTAGATCCATACTCAACTTTCCATCCTTATACCAAAAATCTTCGTCTTTCTAGCATAACCTTGATTATACTAGAAAAAAAACTATTTGTACCTCCACTATCTATCAAAATTTTAATTTTCTTATCAAATAGTTTACCATTCAAGAGCATTGATGTTGCTTGTATGTCTAGGTTTTGGTTTCTCATTGCTACATATATCCTATGTTTTGGTTCCTCTACCCTTTTACTTGGTCTTGGTCAATTTGGACATCAGTTAAGAACACAAGCTTATACTGAGAGGGGGGTGAACAGTATAAGACCACTTTTTAAATTTTTCCTTTTACTTTAGAAAGCAATACAATGAACCAATAGCAAAATCAAAGCAGTAATCAAACCAATGTTCAAGTCATCACACAATTGAGACACCAATATAACATGGTTCACCCAAGGTGGGCTACTCCACAGATAAAATATTTCACTAAATTTTCTCAATCAAATCCTCTGGGAATCCTTCCCAATTACAATTTTTATGGACTTCCTATCCAAAGGAGAATCCTTCCCCTAATCAAATATTTATGAGCCTCCTACCCAAAGGAGATGTCCTATCCCCCAAAGAAGTATTTATGAGCCTCCTAACCAAAGGATATGTCATATCCCCCAAAGCTCTGGAAATGATACTTCAAAATATCACTACCTTTTCTACCGCTAGAAAGTGGAACTCATTTCCACAGAAGACGTCCTGTCCTCCTTGCTCTAGCTCTAGAGACTTCTATCCTCACTGATCACCTCCATAGCTGCTCATCAACACCTATACTAAACACAGTAAATCGGTCCAGCACAAGTCCTCTCAAAATCTATCACAAATCTACACCAAACTCAGTCCTTTGGTCCAGCACAATTCTGCTCTCAAATCTCTATCAAATCTATCCTAAGCTAAGCCAAAATCTTGAACAATTCAATCACAACTACTCACAAGTCTTTACCAAGACTTCATCAAATCTATCCACAAGTTCTTCAACAAGAACCTATCCAAATCAGTCCACAAGTTCTCCATAAGAACCTATCCAAATCAGTCCACAAGTTCTCCACAAGAACCTGTCCAAATCATTCCACAAGTTCTCCACAAGAACCTGTCCAAATCTGTCCTAGCAAGCTCACCAAGAACTTTCCCAAATTAGCTTAATCAAGTTTACCAAGAAACTTGCTCAATGTGAACACACAAAGAGAATTGCTAGAGACCCAATGTGTTTCATCCAATCATATCAAATCAATATTATAGAAGCATAAAGAGAAATGTTAGAGACTCAATATGCTCTATCCTTAAACTCTCAATCTCAACTCAAATCAATCTCATAGAAGTAGTATACTTTCACAAGATCTTGAAAAACAACCCAACAATTGCCAATAATGCAATATCAAGGAATCGACTCCTCCAACATAGAACCATAACTTGCTATCAAACCCTAGCCAAGTTAGTTTTCAAGAACTCAAAGCAATCTCTCTCTAAGCATCAAAAAGGGGTTCAAGATATTTCCAACTTCTCTCAAATGGGAATGCTCAAATTAACCACACAACCAATTTTATCAAGAAAAGTACAAATTGATAAAATCAAATATCAAAGGAGCAAGCCCAACTGATGTATCAAGTAAAGCATAACTTGATCAACTCAATCTCAATGGAAGCAATCTCAAAACCAAACTCTCAACAACCAAACAACTCAATTAGGGTTTCAAAAACTTATAGTAATTGCATACACTTCTCACTCAAAAATCCTAAAGCAAACTTCAAATGCTTCCACTCTCATAAACCATAATTATGCAATAAATCATAAACTCATCATGATATCATAATGCATAATCAATACTTCCACTTTCAAAAAATAAGATCCACTCCAAATAAGGAAACTTAATTTAATCATTTTCACTCCAAACTTATTTTTTAGAAAACCATCAATCAATAATAACCATGGAAGAATGTGCCCATACCTTTACTTTGATGAAGAAGGAGAACTCAAAATATGTCACAACACTAACTCTCAATTTGCCACAAATTAGAGTTAGCAATAATGGAATAATGCACAATGATAAGAGTCCTAATAACACCTTATCACTCCAACTCATCAATAATCAAAACTCACAAATATACATATCAACAATATTCCTTTACACCTTATAACTCCTACTTAATATATCATAAAATAACTTCAACCTCAAAAATAATTACAAGAGAATATCCACTCAATAACTCCAAAGTATTTCTAACCCCAATATGAAATTAAGCACAATTATTCCTTAAACCCTTATAACTCCTAAAATACATTTACTTCTAAATTAATTAACCATATAAACATTAAGCATCAATAATAACAATGTCAAAGCAATATTTCTATTTAACCTTATACCTCCATCCAATTACCAACAATAATTGCCAAGTCAAATCAAATATTCCACATTATCAAAAAAAGATCTACCTTGGCCAAAAATCAATTCTCCAACCTTAGGAGAAGTGTGGAGACACCAACATAAGCACCAAAGTTATTCCTCCTCCAAACTCATGGTCCAAAGCAACCACCGTACCACATGCACAATAATCGTGACCAAGAAAAAATTGAAACATGCCTATCACGAATCGAACTCGGAACCTCTGCTTAGCGAGCGCCTTCGCTCCACTACCTCTATTGTTGGAGCACAAGTGCCCAACAAAACTCTCAAGCGCTACTCATAATTTTACCTTCCCTTTGCTCGCAAAAGACAACCATAATTTCCTTCCTCATAGGTGCATGAAATCCGAATTTAACACAGACCAGATTTGTCTTCCTCACTGGTGCACAAAATAAAAAATTAACACAGAGCAAAATGAGACTCAAAAATCATAGCGCAATCCAAAATCGAAGGTCATAGAGCAATACGAATTCGAAGGTAATCGTGCAAATCGAAGGTGCATTGAACCTTAGGAATTAATGCCCTTTAATAGTCTTTTGCATCCCATGCAAGTTGACATCAACGCTCCTTTCAAACATTGTGTTTTTCATCCCATGCAAGTTGACGTCAGTGAGGTAAGTATTTTACATGAGTGTCGCTAAGGGTTTAGAAACCCTTTCAATAATAATTATTAAATTAATAATTATTATTTTATTAATAATAAACTTAACTTAAAACATTTTCAAAGGTTTGAGTTAATTTATTTATTAATAATCAAAATGGACTTTTAAGGTTTTTTCAATGAGCAAAAACCTTTTCATTAAGCCAAGATGGTTTTAATAAAAACCCTTAATGAGTCCATATGGTTTTAGGAAAAAAATTTAACCATGTCACCACGGTTTTAATTAAAAACCCATAAACAAACATCATGGATCTTTCAAGATATTTTTATCACCAAACTCTTTTTGACATTAGCACAAATTCCTTTTGACATCAACACAAACTCCTTTTGACATCAATGACAACTCACAAACATGAAGCTAGGCAACATATCCAAAATTACCAACAATCATTTTGCATAATGTGGACCCAAATAATTGTAGCAACCATCCTTAGTACCAGGGTGTCTTCCCTATTTTTGATCCCTTGTTTTCTTTTCTTATGATGGTTATACCTACATCTACGGTTGAGGAGCATTGTTATTATTCCTATTTTAGAATTTCTTCTTGAAATTCCCTTATTTTCCATCATTATTTCTCTCAAAATTTAGATTACCTCTGCTTTTCTTACTCTACTCTTGCACTAATTTCTTAAAACCAATACTTTTCCTTTTTCTCAAGGATTGTTTATATTCCTTAGATATTTCCACATAATTAAAGTAGCCCTATTTGATTGCAGATTGGATTTTATTTATCGAGCCAAATCATAAGCCTTTTATAGATTCTCAAGCTTAAGCATATTTATTACCGATCTAATCTTAGGATCTACTCTTAAGATAAATATATGTACCTTCATATTCTCATTCTTCTCATCTAGTGGCACATACTTGACCAACTTCACAAACTTCTGGTAATAAATCTCCTCCATATTTTTTCCTTGGCGGAGAATTCCTCAAATTTCTCCACATAGTGTTGTTCTTTGAGGAACCTCTTCTTAAAAGCTTCGACAAAACCTTCCCACTTTAGATTTATGGCTTGAATATTTTGTCTGGCATTAAAATTGTTTCATCATTCCAATACAACATCCTATAAATGGATAATGACACAAACTATTTGAGTCACTAAGGACTAGGTTTTCATGGATAAGTAGGTCTCCAACTCATTCAACCAAGCCTCGACTAAATCACCCTCATTTTTCTCATAAATTTGGATATTTTCACATTCTTCAAATCCTTAGCCAATTTTACCTCTATAAGAACCCTGACATCTTGCTCTCCTGAAGTAGTATTTCCATCCTATATAACCTCAAGATTTCTATTATTTGAACTCTAACTCACTATAGTTTCCAACATCTAATTTTGTTGGTTCATTTATTCCCTCTACTGCTCTATTTGGTCCTATAATAGAGAGACTACATAAATGAGGTTCTCCACCTCTTTGTTTGAATTCCCCAAACTTTATCCTAAAGGTCTAGCCTAGAAACTATCCTTTTTAGTTTGCCTTGGTGTTTGGGAAGATCCTCTTCTTCCCCTTATCAATTTTAGTGTTATATTCCCTAGCCACAAAAAAGAATGGTTGAGTTACATTACAGATTTTTCTTCAAATTATACTTCTAACCCCTTTTTAGTTACAACATCCATGTGAACTAACAATAGATTATTATCATATAATGATAATATTGATGACCACTCTTACTCCACATAAGGTGCCATCCCCAATGAAATATCTTTTCATCCAAAGGTCACTCATAAATTCTAGCCAATCATAAGTTTTCTCATGGAAGCTTCTAGTCCTATGATCCAAATCCCTAATACCAACTATAACAACCCAAATCTAACCAACTTGGGAGAGATATTATTTTTTTTAAACACCAAGAAAAGATCACTATTAAGGTTCACTAAGAATATTTCCAATGGAATTAGTTGTCATGAAATTACCACATTTGAGAGTATATCAATGCAGATGTTTCCCAAGTGGACAAGAGAGAACAATCTCTCATAACTTATAGGATTCACCTTGTATACCTATGTGGTACAAAGAATGCTTCAAATGATCACCCTATATTTATTACATTCTCTATGAATGTAAGATACCTTGACCATACCATTGGGATTAACACTTCTCAATATTTAGAGGTGAGGGACACTAATTCCCTTACCATTCATATATTAGTATATGAAGGCACTTCTAGGTGTATTGCCTTTAGTATTAGTAACTTGCACCTCCATAATTGATCTACTAATATTTAGTTCTTAACCACCTCATCTATACTATAAGTTTAGTTAAGGTGTTTATCACTTCGCGTGATAGTTTCACATGAACACCTAAGCCTACCCACTCAAGATGTCATCACTTAATATCTTGCATATGGATTCCAAACCTCCATAATTAGGACTAATACTCAAGCTACACCACTTAGAATATTATTCCAAGACTCATATTTTGATCATGCTCAAGTTCCCCAATCATAATTCCTAATACAAAATAACCCTAGGTGGTGCCTTCCTATATCTCCCTCTGGTTTTGGATTCATCTTAATAATTATAGACAAGATTACCTAAGAGTACCATTTATTAAGAACCCCCATAAAAATAATAACATCCAAAACTTAACTAACTCTCTCCAACTTAAACATGAAAATAAGCATGTTCATTTTGTTAAAACAAGAAAAGACAAAATTTCCAAGAAGCATAATAACAAAAGTAACTACACTTCTAAATAAAGTATATATGATTTACATCCATTTATATTCATTATAACTACATAGAAAAAACCTTATAAGGAGTTTAATAATGAAAACTATAATGCAATCCTTTCATAAAACACCCATTTCTTTACAAAATAAGAATCCATCTTACAAGTTTCTTTAAGAAACAACTTTCATTATAAATATTCAAGCTAGTAAGCTAGATCTCTATAATACATCTCATTTCTTACAATTCAATTTACAACATTATATAGAAATTTTAGAAATATAATTGAAATTTTTCTAATGAAGGCAGTGCTCCTGGTCCCTATTGTTGTTGCAACTGACAAGCTTCAACAGAAAAAGGTAGCACTCTCACCCAGACCTACAGGTACTAACTTTATTTCTCTTTTTATTTAATGTTATCGGACCTGAAATTATTGTAGAAATAATAGGATATCATTTAGTGTTTGACTATTAGTGGGAAATAATTCAAATCTGGGTGGGAGTGGGACAAGAGGAATTCTGCCCTATAGTAGTAGACCCTATATGGTTGAAGAGGTTTTGGATGTTTTCGGGGTTTTGGATGTTGCCCCATTGATTCAAAAACTAGCATATGAGAAGAGGGATTTTTTTGAACTCAAAGGGACATCTTTCCTGATGGAAAAATATGACTAGTATTCAAGTGGGAAAAAAAAGGCTAAACTCTCTGTAGCTTCACGATCTATAATTTCTTGGTATGGGCCCCACTCTAAGGGGTCGTCGCCCAGAAGGGTTCATCCAAATTTACCTCTCTCTTTTGTAAAAAATAGTCTTGGGATATTTTGTTGACAAAGGTAAGCAGATCCAGTATGATCTCTTTACTGAGAATCATAAGCTCTGGATCCCTTCGAATATCATTTGTAGGAATAGGGAAGAATATTTGTAGGACCTCATTGGTAAATTTCAAGATAGTCGATCGTATCTAGCCTCCATTCGCAAATGGGCTGTTTGAGTTTAGAAAAACCTAGGCTCCATTGATATTGTTGCACTGACCAAGTCCTTTTTCTTGGTAAAATTAACTTGCGAGGAATATTTGAGGTATATTTTTTAAGGAAAGCTTTGTTTTTTTGGTTATAGAGGGATTTTTATTTAAAAATGGGGTATTGATTTCAACCCTTCTTCTTAGAAAGTGAATCTATGTTCCCTTTGGGTGAAATTACATGATCTCCCTATGCACTTATAGTGCTTTGATGTGCTCAAGGGTATTGCATGGGGCATTGGGGAGTTTATATCGGTGGATGGCCCAACTTTGGAAAAATCAAGGATGAACTACGTAAGGATGTGTGTCATGGTCAATATTGAGGTGGATCTGCTGGATTTAGTAGAGCTTAATTAAAAATTGAGATCCTAGAAAATTCCTATGGAATATGAGAACATACCACCTCTGTGCAACTACTATGGGAGTAGGGGCCATGTGCAAAATTTGTGCCCATCCTTCAACAACAACTCAGAAGAAGAATAGTGGCTCTACTTTTGCTACTCAAATTTTTTTTGGAGCTACTAGGAGTAGTGGTACTCCTAGTCCTAGAACTTAGGGAGAGTTAAGCTCCTCAAAATAAGGGTGTAAATTTTTATTTGTTAATAATAAGCTTCTTTCAAACCCAAGAGCTAACTTCTTCCCTACCCTGTCTAGTGGTAAATATCAAAGTGTTCCATCTCCTTTAGGTGAGGGAGTTCAACCTGATACATGTGCTGAGGCTAATTCCCTAGGATGGGAGGCTAAAGGGGCCTAAGGATGATCGGATGTGGACACTTCATTGGTCCTAGTGTAGGTTTTTGATGATCCCTTGGCTTTATATGGTGTCCTAGTGAAGTACTTTGCTATTCTAGATCCTCTTCAATTAGGTCAAAATTCTCCTCTCCCCTCTTTAGGTGATATGGTGATTATCATACATGAAATCCCTTTAACTGGGGTCTATATGAATGATCTATACCAAAGGAGGTTTTTGTGTCTATGCTATCTTTGGTTAAGAGATGTTTGGACCTTTCTCTGGAGGAGGTAAGCCCTAAGGGTCTATTTCTATTCAATTATTTTGAAAATATTAATTCGGATGAACTAGGACTACAATATTTGTTGTTAGCTTTGAAAAAAAAAACCTGACTCAAATCCTCTCAAGCATGGCTCCTCTATCCCTAAAATACAGAGATATGAAAAAATATTGGATGTCGGAGTAGAAAGAAAGTTTGGCAAACCCTTGAATTCTTCTTAAATAAAA
Source organism: Wollemia nobilis (assembly GCA_028583015.1). NCBI lineage: Eukaryota > Viridiplantae > Streptophyta > Pinopsida > Araucariales > Araucariaceae > Wollemia > Wollemia nobilis. The sequence continues at coordinate 3,274,900 of JAQPPZ010010853.1, forward strand.
AAGGATATTGAGTTTGATATTGCCAACGAATCTCAAAGCCAGCTCAAGGTTGATTCTGGGGTAGAATCAAGGGGAAAGGAATTAAAAATGGAGGCTTTCACCTACCCTTCTCAGTCAATGTTAGCTGATAAAAAATCCAAATCCCATAAATAAAGTTTTTATGTTGGAACATAAGAGGATTGAATGGTCCCTCAAAAAGGTACATTTATCTTCTCTCAAGAAGGATTTGTCTCTAGATATCATATTAATTCAAGAATCCAAAATTGAGAGTAGAAATTTTGACTGTGTGCATAAGTCTATTTGGAATGGGGCAGGTTTTGCAGTGTGTTCTACCACTAGGGCCTCGGGTGGTCTTTTGCTATTTTTGGGACAAAAATAAAATTGATGGATTTGTAATTTCTTCCTTTGATCATGTTATCAATTTGCTATTATTTTGTAAAAGTACTAACCTAATATGGTTAATGACCAATGTATATACCCCTAATTCTAGTCATAGTAGGAAATCCCCTTGGTCGTCCCTCCTTCAAATGAGGGAGTGATTTAAATAGGAAGCCTAGATTTTGGTAGGATATTTTAATACTCTGATATTCTTGTCTAATAAAAAAGGTGGTAATGAGACCTGTGAAAGGATTATGGAGGACTTTTATAATTTTTTTAGTAATTATGAGATGATAGATTTATATCTGAAAGGATATCGATTTAAGTGGAGCAAAATCACCACATAGGAAATCAATAGATTCTTCCCATATTAGATAGGTTTTTTTGTCTAAGCAGGCTTTACCTCTGTTTGGTGATGCATTACTCTATGTTTTTCTGAAGGTGGGATCTAACCATAGCCCTTTGTGGTTAGCATCCTCTCATTAAGTCATGTTCTTACAAAAACTCTTCCATTTTGAGGCTATGTGGTGTTTACATGCTGATCTAGAACAAAAATCATGGAATGGTGGTCTTTTGAGGTTCCTAGTGCAAGGATGCAGCGTGTGGCTCTTAAACTCAAGATTATAAAAGGAAATCTTAAATCTTGGAATAATCATGTTTTTGGAAATATTTTTCAAATAAAATAATATTTAAAAATTCAGTTATTGGATATGCAAGCTAAAATTGAACAAAAAGGCTTCTCAAGCGAGCTAAGAAATAAGGAAAAATTGGTCTTGTCTGATCTCTTTAACACTTTGGCCCAAGAAGAAATCCTATGGAATCAGAAGTCTTGGACCTTATGGCTGATAGAAACACAAAAAAATTTCATGTTTCTACTTTAAGACACCAAAGTGCCAATCATATCTGAGAAATTGTCAAGGAGGATGGGTCCAAATTGTTAGATATCCAGGAGATTCGGAATGAAGCTATTTATTTTTTTAGCTTTTTTTTAGGTTTGAAAGATGCAAGGGATGTGGAGGTATAAAATTTCCTACTATAGTTAATTCCCTTAGTTATGATGCTTGACATGAACAGTTTTCTTGAAGCTCCCTTCGAGGATTTATTATTTGTGATGGATGCTTTGAAAGCTCCAGGCCCAGACGACTTTCCTCCATTTTTCTTTCAATGTTTTTGTCACATAGGTGGGGGCGATGTTTGTGAGGCTATTAGAGATGCCCAACACTCTAAATCTCTTCCCTATGGAATGAATACTATTTTTTAGGCCTTAATCCCAAAGTCTGCCAAGGCTATCAACTTCAAGGACTTCAGGCCAATCAGTCTCTACAATACACTTTATAAAATACTATCCAAATTAGTGACTAACCGCCTAAAGAATTTTATATCCAAATTAATTGGTAAATATAAATTTGATTTTGTTTTGGATAGGTAGATTTTGGATGGTGTTATCGCGGTTCATGAAACACTACATTCCACTCAAAAGAGCAGTAGAGAGGGTATGTTTTTAAAATTAGATATGAATAAGGCTTACAATCATGTTTCATGGAATTTTTTGTTTGCAGTGCTTGCCAAATTTTGTTTCAGCCACTTCTAGATTGAGCTCATAAAGACATGCATTACTTCGGCTAAATTTTTTGTTCTTATTAATGGTGCTCTAGTTGAATTTTTTTTAACCTTAAGGGTTGTTTATCCTTATGGCTAAAGCGTTGGGAATAACTCTTATCCATAGCTCTATATCAAAGGTATTAATCCTACTCTGGAGGTTGATCCATTGTCACACCATCAATTTGTAGATGATACATTCCTTTCACTTCTTGCTTCAGTGGAGTAAGCTCAAGAGATGAAAGCCACTTATCTGCTTATGAAAGGGCGGTTGAGCAGGAAAATAATCTATTGAAGAGACTTATATTTTTCTTGAACACCTTGAAGTATCGATAGAAGAAAATCTCTGATATTCTTGGATGCAAGATAGCTTCCATCCCTAACTCCTACTTGGACCTACCTTTGTTCATTGGTCATATGAAAAATAATCTTTGGGACCTAGTGGTAGATTGCAGCATCACTTGGCCAGTTGGAAAGACACTCTCTTAAGTCAGGCTTGGAAAATTTTATTGGTGAAGATGGTGTTGCAAAGTATTCCAGTTTAATTTGTCTCTGTTCAAACTACCCACAAAAGTCTTGTATAAATTGGAAAATTTTCAAAAAACTTTCTCATGGACAGGTCCTTATGACCACAAAAAGTTCCATTTGGTCTAATACAATGGAGGTCTTGGGCTATGAAATATTAGGTTAATGAATGAAGCATTGATTCTCAAATAGGGTTGGAAGGTGCTTAGGAATTAGGGGTCTGATTGGATCAATATCATAAAAGAGAAGTATCTTCTACATAATAGAAATTTTCTAGCTAAGAACGTTACCTAGAAAGGTTCTGTGCTCTGGTAGATCTTGAGAAAACTCATAATGAAGCTACTCCTGGGTGCAAGGTGGGTGGTGGGAAATGGCTCTGTCATTAATTTTTGGGATAACACCTGGCTTCTTGATAGCCTACTTATCCTCAATATAGTTCTAGCTCCTGCTATTTCTCTTACCCATAGAATGGGTTGGTCCAAAGTTAAAGACTTAATTGAGTGGGAAGGGAACAAGACGTGTTGGAAACAAATTCCTCAAAGAGTATTTGAAATTAGGGAGGAAGAATTAGCATGGGGGACTATTTATAATAATATTATATTCTATAGTCTTGCAAGTCAGGAGATGGATGACTCTCTCATTTGGAAAGCTAAAAGTGAATGTTTTTACTCTGTTAGATCAGTCTACTACCTTTTTGATATAGATCCTCTGCACTAGTTTTTACTCAAAAAAGTTTGGCTTAAAAACCTGACTTCGAAAGTAAATATTTTTTATTGGTTGGCTATTCAAAATAAATGTTTAATAGTAGAAAATATTTGCAATAGGGGGATGGCTCTAATAAATAGATGCTACCTATGTGAAGATTTAGAGGAAACTTATCAGCATTTTTTTTCTAGTGCTCCTTCTCATTTTTAGTAGTTTCTCAGGTGTTGTGCACTCTAGATGTCATTTGGGTTTTTCCAAACACTATATTTGATATGTGCCTACAATGGACTTCTCATTTCAAGTACCCTCGGTTGGAAAAACTTTGGTCTTTCTTTCTCCTAAATTTTTTTTGGAGAATCTGGTGGGAACACAATAAGAGAGCTTTCAATAATTCAAGGCATGATTCAGACTGAGTTTCTTCTAGATCTCTTGGAGCTACTATGGATAATGTGTCTCATTGTTTCTCAGATCTCAAAGTATATTCTTTGGATGAAATCCTTGTGGAGACTAAAATTGGCTTTCCAGCTTCTTGCAATTCATCTAAACTGCATGTTGCCTCGGTGTGCTCAACCACCTCATGGTGCCATCCTCTTGAGGGCTGGGTAAAATTGAATTTTTATGGTATATCAAAAGGAAATATGAACCCTATAGCTGCTAGTGGGGTAATTCAAAATTCTAAGGGTGAGCTGATTGGTGCATACACAGAGAATATTTCTATCCAAACCTCTCGCTTTGTTAAATTCAGGGGTCTCCTTCAAGGGCTACTATTGTTAGAAACACTTAAACATCATAAAATCATTGTAGAAAGGGACTCATTAAATCTAGTAAATATTGCCAATTCTATTAGCAAGCCTCACTAGAGCATTTCAAATATTCTAGCAGAGGTGTTTAGAATTTTGAAATCAAGAGAGGAGTTCAAATTTTAGCATATTTATCGAGAAGGCAATAAGGTGGTGGATTATATGGCCAACTTGGGTCTTTCTCAACAAGGCTTGAGGGTTTGGTTGGAGAATTTCACCCAAGACCTTGAATCTCTTATTTTTGATGATCACGATTAGTTGCTAGTTATGCGTGAGGCTTGGTATGGGAGTTCACTCCATGGAATATTTTATGGATGTTTTGTTTTATGCTTTATTATATGGGCCATCTTAATTTATGACCTTCACAAGTCCCCTAACCCTTTTTTAGGTGTCTATCATCGGTTGGGCATCTTTGTGTGGACGTTGGTCAAAATTTTCTTGGCCTCAATCCCGATGGTGTCCTTGTTGTATGCTCTTTAGGATATGTGGTGATGTTTTATGCTCTTGTGGAGATGTGTTCTACTCTTTAGTCTTCTTGTGTGTCAATTTTTTAGGACCTCATCCTCTAATTTTGATGGGTCTTTGGTTGTTTTAAATCCCTTTGCACGTTGATTTCACAATAATACCCCATGACTCTTTTTGTTTATGGTAAAGTGACTGGCATCTGAGTCATCTAAGTCCCTATTACTCTAATTTTGGTGATGATTCTTATGACCAATATGTTGAGCCTCCATAGGATAATTATGATAACAATACTAGTACCCATGTGGGAGTGTTGATAGCTGGACCTTTTGGAGGTCTTGTTCCTTCTAGTTTACCTACTATTTTATCTATTCTAGAGAAAAAGCACTCTGCTCTTCTGTGTACATTGTAGGTTGTGGTATTCTTTTTCAATGAGGTTCAGGATATGGTTAACAAGCAGATGGATATTGTAACCCTGAAATAGCTCTGCTATGATGTTCTTATGGCAGTTGATATCAGGTTATATTTTATTATTGGTTGTATGGGGCCTTCTCAATTTTTTTTTGCTGAGAGATGTCTGGTTCCTTTAGCTGTTGTTACCTGTCTTTATGGTATGATGTTTGTATGGGGCTTTCTCTATTTTACCTTATTGAGGGTGGCCTGTTATTCCTACCCCTTGGCTTATTTTGATTTAGTGTTATATTTTAATGCATTCTCATGCCCTATCTCAGCCTATTGTAATAAGTTTGGGGACCTCAAAACCCCTTTTTTTACCAAATCAAAAAAAATTACAACAATATATATATATTTATTGGTAAGAAGGGTTTTGAAATTTTCTTGTAACCTAATAAAATCCTTCTTATCCATAATGTGGTTTACTATATTCCTTGCTCCAATGTGAGATAGCTATAGTAAAGAGATAGGATATCTCCTTATGATGCAATATGTATACCTATATACTCTTTTAAAATACATACACAAAACCATATACATTTGAAAATAATTTTTTTCAAAGCAAAATGAGAAAACCCCATAATTTTCTCAAAAATAAATGGATTCCACATCCATTTATCTCTCATTTGTTTCATAAAACAATGCAGATAAAGAATAACCCATAATATTCCTTCACTATTGGACTCCATATCCAATAAATAATCTAGCAAATTCATCAATAATTTTAAATCTACCAAAATACAATAAATTCCTTTCTTACCAACATAAATATTTAATTCCATATTTTATTGCAACTTAAATAAAAATTAAAGTACCTAAAACTTAATTCAAGACATATAAAACTTCTATCTTTTGGAATAAAATTCAAACAAAGGAGTGGTTGCTTATCTTTCTTTAAACAGATCCAAACCTCATGTTATAGCAACTAAAATTTTAGAATAGAAATAAACTAAACTTTAATTAAAATATAAATTATACTCTATCAAAACATAAAGGATAACCTTTATTCCCGAAGAGCAACTATCTGCTATTTATATTAAGAATTTTAATCTATGAAAAACCAAAATCTTTAAGTAAAATTCTATAACATCATTCAACAACATATAATGAACATATCATTCTTTATTTTTTGCATCCAAAATGTTGAAGAAATATATTTTAAATTAAATATATAAACTTGACATCTAAAGTTCCCTTACTCACTACAAACAAGCTTGAAGACTAAAGCTAAAAACACTTAGCAAAGAAAAAATTCCACTGTCAAAAGAAGGTCTCAAAACTTGCACATAGAAAATACCAAGAGCACCAAGAGAGCAATAAGGATCTCATCCAAAAGAACCAGTATCTTCCAAGAAATTTAAAGGTAGATATTAGTAACATTGACATTGTTACAATACCCATGATTCACTACCAAGGATAAAGGTCAAAAAATACTCCAAGATAACCCTAAAGAAAAGGCACACAATAAAGCTTTGAAATTATACTACTCTAAAGCATTGGTTAAAGTCTACAGACATCACATTTACACAACCAATAATAAGAATGTATACCTAGGATAGAAGAAGTGGAATGCCCTCTTAAAGAACAAATGTATAAAGCCTTGTTTATATGCTAACACAAGGAGACAACACAAAGGTTTAAACAGTTATTGGCTAAAGCATCAATTTTGGTTTCTAAAACCCTCTTAGGTGTAGTGGTGACACGTTGTTTTAAAAACCATCTATGGGATTACCACACAACATAAATCCATAAAAATAAGCTACAAGTGGAGACATACAAGACCTAAAAATAAACTAACATTCTTAAGAAAACCATTTCTTAAGCTACAAAGAAGAAAAATGAGACATATGGAGCATGTTGAAAATTTAGTTGTCTCATTTTGGTATATAGGTTGTAAAGTTTTAATATTCAAACTTGGGATCTATTGGGACAATAAAGGTGGTGGTCAAGAATTCCAATTTGTGGAACTTGTGGAGAGTTGAACGTTATTGTGGTTATTTTAGAGATGGCTATCATTTTCTTTTGTAGCTTGATTATTCCACTCCATTATGGATTCTACCACCTAGTTTCGTAGGGTGCCTACTACTTTCTTTTAGTGGTGGGATACTAATTTGAGGGTGTTTATAGATAATTATTATTTTATGATGAAGCACTATAGAATTTGGATAGATCATAAAACATCCTAGGATACATGGTTATGTTTTTATGCCTTATTCTAACTAAAAAATATATCTATTTAGTGTCTTTCACCTTTTTTTTGCAAACAACTTTTAGCTCAAGTATGAGTAAACAATTATAGTTCTTCATAGATGTTATAAATGGTTGTATTATCAAAGGGAAACTCATGGTCCAAATGCATATTTGTACATCAAACATAGTAATGTGCCAAATGTTCCTTTGCTTTCTTTCATATCTAAATGGTATGTAGTTTTATTGAAAGGGGTTTCAAGATATTTATTTTGAGGTTTTCAAGTATATTCCCAATATCAAATTTTATAGTGCTCCATGTGAGTTTTGCTTTTCCTAAGTTTTATCCCCTTTTTTGTTTGTGACTAATTTTGGAATAACTAAAAAATCTCCTAAAAATTTGCTTAGATGTATCCTTCTTCCATAAGGTTTAGTGCTTCAAGATATTCATCCCAAACATCTCTTAAGAATTTTATCTATAAATACTCAAGGTAAAGTTTATACATAGTTGTTTTTGGGAACTAACTTAGAATCTCTCTACATAATATTCATGGTCTTTGTTGTTGGAATATGTAATACAACATTGTGTAAATTATTCTTAGACTAAAATATAAAGTCTAAAGATTAATATTTGAATTAGAAAATAATTCTATTTTATGTAAAAATATTCCCAGCCAATTAGTAAATAAAATAAGGGTGCTAGGAAAATTTAATTTGTGGAAAAAAGTTATTTCCCCTTTTCTAGCAAATATTAAAAAGTAATCAATCACTTTTTAATATTTTATAGATGCCACTTGTCACACATATCAAGATAAGATTGTGATAAGATTAAGGCAATTTTAGGGTTGTAGTAGAAAAGCTTCTCTTTAAATAGGGGTGTTGTCTACTCTCTCTCTCTCTCTCTCTCTCTCTATATATATATATATATATATATATATATATATCATTTTGATGCATATTATTGCATAAAATTGAAGCATTCTTGTATTGTTGAATCATTGAGTAATATAGTGAGCTTCATAGTGGATGTTTTCCTTCTTCATTTGAAGTAGGGTTTTACCACTTAATATTGGTGTTGTGAGTTTTCATCTTTTGTGTGTGATTGATCTTGTGGAGCATTCTTCGATCTTGGGGAGACTTTGCTTGTCTCACATTTGGTATCAGAGCGGTTGGGATCTCCATCAAGTGTCTTCAATCCTTTGAGGTGAAAAACCCATTAAGGTATTTTTTTTTTTTTTTAATACATGCATTTGATATTTGGGTATTTTATGCATTTGATATTTGGGTAAACTTATTTTGCAAATCTGCCATTAGGGTTTATAGATTTATTGTGTTTTTTGTTTTTTGATCTAGTTGTTAGATCTTTTGCAAATGGTATTTTCATTTTAAATCTATAAATTTTTGGCATTGAGATTTTGTTGGAAGGGTTTTGAAGCCAAACAGACCCCATGGTTGCGTCCGAAAGGCCCAAAAACCCTATTTCCATATATTATTTGCCCTATTTTGGTGAAAAATAAATCTAAGGCAATTTTTTTTTATTTGGGGGCCAAATGGCCCCCCACCCATTTTGTTGTACAGTCTGAATTTTTTTTTTATTATTCTATTTTTTAATAAAAAAAATAGTTATTTAGTAAAAAAAAAATAGTCTTTTTTTATTATTCTGTTTTTTTAATAAAAAAACAGTCATTTTTTATTATTTTGTTTTTTAATAAAAAAAATAGTTATTTAATAAAAAAAATAGTCATTTATTATTTTGTTTTTTAATTAAAAAATAGTCACTTATTTTTTTTGGTAATTATTATAGTAGATTAAAAAAGGGTTTTTATAGAGGATCCCAAAACCTTATGTACAAAATCAACCTTGCATCATGCCTCCTGGCTTTATGTATAAGCCTATTATAGAAAATGTAACCCCTAAAAAAACCTGATTACATAAGCAATGGGCCTAGGGCATCAATCCCTTGAAACCTGAACACCAAAACAAAAATCCCGCCCAGCGGTAACAGTAAGCATGAAACAATCCCTGTCAGTGGGAAACAGACAAATAAGAAAGAAAGTAGTTTTGGAGATCCCGCCCAGCGGGGAGTAGCCAAAAACCACCATCGAGAAGATCCCGCCCAGCAGGGAGCAAAGAAAAACCGTTACAATAAAATCCCGCCTCGCGGGAAGTAGTCAAAACCACCACAAACAGTCCCGCCTAGCGGGAAGCAATAGGGAAATCCCGCCATCCGAGAAACCAACAAAAAAGAAAGGATCCCACCTCGCGGGAAAACTAGCGGATTTGGCAGATCCCGCCCTGTGGAGAAACCATCCCGCCCATCGGGAAAACATTTCGTTCAGCGAGAGCCATCCTGCAAGAAACCGATAGCCAGCACAGAGAGGATCCAGCCCATCAGGAAGTGACCAAAGAGTTGCACCACAAAGAACCTACCCCGAGAAAACATAAGAGGATCCCAGCAGCAGGGACCAAGAATCCTGTCCAAGCACAGAGCCCGTCGAGGATTCACAAGAAAAAGGGGGAAGCTGTCCAAACCCTAAACCATCACCTCCACCGCACCGAGAAATGCAGGGGACCAGATCCATGCGAATAACCTGCAAAAAACCCCAGGGGGAAGCCTGAGGGAAAAAGGGAAGGGATCCCCAACCAAACAAGGATCCCTGGGAAGCATCAGTCTGAAAAAACAACCAAGGAAAACCTAGCCGGTCGGGAGGGGCATATATAGTGGAGAAGGATCTCCCCCAGGAGATCATCTGCAAACAACCACTCCCCGGGAGGGATGACCTGGGTTGAGCCAGGAACTGGGCAGGAACCAGGAGCCATGGTAGGGGGAGCAGGGGAGGGACCAGAGCCCTCCCCTCTCTACTTTCTTCCCTAAATAGTCACTTATTTTATTTTAAGACCTAATAGTCATTTTTTTGCATAAAATGAAATGCATTTTTTATTATTGTATAATGCAACTAGAATCCTTTTATGCAATTTTTGGCAAATTTTTAGTCAAATTGTCAAATAATTTAGACCTTATAGTCATTTTTTTCTCACATTAACAATGGTTGTTTGTGAGTTTGCTTGTTTTGCAAGGTTATCCAAGTATGTTTTGGAGTATACAAGGCAATTTCGGATCAACTTTTTCACTCTCTTCCCCCTATTTTTATTAATTTCTTCTAATCTCTCTCAAGTGTTTGCTTGAAGCATAATGTAAAAATGTAACTTGTATCTCTCATAATGAAAGTAAAAGAGAATGAAAGTGAGAGAGAGAGAGAGAGAGATGTGTATTTGTGTTTTGCCTATTTTGCATCTCAACTAATATAACTACTAACTTACTAACTTTATACTAAACAATCTACTAACCAACTAACTTGCAATTTACTAATTTTCATATTAATCAAGAAGGTTAAAAATGAATCAACTTACTAGCCACAACTTTAGTATTTGATTAAAATTTACTTAATCTTGCAACACGGTTTATATTTGCTAAACACCTATTGAATCCAAAAGAATCTGCTCTATCGGTAGCAATTTCTTTTCAGGTCCTCGTACCCATACCCTTTTGGGTAGCTTGGTTGACCTTGGGTGAGATGAATTGGCAATTCATTAGGCTATACCTTAAAATGAACACTAACTTACTAACTTATTAACTATCTAACATTTAACAAATGTTTTATGGTTCAATTCAAGTTAGTTTATTTTATTGCAAGATGATTTTTATGGTTAGTTACCTTCTTATTGCAAGTTAATCTATTGCAAGTTGATCTTGGTTTATTTCCTTTATTCAATTGCAATATGGTTATAGTTGTTTATTACAATATGGCTATAGTAGTTCATGATGATGTTGATTATCTTTCATGATGATGCTTATATCTCTTGATGATGCTTAATTTTGATTATATTTCATGATTTTTATCTTTCATGATGATTATCTTTGATTATTGAAAAGTAGATTACTTGAAAGTTGTTTTTTTTATGCAAGTATGTTTATCTACTTTCTTATTGCATCATTTATTTCCTTTGTCAATGCATCTTATGTTTTGATTATGTTCACTTTCTAGAATGGTTGATCATGGAATCTCCCTCACACCAAAGCACATCCTTGATGGATCAAATTTTGGAATATGGGAACCAAGGATGAGGGCTGAATTTAAAGCAAGAAAATTATGGCCCATTGTGAATGGAGATGAAGCAATCCCAACCCAAGCAAGGACACTTGAGACATACAACAACAAGAGTCACCTTGCACTTTCCATGATTATCAATAGTGTGAGTGATGAGATATTTCTCACTATAAGCCATTGTGAGCATGCTAAATATGCATGGGATTTTCTAAAAAAAGTCCATCTAGGGTCCAACACATCAAGGAAATTCACTTTATTGTCCAAAATTCTTAGCACTATGCAAGGTAAAGAAGAAAGTGCCTTGATATTCCTCTCAAAGATAAAAGACATGAGAACTCAACTATTGGCTTGTAATTGTGATTGGATAAGTGAGAAGCTCTTAAGCTTTATCATTTTGAGGAACTTGTCAAGCAAGTTCAAGAATTTTGTCACCATTATTGAGACTAGGCTAGAGCAAGAAGAGGATGGCATTCCTCTCAACACTCTTTCACAATTATTGATTTAACATGAAGAGTCTCTTAATAGAGACAAAGTCAAATGCTTGTTGTGGTGTAGTGGTAAATGCCCTGGGTGCTGGTAGAGGCCGACCCAGGTTCCATTCCCCTTGTCTCCATCCTATAGATATATGGTATAGTTAGGAATGTCCTATGTGCTGGTAGAGGTCGACAAGGATCCATTCCTCCTATGTCCAACCTGTTGAAAGTGGCACCTCGAAAGGGGTGTTTTCCATTATAAATTAGTTTACCCAGGTGTTGTAGGTGATTTGGAGAGGAGAGTGAAATCCTCCAAGAGAGGTGTCAGGTTCAAATATCCACCCTACTAAAAAGCTAAATTGGGTATCCAAAATCCAATTGATAATTTTGGTGCGGGCAGGGTCGGGTGTGACTCTTGGGTGACTTTGACGGTGTAGAACCCCCTGTTCGTGTCTCTCAGACCAAGGTGGCCCCGCAAGGGGTTTTCACTTTAAAAAAATAAAAAAATAGAGACAAAGTGAATGGTCAAGTTGTCAAGGAGAAGAATGTTGCCTTGAGTGCCACAAAGGTTTTCTTCAAGAAGAAATACAAGGGAAGGAAAAATTAAAATTTCCAACCCAACAAGCCTAGAGTTGATTTCACTTGCAAATTTTGTGGCAAGAAAGGCCACAAGGAATAAAATTGTTTCAAGAAGAAGAAGATTGCAGAAAAGGAAGAGCAGGAAAAGGCTAAGGGACAAGGACCTAAGAAATGGTTTGGCAAGGGAAAGAAAAATAACAACAATGTAAAGCAAAATTCTAATAAAAATGCCTTTTTTTGTGCCCTCTACTCCATTGACTCATCTACTTATAATGAATGGGTGTTAGATTTTGGATGCACTAACCATATGTGTTTTAAAAAGGATAAGTTTGTGGACTTTCATAAGCACTCTTCAGATTCAGTTGTCATTGGTGATAATACTAGACTTCAAGTAGAAGGTGTTGGCAATGTTGTAATTGAAGGGAAATTACTTGATAATGTCCTATATGTGCCTAACCTTAGGAGAAATTTAATTTCAATTTTGCAAGTTTCTAGAAGTGGTCACACTATTGATTTCAATGCAAATTCATGGAGAATTAGGAAAGGCATGCTACCAAGCATTACAGGTTATGTGAAGAATAATATTATGTGTTAGGTGATGCTCCTCCTAAAGTGTGTTTAGCAACTAATGTTTCTCCTAGTAGTAAGCTTTGGCACTTAAGGTTAGGCCATACAAACTATCAAAATATTCAAATTATGAAGTCCAAAAATTTTGTTGAAGGCTTGCCTAACATTTCACCTATTCATGGTTTGTGTGAAACATGCATCTTAGGCAAGATGAGCAAACAAAATTTTGCAAAGGACAAGTCAACAAGGGCCACACAAATAATTCAACTCATTCATATAGATATTATGGGTCTATTACATGTTAGATCACTTGGTGGTGTATCCTATATTATCACCTTTATATATGATTATTCAAGAATGATCTTTGGGTATCTACTTAAGAATAAATCATATTGTTTTGAGACATTCAAGGAGTTCAAAACTTTGGTGGAAAATCAAAAGGGAGCAAAGATCAAAATTATTAGAAGTGACAATTGAGGGGAGTACAATAGCAATGATTTCAATGAGTTTTGTTCTTCTCATGGGATAAAAAGGTAGTTTACCTGTCCATACACTCCTCAAAAAAATGGTGTTGCAGAGAGGAAAAATAGGACAATAATGGAGATGGTAATATGCATGCTTGGTGACCACTTACCTCAATTTCTTTGGGTGAAGTAGCCAGTACAAATATCTACATTCTTAACAGGTGTCCTTCAAAATAAGTTGAGGGGAAGACTCCGTATGAGGTTTGGAATGGTAAGAAGCCAAATTTGTCACACTTAATAGTGTTTGGATGTGATGCATTTTCATATATTCCTTCAGAAAAGAGGAATAAATTGGACAAAAAGTCTCAAAAATGCATCTTTGTTGGCTATGATGCAGAACATAGGGGTTACAAGTTATACTCACCTTCTTCACGCATTGTATTTGTTTCAAGGGATGTCAAATTCAATGAAGACCTTCTTGAGTTAGAAAAGGGTGGGCCTTGTGTCAAAAGGACCAAGTGGTTGGATCATTCTAGGGGTCCTTGATGAGCATAAAAAATGCTCATATTTTGTATACCATTTCTTGACTATTATGCGGCTGTATAATAAGGATTGCATATATTTATAAATTATTATATAATTATTTGATAAAATTATATGTGTTATCTTATTTATGTGTCTTCAGTGTGTTTTTGTGGAATTGCAGTTGATTTAGTTATATTTGGATCATTCGAGGTCTTTTCATGGACCTAGCACTTTGTTTATTTTGGAATCAACATAGAGAAGTTAGGCGCCTTCCTCTTCTAGGAAGACACCAAACGTAAGTAGGTGGCTTCCTCTTCCAGGAAGGCACCAAGGAAATACAAGCCCCTTACTTTCCCAAGAAGGTGCCAATAGAAGGCCAGTGCCTTCCTCTTCCAGGAAGGTGCCAAAGGAAAAGAAGTGCCTTCCTCTCATAAGGAAGGTGCCAATAGGAAGGTGCCACTAGAAGGCAAGCACCTTCCTCTCATAAGTAAGGTGCCACTAGAAGGCGAGCGCCTTCCTCTCATAAGGAATGCACCGATAGGAAGGAGCCAATAGAAGGATATCCAACTGAGGACCCTGACTTGTTTTTATTTAAGTTTGATGTCTTATGTAGGTCTGTGGACTACAAATCTAATACGTAGAAGCTAAAAATCTTTCCTTCCACATTGGACGATGCAGATCTATGGTGGTTCATCGGTCTAGGAGACAAACACATTACCACTTGGGATCAAATGAAGAAGCTCTTTTTAGATCAATACCAAGATTTCAAGAGAGCAAGAGACTCCATAGAAGAGGTCCTGAGCATGATGCAAAAAGAAGATGACTCTCTCAAGGAATACTGGGAGAGATTCAACTTCAATCTTCAACGATCTCCTCACATGAGACTATCTGATAAGTCCCTCAAAAGCATATTTTTGAGAGGACTTACCAATGAATCATTGGAGGCTCTTAACATGATCTCTAGAGGTGATGTTTACCAGCACGCTATGGAAGACATCCGAAAACTATGCTAGAACTACTCAAGAAGGAGATGCAGGACCACTTCTAGAACCATGAAAGTGACTGCTTCAGTCACGAAGATAGAAATAGGTAACATGCTGGAAGATTTAAAGAGTGAAATGCTCTCATCTCTAGCATTGCAGATGGATACGTTGTTGTTAGAAAAAAATAAGAAATAAAATAAAGCAACATTGGCTTATTTCTATCCAAAATGTAGAGGGAAGCATGCAAAGAATGAATGCCCGAAGAACAAAGTCAGAGTATGCACAGTTTGTAGGCTGAACTATAAAACTTTATTGTGCCCACAACTGCCCAGTAATCAGGAGGATGCTGAAAGTGTGAATGCCTATTTCATAGGCAATCAAAAGAGTTGGCCACAACCCCCTACAAGAATATGCCAATCGAAATTCTATCATATGGGGGAGGACCATACATGCACCAAGTTCCACCTCAACCACCTACCATGGGGTGGTGGGGGCCATCACCCTGGTCTAACGCACCCCCAACAACATTCCCAAACCAGTAGCCATGGATGCCATATCCATATCCTACGCAACAGTGGAGAGGCCACATTGCATGGAATCAGGATCCACATAATGCAGCACCATCTCACCCCCAACAAAATTTACCAATGTTGCCAGCAGTGAGACCTGCGTAGTTACCTGCACAACCAATGACAAATCTAAATGACAGGGTGAACCAGCCAGCATACAACATGGATGGTAAGATGTATCTGATGTACCATATTCAGCTTAGGTCTGGTAAATAGCTAGGAGTAGGAATGCCTCCATTGGTAGAAGAGGAGGAAGAGGTAGAAACACCTCTTGTAGAAGAGGTGATAGAAGAAATGTCTAAGAGAGCAAAGGCTCCATTTCCCAATTGACTGCAAGAACAAAGGAAAATAACGTAGCTAGAGTTTGATATCTTGTCCAGCTTGAAGAACCTCACTGTGAAAATTCCATTATTTCAAGCCATCCGAGATGTTTTGATATATACCAAGGCAATAAGAGATATGTGTCTAAGGAAGCCAGGATGAAGAGCAACCCATACTATCAATGTCATGGGTAAACTAGCAAATTTGATGATGGGAAAAATGTGTCATCCAAAGTATGTAGATCCGAGCAGTCCAGTGTTGACAGTAAAAATCAAGGGACATTCCCTATCCAATACGCTGGTCAATCTCGGAGCAGCCATCAACGTAATGCCTCAGGAGACCATGCAAATGCTATAGCTCACAAACCTAAAACCCACTACAAAAGTATTGCATCTGGTCGATCGATCGATCATGGCATCAGAAGGAATGTTGGAAGATGTAATAGTAACAGTCAGTGCATGGGAATACCCAGTCAACTTTTTAGTCTTGCAATCTAAAACTAGGCTGGGCGGTTATCGGCTCATCTTGGGAAGGCCATGGTTGGCAACAACTAACGCTTACATCAGCTGTTGGGATGGGTTGATAACCATATCTGATGGATAAAATGTTAAAAGGTTGACTATTTCACCCCTAGCGTAGTTTTTCAACTCAGTAAGAGAACCCATGTTGACCGAGCATGAAATTCTTGAGCTGTCCATGATCTATCCGATGATGACATTGGATGAGTTGGCAGAAGAAGATGAATATGGTGCTATTATGGAGTTCCTCCATGGGGAGTCCTCCATATCTACACCTGGATCACCGTTGGCTGGTGCCCAAGATCACCATATTCTGTAGATACACGTCGGGCCAGGAAGAACATTGAATGTCAGCAGTGGGTTCACTCCCACACAATTGACAAAAGTAGAAGAGATCCTAGTTAGACACCAATAGGCATTTACATGGGATTACTTAGATATGTAGGGCATCAGCCCAGAGATCTGTACCCATCGTATATACCTAGATGATCAAGCAACTCCAAGTAGGCAACCACAAAGAAGAATGAATCCGGCAATGAAAGACATTGTCAAGAAAGAACTGCAAAAACTCTTGACTGCCAGATTCATCTATCCTATTTTTTATAGTGAGTGGGTATCACCATTAGTGGTAGTCCCTAAAAATAATAGGAAATGGTGAATCTATGTGGACTACAGATCATTAAACAAGGTGACCAAGAAGGACCACTTCCCACTCCCGTTCATTGATCAAGTCTTGGATACACTCTCAGGGAAGAAGTATTTATCCTTCCTGGACGGATTTAGTGGATACAACCAGATCCAGATAGGAGAAGAGGATCAGGATAAGACAATGTTCACCTACCCATGGGGAACGTTTGCCTATCGGATATTACCTTTTGGAATGTGCAATGCACCTGCCACCTTTCAAAGGGTAGTGCTTAGCATATTTTTAGACATGATGGGAGATGCGGTTGAAGTATACATGGATGACTTCACCATCTATGGAGAAACCTTTGATGAAGTAATGACAAACTTGGAAAGAGTGCTCAAAATAAGCAAGGAAAATAATTTGTCCCTGAGCAAAGAGAAATGCTTTATGATGATGCAATAAGGCATCGTACCAGGACACCACCTCTCTACAGAAGGAATAAAGGTTGATAAAAGAAAAATTGATGTCATCAGAGACCTACCAAGCCCCATAATGAAGAGATAGGTAAGGAGTTTTATTGGATCAGTCAGGTACTATCGGCGATTTATCGTAGAATTCAACAAAATTGCAAAACCACTGCACACTCTATTATCTAAGGATGTGGACTTAAATTGGACAAAATATTGCGAGGAAGCATTTCAGTTGCTTAAAGAAAAACTAATATCCACACCAGTTTTGAGAGGACCAAATTGGGCCATACCATTCCATATCTACTGTGATGCATCCAACAAAGTGATTGGAGCAGTCCTTGAACAGAAGGATGGCAAAGAATTTTACGCCATCTACTATGTCAGCAAAAACTTGGTAGGAGCCGAGCTCAACTACACGGTGACGGAGAAGGAGTTCCTTGCAGTTGTGCATACCATAAACAAATTTTGCCATTATATCATTGGGTATAAGGTATTTTTCCACACGGACCATGCAGTTATTAGATACTTGATGAGCAAGCCGGCCATTGGCAAAAGAATTATTAGGTGTCTCTTGTTACTACAGGAATTCGACATCACAATAGTCGACAAACCAGGCAAATACAATGTTGTAGTAGATTTTCTATCTAGATTGATACTGGCAGACCATACAACAGTGGAAGACCAATTTTTGGATAAACATTTGTTCACCATTAGTGAGAAAATCCCATGGTATGTAGATATAGCCAATTACTTGGCCACCGGAAGAACCTCACATGCTCTCTCTTTCCAAGAAAAGCATACGGTCATAGAGAAAAGCACATAGTTCCTATGGGTTGATGGCCTCCTATTCAAAAAAGGACGTGACCATATTATAAGGAGATGCATAGCAAAGTAGAAGTTCTCAGAAGTACTCAAAGCATGTCACGATGAACCATGCAGAGGACACTTTGCTGGGAAACAAACTGCCTACAAAATCCTACAAGCTGGGTACTTTTGGCCCACTCTATTCAAGGATGTGGCTACGTATGCCAGCAAGTGTGATGAATGCCAAAGAATGGGCAGACCAACCCATTGAGATGAAATTCCCCTCAAGCCTCAGGTACACCTGGAACCCTTCGATAAGTGGGGCATGGGCTTCATGGGACCAATTAATCCACCTTCAATAGGGAGGAGGTTTATTTTGGTCTATATAGATTATGTCACCAAATGGGTTGAAGTTCAAGCGTTGAGAGCTTCAAAGGAAAGGAAAGTCATTGATTTCTTATTTTCCCACATTTTTAGACGATTTGGGGTCCCTAGAGAGATAACAATAGACCAGGGGCCTCAATTTACCTCCAGGTTGATCAAGGAGCTAATGGAGCAATACAGAGTTCAGCACAATAAGACTACACCCTACCATCCACAGGAAAATGGACAAGTGGAAGTGACGAACAGAGAAATAGAGAACATCCTGATGAAGACCGTGCAACAACACAAAAAATATTGGGCTACACGGTTGTCTAAGGTAGTCTGGGCATATAATACCATGTGGAAATCCACCACAAGCTTCACACCCTTCCAACTGGTCTATGGGAAGAGTGCGCTGATGTCCATTGAATTTGAAATCAAGACATTGAGGACGGCTTCAAAATTGAACTTGAGCTTGGATGACGCTCAAGAAGAAAGGATTCAGTAGCTAGATCAGTTGGACAAAACTCGAATGGACGCTTTACAGAGAATGAAAATCATACAAAAGCAACGAAAGCAATGGCATGATCACCACATTAAACTAAAGCAGTTCCAAGAAGGAGAATGGGTGTTGTTGTATGATTCTCGGTTCCAAAGAAAAAAGGGTAAATTAATGCAAATATGGATGGGACCGTATGAGGTGGTAGAACTCATCAAGAATGGGGCAGTGCGCATTAGAAAAATTGATGATAGCAACATCATGTTAACGGTCAATGGCCATCGACTGTGCCCCTATAACACATCTGAAACCTTACAGATGGAATCTAGAATAGACATGGGGGAGACCCCATCTTATTAGATCTAGACCAAACTATTAAAAGTCAAAACGATGGGCATGGAGGTGCTCACCAAAATAAGTTAATTTAGTTTTTTCTTACAGTGTGTTTTGCAAGGACAACGCCCACATGCAAGCTGCAAGCATCCTAACCTAGGGCCTAACAGGCATGGAATGCATCTAACTGCCTTTATTTTTCTTTCTTTTCATTTCCTTTTTGTAGGTGGAGGACCTGACAACATGAGGAATAGGTATCTAGGAAACCAGACCTGATTTGTCTCAGCATTCCAACATCGGCACTCGTAGGTAGAAGCTGAGGTAGCGTGAAGCAAGACAGAGAAGGCTTGATCACCCTTTCCCAATCAATCACAACATGATTACTGAGAATAAGGCACCTTCCACATCGAGAAGGTGCAGAAGAAGGCACCTTCATTATAAATAAGGTGCCTCGCCAGAATAAGGTGTCTACCTTATAAAGAAGGCACCCCGCCAGAATAAGGCACCTTCCTTATAAAGAAGGTGCCCAGCCAGAAGAAGGTGCATTCCTTATAAATAAGGCACCCAGCTAGAAGAAGGCACTTTCCTTATAAAGAAGGCACCCCACTAAAAGAAGGTGAAGAACACAAGCTTATACTGAGAGGGGGGGTGAACAGTATAAGACCTCTTTTTACTTTCTCTATTTAACTTCAACTTCGCAAAGCAATGAACCAATAGCAATATCAAAGCAATGCATAAAGCAACACACAATGAGACACCAATTTTAACGTGGTTCACCCAACATGGGCTACATCCACAAAACTTTTCTCTAAAAAGCTTTCTCAAAGTTCTTTGGGAATCCTTCCCAATTACAATGTTTATGAGCCTCAGCCCAAAGGAGAAACCTTCCCCTACTCAAGTATTTATGAGCCTCTGCCCAAAGGAGAATCCTTCCCCTCCTCACGAATTTATGAGCCTCCTACCCAAAGGAGAATCCTTCCCCTCAACTCTAGAAATGATACTTCAGAAGATCACCTACCTCTTATTCCACTAGCACGTGGAACTCCTTTCCATAGAAGACCTCCTATCCTCAATGCTCAGCCTCAAGAGACCTCTGTCCTCACTGATCACCTCCACAACAACTCATCAACCTATACTAAACACAGTCAGTCGGTCCAGCACAAGTCTTCCTCACTCTGTCAGATCTGTCCCAAGCTCAACTCATAAAGCTTGAACAAATCAATCTCTGCTGCACACAAGCCTTCTCAAAGACTTGTCAAAACTATCCTCAGGTTCTTCTCAAAGAACCACTTCAACTCTGTCCTCAAGTCCTCTGCTAGGACCTATCCAAATCAGCTCACAAGTCCTCCCTAGAACTTGTCCAAATCAGCTCACAAGTCCTCACTAGAACCTGTCCAAATCAGCTCACAAGTCCTCACTAGAACCTGTCCAAATCAGCTCACAAGTCCTCACTAGAACCTTCCAAATCAGCTCACAAGTCTTCACTAGAACCTGTCCAAATCAGCTCACAAGTTCATCAAGAAAAACTTGCTTAGCATGAACCCACAAAGAGAATTGTTAGAGACCCAATGTGATTCATCAACCTCATAGAAGCATAAAGAGAATTGTTAGAGACTCAATATGTTCTATACTTAACTCCCAATCTCAATCTCAAATCTCATAGAAACATAAAGAGAATTGTTAGAGACTCAATATGTTCTATACTTAACTCCCAATCTCAATCTCAACTCAATCTCAATCTCAAAAGAATAAGATAGATGTAGTATGCTTTTCTCAAGAACATGAAACACAACCCAACAATTGCCAACCATGCAATATCTCATATAACAATGATACTCATGTTCTTTCCACAACCAATATCTTTTCTCAACCAATTAGGGCTTTAACAACAATGCTTATAGACAAGGTTTAACCAACATCATTCAACTCAACATTAACCTTGAAGCATTCAACCAATCACTACATGAAAAGGAAACTAGTAGACATCCTTTTCCCTCCAAAGATATTTGAACAAAATAGCCACCAACATAAATCACCAATGCAAAGAATAACTTGCTCAAATCAATCTCAATGGAGTAAGCCCAAATCATGTATCAAGTAAAGCATTAACTTGATCAAAACAACCTCTATGGAAGCAACTCAACCATCAATCTCAAAACAGCCAACTAAGGGTTTCACCAACTCAAAGCAAGTAGCAAGACTTACTAACATAAACCCTAGTGCAAAAATGCTTCCTCTTCCTCAACCAGAATTATGCATTCACCCAAAAAACTCATCAATGATTTTAATGCATAAACAATCTTCAATATCCAGAAAATGGGATTTACACCAACAAGAATACCTAGTAGACAACCTTTTCACTCCAAACTCAATTTCAGAAAATACACCATCAACAATATACATGGAAGAAGTTGCCCATACCTTTGTTTGAGGAAGAAGAGAATAGTTCTTCAACTCTGTTACCAACACCACCCTCAACTTTGCCACCAAGTTAGGGTTAGATCATAAAAGTAACCACAAAAATATTTATTCCATAAAACACCTTATGACTCCAATCCTTAGAAGTCAACTACCAAAAAATATAAAGCATACAAACAATATATCCTTTTACACCTTATTTCTCCAAATTAATTAAACCATGCTCAAGGAATAATAGCTTCTAAGCAAATCTCACTCAACAATCAAGCCAAAAATCTCAACCACACACTATCAACCTTATATCTCCAAAGAAGCATTTAACCTTAAAAATAATTTTAAATAAATCTGCCCAACCACTTCTTCTTTAACAAAATGCAGATTTTATTTAAAAAACCTTACCAAAAAAATGCTTCCAAAAATCGTGGGTCAACAGTGCCTCCAAAAAAATCGGAGCGCAAAAACTCTTCTCACACTCCACGGCGGGAGTCGAACGCTTGACCTCCCTTCAAGCGCCTTCGCAGAATAGTCGTTGCCACTAGGCCAACGGTGCTAGCTTGAAGGCTAGCAAGAGTCTCCTTCTCCTTAACCCTTTGGCGGTGGATAAACGTGGCAAAAAAATGATAGCCGTAGCTTTTACTTCCCAACCTTTGCGCAATTCGAATTTCTTTAACACCATTGCTTTGGACTATAGGTTATGGCTTATATAGCCAAACTTCCATGCTATGCACGACGTCGGCGGGAGGATAATTCAAACTTTTCGAATTAATATTATTTTGGCGCCTTCGAAACAACTTTAGGGTTTATGAAACCCTTTTGATTATTTAAAAAATAATCAAAGGTCTTTTAGACCTTAGACCTTAGGTGGAGAACCCATTAAATTATTAAAATAATTTAATCACTAAATCAAATAAATAATTAATTAAAAAACCTTTAAAAGGTTTTATTAATTAAGTTATTTAATTAATAAGTGTCTCCGACCTTTGCATTAAGGTGAGAGTGGTTTTGAGAAAAACCCTTAATGCATCCACCTGGTTTTAATAAAAA
This sequence comes from Wollemia nobilis, assembly GCA_028583015.1. Taxonomy (NCBI): domain Eukaryota; kingdom Viridiplantae; phylum Streptophyta; class Pinopsida; order Araucariales; family Araucariaceae; genus Wollemia; species Wollemia nobilis. Next base: position 3,297,676 of record JAQPPZ010010853.1, read on the forward strand.
CCCTTAAACCTGCCATGGTTTTGATAAAAACCTTTTCATCAGCCACATGGAATCTCTCCGAAATCTTCTAGAAAATATTCTTTGGAATCTTCAACCTTTGAAGCCAATAAATCCTCTTGACATTAATGCCAGTTCCTTTTGACATCAATGACAACTCATAGACAAGAAGCTAGGATCTCAAACCCAAAATTGCCAACAATCTCCCCCTTTGTCATTGATGGCAAACCATGCTTCTCAACAACACTGAAACTCAAAACTGCTGTATAGAAATCAGCTCCCCCTGACTTGAGGCTCTCCCCCTTACTCATATCTCTCCCCCTTTGTCATCAATGGCAAAGGGTCACCTTTGGGGCTTGGGACTAAGAATGAGCCTCTTAGCTTAGTCCCTCCCCCACCTCCTGTTGAGGTGATTAATTCTGGGGTGGGAGTAAAACTCCCATTAGGCACTGATCTTCATCAGTGTCTATAGCTGCCTTACCATGTCTTCTCTTGTTCTCCTTGTCCATATTCCTGTTCCTGTTCATGTCACTGTTGTTGTTCTTGTTATCATTCCTGTTCTTATCCATGTCTTGATTCTTGTGCCTGTTCATACCCATGTTCCTATTCCTGTACCTTGGAATTTCAGCTCTACACTGTCTAGCTATGTGACCTTCATTGTTGCACTTATAACAACTAACAATGTTATTTCTTTGAGGCATACCTGATCTTTGACTCCATCTGTTCTGACCAACCATGTTCCTGTTATTAGCCTTGCAATAAACAACCTTGTGCCCAAACTATTTACAAGAGTAGCAATACCCTTGAAAGAAATTACCACCTCTGAATCTATCATTTACCTTCCTCACTTGAGTCATGCAATGTGAAGCCATGTGACCAAACTTGTGACAAGCAAAACATCTGCCATTAAACTTTCCTTGATTTGACCTCTTAGGTCCTGTAAACTTTCTCCCCTTTTTTTGATTCCTGTTTTCTGATTATGTGCATCTATCACTCAAGGACTCTTTTTCTGAAGTACTTTCCTCATCAGAACTCTCTTCCTTTCAGAATCTCTTACTAGATTCCCCAGAGTCATAACTTGTTCCATGTGTTTCTTACCAAAACCAAGACCTGTTTTATCTGTTGTCCTTCTTTGATCTTTGATGATTGACTTTACCTTTTTGGTGCTATCTTCAAACCTGTAAAGCTTCTCCTTGTACTCTTTAGTTTCCTCTTTCAAGGAAGCCACTTTCTATTCCAACTCTCTACACTCAAGAACCTTAGACTCTAACTTATCCTTAAGTTTATGTGTCTTAGCTATAGAGAAGTCAAGACTTTCTATAAGCTCATCTCTCTCAATACAACATTCATCCAATTTATCATTGAGTCTAGCATTCTTCTTTCTTTCCTTTTTCAAAGCACTAAGAGCACTAACAAGTTCAGCTTCAAGATCTACTTCACCATCCTCTATAACTTCCTCTATTTGTTTGCCTTTTGAAACATCAATGACTTTTTCAGATTTCTTATCACTAGAGGTGCTACCCTTTTCTAAAGCCATACAAAGATCTTCCTCACAATTTTCGAAGCATCCTCATACATAGTATAACTAGAAATCAATCCATCATTTGTGCAATCATCCTCAAGATGTCCAAAATTTCCACATCTAAAACATTTCATAAGGACAAATCTATGTTTCTTTTCTTCTTCTTTTTCTGTTAGGAACAACATCTCATTTCCAACATCACTTGAAGAACTTTCACTATCACTACTAGAACACTTACTTGCCTTGTCTAGGTAGAAACTTTTCTTGTGTTTGTGAGAGTACCTCTTTCCTTGATTGCTTTGCTCATCTTTATTCTTCCTTTGATGCCTGTGCCTTTCAGAATCCTTGCTCTTATAATCCTGTTTATCTTCATCACTTTCATCCTTGGCGATGATACGAGTTAGTAGCATAATGACCAAACTTTCCACAATTGAAACACTTGACATATTTCATACCTTTGTGCTTTCTTGAGAACTTGCCCTTCTTGCTGTAATATGCCTCTTCATCACTAGAAGACTCATCACTATCTTGAAGCTCTTTACCCTTGGATTTCTTGGTAGCCTTGAAAGTTGCCTCCTTCTTAACATCAACCTTCACTTGAGTTCTCAACTCAAATGCTGCAAGTATACTATGAAGCTCATCCTTTTTCAACTTATCCAAATCCTTAGCTTCCTCAATAGCAAAAATATTTTCACTAAATCTATTTGGAAGAGACCTCAAAATCTTATCACAAATATCATTTTCAGCAAGCTCAAGACCTAGTTCCTTCATAGAGTTAACAATCTCATCCATACGAAGCATATAGTCACTAATATTTTCTTCATCATTCATCTTGAGTTGTTCAAACATACCTTTGAAGTGTCTCAACTTGGCCTTTCGGACATTTGCATCACCTGTATGAACCACCTTCAACTGTTTCCACATTTCACTAGTTGTCTTGCAGTGAATCACCTTGGTAAGATCCGCCTTCTGTAAACCCTTTCCGGATTGCATTCATTGCCTTTGAATTGCTATGATGTAGGAGCCTCTCTTCCTTAGTAGAAGGACCATGCTCGGGAATGGTATAATCATCCTCAATCACTTCCCAAACTTCATTTCCAAGAGCCATAAGATGAACCTTCATCCTAGCACTCCAAAGCCCAAAATCTGCCCCATCAAGAATAGGTGTTGCATTACCACTTGTAGATTCCATTGTGTTCTTTACAATCTTTTCCTTCAAGCTATTAAACTTTTTGAAGGAACCCGCTATGATACCAATTGAAGAACACAAGCTTATACTGAGAGGGGGGTGAACAGTATAAGACCTCTTTTTACTTTCTCTATTTAACTTCAACTTCGCAAAGCAATGAACCAATAGCAATATCAAAGCAATGCATAAAGCAACACACAATGAGACACCAATTTTAACGTGGTTCACCCAACATGGGCTACATCCACAAAACTTTTCTCTAAAAAGCTTTCTCAAAGTTCTTTGGGAATCCTTCCCAATTACAATGTTTATGAGCCTCAGCCCAAAGGAGAAACCTTCCCCTACTCAAGTATTTATGAGCCTCTACCCAAAGGAGAATCCTTCCCCTCCTCACAAATTTATGAGCCTCCTACCCAAAGGAGAATCCTTCCCCTCTGCTCTGGAAATGATACTTTAGAAGATCACCTACCTCTTATTCCGCTAGCACATGGAACTCCTTTCCATAGAAGACCTCCTATCCTCAATGCTCAGCCTCAAGAGACCTCTGTCCTCACTGATCACCTCCACAACAACTCATCAACCTATACTAAACACAATCAGTCGGTCCAGCACAAGTCTTCCTCACTCTGTCAGATCTGTCCCAAGCTCAACTCATAAAGCTTGAACAAATCAATCTCTGCTACACACAAGCCTTCTCAAAGACTTGTCAAAACTATCCTCAGGTTCTTCTCAAAGAACCACTTCAACTCTGTCCTCAAGTCCTCTGCTAGGACCTATCCAAATCAGCTCACAAGTCCTCCCTAGAACTTGTCCAAATCAGCTCACAAGTCCTCACTAGAACCTGTCCAAATCAGCTCACAAGTCCTCACTAGAACCTGTCCAAATCAGCTCACAAGTCTTCACTAGAACCTGTCCAAATCAGCTCACAAGTTCATCAAGAAAAACTTGCTTAGCATGAACCCACAAAGAGAATTGTTAGAGACCCAATGTGATTCATCAACCTCATAGAAGCATAAAGAGAATTGTTAGAGACTCAATATGTTCTATACTTAACTCCCAATCTCAATCTCAAATCTCATAGAAACATAAAGAGAATTGTTAGAGACTCAATATGTTCTATACTTAACTCCCAATCTCAATCTCAACTCAATCTCAATCTCAAAAGAATAAGATAGATGTAGTATGCTTTTCTCAAGAACATGAAACACAACCCAACAATTGCCAACCATGCAATATCTCATATAACAATGATACTCATGTTCTTTCCACAACCAATATCTTTTCTCAACCAATTAGGGCTTTAACAACAATGCTTATAGACAAGGTTTAACCAACATCATTCAACTCAACATTAACCTTGAAGCATTCAACCAATCACTACATGAAAAGGAAACTAGTAGACATCCTTTTCCCTCCAAAGATATTTGAACAAAACAGCCACCAACATAAATCACCAATGCAAAGAATAACTTGCTCAAATCAATCTCAATGGAGTAAGCCCAAATCATGTATCAAGTAAAGCATTAACTTGATCAAAACAACCTCTATGGAAGCAACTCAACCATCAATCTCAAAACAGCCAACTAAGGGTTTCACCAACTCAAAGCAAGTAGCAAGACTTACTAACATAAACCCTAGTGCAAAAATGCTTCCTCTTCCTCAACCAGAATTATGCATTCACCCAAAAAACTCATCAATGATTTTAATGCATAAACAATCTTCAATATCCAGAAAATGGGATTTACACCAACAAGAATACCTAGTAGACAACCTTTTCACTCCAAACTCAATTTCAGAAAATACACCATCAACAATATACATGGAAGAAGTTGCCCATACCTTTGTTTGAGGAAGAAGAGAATAGTTCTTCAACTTTGTTACCAACACCACCCTCAACTTTGCCACCAAGTTAGGGTTAGATCATAAAAGTAACCACAAAAATATTTATTCCATAAAACACCTTATGACTCCAATCCTTAGAAGTCAACTACCAAAAATATAAAGCATACAAACAATATATCCTTTTACACCTTATTTCTCCAAATTAATTAAACCATGCTCAAGGAATAATAGCTTCTAAGCAAATCTCACTCAACAATCAAGCCAAAAATCTCAACCACACACTATCAACCTTATATCTCCAAAGAAGCATTTAACCTTAAAAATAATTTTAAATAAATCTGCCCAACCACTTCTTCTTTAACAAAATGCAGATTTTATTTAAAAAAACCTTACCAAAAAAATGCTTCCGAAAATCGTGGGTCAACAGTGCCTCCGAAAAAATCGGAGCGCAAAAACTCTTCTCACACTCCACGGCGGGAGTCGAACGCTTGACCTCCCTTCAAGCGCCTTCGTAGAACAGTCGTTGCCACTAGGCCAACGACGCTAGCTTGAAGGCTAGCAAGAGTCTCCTTCTCCTTAACCCTTTGGCGGCGGATAAACGTGGCAAAAAAATGATAGCCGTAGCTTTTACTTCCCAACCTTTGTGCAATTCGAATTTCTTTTACACCTTTGCTTTGGACTATAGGTTATGGCTTATATAGCCAAACTTCCATGCTATGCACGACGTCGGCGGGAGGATAATTCGAACTTTTCGAATTAATATTATTTTGGCGCCTTCGAAACAACTTTAGGGTTTATGAAACCCTTTTGATTATTTAAAAAATAATCAAAGGTCTTTTAGACCTTAGACCTTAGGTGGAGAACCCATTAAATTATTAAAATAATTTAATCACTAAATCAAATAAATAATTAATTAAAAAACCTTAAAAAGGTTTTATTAATTAAGTTATTTAATTAATAAGTGTCTCCAGCCTTTGCATTAAGCTGAGAGTGGTTTTGAGAAAAACCCTTAATGCATCCACCTGGTTTTAATAAAAACCCTTAAACCTGCCATGGTTTTGATAAAAACCTTTTCATCTGCCACATGGAATCTCTCCGAAATCTTCTAGAAAATATTCTTTGGAATCTTCAACCTTTGAAGCCAATAAATCCTCTTGACATTAATGCCAGTTCCTTTTGACATCAATGACAACTCATAGACAAGAAGCTAGGATCTCAAACCCAAAATTGCCAATAGAAGGTTCATGCCTTATAAAGAAGGCACCCCACTAGAATAAGGCACATTCCGTATAAAGAATGTGCCCTGCTAGAAGAAGGCGCCTTCCTTATAGAGAAGGTGCGCACACAAAAAAAAATAAAAATAAAAATAAATAAAAATATATATATAGGTGCCTTCTGTGGATGGAAGGCGCCATACTAATAATAAAAAATTAAAAAAAAAAGCTGAGGCACCTTCCACATCAAGAAGGCGCATGCAAACAGAGGCACCTTCCACATCGGGAAGGCACATGCAGACCAAGGCACCTTCCACATCGGGAAGGCACACCCATTTAGAAGCACCTTTTGTAGCAGGAAGGCACCATCATCGAAAAGGTGCCTTCCACCATCGGAAGGCGCATCCAATTAGAGGCACCTTCCACCACCAAAAGGTGCATCCAATAAAAAATGCGCCTTCCACCACCGGAAGGCGCATCCATTCAGAGAGCACCGAAAACATTGGGAAGGTGCCATATAAGCACCTTCCACATCAGGAAGGCACTACATCAGCACCTTCCACATGGGAAAGGTGCCAAAGAGCATCTTCTGCGTATAGCCAACACTTACATCTCCCGGATGCCTCGATCGGAATGAAACCACCACACAAACGAGTGACATCAGATGACCATACCCATCCCCCGTGTCACAAATCAGTGAATCAGTGCCCTTCACGATGCCTAAAACACCGAATGAGGTATGTGCATGCTAATTCAAATTTTTATATAATTATTTATAAATGATGCAGTACCGAAAAAATACCGTCGTCATAAAAATCATATCCCCCCATAGCCAAAACCTCATGCCAATGATATGGCTCAAAAGGTGTACCCTAGAAATGAATTATAAGGTTAGGCACCTTCCCTATAAGAAGGCACCTTCCTAAAGAAGAAAGGACAAAAAAAAACCGTAGTAGTAAGGGAATGCGCCATGGGAGGAAGGTCAAAGAATCACACAATGAAGAAGAATGAATCGAGTGATACGGATGGAATCAAGGGGGTGATAAAGACACAGTTCGAGGTCGAGGGATGGCTTGAATACTGTACCCTGGTTAGTCAGGGCTAGGATATGGAGGCATCCAAGGAATTCATTGCCTCCTTGAGGGGTGACATAGCTCAGGTGCGAGGGGTAGAAATTCTAGTCACCCCCGAATACATCTCGTAGGCGACTAGATTGCCCCTCACAGGGGAATGCATATACAAGGGCAGATTGCTAAAGCTGTACGTCGAAGTGTTGCTTCCAGGGGAAAATATGTAGATAGACAAGGAGGGGCTACCCAAAAATAGCCTTCCCATGAATCTACGAAAGATATTCGAGCAGGTTGCTCGATTCTTTACATGCACCAAGAAATATACCCATCTGCACACTAACCATGTGCAGTTTCTCAATCACCTGGTGAATGGAAGGAATTTGAACATGCCCTTATACCTGGCGAATGCTTTGAAGGACGAAGCGGCTCGATACCAGAAGGGAGCACCGTTTTCCTTAGCCCACCATGGGCTGATATCAAAATTGGACTGCCATGTAGAAGCATAGAGGTAGGACCCCGACGCAGAGAGAGATGGCAACCAAGAAAGGCAACAGGATGCTTTTTTCGAAACAGGGCAAGAAGAGGGAAGCCCTACAAAGGAAATTGTGAGTATCGGGAAATTGGCATTGCCCTATTTTATAGAATAAATATGGCATTCACCAGTGTCCGAAAGCACAGAGGAAAGAGGGCATTACCCAGTGCCCAAGTGTGAGGAGGAAGGAGCATCGCTTATTAGCGGTGAGGCCAAGTTCTGGCTGATAGAACCAATCCCTAGGAGGAAATGCCTACGATGACTCCTATCGACAGAAGAAGAATAGAGCAACCCAGAAGTTAGTGTTGCAGCCCAAATCCTTTGAGAATTGACAAACCAGAGCCCACAATATACAAGGACTTTTGATAGCAATGATCAGGTCAACATAGCCTTGGAGGAAGTGCTAGAATGGCAAACCAATTGCTAGATGGCCCAACAAATTTTGGAGGACTGCCAAAACAAGCATAGAGGGGAGTTGAAAGAATGAGACGGACGGATCACCCAGCTCAAGCAGTTGGTTCGACAGTCATGGGAGGAAAACCAGCTACTCCAGGACAGGGGTACAGAAAGAAGGGATGCATTGACCCAAACTGATTGGGTAGAAGAGGTCCTGACGAATTCTCCCACATCTTTCAAACGAGTATTATCTTCGGGAGAATTTCGATTGAATGCCCAACAGAGCAGCCCAAAGGCAGGGGAAAATTCCTCTATTTTTGGGATTGAAAGGGAAATAAGTCCCACAACACCCCTTGTCATCTTCCTAAGTGATACAGAGCAGGACGAGGGCCTCCAGTAGTAGAAAAGACCATAGGATAATGTGGAACTCCCTGAAATTGAAGGAGGAGAAGAACCTGAGGGGTCGACATAGGATAGACAGGGGGATGAAGAAGAACCCCCAAGTATGGTAGCATATAGTGAATAGAATGCTTCAGGGACCGCAAAGCAGGCCCCTCTAAGAGAGAAGATGACCGCCAGGGAGAAAGGAAAAACCCCTATTCGAGCTACCACATTTTCTATAGAGGCCAGAGGAAAAGGGCCCAGGATGGCTCGAAAGAGGGTGAAGGTGACCTTCACCAAGCTAGAGGAAGACGAATGGGATATGCAGCCATTCATAGAGAGGTGAAAATAGTTTGAACATCTACTCAAGGAGATGACAGTATCCAAGGAAACTAGGAAGGCAACCTTGAGGATGTAGAGGGACTTTGGTATCTTCATCAATCCGATAGAGGAAAGCTAGTTCTAGGATATTTATAGGTCATCCCAAGGACGACCCTCCATGATAAGAAGGTATTTTGAATTGTGGGGTGTATATGGCCCCAAATTGGAGTCTACGGCCATTGCAAAGGAGAACACAGGGCTTACTCCTGAAGCAGCCCAATTGTACAAAGCCCAAGTAGTTCATTCTAGGAGGGATAATTCAAATATCCCTCTTGCAGTGGTTAGACCTCTGGATGCTGACCTATGGCAAGCTATAGAAGCTGCATTCTAGTTAGTAGAGATGACGTTGGCTAGATCACCACCGATAGTAGCCAGAATGAGGAAAGGACAGCCGACAGCCACACCCTTAGCTCCACGTAGAAAAAGAAGAGCCACATCTCCAGATGCCAATGCGTAGAAGAGGCATATGCAGGCCGCAGGTACAACCGAACCCACCAAGAAACAACTAATATGAGGGGTTAGTAGGGCTACCTATAGTTTTTATGCCACGAGGGTGTGGCATATGTTAAGCATGGGGGAATGATGAGCATAAAAAATGCTCATATTTTGTATACCATTTCTTGATTATTATGCGGTTGTATAATAAGGATTGCATATATTTATAAATGATTATATAATTATTTGATGAAATTATGCATGTTATCTAATTTATGTGTCTTCAATGTGTTTTTGTGGAATTGCAGTTGATTTAGTTAGATTTGGATCAGTCGGGGTATTTTCATGGACCTGGAACTTTGTTTCTTTCATAATCAACGTAGAGAAGTTAGGCACCTTCCTCTTCCAGGAAGGTGCCAAACGTAAGTAGGCACCTTCCTCTTCCAAGAATGCACCAAGGAAATACAAGCACCTTCTTGCGCCACTAGAAGGCCAGTGCCTTCCTCTTCCAAGAAGGCATCAAAGGAAAATAAGCGCATTCCTCTCATAAGGAAGGCACCGACGAGAAGGCGCCACTAGAAGGCAAGTGCCTTCCTCTCATAAGGAAGGTGCCACTAGAAGGTGAGTGCCTTCCTCTCATAAGGAAGGCACCGACAGGAAGGCACCAATAGAAGGCAAGTGCATCCCTCTCATAGGAAGGCACCAATAGAATATAAGTGTCTTCCTCTTCTAGGAAGGTGCCAACGGCAGTAAGGCACCTTCCTCATATGGAAGGCACCCTTGTTCTTTGCCTGTTGACCAGACAGGTACGACGTGGACAAAAATGACTGGTGTAGTTCCAACTCTACATCATGTAGAGCTAAATTGGGGATCACATCGACGTATGAGAACATCCTACCAATGCCAGGCAAAGCACAAACCAATCAGCAAACACGCCACCATTAGAACTGAATTCCAGTTTTAGCAGATGTCGATTACATTTACCATACTATCTTAGTTTAGTCTGGGATGAATCAACTGTTACAAATTATTTGTAATAGAAGTTTTGTGGGTGTGCTATATGAACACACACAAACCTCTCTGAGAATATATAGGAGATAGAATATTTTTGAGAGATATATAGATATAAGAGAGAATATTCTGATAGTAATTGTAATACTTTGATAATTATAATACTATTCTAAGAGTTTCTAAGTGCGTGTTTAGTTGGGAGGAAGCTATTTGATCCTGAGCCCACTCCAAGCTAGTATTTCTTCCCCTATTTTTCTTGTGTTTTCTAGATTAGTTTATCACTTTTATAATATTGTTTATCGCACTGATATTTCCAATATTTACAGTAGGTTCATTTCCAAGAATGTGTGATTATTTCCTTTCTTTAGATTTAATTGTTTTTGCATAAATTATTGAGTGCATGAATGATTGACAATCGTTTGAAACACCCCCCAATAGTAGAACTAGCAAACTCATCTCAAGTGGTATTGTAAGCAATCTTATTCAGACCCTTCGCAAGTTTATGAAGCTCCCTGGGTTGATAAATTAAATGCACAAGCATGTGACAAAAGTAGGAAATAAATTAACCTTGTTGGCCCGCAACAGTCCTAAAGAGCATAATTCAGTTAGCCAAAGGATAACTAGAAGTATGACTCTTAACATGTCTCTTCTAGCTAAGATAGAGAATTATCATGAGCCTACTTCTTACCAATAAGCTTCACAACACTCTTGTTGGGTTGATGCCATGAAGGTTGAGATGGATTCTCTTCTAAAGAATAAAACATGGGATCTAGTACCTTATCCTAATAAGAGAAATGTTATTGGGAACAAGTGGGTCTATAGAATCAAGTACAATTCTAATGGAGAGATAGAAAAATATAAGTCTATATTGGTTTCTAAGGGTTATGCTCAAAAACATGGCATTGACTATGATGAAACCTTTGCACCAATTGCCAAAATTCCCACTATTCGGCTTCTCATTGCTATTGATGTTGCTCAAGGTTGGCATATTTTTTAGCTTGATGTAAAAAGTGCCTTTCTAAATGGTGATTTGGATGTGGATATCTATGAGTAAACCACAAGAATTTTTTGTACAAGGTAAGGAAACACTTGTGTGTAAACTAAAGAAAACCTTGTACGGTCTGAATCAAGCACCTAGAGCATGGTACATGAAGATTTTAGGTTACTTCTTGTCTCTTGGTTTTGATAAATGCTATTTAGATACATATCTCTATGTGCTTAGGAAGGATAACTTGGTCATTTTAATTGCTTTATTTGTTGATGACCTTGTTATGACTGGAAATGAGAATGAGGCCATTTTTAATTTCATCTCCAAATTAAAGTCAGAGTATGAAATGACTGACCTTGGTCTTCTACACTACTATCTTGGCATGCAAGTTTATCAACATGAGGATTGTACTTTTTTGAGTCAATCCAAGTATATTGAAGATCTTCTTAAGAGGTTTGATTTGGAGGATGGCAATCCTACTTCCATTCCTATTTCTATAGGGGTTAAGTTGGAAGTAAGTACAAAATCTTAGTTGGCTAATGCTACATTGTATAGGCAGCTCATTGGTAGTCTTCTTTATGTTACCATCACAAGGCTAGATATTGCTTTTGTAGTTGGTATGATGGCTAGGTTCATGCAGAAAAATTATATTGAGCACTTACAAGATACCAAGAAGATTCTAAATTACCTTTCAGGTACTAGATATTTGACACTCAAGTATTCTAGGCTTCCTTCCTTTGCTCTTTTTGGCTATGCTGATTTTGATTTTGGAGGGGATAGAATAGAAAAAAATTCTACCACAAAATATGCTTTTAGTATTTATTCTATAGCTATCTCTTGGTCTTCCAAGAAGCAAGATACAATTGCTCTTTCTACAATGAAATTGGAGTATAAGGCTACGACAACAGCTGCACAAGAAGTGGTTTGGCTTCATACCCTCATGAAGGAAATTGGCTTTGAGCAATTTGGTCCTTCATGTTTGCTCTCCGATAATCAATCAACTATTGCCTTGGCTAAAAATCTTGTAATGTATCAAAGGACAAAGCATGTTTAAATCCAAGCCCACTTTATCAGAGAGAAGGTATTGGATGGGACTATTCAGTTTTACCATCATCTTCTAATTTTGCTGATTTGTTCACCAAACCTCTTCCCAAAGAGCAATTTTGTAAGCTGAGGGACTCACTTGATTTGGTGAAGTTGTCCTCAAGGGGGAATGAAGTGTAGTTACACTTGTGTGATGACAACTTCATCCTTATGAGGTGTTTTGTGCTATATATATGAGTTGATCTTTGGTGGTATAATTGCTTTTTGCATCTCTTTTGAACATGGTACTTTCTTGTTTGCCTTGTGCAACTTTTGTACATGTTACTTTGTAGATGGCATTGTGCAATTATGGTATATTATGCAATTGCTTTATGCGACTCTTTTACATGGTACTTTCTTGTTTCCTTGTGCAATTTTGTACATGTTTTATGTAGTCGGCATTATATGATTTATCATGGTACTTTCTTGTTAGCATTTATGCTACTTTTGTACATGATATTTTATGGTTGGTTTTATGCAACCGGTGTGCACACTTTATTATTTTCATATACCTTATGCAACTTTTGTACATAGTACTTTAGATTTTGCATTATCATGGTACTCCTTGTTTGCTTTATGCAACTTTGTACATTATATTTTTTGATCAACTATATAGCACGTGACTATAAGTATGGCTTGGCATATTTTTGTGATGACTTATAGTTCACTATTTGTTAGATCAGTTTTTTATCATATTTGGATATTCATATATGTTGTGGTGAATATATTTATGATGATGTATCTAACTGATCTTATGTTGAGCTGCTTGTAGCTTGCAGGTACTTCCATTTGGGGTTTTGCAGGATTACTAAAGACACCCTTGTGATGTTTTCTTCTTGTCATTTGCAACCACTTGTGGTTGATGGATGGCTTTGTAAGCTGCTTGTATCTGAAACTACTCCATTAGAGGCTTGCAGTCTCATTTTGGCCCATTTTGTATTGGTGCCTTATTGTAGACCATTCTTGGTCATAGAAGCTCATTGTAACTATATTACTCATTTGATTCTCATCCTCGTTTGTATATTTAGGGGGGATAATGTTTCTTTGTTTCATAATTTCTTTCCCCAATATTACATTAAGGGGGAGTGTTGGAATATGAAATGCAACATTGTGTAAATTATTCTTAGACTAAAATATAAATTCTAAAGAATAATATTTGAATTAGAAAATAATTATATTTTATGTAAAAATATTCCCACCCAATTAATAAATAAAATAAGGGTGCTAGGAATATTTAATTTGTGGGAAAAAGTTATTTCCCTTTTCTAGCAAATATTAAAAAGTAACCAATCACTTTTTAATATTTTATAGATGCCACTTGTCACACATATCAAGATAAGATTGTGATAAGATTTTTCACACATCTCAAGATAATATTGTGATAAGATTGAGGCAATTTTAGGGCTGTAGTAGAAAATATTCTCTTTAAATAGGGGTGTTGTCTACTACATCTCTATATATATATCATGTTGATGCATATTGTTGCATAACATTGAAGCATTCTTGTATTGTTGAATCATTGAGTAATATAGTGAGCTTCATAGTGGATGTTTCCCTTCTTCATTTGAAGTAGGGTTTTACCACTTAATATTGTTGTTGTGGGTTTTCCTCTTTTGTGTGTGATTGATCTTGTGGAACATTCTTCGATCTTGGCAATACTTTGCTTGTATCACATTTTTCCTCTCATTGTGGAAGATTTCATTTCATGTGCCATGATTCCTATAATAATCCTAATACTTTTTCAGGAACTTTTGCATTATGGTTCTAAGCTGTGATGGTGTTTATACCTAGAATCATGGACCATATTAGAGTTGCACCCTTTAATTCTATAAGAAAAAAATTTACTTTTAGAATTCACTTTGGTATTTGTAACTTCAACATAGGATATCAAACTTGAACAAGGATGTGTTTGGGTTTTTAATAGTCATCCTATGGAAGTTAGGTAGTATGGATATTTAAATTTTATTCCAAACATTAGGAAAATAATGCAATAATTAAAGTATCTCCATGAATTAATTTAATAATTCACTTTATTAGTTTCAATTGCTAATATTAGTTATTAGCATTGACACTAATATTTCCAAGTATTAATGTCACCAACTAATTAATACTTTAATAGTATTTTCTTCATGGGTTCTGCCCCATCCATTGTCTAAATAGGAAATACAAATTCCACTTAGGCTAGCATCTCACATTCTTGGTTTGTATCCATCATGTAATCCCAAGAATTCCAATTAGGTTCTTGTAATCTAGTTATAAATTCCTACTATAATAAGGTTCTTCCTAAGTTCTTGAATAAGTAACTTCCTCCTGTGTTAGTTGAGGAACAAAAATTTCTTCCAACCTAGTATTCCCAAAGATAATACTATATAATGTTATGGATAACTCTCTATAGTAAGTATTTGTCCACTAAGTATTTTTGCTCATTGTTGTTTTTCTATCTAGTATGTGTTCATTGATAGATGAATCAAAAAACTATCTTCTACTTGTTTCTTGGTTTCTATAGATTATGAAAATAACCTCCCTTAGTAATTTCTCTTATTATTCATTCACACTCATATTTTTAAGGAAAAAACTTACTAATTTTATCCTTGATATTTGTTTCATCATATATGCATTGACACCATCCCCAACAATGATACTAGAAGGTGATGGGTTTAACTTTATCTTCATAAATATAGGGTTTTACATGGTGTTATAAAGGTACATACATACATACCCTAGGATGGTTATGTTTACATCTAATAGAAAAATATTTTATAAGAAGTCAGTTGAGGATTTTGCTTATTTTGGTATATATATTTGTAATTCTACTAAAATCAAAGGATAAATTTATGAACTAAAATAATACTTGAAATAATTTTAACTGCTTCATTTAGAATTACTTGCTATATAAATTTATGGCTTGGCATGTAACCTACTATTACAAAAGAGTTTGAACTATGTTGCAAAATAAAATAATACTAAATTTAAATCTAGTTTACACTTTCTAAATTGAAATGTATGGAAAAAAAATCATAAATTACACTTATAGAACTTAAATGAACTGAAAGGAATCTTAAATTACACTTGTAAAATTGAAATTAATGTTCTATGCTTGCTAAAATGAAAATTGTTGAAACATAAAATTTTGTAGAAAAGAAACCCAAGTGCAATCAACCTCTTCTTCTCATGTGAATATTTCACCTCAATGTTTTTAGTGCAGAGCTGTATTGAGATAAGAAATTTCGTGCCAAAGATAATTCTAACTATGATCACACAAAGTATTCATAAAATCAACACTAATATTACATATTTAATAATAGAATAAATTATTAATTGAAACATGAAAACACAAATAATAGTTATTGCAGGAATTTAAGACAAGAAATATTACTATTACAAGACACTTCAAGGGGGTAACCTCCTTACAAAATATAAAAATTATTCTCTAATCTGTGAGGGTTACATCCTTACCATTTTATAACATTTGCAAGAATATTTCCTTCTATTTTATGACAATATTCTATGAAATCTTACTATGACAGTATTCTACGACAATATTCATGACTTACCTAATTTATCACAGTTACATTCTTGATACCAAGAGGGTTACATTCATAATTATATGATAAAGAAATTATATACATGATTCTATAACACACACTCTTCTAACTTAACATCTGATCCACTTCTAACTAAATATATGGTTCACTTTATTTATAATAACATATGCCCCTATGAGTTACAAGTGTTAGGTATGCAACACTAAGATCCAGCTACAAAGGTAACATAAAGATATGGTAAGATCTAAAATATACGATTCTAACCCAAATCATATTATACTATCAAATTTATAAAATTGAATTGAACTACTAAGTGTATTGAATTGAACTACTAAGTGTAAATGAACATAATAACTAAAATAATTAATTAAATCTAAAGTTACTAATGAAATAAAATTAAAGTGCTCAATCCGCGTGATGTGGTCTACCGGAAAGGATGCCACTTGCATTATTTGTGATGTGACCTGGGTTCAATCCCCATGGTGGATATGTAAATGTATAAGAACTATTTACTCAATAAAAAAAAAATTTGAAGTGCTCGAGTTGTAATTATGCTAGATAAAAATGTTAAACTTTATAAAGGAAGAATAAATAGTGTTGCAAAAAACTAAAGATGGATTTTAGAGGAAGAGAAACAAATTGGAAATTAAATTATTGTACACAAAATAGCATAAAATGCATCAACATGTACTAAAACAAATGGGAGGAAATCATAATCTCTTGCTTAGTATGTGTAGGCTCTTAATTTATGATCAAGGTTTGAACCTTCCCCTATAGATGCTTATGGAATACGAACTATATGAAGAAATTCTCCATTCAATTGAATAAAATATTATATGAAATATAAGTTATAGTATATTTAATCTTCACTACATCCTCCTACTCTCTAGATTATTCATGCACACAAGTGGTGCAAACTTATATATGTGTGAAATATTTAATTTATTACATTGGTTGTGCATGTAGCCAATTGACATCAATGTTTGTGATAAAATGATATATCTCATACAATTACATGAAATACTATATGATATATCAAAATACTTAAACCAAGACAACAAGGTAATACTCATGCAATATTTAAGCCAAAACTATCATGATATAAGGAACACTTAATTCATAATAATCAAGAACATCCTACACTAACATCATTCATTAAAAGCATAAACAAGGTTGAATTCTAGTTTAGTAAATATAATACTTGATGACCTAGGGAATCAAGGACCATAAAATACATAAATATTATAATGAAGAAGCATAAGGCACTCAATTTCTCCTATCCTACTTGTAACATCACATGCATAATAAGGAAGAACACAACTAGAATCAACATAAGGGACTCAAAGTATCTTGGAAATTGATTCTCAAATAGTAGCTTTGATCCTTAACTATAAGTCCTAATGTAACATCCCATCCTTCTCCATATAATGTAGTGAAAAAGTACTCAATGACTTTGATTGTACCTACAAATGAAAAATATATGTGCCATGGTAGTAGTAGAGGGATTAAATGTAAGCTAAAAAAATACTAATAAAATCACAAGCACTTAAATTATAGATATATGGTGAATGTATGAGGAGGTAAAATGGGTATTTATAGTAGATGAATGAGATAACTTTTCCCTCTGAATATTATGACTAGATTACACTCTTTTCAAAGCTATAAAATTACAATTGTTAGTCAAAATGATGTGCTATATTAATCCTAGGTATAAAAACACACTAGGATCTTGACCATACATTAAAAAAACTAAAAATTAATCAACAACTATGATCACAACTTAAAGTGTTGGTCATAACACTTTTGATATTTAGGATGTATACTTTGGGGAACATAAACAAACATATCCCTTAATTATACCTCTATACTTATTTCATATTTTTTGGAAAGTTAACGAGCTAAAATGATAAGAAAATATGTCAAAAAGGTGATAATTGATGAGCACCAGATATGCTCATATTTTTGTATAAGTACTAACGGTTTTTGCGTGGCAATATATCATGAGTTGTATATTTTTATGAAATATTATGTATTTATTTAATGAAATCATGTGTATTATCTAATCTATGCGTGAAGTGTGTTTTGTGTAGTTATTCGCCTAATTTTGTCATCTTTTGCTCAGTCGAGGTCCTACATGGACCTGGCATGATTTCGCTCAAATAGACTAAGGCATACTAAAGTAGGCGCCTTACTCAAGTAGGCACCTTACTGAGGTAGGCGCCTTACTCAAGTAGGCACCTTACTAAGGTAGGCACCTTACTAAGGTAGGCACCTTACTCAAGTAGGTGCCTTACTGAGGTAGGTGCCTTACTCAAGTAGGCACCTTATTGAGGTAGGCACCTTACTCAAGTAGGTGCCTTACTGAGGTAGGCACCTTACTCAAGTAGGCGCCTTACTCAAGCAGGCACCCGGATTATGTGTGTTGACCAAATGGCTGGAGAAGGACCCCGTTGACCACTGTTCCACGTCATCTGTGGGAAACCATTGAATGAATGAGTTGTCCCAGCCAGAGTGGATGAACACGTAACCACTCATGAAGCAGAACCGTAATGAAGCAGAAATCATCTGATTGCTAGGAAACGATGCAAGAGCTGATTATCGTGCATCGATTACAGTAACTGAACTATCCTAGTTTAGACTGTAACCGGGATGCCTATTGTAACAGAACTGCAATAGGAAGTCCTGTGTGTGTTATATAAACACACGGACTTCTCTATAGTAGGGGAGGCATTATTTCATAGAACATTATCGCATGTAATATTTCATTGCACTATTAATAAAAGCTTGAGCATTCTTTCATTTGCATGTTGTCTTCATGATTTGTTGGGTGGGATCTGCTGGAGCTCGAGCCCACTCCAAGCCAGTATTCCTCCCCTACTCTTAGTTATTTTCATAGGTTTAATTATGCATGATAGTATGTTTATTTCTTAGATTAAATTTATCTACTTTTGAATGGTGTGCTTTTTAATTACGTAGGTGTATTTACAGCTTTTAGAGTGGTGTGTTTATCTTTACATATTTTATTTATGCATGAGCTTTATTGGTGTGGATAAATCAATTGTTGTTTTACAAACACCCCCAATGATAGTTGAATGGATTCATCTCAAAAATGGTAGTGTGAGCAGTCTCAACCATGGCACTTCAAAAGTCTACGAGCTCCCTGGTTTGACAATTTAAATGTGAGTGTTGTGACATATATAGGACAAATTTAACCAGTGTTTGGCACCCAAAATTTTGGCACCATTTTTAGGGAAGCATCACTAGTAGACTGATTACATTACCCCTTAAAACCTTCTATTTGACCTTGTATGAGTCCGCCAAGAAAAAGAGGACCCGACGGTCATTTTATAAGATAGAGCCCATCAAAAAAATTTGAGTCAACCAAAGACCTAGAGTTTGAATTAGATTCTCCCGACTCATCACCAATAGTCCACTGGAGTGAGCATCCTCACTTTGTGCAAAGTGCCTCCTCATCTCATCGACCTAGGAAAGAATAAATCATCCTGAACCCATTGTTTAAAAGAACACCCTCGAAGGAAGCCCTATTGTGGAAAGTCATAGAGGATCAGACCATAACACCAACTGACTTAGAGGCTCTAATACAAAATATTTTGAATGATCGAAAGGTCATAGAAGCTGCATTAGAGACCACACTTCCTAAAAAAATGGTCGAAGAAGTTTCATCCAATTTTAGCTTCCCGATAGAGGAAGGAGTAGGGGAAACCAAAATGAAGAATATATCCCTTACCCATCTCCCTACCTTCAAGGGATACCCAACCGAAGACCCTGACCTATTTTTGTTTAAATTTGATGTGTTGTGTAGGTCTGTCGACTATAAGTCAGATGCTCAGAAGCTGAAACTCTTTCCATCAACATTGGATGATTCAGCTCTACACTAGTTTATCGGGTTGGGGAACAAGTAGATCACCACATGGGAAGAAATGAGGAAGCTCTTCCTAGAGTAGTACCAGGACTTTGGTAGAGCACGAGACTCTAGAGAAGAAGTCCTCAACATGACACAGAAGGAGGATGAATCCCTAGAAGAATACTGGGAGAGGTTCAATTTCAACCTGTAGTGATCCCCTCATGCGAAGTTGGGCGATAAGTCCCTCAAAAGTATTTTTTTGAGAGGACTCAACAATGAGTCACTGGAAGTGCTAAACATGATTTTAGGAGGAGACGTTTACCAACACGTGATGGAAGACATCCGACAATTATGTCAGAACTACTCACGGAGGAGAGGTAAGCCCACCTCCAGAATAGTCAAGGTGACCGCATCGGTCACAAAAATAGAGATAGGCAACATGTTGGAAGATTTAAAGAGCAAAATGCTATCCTCTCTAGCATTGTAGTTGGATACGCTCTTACTGGAGAAGAAGAAATAAGAGAATGATGCAACGTTGACCTATTTCTATCCAAAATGTAGAGGAAAGCATGCTAGGAATGCATACCCAGAGAACAAGGTCAGAGTATGCATGGTTTGCCAACAGAATCACAAAACTTGACTATGCCCATAGTTGCCCAATACCAAGGAGGATGCTGATGTAAGTGAAGCCTATTTCATGGGCAATCAAAGAAATTGGTAGCAACCCCCTATGGGGAATATGCCCATGGGGATGCCGCCCTATGGAGGAGGACCATATATGCCACAAGGGTAGCCACAACCACCCAATATGGGATGGTGGGGACCACCACCTTGGATGAACGTACCTCTAGGAGCTGCATTCCCCAATCAGCAACCATGGATGCCATATCAACATTCTGGGCAGTAGTGGAGGAACCACATTTCATGGAACTCTGCTCCACAAAACATGGCATAGGCCCCACCTCAGCAAGGCTTACCAGCCCTACCTATGGCAAGACCTACGTAGTTACCAGCATAGCCGATGGTGAACCCAAATAATAAGGTAAACCAACCAACATACCAAGTAGAGGGAGAGATGTATCTGATGTATCATATTAGTTGTAATCCCATTCAACTTAGATCAGGCAAGCAACTAGGAGTAGAAGCACCTCCCCTAGTAGAAGAGGAGGAAAATATAGGAAACTCCCCTCTTATAGAAGAGGTGGAGGAAGAAAAATTTGTTGAGAAAATAGAGGCTCCATTCCCTAAATGGTTGCAGGAATAGAGGAAGCCGACACAACCAAAATTTGACATCCTCTCTAGCTTGAGGAATCTCATAGTTACTATCCCACTTTTTCAAGCTATCCAAGATGTCCCGATATATACCAAAGCAATAAAGGAGTTGTGCCTAAGGAAACCAGGATGTAAAGTGGCACAGACCATCAATGTCATAGGAAAATTGGTCGACTTGATGATGGGGAATGCATATCATCCCAAATATGCAGACCCAGGCAGCCCGGTGCTGACCATAAAAATAGAAGGGCATTCATTGGCTAACACCTTAGTTGACCTAGGTGTAGCCATTAACGTAATGCCATAGGAAACCATGTAGAAGTTGAAGCTCACAAACCTGAAACCCACCAAGACGGTGTTGCAACTGGCTGATCGATCAACTGTAGCACCAGAGGGAATGCTTGAAGACATCATCATGATAGTTGATGCATGGGAATACCTAGTAGATTTCCTGGTGCTATAGTCTAAAATAGGACTGGGTGGTTATCCACTCATCCTAGGGAGGCCATGGTTAGCTACGACTGATGCCTACATCAGCTACCATGATGGACTCATGACCATCTCAAATGGCTAGGATGTCAAGAGACTGACTATCTCATCTCCCACACAGTTCGTGGATATGCTCGAAGAACCCATATCAAAAAATAAAGAGGATAGTTTATTATCTATGCTCCAAATTATTATGGAATTAATACAGCTGGAGGAAGAAGCCAACGAAGATGGCATCATCATGAGATTCCTTCAAGGGGAATCCTCCCTCATAGTTCTTGAGTCACCATTGGTCGGTGCCCAGGACCACCACACCAGGAAAATTGACATTGAGCCTGGAAGAATGTTGAACGTCAGTAGTGGGTTGACCTCCACACAACTGGTAGAGTTGAAGGAGCTCCTAACCAGGCACCAACAAGCATTCACCTAGGATTATTCAGATATGAAAGGAATCAGCCCGAAGATCTGCACTCACCAAATTTACCTTGAAGAATAGGCAACTCCAGTCAGATAGCCATAGAGAAGGATGAACCCAACCATGAAATAAATCATCAAAATCGAGTTATAGAAGCTCTTGTCTACAGGGTTCATCTACCCAATCTTCGATAGCGAATGGGTGTCACCACTTGTGGTGGTCCCCAAGAAGAATGGGAAATGGAGGATCTACGTTGATTACAGATCACTGAATAAGGTGACCAAGAAGGATCACTTCCCACTTCCCTTCATTGATCAGGTGTTGGACACGCTATCTGGGAGGAAATACTTCTCCTTTTTGGATGGATTCAGTGGGTACAATCAGATTCAGATCAGAGAAGAAGACCAGGACAAAACGATGTTCACCTATCCATGGGGAATATTTGCTTACAGAGTGCTACCCTTCGGGTTATGCAACGCACCAGCCACCTTTCAGAGGGTGGTGCTTAGCATATTCTTGGATATGATGGGAGAGGCAGTTGAGGTATATATGGATGACTTCACCATTTAGGGGGAAACATTTGAAGAAGTGATGATGAATTTGGAATGAGTACTCCAGAGGTGTGAAGAGAACAACTTATCCCTCAGCAATGAAAAGTGCTTCATGATGATGCATGAGGGCATAGTGCTGGGACATCATCTCTCGGTAGAGGGAATTAAAGTTGATCAAAAGAAAATAGAAGTCATCAAAGACTTACCCAACCCAAAAACACAGAGGGAAGTAAGGAGTTTTCTCGGCTCTATAGGGTACTACAAGTGATTTATCATCGACTTTAGTAAGATCGCCAAACCATTGCACACCCTACTGATGAAGGATGTAGAGTTCATCTAGATGGAGGATTGTGAGCAAGCATTTCAGACACTGAAGGAGAAGCTGATTTCTACCCCAGTTTTATGGGGCCCAAATTGGGCTATCCCATTTCATATATATTGTGATGCATCCAATAATGCAATTGGAGCAGTCCTCGGGCAGAAGGATGGTGAGGAGTTCTATGCCATTTATTATGTCAATAAAAACTTAGTAGGGGCTGAGCTCAACTACACAGTAACAAAGAAATAATTTCTCATAGTTGTGCATGCTATCAACAAATTCTACCACTATATCACTGGGTACAAGGTGTTCGTTCACACGGACCATGCGGCCATTAGGTACCTAATGAGTAAACCAATGATCAGTGGTAGGATCATTAGGTGGCTTTTGCTACTGCAAGAGTTTGACATTACCATAGTTGACAAGCCTAGAAAGGACAACGTAGTCACGGACTTCCTATCCAGGCTAATACCGACAGACCACGCAATGGTAGAGGACCAGTTCTTGGATGAGCATTTGTTCATCATCAGCAAACAGACGTCATGGTATGCAGACATCACCAACTATTTGGCCACTGGTAGAACATCCCCTACTCTTTCATATAGAGAGAAGCAAGGGGTGATTGAAAAGAGTGCTTCCTTTCAATGGATTGATGGCCTCCTATTCAAAATAGGGCCCGACCAGGTCGTGAGGAGGTGCGTAGCAGAGCATGAGTTTTTAGAGATACTCAAGGCCTATCATAGTGAGCCATGTGGAGGGAATTTTTAGGGAGAAGGACTACGTATAAAGTGTTACAGACTGGGTATTTTTGGCCCACTTTGTTCAAATATGCAGCCACATACACTAGCAAGTGTGATGAATGCCAGAGAATGGGTAGGCCGACCCACAGGGATGAAATACCCCTTCAACCTCACGTGCATATAGAGCCCTTCGACAAGTGGGGCATGGATTTTATGGGACCCATCAACCCACCTTCGGTCGGGAGGAGATATATCCTAGTCTGCACAGACTACATTACTAAATGGGTCGAAGTCCAGGTGCTGAGGGACTCCAAGGAAGGGACAATGGCTGAATTCCTATTTGCCCATATTTTTATGAGGTTTGGGGTGCCCAGGGAAATTACAATGGACCAAGGGCCCCAATTTACCTCCAGGCTAATTGAGGAGTTGATGGAGCAATACAGGGTTCGGCACAACAGGACTACCCCCTACCATCCATAGGCGAACGGGTAGGTGGAAGTGACCAACAGGGAAATCGAGAACATCCTGATGAAAACCGTGTAGTAGCACAAGAAGGATTGGGCTGCAAGACTATCGAAGGCAGTATGGGCGTATAATACAACGTGGAAATCAACCATAGGCTTTACCCCCTTTTGACTAGTATATGGGAAAGATGCAATGATGCCCATTGAGTTCGAGGTTAAGATGCTCAGAACGGTGGTAGAACTAGACCTGAGCCTAGATGAAGCACAGAAGGAATGAATTTAGTAGCTGAACTAGCTAGAAGAATTTCAAATGGATGCCCTATAGAGAATATAAATCATGTAGAGGCAAAGGAAGTAGTGGCATGACTACCACATTAAAATAAAATAATTCAAAGAAGGGGATTG
This sequence comes from Wollemia nobilis, assembly GCA_028583015.1. Lineage (NCBI taxonomy): Eukaryota > Viridiplantae > Streptophyta > Pinopsida > Araucariales > Araucariaceae > Wollemia > Wollemia nobilis. The sequence goes on from JAQPPZ010010853.1 coordinate 3,321,782, forward strand.
GGTACTATTGTATGATTCCAGGTTCCAGGAATGGAAGGGAAAACTGATGCAAAGGTGGATGGGACCGTACGAAGTGGTGGAAATCATCAAAAATGGTGTTGTGCATGTCAAGACAATTGATGGTAGCAACACCATTCTAACAGCTAATGGCCACCGGTTGCACCCATACCACACGTCCGAAAGCTTATTGGTGGAGTCTAGAGTAGGCATGGGGGAGACCCCATCCAAGTAAATTTTTCTAGAGTTCTCAACAACATGGTGGATGCAGAGGTGTCCACCAAAAATAAGTTAGCATAGTTTCCTATTTTTTTAGCTTACGATGTGTTTTGTAGGAACAACACCCGCATGCAAGCTATAGGTATCCTGAGAGCCAGGGCCTAACAGGCGTAGATTGTGTTTAACTACATATTTTTTTCTTGTTTTTATTTTACAAGGAAATGGCCTGATTGCTCAAATAGTAGGCATCTTGGGTAACAAGGCCTAGACCGGCTCAACATCCATGAACCTACATATTTAGGAAATTTTGATCCAAGCATGGAGTGGGCACCAATTCCCCACAAAGGAAAAATTACACACCCCCATGCCTGGATGAAGCAGACATCGATGTTGTATGAAGAGAATTTTTAGGAGGCTTGATCAACCTCACATCAATGGACACATCAACCACTACTAAATTTTTAGGTGGGAGGATGACAGACCCCAGAAGGGAGGTGCCTTACTCTAGCACCTTACTCCGAAAGGGAGGTGCCTTACTCTAGCACCTTACTCTGGAAGGGAGGCACCTTACTCTAGTGCCTTACTCCAAGGGAGGCACCTTACTCGCACCTTACTCTAGAAGAGAGGCACCTTACTCTGCCAAGGAGGTGCCACCCTGGAGGTGTTCTTTCACTCAAAAAAAATATTCTGATCAAGTGGCACCTTACTCTGGTGCCTTACTGAGGTAGGCGCCTTACTCAAGTAGGCACCTTACTAAGGTAGGTGCCTTACTCAAGTAGGTGCCTTACTCAGGTAGGTACCTTACTAAGGTAGGCACCTTACTAAGGTAGGCACCTTATCGAGGTAGGCACCTTACTCAAGTAGGTGCCTCGATCGACTCAAAAGCACATGCGCAACTTGGCAGTACATGGAGCAACCGAAGCCAACACCATCATCTCACATGATGGAAATCCGAAAGCACCCAAAAATATTTTGAAATTATTGGATAGGATCTCTGCACGTCCCAAGGCCAACCATCGAGGAGATATGCATCCCAACCTGAACCAATAGGATCCACCACATTTTCAGCGTAGGACCTCGAGCGAACTAGAATTGCAGCACCCAAGGTGACGTAATCAACACATGGGAAATATATTATCGAGTACCAAATTGGCATACTCCATGTAGCATGAAATGACCAATCAGGTATGCGCATGATTTCTCTTAAATATATATGTAATTTTTCATATGATATGCTTCTCTAAAAATAATGTCGGTGCAAGAATTGAATTCACCCCTCATGCCTAATACATCATGCCAAAAATCAATTCGGGTGGCGTACCCTACCAACCCCAAGGTGAAAACAATTTCTAGAGTTAGGCGCCTGAGTCTATAAGAAGGTGCCTTACTGAGAATAGGGCATCAAGCCAGTCAAAATCAGCAGAGAGCTCACCATGGGAGGACGTTCGAAGAATCATGCACTCAAAAAGCATGAGCCCAGTGGCACTAAGGGGATTAGGGGAGAAGTCCACAACCGGTTTGAAGCGGCCGGGTGGATGAATTATTGTCACCTGGTCAGCCAAGACCAGGACATAGAGGCAGCAAAGGATTTTTCTACCATTGTGAGTGGAGGAGTTGCTCGGTTGCATGGACTAGAGATTCCAGTCACCCCAGAGCACATTGCTCATGTCACCGGTCTCCCCCTCATTGGGGAATGCACATACAAGGATGGCATGACAAAATAGTGCACAAAATTATTTCTCGGATAGAGGAATGTCCGATGCGACCATGGGGGGCTCCCAAAGCAAGGACTCCCTATGCACCTAAGGAAGCTCTTTGAGTAGGTTGTGAGATACTTCACATGCACCGAGAAGTATTCACACCTGAACGTAAACCATATGCAGTTCTTGAACCACCTGGTGCATGAGTGAGAAATTAACATCTCGTTCTACCTGGAAAATGCCCTATAGGATGAGGCATCATGATACCAGATAGGGGTGACCTCTACCCTAGCCCACCATGGGCTAATTACAACCCTGATACACCATGTAGAGGAGCATAGGGAAGCTCATCGGTGGTAGGGGCCGAAAACTCTAGTGTGCAAGAGTAGGTGGTGGCCAAAGTAGAGCAAGAGGTCTAGATAGGAGAAATGGGAAGGAACCTCAAACAACATAGAGGAGGACCAAAAGAAAGTCTAGAGTTACATTATTTGAACTAAACCCCCACTCCAAAAAATAATGGGAAGAAGGCATGCAGGCCTTTAGTGAACAAAAATAAAAAATTTAAAAGATCCATGAGGAGTTTGAGGTGGCAAAAATAGCTAGGAAAGCTACCAAGAAGGCCAAAATAGGGTCTGGTATCTGTGTGGACCCTACCACGGATGATCAATTCTAGGAAATCTATGGTTTGTCACAGGGCCAACCTTCTAATATGAGGAAATGGCTGGAAAGACTAGGGATAAATGGACTAGAGGCAGAGGCAAAAATGATCGTAAAGGAAAATGCTAGTCTCACCCTTGAAGAAATTTTGTTGTACAAGGCCAGTGTGGTCATTTAGAAGAGGGATGATTCTGAAATTCCCTTTGAATATTTACACCCTCAACTCACTGACCTATAGTAGGAAGTAGAGGAAACCTTATAGAAGGGATAAATGACTATGGTAGCAGTGCCCAGCATAGGTGTTGTGCCGAGCATGATAGGGAGGCATAGCTAGCGCACCAAGAAGTCGATGCAGAACAAAGGCCAACCCAGCACAACCAAAAGCTAGCGTAGCTGAAGGTTAGCATAGCCTAAGAATGCCTCGCAACAAACCAATGCCCCATAGCAGAAACAAAAGCCTCAGACTAAAGGGAAATCCAAGGCCACAAGTAAGAAAAAGAAATAGGGAGAAGTGGCCTATGAGAAGGAGGTAATTACCAGTTTTAGTTTCCACAAGGGCAAGACACATATTAGGCATGGGGGGTGATGAGCACCAGATATGCTCATATTTTTGTATAAGTACTAATGGTTTTTGCACATCAATATATCATGAGTTGTATATTTTTATGAAACATTATGTATTTATTTAATGAAATCATGTGTATTATCTAATCTATGCATGAAGTGTGTTTTGTGTAGTTATTTTCCTGATTTTGTCATCTTTTGCTCAGTCAAGGTCCTACATGGACCTGGAATGATTCTGCTCAAATAGACTTAGGCATACTGAAGTAGGCACCTTACTGAGGTAGGTGCATTACTCAAGTAGGTAACTTACTGAGGTAGGCACCTTACTCAAGTAGGTGCCTTACTGAGGTAGGCACCTTACTCAAGTAGACGCCTTACTAAGGTAGGTGCCTTACTCAAGTAGGTGCCTTACTAAGGTAGGCACCTTACTGAAGTAGGTACCTTACTGAGGTAGGTGCCTTACTCAAGTAGGTGTCTTACTGAGGTAGGTGTCTTACTAAGGTAGGTGTATTACTGAGGTAGGTGCCTTACTGAGGTAGGTGCCTAAATCAAGTAGGCATCTTACTCAAGTAGGTGCTTAAATTATGCATGTTGACCAAACAATTGGAGAAGGACCCCATTGACCACCGTTCCATGTCATTTGTGGGGGACCGCTGAATAAAAAAGCTATCCTAGCTAGAGTGGATGAAGACATAAACACTCATGAAGTAGAATCATAATGAAGCAAAAATTTCTCGATTTCCAAGAAATGATGCAAGAGCTGATTATCGCACGTCGGTTACAGTAACTGAACTATTCTATTTTAGACTGTAACTAGGATGTATGTTGTAACAAAACTACAACAAGAAGTCTTGTGTGTGTTATATAAACACATGGACTTCTCTGTAGTAGGAGAGACATTATTTCATAGAACATTATCACATGTAATATTTCACTGCACTGTTAATAAAAGCTTGAGCATTATTTATTTGTGCATTGTCTTCGTGATTTGTTGGGCAGGATCTATTGGAGCTCGGGCCCACTCCAATCCTGTATTCCTCCCATGATCTTAGTTATTTTCATAAGTTTAATTATGCATGATAGTATGTTTATTTCTTAGATTAAATTTATCTACTTTCGAATGGTGTGCTTTTTAATTATGTAGGTGTATTTATAGCTTTCAGAGTGGTGTGTTTATCTTTACGTATTTTATTTATGCATGAGATTTATTGGTGTGGATAAATCAATTACTATTTTACAAACACCCCCAATGATAGTTGAACAGATTCATCTCAAAAATGGTAGTGTGAGCAGTCTCAACCGTGGCACTTCAAAATTCTACGAGCTCCCTAGTTTGACAATTTAAATGCAAGTGTTGTGATATATATAGGACAAATTTAACCAGTGTTTGGCACCCAACAATAATTCAGTGAAAAATGGAACCAAAACTATCAACCAACGTGCCTTACTGTTATTCTACACAAGTACTAACAAAATTAGTCCACCCTTGTCCCATATTAGGACGATATGAATCTACACCACCTACAAAGTTAGTTGTTAGTGATTTTTTTTATAAATACATATTTCCCCTCCCTAAGGACCATGAGTGACACCTCAATGGATAGCCACTTGAAAGTCCTTATGAAAATAAAAAGAAAGAAAGTAATATGTAATATTTGAGGTAACACAGCTAAAAAGTCTATGCTACTATGTTATATATAGTTATATATATATATATATATATATATATATATATATATATATATATATATATATATATATATATATATATATATATATATATATATATATATATATATTTTTTTTTTTTTTTTTTTTTTTGAATCTACTATCTATGAACAATATAAAATTTTTAAACAAACAATAGAAAAATGCAAAAACATAACCAAAAATACAAAAGCAAAAGAAAACATACCTAATACTTACCTATATATGCTCTTGTAAATTTTTAATGGGTGGAAATAATTTTTATATGCCTTATGCAACTTGAAAGAAAATTACGTGTAAAAATAACCAAAGTGTTGAAAATACTAGTTGGGTGCAAAATAAGCAAAAATAGAGTGCATAGATGATTCCAAAGCAATCCAAAACCCCTAGAAGCACTTCCCCTTTTATATCGATGTAAATATTAGTATAATATTATGTAGAAAACCATTGTTACGATAAAATTTTCAAAAAATATATATGAAGGATAAAAATTTTATGTTCATTTTTATTTTTATGTATACACCTAGCCTTGAGATGACTATTACACCTTAACATAGTATCCTATCAGCATATAAATATAGTTTATGGCAATAAAATAATAAGGTAGTGCTAAAGAGGTAGGTCCCCTAAATTGATCTTGCATTTTTATTATATTTTTAGCTAAAATGAATAAAAATTGAACAATCACGTAGTCATGATAGATAGGAAATAGCTAAGACAATGCAAAAAATACCATTATTATCATGATATCAGAAGGTTATGGGTATTTACTAGGGTAGCCTAAAATGGATCAAATATACCCAAAAGGACCATAAATTAAGGTAAAAAAAAATCATTACTTTTTAAAAGTGGTGATCATGGTAAAAAAACAATCATGACCAAATGCAAAAAATGAGGTGCTCCTAGCTAAAAATAATGATTTTGAACAAAAGTTATGATCTTGGTAACACACAAAAATAAGTGATCAAAGTCCTTCCCAAATAGTGGTTATCTTGGCCTTGACCAATGATCATGGTAAGAAACCAATGATTATAGTCAAAGTGAGAAATACATATTTTAGACTTAAATTTATTTAGGAATGGCTAATAGGTGGATACCAAATAAGGAAGAGTCTAGAGTCAAGGGCATCATCAAGGCCAATATAACTTAGAGATCAACAACAGTGGAGTGGTAAAGGTAGGTAGGGATATGACATGAGATGACCTCTTATAGTGGCATACAAAGTCCTATTGGATGTAGGAATGTCTATAACAAGGGATGAAACCTATAAGTGATAAAGTAGCTATTCTAGGTTAGCATGGACTAGGTAGTAGACATAGCCTATTTACAACTTTTCTAACTATTGCATTACAAGTTTATGCTCTTCTAGAATAGAATGACCAATATAGTTTTATAGATGTTGACACTTGATAAGGTAATTGAGATAACATTGATTTTAGAGGATATGGACTTTATCATGGTCCTATCAGTCATCAAATAAGCACCCTAGATTGTGAACACCTATAAATAATACCTAATGCTAGTGGATTTGATGACAAGGGATAGGATATTATAAGGGTAATAAACCATTTTATTGGATTGGGTCTTCCATGCTATATACATACCTTTTGTGCAATGCATTAATATCCTCTTATTTTTCTTTATATGTTATCATAAATGAAAGAATATGAACCCTACTACAATACTATATCCACTATACTTAGCCCTAAAGGAGGACTACATAGAACTAGAGAGGGATTTTACTAAGGGAAATAAATTTTTGGCTCTACTTTATGATGAGCTTTATAGGATTTAGGATAGAAGAGAATAAAATATTAGTCTAATATTTTTTATCTAGGCTTAGATTTATGAGGGCTTTGCCATGTATTATCCTCAAGGCCTATCCCATAATACAAAACCTAATGATATTTGGGTGAGGTAATAGGATAATGTGGCACAAGTGACATGATATTATGTGCCACCAATTACATGAATCCCATGCAATAGATCATCTAAATTTTTTATCACCATCTATGACAAAGTGATAGTTAAAACATGTAGTAGCTTGTATGGATGCAAAACACAATCATAATAGGTGATCATAAACCAAAATGTGTAGAACCTTATAGGATGAATAATATCATCATGTAGTCTATATGGGATGCTTCTACTCCCAACAACATAACATAGGTATAGAAGAGAGAAGGAAAATATAGGGTTTTTGATTCACTACTAGTGCAAGGCCACTATAGATAGAGGACTAGAGGAGAGGAGGATTCCACAACCCAACAATAGAGGAGATCTAGCGAGGCTATAACTATAAGCCTATTGTAGAGTGACAACCAATATGATATCCATGGATATAGAATCACTACCCTAAGCACTTGCATAGGAGAGGGGTAAGCTATATGGAGCTATAGTGATGAGTCTATAGGGGATGGGAGGAGGCTATGAAAGAGGTAATAATAGGATAGGGAACAACTACTAAGGCAAAGGTTATGCTAGAAGAGGAGGAAAAGAGTTATAAGGAGGACATAGACACAGGGAAAATATACATCTATGAGGTTGAAGTAAACACTCTTGAACTAGAGGCTTTCTCCTTAGAGGAGTACTACTTGAAATGACAACCTAACAACCTAGGTGTTCCACCCCTTAGTCTTTTTAGTATATTTCAGCTTTAATTTCATACATAGTTATGAATTTATGATATATGTAGTTAGTTATTATACATATTTTGTTGGAATTTATTACATCATGTGATATAATAAATCATATTTAAGTAAATATAAATTAATTAGAACCACTCATGTATGAGTCCTACATGAATTGGTAATTAGTTGTGATTCCTACCATTTAAGGAAATTATATTGTTAGTGTAGCTACCCTATATTGGGAAATATATTTTGCATGTGAAAGTCTTGGATCAATATCATCGAAGAATTATGATTTTCAATATATGTTATTAAATAAAATGGTCATGGAAGATCAATATGTTCTATTTAAGATATGATGAGGACATATTTCCACCCTACTTCATGGTGAAAATGTAAGACTCCATGCATAGAGAAGTGTGAGGTGTAGCAATGTTAGGGGTTGGGGTGTTTTATATATTTATTAGAGGTGATTATCCACATATATGGATAAAGGAAGATAAGTTCTACAAATATTTATATTGTGAATGAGAAATAGATATGGATGATCTGAGAATACATGTGGAACCACTATTTATTATGTATCTAATAGAACCATGGCTATACATTCCATGTATTTGAAAAATATTGACCAAGCATTGGTGGTATTAGTGGGAAATATTTCTTCTTAGATTATGAAATATCATTTGAGGAGATGGTTAAAGTTATAGAAATACATTAATCCAATTGTTGGTTTCATACAAATTCGTGTAAAAATTTATCAAAGTGAATGAAGACCACAATAAAATGGATATTGAGTGCAACAATGTTGAGGTATTTTCACCATGGCATCTAGCGATCTCACCTTATAATATTTGGGTGACATATACACTTCTAGCCTCACCTTTAAAAAATCATTTTACAATATTACATCACTCTTTCTTGTCATTCATTCAACCTCCCACTCTTCACCCTTTAGGCCATTTATTTCAAATGTAGATTTTTTTGTAGAATCTAGATTAACCACCACATTCTAGATGGAATATTGTGTTTTGAATTAATGATAAATCTAACTTCCATAATTATGGTAAAATACTTAACCATCATACCAAATTTAGATCAAATGCTTCTCAAGTCTGGGGTACCTCCCAAGATCAAGTATGACCATGTGGAATACTCCAAGTTAACATAAATGCCACTCAACTTGATTCCTAATTTTAGTGGAAGAGGAATATGTGGAGGATATGCTTTGTCTGCACCAACATGAGTTTCTAGATATGCACACACAAGAGGAGAATGTTCAAAATTTATTTTTAATATCAAGATATATGCTTAATTAACTCAAGGAAAAATGGTCAAGGAGTGAGAGCAAGAATGGAGAGAGGAGCTAATAGAAGTTGTCATGACCCCTTTTAGAAACACTAGCTACTCAAGTTGGAATATGTATTATGAATTATGTTTAATGCTTAGTTTGTGATTGTAATGGATATATACTTTTGATATTATGTCTATGTTTGCATAAGGATATGGTACTACTAATTCTCTACTTGGTTTTAAGAATCAGGTACTCTCATGGGTGGACAAGAGAATTGGCCACAAGAAACAAGAGATAATACTATAGGGAGAAATAGTGATGATGACTTGGTCATAAAACAACTCAGGATAACATGACTGGATACCCTCCTTCATGTAGGTGCATTATAGTCTGTGCATGCTCATTTTTATGCCATCAAACAAGAAAATTTGCATACCCAGTATCCTTAACATGATTTGGTGATAGCTTGGGTCTATCTTAAATAAGGAGCCTCTAATTTAGGGATAAAACGATGGTACAAAACATTGAGAGAATATTTTTGTTTGGACCTCCTTCTTTTGTGCATGTGGCTGAATGATCTTCTTGATAGATTAGATGGATTCTTTCTGTCTGCTTTGTTTGATTAAACTTAACCCTAATTAATGTTAGCATTAATTAATGTTAGATTTGATATTAATCAAAAGAATGATTAATGTTAGTTTAATATAATATTAGCATTAATTGATGTTAGATTTAATATTAATCAAAAGAATGATTAATGTTGGTTTAATCTAATTAATGTTAATATTAATGAAAAATATTAATGTGACTCTAATGTTAGTATTAATCAAGGATTAATTAATGTTATGTTTAATCAATTTATTATTGGTTTTTCCTAATGTTATTTAATTATAAGAATGATTATTGATTATTTCCTTCTAATGTTGTTAAGATTTTAATCTTCTTTTACCATAGCTTTAGACTATGGTTTTTCTTAGACACATTGTTTATCTTGCATGTATTTGGTTGATGAAGCCACATTTGCCTTGTTGGTGAGTGCACCATTAATGCCTTGGGTGGTGAGGGTAGAGCACCTTTGGCTAACACACTTTTGGTTTTAATTCTCCATCTTGTGCTACATCAAGATGAGGTGTCGAGTGGGAGTTTTTAGGTGTTATAAAAATGCTTGCAGCATTGTCACTCTATCCTAGCATGCAACACTTCCTCTTCCTTGTACCTGGAGTCTATTTAAGGAATTTTTTCTATTGTGCTTGGGAACACTAGGTTGAGAAAGTAAGAGGAAGAAAAATAGTGGTTGCAACAATGCTTCAAGATAAAAGCAAGTAGTGGTCATAATAAATATTTTGTTGAGAGCTAGATAAACTTTGGTCCTTGCTTGGAGTACTTCTTTCATTCTCTTTGCTAGCTGCCCATTATTACTACTTTCTACTCTATGTGCTTTGTTGTTTCATTTGCTGGCATGGGTTTGTGGAACTCGGATTCACTATGTGCCTTCGTTATCTTGGAAGGGTTTTCCTTGGTGTAATTATAATATTTAATAATCTAAGTTTGAGTTTGGCATTATTGCTTTGATATGCTTTGCATTGGATAACTAAACTAATCTAATGTTAGATTAAGTTATTAATATTTATATTCAAACTAATTCAATGATAGATTAGTTGGAAATGAATCTAATGTTAGATTAAATTATTAATATTTATATTTAAATCAATCCAATTATAAATTAGTTTGGTAGCTAATATAATGATGTATTAGTTCTTTTGATCTTTGTCTTTCAAGTAATCAAATGAATGATTAATTATTATCAATATTCTATAAATATTAGATTGGAAAATAATCAAAAGATAGATTAATATTTGGACTTGCAAATGAATGTCAAGACTTACTCTAAGGACTAGACTATAACTAACATTAGAATGATGTAGTTATGGTTTTGGTTGGTCTTAACATTTGTGGAGAATATTTTGACAAGCATGGACCTCTTTATTGAATTAGTTGTATTTTTTAAATGAATGAACTTAAAATTTGTGGAGAATGTTTTGAAATGGAGTATGGTCTTCTATTATATGTTTTATATAATGAGTTAGCTACATGGAAAATATGAGAATTAATATTTGTGTAAAATATTATTGGAAAGAAGCATGGGCTTCATTTGTGTTTTGCTATACTAAATTAGAGATGTGATATTTGTGGAAAATATTTTAAAAAGTAGTATGGAATTCTTTTGTGTGTTTGCTATAATGATTTAGCTATGTGAAAATATGGGAATTGATATTTGAAAAAATATCTTGGAAATAAGTATGGGCTTCTTTGCTTGTGTTTGCTATATTGAATTGAATTATAGAAATGCAAGTGCTTGGGTTCTAAAATATTTGTGGAGAATATTTTAGGAAAGTAGTAAGGGCTACTTTTGTTGTGCATTGAATCTTATAGAAATGCATTCATACATGCATATGATTTTTTCTAATCCCCAAATTCTTATCAACTACCATGGAGGCCAAAGGAATATGATGTAGGGTCATGCTAAGATAACTCTATTTTTTTTCTTGTAGTATTGTTGTTGATCATTCTTGGTGAAAGAGGATTTATTTTAATAGAAGCAAAGACTATTATTTTATAATTTAATACTTTAAAAGAATGAGTACATGTTGTTATGTTGTTAAATGGTTTTATTATTATTATCCATGCTTTTGCTTGATTTAAAGGCTTTGATAGGTTTATTATGCAAACTTTATATGGTTAGTTTTATTTTTATCTTAATTGATGCTTGGTTTAATTCTTACAAAGAGATAAAGAGAGAAAGATTTATCTTTGGAGTTTTAGGGGTTTCTTTGGGATAGGTTCTAAAGGTACTCTTGACTTAAGCTCTCACTTTTAAGATGGCTTGTTGTGGGATAACAACACCTACATTTGGATTCCATCAGAAAACAATCATGTAGAGTGATTGTTGCTTAAGGAACCATCATGGATATGGGTAGGCAAGCATCAAGTTTAAGAGATAACTGTGGAGGTGTAGTTAAACTAGACTATGTCATTATACCTAAGGGATCCAATGTAGATTGAAGTATGGTTGGAAGAAGGAATTGGCATCCCATTATTTAAATATTGAGAAGGAATAATCATAATGCTAAGGTCAAAAATTCTACATTCATGAAGAATGTCAAAAAAATTGGGTGACTATTTTAGGGCATCCTCTATATTTCAGAGGTATACGAGGTTAATACTAGTTACTTGCAGGAGCTTGGTCTCTCCTATCCACTCAAGTAATATCTACAACATTATAGGATTAAAATGTGGTTATGTCTAGTCAACCTATGTATTTCATGGATGATATTGAGAACTATTTATAGATTAAAAAATAAAAAAAATATCTCTCAATTTTGTTAGCATTTGGGGTTGTTATAGTTGGTATCAGAGCTCTAGGTTGTAGGGCTAGAAGCTTCCCTAAAAATGACTTTGATATGTTTGAACTGATGGATGACTTTTAGATAGATGGCATGTCCATCTTAACTATAAATGGATGATAGTATATTGATGTTTGTACATTAGGGAAATATTACTAACTAGTAGATAGGAGGTATGAGAAGGAAAACTGCAACCTAACCTAAGAACGTTTATATGACCAAGAAACTATGACATCAAATTTAAGGAGAAATAGAAGATGAACTTCTACCCACTAAGGCAGGCTAGGTAGTGTAGTACAAATGCTTGGCCCCTTGGAGAGTCATTAATAATTTTAAGCAGAGGGGTGGAGGATATTTGTAGATATCTTCTATTTGCAAGAGCAAATAGAGCAATAGAGCAAACAATTGGTTTAGCATGGTCTACTAATAGAAACCCTAGTAAGTCAAAATTCTATAAATAGTAGACCTAATATGAGGTTGGTAGTAGATATGCATAAGCTTGAGAAGATACAAAAGGCATGCAATATGATTCATCAAGATGAGCCCAACCTATAAATGAACAAGACTCTCTTTAACTATATGGTTTTATCTAAAAGAGATAAATACGCCTTAAGGAAAAGGAAGAGTGTTAGGTTTAAGAAATAGAATTAAGATCAAAATAAAAAAGTAAAGATATTTTGAGGGTGGAAAAGAAAAATTATGAGAATCAAGGGAGTTACAAGGAGAAATTACAAAAGAGAAAGGATTAAGTAACCCCTAAAGCACATAAACAATAGGAACCCTCTCTCACAAAGAAATAAATAGAAAAGAAACAAGAGAAATATCCAGGTCTCAAAGGTGGTTGCTATTATTTTAAGGGAACTCACTATGTAAACAGGTGTCCAAATCAATCAAGACCAAGAAAGAAGATAGAAGAACCCAACTATAGAATCTATGTAGCAACTAGATGCAAGAATCTAGATGGTTAAGTGACACCTATAATTCTAGATGGTAAGTTGTTTGATAAGAAATTTAAGGTCTTAATAGATAGTGGAGCTACTGATAGTTTTATTTTTTCTAGTATAGTAAAGGATTTTCCAAAAAGACCAATATTTTTATCACAAGGGTGGAAAGTTGAGTAGGGGTCTAGAAAGACCTACTTAGTAGATCAATGTTTTTCCATAGCTAATATCACCCTACCCAATGGTTCTACCCTATGGCACTTATATATAGCACTGCTACATGCCTTTGATATCATCTTGGGGATGGACTGGCTAAAGGCCCATGAAGCCATAATAAATTTTTAAGATAGATGGATTGACTATATAGATAAAGACAAGTAGATATTGAGAGTATATAGTGAACAAGAATATTTTTACCCTTAGATGATCTCTATAATGTAGCTTAAGAAATATATTAGTAAATGTGGTATGGTCTATGTCATTAAATTGAATCATAAGACCAAGGGTGATAATAAAGAATATTGTTTGATAAACACCCAATACTATGGTATTTTGGGGATGTTTTCCCTAAATATATTCTATTTTTACCACCTAAGCATGAATTTAATTTCACCATTGAACTATTTTCAGGTTCAAAACCTATTCATAGGATTCCTTATAAGATTAATCCTATAGAAATGTAGGAGTTAAAGGTTCAACTTTAGGGGTTTCTGGAAAATGATTTGATTAAACCTAGCATATCACCATGGGGTGCACCAGTTCTTTTTGTCAAAAATAATGATGGTTTTCTAAGGTTGTGCATAGACTATAGAATGTTGAATAAAGTAATTATAAAGAATAGGTACCCTTTACCTAGTATTAAGGATTTTTTTGATCATCTCAAGGGTGCCACTATATTCTTAAATATTGAATTGAAATCACCATCAGTTAAGAATCCATGAAGAGAATACTCACAAGATTACTTTCAAGACAAGGTATGGGCATTATGAGTTTACAATTTTACTTTTTAGACTAACCAATGTCCCACCAACATTCATGAATTTGATGAATAGTGTGTTCATGGAGCATTTAGATCATTTTTTCTTAGTATTATTGGATGATATTATGATATATTCTTGGAATAAGGAGGACCATGATAAAAATTTAAGGATTGTGCTAGGTTTATTGAGAAGGAATAAACTTTATGTGAATCTATCAAAATGTGATTTGTATGTCCCTAAGGTACAGTACCTAGGACATATCATGTATATTGAAGAGATAGTAGTAGATACAAATAATATAGAGGCTATTTTGAGTTAGACACCACCCACTAATATTCTTGAAGTGTGGAGCTTCATGGGTATAACAAGGTATTATAGGCAGTTTGTAATGGACTACTCCAAGATAGTCTATTCCATAACTAACCTTCAAATAAAAGAGAAATAATATAATGGATGGACAAGTGCGAAGCCAATTTTGAGATGCTTAAATAGAAGCTTACTACTACACCTATTATCAAGATTCTATATCCACAAGGGAATTTCTTAGTCTGTACTGATGCTTCATTAGAAGGTTTGGGAGGAGTTTTATTTTAGGATGATTAAATCATAGCATAAGAGTCAAGAAAATTTAAGAAACACGAGTTCAACTATTCTATGCATGATATGGAACTATTAGTTGTGCATACCCTTAATATTTGGTGGTATTATCTTTTAGGGAAGCCTTTTGAGTTAAGGACCAACCATAAAAGCTTAAAGTATATCTTTACCCAACCAATGCTCAATGCAAGATAGAGGAGATGGATTGAGTTCTTAGCAAAGTATGACTTTGGTATAGAGTACATCAAAGGTAAGGAAAATAAGGTCATTAATGCCTTGAGTAGGAGAAGGCATATAGCTACTTTGACCTGATGTCACATGGACTTAATGGACCAAGTCAAGGAAATGTAGGCATAGGATCAGTTTTACAATGAAATTTGGGCCAATATGGAAAATAAATCTAATTAATGTTAGATTTGATATTAATCAAAATAATGATTAATATTAGTTTAATCTAATATTAGCATTAATTGATGTTAGATTTAATATTAATCAAAAGAATGATTAATGTTGGTTTAATCTAATTAATGTTAATATTAATGAAAAATATTAATGTGACTCTAATGTTAGTATTAATCAAGGATTAATTAATGTTATGGTTAATAAATTAATTATTATTTTTTCCTAATGTTATTTAACTAGAAGAATGATTATTGATTTTCCTTCTAATGTTGTTAAGATTTTAATCTTCTTTTTTTGTTATATTGGAGGAGTGGGTTTCCTAATGTTATTTAATTAGAAGAATGATTATTGATTTTCCTTCTAATGTTGTTAATATTTTAATCTTATTTTTTTGTTATATTGGAGGAGTGGGTTTTGAAAGGGCCCCAAAACCTTAATTACATTTAGATCAATAAAAAAAATAGGTCATCAAGCCTACATCAGCACAAAAATAAATATTAGGCCGATGAAGGTAATCCCAACATATAAAAAGGAACCAACAGATGGTTCCAAGATGAAGAAACAAATGTGGAATAGTAAAACATAAAGGAAGGACTCAATCATAGGCTAAATTATCATTGATTGTAATAGTTTCATAATTGGCCTTATGGTGATCTCTGAGCTGGCTATAGAGATCATACAACATCTTGGTGGATTGGTTGTAAAAAGTCCAAGTAGCTTTGGATGCATTAGCAATAGCAGAGCACGTTGCCACAATGTTGGCGAAGGGACCAAGAATGGTATTCTGAAATGAGCTAGCCATGAGATCACCTTTGGAGTCATATACCTTTGCATTGGTGGAATTGTCATCACACATCATCTTCAGATGGGAACCCTTGATCTTCACCTACTTCAATTGAGGAGACTCCTACAATGCTTCTATACTATCCTTGCATTTACTCCCATCTTTTCTTCTCCTCAAGAAGTGGTATTGAAGCACAAATTCATAAGATTGAGGACAATCTTCCCGAGGATGATTCGTGATAGGATTTTTTCTTGACTTAGAAGAATTGGTGGACTAAATATCCACTTCATAATTCAATTATTGTGCCAATAATAGGGGAATTATAGATTGAGCTTTGATCATTGGATGGATTAGAGGGGTTAAATGTGTATGCAATGACTGCTTTGTAGGCCTATTTTTCAAGGGTATGCCTATACATAATTAAATGCAAGACTTGACGAATTGGGTGGGAAGAATTATCTTTTATAATGCCATCAATGGATATTGCCATGGATCTTAACAAATAATCAGTAATATTAATTACTTTATCCTTAATATAGTTTAGGAATGCAAGATGGAAACTACATAGGGGAACATCAATTTTATCGATGATGAAGTAATTCATCATTGGGATCATAACTCTATCCTAGGGGGTTGGAAGTGATGTCCTTACAATCTCATATTTATCCCTTGTCAGCTTATTTATTCTATCAACAAAATTATCAATGTCTACTACCATCGATTTCCTATCTTTACGAATAACGAACCCATCATTTGGAATCTTAGTAACTTTAGCTAATAAGTGAACACTAACTTTGAATGGTATCCCGTAAATGATGAAACATCCCTGATTCCATGTATTTATGAAGGCATCAATATCATTATATCACTCCCATTAAATTTATTCATAAAGGAATGAATCCATGGCTACCAAGGATATCTTCCATAATTGGATCAATATACAACGTTTTAGGCTTGAGCAAGGCTATTGTTGACTGATGCAAGGAATCTTCAAAAATAAAAATGCTCTTCAAACTTGAATAGGGGATAGGTCTCAAGCATTGTATTTTCCTAAGGTTACCCTTGTATTCCCATATATAGATATTCAAGGAGGTAATTCCATCAGAGGCTTGCACATGATACATGTCGAGAGTTCTAGAATTAAGACACTACTAGAGTCTTTGATGCACATGATCATTGCAAATAATTGTAGAGTGTGCCCAATCACATGAGATAATACTAGTGTGGGAAAGAAACCACTAGAAATACATATTAGAAATAATTAGATGATCTTGATCACAAATGAAGGTAGTGGAGCTATCCACATGATCATTATAGATAATTGTAGTGTGTTCCTAGTCACAAGGGACGATCCTAGCATGGGAAAGGAACCACTGGAAATGCATCTTGGAAATGATTAAATGATCTCAATAAAATATGAAGGTGGTGGAGCTATAAGTTATTAATCTTATTTTACCATAGCTTTAGACTAAGATTTTTCTTGGACATATTGTTTTTTGTCTTGTGTGTATGCGGTGTGTGAAGCTCAGATTGATTGTGTGCCTTCATTATCAAGGAAGGATTTTCCTTGGTGGCAAAGAGCATTTGAGAAAATGGCCATATTGGTACATCCTTCCATACATTCATAATTTTGCTATGCATCCATATATCCTTGCTAATCAGACCCTCTTGTTGAATATTTCTTGCATTGTTTCCAATTTGGAATCTGTAGGGAGTCTTTGGATTTTGTTCACGTAGGATTTCCTAGGGTGGTCATGGTGTAGCATACTATTTTTAGGATTCCACTATATTTCACATCGAGATATATCATGTGCTTGGAGATATTAGGATTTATTCCTTATTTTTGGTGCAAAATATGCCTATGGTTACGTTTGCACCTAAGACTTTGCCAACATTGAATTATTGGGTCAAAAATAGAGACTACCGGTTCAATCTCCAGAGAAGGTTGGTTCCTTTCTTGGTTGTGGAAAAAGAGAAGGAGTAAAGTGCTTAAAGAGAGGGAAATATAGCTATTGCTAGAACTTTGAAAAGGTACATATTAGACAACAACAAGGAAATGAATAGACTTATAAGCCAAGCATTCTTAAAATCTCTAAATGGAAATAACTAGTTCTCTGATGCAAATCAA
Source organism: Wollemia nobilis (assembly GCA_028583015.1). NCBI lineage: Eukaryota > Viridiplantae > Streptophyta > Pinopsida > Araucariales > Araucariaceae > Wollemia > Wollemia nobilis. The sequence goes on from JAQPPZ010010853.1 coordinate 3,339,786, forward strand.
ATATTAAACCAATCACTAGCCCATAAAAATCATTAACTCCAAAACTATTGAATCTAATGTGCAAAAATCCAAATATAGAATTAATGCAACTTACATTCCATATAGCTTAAATAGAAGTATTGATTTATTCATACATACATGATTGCAAAATTTGAACCAGAAGCCAAGTAGGGAGTTTATCTTTATTTTTTATTAGAATTCTGCATACATTTGATATTGTAAACACCTAAGAGCCAACCCCTTTTCAAGTTGGACTCATCCTATATACACTCCCTATATATAAAAATATTAAAATTTGTTATAACAATATGCTAGCTGCCTAATTCTGGTGAGATGCTGAACAACGCTCATTTGCCTAGGAAGAAACGACATAGGGGAATTTCCAATGGAAAGAGGTTAGGATATGATCCTTCTGTTACCACCTACTCATGTCAATATTCTGAAGACATGGTATCTCAACTATATTCCACTCTTCTATTTATTTTGGTTATCAACCCATGAGGATAGGACCGATCATAAAATCGTGACACTTATTCACTCTCCAACTTCTTCTGGCTATCGACTTGCACAAACAAGGCCGGTCAAGAAATATTGACTCTTCTTCACTCTCCAAATTATTCTGGCTATCGGCCCATTAAAACAAGTTTGATCGAGAAATATCAATACTTTTTTGCTCTCCAACTTATTCTAGCTATCATCCCACAAAAACATGTTCGATTTAGAAATATTGACTCTTCTTCGCTCTCTAAATTCTTCGATCTATCGATCGATATAAACAAGGTTGGTCAAGAAATATTGATACTTCTTCGCTCTTCAACTTCTTCTGGCTATCATCCCATGAAAATAAGGCTAGTTAAGAAATATCAACTCTTCTTTGCTCTTCAGCTTCTTCTAGCTATTGGTCCACAAAAACAAGGTCGATTGAGAAATCTTGACTCTTCTTCACTCTCTAGCCTCTTCTAACTATCGGCCAATAAGAACAAGGTTGGATGAGAAATATCTACTCTTCTTTTCTCTCTAGCTTCTTATAGCTATTAACCCATGAGTATAGGATCAATCACAAAATCATGACACTTTTCCTCCTTTCAGCTTCTTCTGGCTATCAGCCCGTGAGAACAAGGCCGATCAAGAAATCTTGACTCTTTTTCATCTTTTGACTTCTTCTAGTTGTTGACCTGTGAGAACAAGACAGGTCATGAAATCACAACACTTCTATGCCTTTCATATTCTTCCATCTATGAGCTCATGGGAATCGGGTAAGTCATAAAATTATGACACTTTTGCACCTTCCATCTTCTTCTAGTTGTCGGCCCTTGATAACAAGACCATTTAAGAAATATTGAATCTTTTTCGTACTTCAAACTTTTGAAAAATATCCTCATTCTCTTTAGTGTAGTCATTTTGACCTACATTATTGTCACCTCCTGGGGAATTCTGCTAGTAGAATTTTAGAATCCAGAGCCTTCATCCATTGGGCATTGGAGTAAAAGAACAAAAAAGAGGAAAGAGGTAGATATAGAGAAAAATTTTGTGATCATGGAAGCAGAGTATAGCAATTATTTAGGGGCTTCCTCTTCTTTTGAGTTCATCATTTCCCTATCTACTTGACTGCTTGTATTTCCTTTTTATTGATCACTTTTTCTAGATTTTTTAACCTCTCTTTGTTTATCTGTTTGACCACATCATTATAAGTGGTACATACCTACTTCCAAGATTCATCATCTAGATTAGAGGTATCTATGAATGTTTGGTATAATTATTCTAGTTTTTCAACCTTTTCATAAGACAACCTTAGACCTCAAAAATAATTCATGCAAGCAAGAGTTGATCTATGTAAGATCTTGAGACAATTCGAATACATGATCTTCTTATATAGGTTCTTCCCAACCATCTATCTCAGATTCATCATCAATAAAATCCTTCAAGGAAATCTTAAGTTCATATTCTTCTAAAATATATGAATCTTCATCCCAAAAACATGGAAGTCCACAATTTTCTACTAAACTCAAATTATTCAATATACCTTTAGCTTCAGCCTTAAGGTCGTGAATTATCTTAACACTTTGAGTTATGAGTTTATGCCTTCTGAAGAAACTTTGGGCTGCTATTTTGGCTTGTGACCATGCTTCATTTTGGGTTTTTTTCGCAACCCTTTCTTGCGTGCTTTCATCCAAAAATTGTATCTTAGTCATGATGGTTAACCTTACTTGCAAAAAGCTTATAGATGTTCTGAACTCATCTTTCACCTGATTTAGTACTTCCTTGATTTTGGCTAGGTATAGCCTTCAAGACCATTTTTAGTATGTCTTTGAACATATCCTTTTTGACTACTTTGGCCTTCTCTTTAGAGAAATTGATGGCTCTGTTCTTCTCTTCCTAAACCTGCTTCTGGAGATATTTCACATGGTCATTCAAAACTTGGATTTTCTCGACAGCCTTTTTTCCTTCTTTCTTATACTTGGTTGCTTCATCGAATCTATCTTCCCAATTCTTTACCTCAATATTAAAAGAATTTCCAATAGTCTTTTGCTCATTTAGAGCTAACTCCAATTCTTTCCTAGCTTCTTCAAAAAAAAATTAATATTCTATATTCAAATATATGGCCCCTAAGTGGGCCTAAGCCATTCCCCATTCATATTGCATTGGTAGTTGAGTAATATCTTTGGTTACTATTTTATCTTGATAATCATCCAATGTCATTTCCCATTTAGGTTTATATACTAATGGTGTCATATTCATATTTGAGAGTTGCATGCTGATGGGGTCTAGAGCCACTATATTTTGAGTACAGGCTATGTTTTTGGAGGCTTGTACATAGTGAGACTTCCACTGATTTGAGGCATTTGTGTTAGTCTTCTTTAACTTTTTTAGCTTAGAAACAATGGGGTGATTTTCAACAGAAGACGTACGTATGGATTGTAAGTTTGGGAAATTGGTAGCGGGGGGAAAGGAATGGTGACTAGAGTGGCATCTACATTCAGTGGTCCTATGAGGGGAACTGTGGGGTTGGTCAAAGATGATATGGGATTATATTGTGCTTGTGATGTAGGCGATGATGGTGAAGGTGGAAGTTGTTGATTTACAGGAGATGAGGTATCATCTTCGGGAGTAGAATGGGAAGGGGATTATCTTTGGGATTGAGAAGAAGATGAATATGAATAAATAGAAATCATATCTGTAAGAAAAAAAAAGAGACACCATGCACTAAAATAAAACTATTGTATTATTTCAAGAAATCGTTCTTCGATTACAATAAACCTCTTTGAAAAGGATGTTTTACAATGCAAATGCCCAAAGAGGATGATCCCATTTTACAATAAAAATATGGTGTCGTATTCTTCTTCCTACTACAATCAATGTTGGATGTGGATTTATTATAACCACCATGATGGATCTGAACCTTAGAATCTAGAATCGTGATGGATTTGAGCTTGTTGAACCTAGAATCTTCAAACCTAAAACCTACACATATGTAAATAGATAAATATTTTAGTAGCACCTGTCAAAATGAATAAAAAAAAATGACTAATACAACTAAAAAGTGGATGCGTATTACATACATGAACCAATATTTGAGCAGCATAACAATAGTATTCCCTTCCTCTATACCTCTCAATCTCCTATTCTCTCCTTTTTTTCTTCTTGTTATGCCCCTCTTCAAATGACAGGGGGTACTTATAGCCTTTTAGGTAAGGTGAGTGGGGTGATGAGATGTTCCTAGGTTAGGCTAAACCAAGGTTAGGTCATGCATGCACCGAAGGTCAGCTTATGGAGGGGTGGTCACATGGTGACTAGGGTCTAAGTGTAGGAAAGTAATTGAGTGGCCAATGGGGCTGCAAAGGGAAATGTCCCTATATAAGTGGTAAAAACCACTATTTTAGCCATAATGCTGCCTAAGGTGAGTCATATGGTTCAAAAGAAGTCCATTTAGGTAGTCTTCTTGATATGATATGATTTAGGTGTCTATAGATACCCCTTTTTGGGATGCGTTGTGTGAAAACATAGTGTGGAGCAAAAATAGATGACCCTAAGTCAAATTGAGGGTTGATGATGTTCATGGATCTTAATCAATGTTAAATGCCCCACTCATGAAAGGAGCATACATTTTCAAACCATTGTTTTCGATAAGTTAAAGAAAATAGTTTTTGTAAACCTTTCAATTAGGATTATGACTTTGAGGTATACTTGACCTTGGCAAACTTTTCATTCATGGGGAGACACTATGGGTCTATGAGCCTCCATGCTACATGAATGCCAAGAATTTTTTTGATCAAAATGTTTGATTTTACCCCAGTAAAGAGGGAAATGTATGATAGTATTTGGGAATGATTCTTAAATGAATGCAACTTGCATGATTGAGTGTTTGATTATTTATTTTACTATGAATTGTGTGATGTATGACTATCCCCTCAAGTGACGATTCAATGAGGAAATGATAAAATGATGAAAGTGATGAGTCACTTGACTAAGATGACTTAACGTAGGTTTTTTGGGATCGTTACAAAACTTTAGAAGGTGCATGCCCCATTATAACCTTGATTTGACCCATTTATTACTATTTTTGGTAAGTGATCTTATGTTAATTCACTCATCCTACCAAATTGCATGGACAACCAATTACTGCAATCACCAAGTTTATAGAGTAAATTACTAGATATGAGATTCACTCAATTTTTTTAGCTTTTATCTGACCAAAGGGGTTAGGTGCCTGTTGGAATTTTTGCCACATTATTTTGATTATTGATTATTCATGCATAAGATGTTGAATTTCTCACTCCTTTACATGTTTTGATGCAAAAAAAAAAGCTAAGTCCGAAGACTGTCGCAAAATCACGACAAAAAGCAGCATGGAAGGCACAGTTTCAAAACCGTCACGATATCGCGACATGTCACGTTATCGTGGGTCTATTGAGGAGAGAGAAGCAAAGTCAAAAAATGTCACAAAATCATGACGTGTTCCAAAATCATGGTCAACATAGTCAACGGTAGCAAAGCAGTAAGGTTGTCACGATATCGCGACGTGTTGGAGTTTCATAGTCAAAATGGTCAACGAGGGGCAGCTCAGTAAATTGTCGCAAAATCATGACATGTCGCGTTTTTGTGACTTACAATGGCCATGGAGTATAGTGAGAGAAAAGGTCACGAAATCGTGACATAACTAAGCAAAGGGCGTTGACAATAAACTTTGTAGTGATATCGCGATAGAATAATGAACAAGGCACAAAAGGCGAAAGACGTCGTGAAATCGCAACGTGTTGCGTGGTCGTGGCAAGTGGAAACAAAAAGCATAAGGCATGAGAGGCGTCACGATTTCATGACATTTGTGGAGATGAAGTCCAACAACATGGAAACGTCACGATTTCGTGACATATTGGTGCGGAAGGACCAAGCGCAAGGAATTGTAGCGATTTCATGACATGTCGCGTTTTCGTGGAGAGGAAGCAAAGAGGCAGCCAGATTGTATGAAATGTCACAATTTTGTGACATGACAAATTTTTGCGGTCGAAAAGTAGTAAAGACCAAGGATATAGAACCTATTGCAATTTCGCGACATGATGGAGATTAACGAACCACTTGAGGCAAGAGTGACATGTTTTCGCGGGTCGAAGCAGCAAAGCATAAAATTGAGAAAGAACATCATGATTTCGTGACATGGATGGTTTTCACGGTTCCAAAGTGACAAAGTGTACAGAGCAGAAGAACGTTGTGATTTCGTGACATGTCACGTTTTCACGACCTGTTACAGTTTTGTGCTAGAAAGCAATTCAAACGGCCTGTTGAAATTTTGCGATTTCCAACGATTAAAAGCACTCCATAATTAAATGTTTTGCTGCTTTCCAATGTGAGCAAGGTAGAAGAATGTGTCCAAGCCACCAGAATTAAATATTTCCATTATCCAAAGCTATTGTTCGTGTTTTTTTCTAACGGTTCAAGCATGTTTCAAGAACGACCATTTAATGAAGAGACCGACTCCTTGTTTCATTCAATTTCTGGTTTCTTTGAGGCTGGTTTAAGGGGAGCATTTCCTTGTTTCTGTTGCACATTTTGTAGATCTCGAGGAAGTTCATTGTATATTTTAAATGTTGTAAAGAAGCAAGACTTCTATATAAATCAATGTAGATCTTAGAAAGAGGGATCGGGAGTTTGAGAGACAAGTTGCATGAAAGCTTTCAAGTTCTTTGCATGAATGAAATATATTTGGCCTCTGATTTTGCAAACATCTTTCTGTGTGATTTCCTTCTATTTCATGTATTTCTCAGTTATGCTCGTCTTTCTAATCTGCTGTTAGATTTCAATTCTGCATCTGAGTTTGAATATCGCAAATGAGAAAGTGAGTTCTAGAATGCCATCCTGAAGGTTTTTTGTGCAAGGTCGTAAGTGGATTATGTTGTATTCTATTATTATATGTTGTTTATGCACTTGAGGTTAAATTCTTGCTGAGGTTATTTCCCTGATCATATAATTTCGGCCTGTGGCCATATTTCCCATCTCTTTCGTGTATTTCCCGTTTCTTTCTACACATTTATAATTCCTTTCCAGTAACTTTAGTCTTAATCAAGCTTAGAAATAGTAAGGGAACCAACCCTCTCTGGAGATTGGTCTGGGAGACATTTCTTTCTTCCAGCCTTTCAATGTTGGCCGGGTCTAGGGTGCATAGACATAGAAAATCCTTTCCTGTGGCAGATTCATGACCAACAGTTTTTGGCATGCTCGATGGGACAGACTTTTTCTGTCTCAAAAATCCATAATCGATGAGGCTGATTGTTTTATTGTTTAACACCCAAAGGTATCAATATTTTATGAGCTATCTTGACCTCATAGCAAAGATTTGTAAGTTCATCTGGCGACTTTGCTGAGCTGAAGATCCAATTTTCTTAATCGTACATGCCTGACTTTTAAAGCTAAAAGAAGATAATTGCAAGGGTATGCTATCCTAGATGGGATGATTCTAGCCCTCTGAATCTCCAAATTTGGCATGAGATTCCCAAAAGTGCCTTGAAAGCCCTAACAAAATACAATGGCACCCAGGGAATGGCCCGAGAGCATGTTGAATATATTGCCGATTTGTCAACCCTACATGATATAGTTCACGAAGATGTTATGATCAGACTTCTAGTTCTATCTTTGCAAGGAAAGGCATTACATTGGTATAGACTGCTCAGGCATCAAAGTATCAGCTCATGGGATGACTTAGCGGGAGCGCTAATCAAAATATTCGACAAGGATCTCTTTAACAGCTCTCAGGATCCCTTTCAATTTTTCATGTATATCACAAGAGCACCTCTAGAGAGCATCACAGACTTTAATGTTCGATTCAGCAGGAGTTGGAAGAGAATTCCAGAGATGATCCGACCAACACCTGCCCAAGCCCACTTCTTCTATGTTCGAGCTTTCCATCCGGACATAAGCCTCCTCTTGCTGCAATAAGGCGAACGTAGATTCCCTCAAATCTTTGAGGAATCATTACAAGCGGAGCAAATTTTTCTCCTATCAAGAAAATTACCGTGGGGAGAAGCTCCATTACCTTATTCGATAGTCACCACTCCTGTTTACCCTATGCAATATTCATCATGGCAGATCCCACATACTATGCAGAGGCCTGAAATGCAGTTGTGTGGAACTCAAGGGGCAGATTTCGTCCAAAGCCAACGATGGGAATATGCAAGTACTTTCCCAGCAATGAACAATATGCTTGCTTGCAATGTCTATCAGGAGATGGGCCAAGGAGAGAAACAGATTCAAGTTCCATAACCTGAGCACAAAGAGGGCATAACCATGCACAACACTCAAGTATTTAGCCAGAACCTATTGAGCATGCCTCATCAAAAGGTTGAGTCTGAGGAGATCCTGGAAGCAGATTTCTTGTCAGAAAGGTTCTGTGATCACACCAAAGGATTGGAGGAACCTGTCCTCAGTCCACAACCAGGGAACCCTTCAAGATGGTGGTATTGGCTTCAGCCATTACTACAACTGGTACCTATAGGAGCCCTCCATGTGGCAAATATCTTTGCTACATTATTTGTCAATTGTGTGGGTACTGGCATGCAGGATAACTTGCCCATGTCTGCAACATGGAGAACTTTAGGAAGAGCTCATCCCAATTTCAAGGAATGACTCAAGTATGATCAGATCTAGTCGGGACACTGTAGATTTATCGGATAACCCCCTAAGACTGGGTTTGTGGTGGTGACATGCTAATCATGTCGCAAACTATTGTATATAGCAAAAAAAAAAAGTAAAAAAAAAGACAAAACAGAAAAAGAGAAAAAAAAAGTATTGTTTTCCTCTGTCAACTTCGGCTCTTTTTGCATGCGAGCCCGCAGGTACGTATTTCTTTCTTTTTCTTCTTCCTTCCTAGCAGTTAGTGGATTCCTCTTTATTTCTTCCCTTCCCTTCTTTATTCCCTTCTTCTTCTACTCCTTTTTATTCTGCAAGTAATCAAGCAACTGTTGTTGTTTCTTTTTTCCTTTCTGATATTCTCATTTTCTCTTTTCCTTTTCTTCTAACTTCATTGTTGTTTTAGCATTTATCCATCGTTCATCCCGCATTTTTCATCTCTTCCACTTCCGTTCCATTATTCCATTCACTTCCATTTCCCTTTCATAGCAGCTGGTAGCATAGAAGCACTCTGTTACTGTATCTACCGCATCACTCCCTCCATTCCATTATTCCATCATTTACCATTTCCATTCCATAGTCCTCACTCCACTTATTTCATTTATTTCCATTTTGCAACCCCTGGTGCTTTCATGGAGATTCTTTTATAGCACCTGGTCAGCTAAGCCAAATACAGATTCCTTGAGTTTTTAGTAATTCAGCAAGAGTTGTTGCAGCAGTCCACCGAGATGTACCCCATCAGCCAGATTTCTGTTCTCAGTTTTTCTTGACTCTGTTGCCCAATGGATTTATGCCTGGGATTCGTGCATACAGCAGAACTGTATACCCCATGAGCCACCAAGAATGCTGGCATTTTTGCCACATTATTTTTATTGTTGATTATTCATGCATAAGACGTTGAAGTTCTCACTCCTTTATAGGTTTTGATTCAAAAAAAAAAATTGTCCGAAGACTGTCACGAAATCGTGACAAAAAGCAGCATGGAAGGCATAGTTTCAAAACTGTCGTGATATCACGACATGTCGCATTATCGTGGGTCTGTTGAGGAGAGAGAAGCAAAGTCATAAAATGTCATGAAATTATGACGTGTTCCAAAATCACGGTCAACACAGTCAACGGCAGTAAAGTAGCAAGGTTGTCGCGATATCGCGACGTGTTGGAGTTTCATGGTCAAAATAGTCAATGAGGGGCAGCACAGTAAATTGTTGCAAAATTGCGACATGTCATGTTTTCATGACTTACAATGGCCATGGAGTATAGTGAGAGAAAATTTCATGAAATCGCGACATAACTAAGCAAAGGGCATTGACAATAAACTTTGTAGCGATATCACGATAGAATAATGAACAAGGCACAAAAGGCGAAAGACGTCGTGAAATCATGACATGTTGCGTGGTCATGGAAAGTGGAAACAGAAAGCATAAGGCATGAGAGGCATCGCGATTTCATGACATTTGTGGATATTAAGTCCAGCAACATGGAAATGTCATGATTTCGTGACATATTGGTGCGGAAGGACCAAGCGCAAGGAATTGTAGCGATTTCGTGACATGTCACGTTTTCGCGGAGAGGAAGCGAAGAGGCAGCCAGATTGTACAGAATGTCATGATTTCATGACATGACAAATTTTCATGATCGAAAAGCAGTAAAGTCCAAGGAGATAGAACCTGTCGCGATTTCACGACATGATGGAGATTAACAAACCACTTGAGGCAAGAGTGTCATGTTTTTGCAGGTCGAAGTAGCAAAGGATAAAATTGAGAAAGAACGTCATGATTTCGTGACATATATGGTTTTCACAGTTCCAAAGTGACAAAGTGTACGGAGCAGAAGAACGTCATGATTTCGTGACATGTCGCGTTTTCATGACCTATTACAGTTTCGCTCTAGAAAGCAGTTCAAACGACCCGATGAAGTTTTACGATTTCCAACAATTAAAAGCACTCCAGAATTAAATGTTTTGATGCTTTCCAATGCGAGCAAGGTAGAAGAACATGTCCAAGCCACAAAATTAAATATTTCCATTATCCAAAGCTGTTGTTTGTGTTTTTTTCTAACGGTTCAAGCATGTTTCAAGAACGACCATTTAATGAAGACGACCGACTCCTTGTTTCATTCAATTTTTTATTTCTCCGAGGCTGGTTTAAGGGGATCATTTCCTTGTTTCTATTGCACGTTTTGTAGATCTCAAGGAAGTTCATTGTATATTTTAAATGTTGTAAAGAAGCAAGACTTCTATATAAATCAATGTAGATCTTAGAAAGAGGGATCGGGAGTTTGAGAGATAGGTTGCATGAAAGCTTTCAAGTTCTTTGCATGAATGAAAGATATTTGGCCTCTGATTTTGCAAACGTCTTTCTATGTGATTTCCTTCTATTTCATGTATTTCTCAGTTATGCTCGTCTTTCTAATCTGCTGTTAGATTTCAATTCTGCATCTGATTTTGAATATCACAAATGAGAAAGTGAGTTTTGGAATGCCATCCTGAAGGTTGTCTGCGCAAGGTCATAAGTGGATTATGTTGTATTCTATTATTATATGTTGTTTATGCGCTTGAGGTTAAATTCTTACTGAGGTTTTTTCCCTGATCATATAAGTTCGACCTGTGGCCATATTTCCCATATCTTTCGTGTATTTCCCGTTTCTTTTTGCACATTTATAATTCCTTTCCAGTAACTTTAGTCTTAATCAAGCTTAGAAATAGTAAGGGAACCAGCCCTCTCTGGAGATTTGTCTGGGAGACATTTCTTTCTCCCAACATTTCAATGTTGGCCGGGTCTAGGGTGCATAGACATATAAAATCCTTTCCTATGGCAGATTCGTGACCAACAATGCCTTTGGAGCCTTTTGATTATAACTAAAATAATGGGAGTAACTTTGGAGATTTTTGATGTTGACCAAAGGGTTTAAGTGCCTTTGGGGCTTTTAAATGGTGATTTGACCATGAGGCTTAAGTGCCTTTGGGGATTTTTGATGATGATTTGACCAAAGGGTTTAAGTGCCTTTGGGGCTTTTTGATGATGATTTTACCAAAGGGCTTAAGTGCCTTTGGGGCTTTTTGATATGATGATTGATATGTATGCAAGGCAAAGGGCACAACCTTTGACAAAAAGGATGCAACCTTTTGAACCTGGCAATTGATTTGATGCTTGATGTTTATGCAAGGCAAAGGGTGTAACCTTTGACAAAAAATAATGCAACATTTTGAACCTAGCCGTTGATTTGATTATTGATATGTATGCAAGGCAAAGGGCATAATATTTGATAAAAAGGATGCAACCTTTTGAACCTAGCAATTGATTGATGTTTATGTGATTGATTGGGGGAAGGTGTGATACCTTGAACATCCCCAAGGAGATTGATTGTTTGATTGATTATTGGGGAAAGGTTCGATACCTTGATTTCCCCAAGTTGTTGAAGATGATGATGCATGTATGTGAGATGAAAAATGTAAAACAACCTAAATGTAAGCACCATAGATGTATAAAAGTCATCAATAAAAATGTTAACATTTTCAATACATTTGAAATCCAACCATATGTAATATGATGAAAATATAGATTATGGATGGATGACCAGCAAGATGTTATAGAGGAACAACATGGTTTGCATGAGATTCAAACTCCCTAGTTAACCATTCAAAAGAGGCATACTAACTATACAAGATTTTAAAAGATAAAATTCTGCTAGGAAGACCAAGATATTCAATATCCCTTTGTGTGCATGTGATGTTCATTAAGATGACACATAATACTACCCCATTTTCGGGTGGGTTTCATTCAACCCATTGTTGTAATGAGGATCACCCTATGGTCATTATTATCCTGATTGTGGATGTGATTGGACTTGACTGCTAGGAAATACAAGCCACTAAAAGCTAGATCAACTGCAAGCTAACATTGGTCTATAGAAAATAAGGTTACCAGTGTGACATACATATCACCATGCATAAGACTACCCAATTGCTAGGTAGGCTTAATTCAACCCATTACTGTAATGGAGATCATCCCACGGATTTTGAATAACTAAGGATTCCAAGGTTTCAAGCTCATTACCCCCTTATTTTCTTTTGATTCCTTTGATTATTCTTGCTCATTTTTTGTCAAGAGCAAGGGGATTTATTTACTTTAGTGGTGAAAACCACTTTTTGTTTTTTTTTTGTTTTTTATTTTTATGATACTTGCTCATTTTTGTGGAGCAAGGGATTTTATTTATTTGGCTAGGGGGGGCTTGTCTTTTTGTCAATTCTCAAAATCCTAGACTATGTGTCTAATAGTATGGGCAAGAGAGAGCTTTCGCTTAAGGGGAAAGGACTATGTTTTAGCTTCATCCTTTCTTAATCAAAATTGGATTTTAATTTATGATTTTGTGTTTGGGATTTTGAGACATGCAAGGTATGAATAAAGCAAGACCCTACTTTATAAAATCAAGACATTTTTCTACACAATTTGAAAGAAAAACTAAGAATGGCTAAATGACCAAAAACCCTAGTGAACACCCCATAACGACTTATTGGATGTGTTGAAAAATACAATTACTCACAAAGGCGGAATGTGGATGGTATGATGTTTGTGATGTGGGGGTTTTTCCTATAATATTTTGCAAACTAAAAGGTGTTCATAAAATAGTTAGTGGTCATCTAAACATCATTGTTGATGTTCATCTAGTATCTACCCTATCTTATGAAGACCCCTTAATAAGCAAGAGATCATAAGAAAAACTTCAAATGATGATTGTAGATAAGACTGATTAAGACTTGTGACAATCATACAAGCATGGTGCTTATTTGTGGAAATGCGAGAATGGCATATCCTAATGGAAATGTAATGAATATACCTAATGTAAGTAGTAGATCAATGCAATGATGATAAATGCAGTATGATTTATGACGTGATGTTTTTTTGTTTTTCAATTTTTTTATTTTTTTGTTATTTTTGACTGATTTTTTTTTTTGGATTTAACCAAAGGGCTCAAGTGCTTTTGGAGATTTTTGTGGGTTTACCAAAGGTTTTAAGTGACTTTGGAGCTTTTTGTGAGTTGACCAAAGGGCTAAAATTTCTTTGGAGCTTTTTATGAATTTACCAAAGGGCTTAAGTGCCTTTGGAGCTTTTTGTGAGTTAACAAAAGGGCTAAAATACCTTCGAGGAATTTTGTGAATTGACCAAATGGCTTAAGTACCTTTGGAGCTTTTTGTGAGCTAAAAAAAGAGCTAAAATGCCTTTGGGGCTTTTTTTAAATTGACCAAAGAGCTTAAATGCCTTTAGATATTTTTATGAATTGACCAAAGGGCTTAAGTGCCTTTGGAGCTTTTTGAGAATTGACCAAAGGGCTTAATTGCCTTTGGAGATTTTTGTGAATTGACCAAAGGCCTTAAGTGCCTTTGGAGCTTTTTGTTTGTGTTATTTTATTTTAGGGAGAAGGTGTGAGACCTTAAGCACCCCCAATGTGCATTTTTTCAGATGCAATATGATTGGATTTTCTAGGAGGAGTGAAAGAAACTAACCTCCCTATTGTGGCACAAAATTTTATGCAATACCAATGTCTTGATGGGGTAAAATAAGTGAACTATCTATACAAAGCTCATTTTTTTCTATCATATCTTCTACCAAATTCTTGAACGAGTAGCAATTGCAAATGTCATGCCCATTCAAACAATGATAAGTACAATAGAGGCTTTCAGTGGTTGACCCGGGTTTAGGTTTTCTCGAATTGATTTTTGGTAATGTGATTGCATGTGCCTCGTATAGTTTTTGAAATAAGGTAGTAGTAGTCATTGAAAATATGTTGTATCGATGATGTAGCTTGTCAAATTTATGAGGCTACGATTGATATTAGGGTTGCATACGGGATAATGTGGCCTAAAATGTGGCTTATAAAGGTAAGTTAAGCAAGCCATATATGGGAAAATCCTCCCCATAAATAAGATCATGTATCACATTTTTGCATGTAAATTAATCGTTAATGTCATGACCTACTATTTGATGATAGAGATAAAAGTGACCCTCACTATGATTCCTAGGTTTGGGCATGTTCGGGTTCAAGTGACGAATGTCAGGTAAAACAATTGCTTTTACCTTCTGCAACTTGTAGAATATTGTTAGCATGGGCTCAGGTAGAGGAGTCCAAGTATGGGATAGACATCTTGAATGAGGTAAACAAGGTGGACCACTTTTATGATGGGACATGGTTGTGTGTATCTCATTCACTTGCCTACGTTGTTCAACCTAGACCCCATGCATAAGTAGTAGACCATTGAAAATTCCCATTTGTTGATTGTTGGTTGCAAGAGGATTATTGATTTGAAGATCATTCTTGTCAAGCATATCATGTACCTTGTTCTTAAATTTTGATACATGACTAGATTTCATGGTCATTTACTCGATGGTAGGATCAATACAGGTCCTCTCGATACCACTTAGGTTTTGACTTCTTAGGATCCAAAGGGTGAATCTTTGGTAGATCAATAGCCATGGCCTTGCATAATCGATTAATGAGTGATGCCAAAGATTCAAGCAATGGCGTATAAGTGCAAGGTGGGTGGTGGTTGCTTTTGCCCTTGATTATATTAAGACTTAACATTGGATTGCACAGGAGGGGTTTGGTCCTAACAAATAGAAGGTTAATATTTTTATGACTCAATCGTAACTCAATGGTTGTGAGTCGATTCAAGATCTATTGTAAATCATTGTTCTGGTGACTCACTTGTAACACAATTTTGGCTAGTCGATTAAGATGTGTTATGAAACTAGTGGAGGTGGTGACTGGATGGCTGTTGATGAAGCTAGATGGCAATTGATAGGTGATGGAGATGGATTGGGTGTGGGAGCCAAGAGATAATTAAGTAGATGTGGATAAAAATTTCTTAACATCTGAGCAGATGTAGATGGTTCATGATGATCTTGTGTAGTGAGTATATCCACATGCTCTTGTTCTTGATGTAGCTCATGCTCATGTTCCAACTCAGAGTGTTCAGTTGTAGCAATTTTATTATATCCATTTTGGTGTAGTGGGTACACTTGTTCTTTATTTTTTTGAGATGTTGAGTGAGATGGATTAGGTATGACCAACTCTAGTAATGGTAGTATTTGTGATATGGAGGGAATGTTGGTTGGAATCACAAGTTGCATAGATTTATTCGAAGGACTCTAGTTCCCTATCATCACATTGATCATTCCCACAAACTCATAAGAAGATACATTTGCATTTGAAAAAGTCATGTATACCTCATTAACTTGTTCAATATGATCTGCTTGTCCCCCATGTTTGGATGGTGAATTAGAAATGCTATCAATGAGTAACAACTTGGTAAGAGGATGATGTATATCCTTGATCGACTCGATGATAGGTGTGAACGTAACATTGGGTGCTATGTACTCATCAAGTTCAGGACTGGTCAAGTTAACTATGTCCTCAAGTGTGGTGGATAAATATGATATGATATGATCTGACTCATCGATAACAACTGTGGGTTCCTCCTTATGGGTTGGAGTGGGAAGGTATTCTATTGATGTATTGAATATGGCTATGGGAGACTCTACAGTTGAACTTTTTAACTATTTATTTTTCAAAATAACCAAGGATAAAGGATAAGTGGTAGTAGAAATTGAAGGTACCAATGGTGGTGAAGATAGCTTCATGACTAACCGTGGGATTGAATTTGAACTCTACATAAGATCACTGGTTTTAGTATCTAGGTGTGTGGATGGAAGGGTAGACTCTTTTGGATGATCATCCTTGTTGTAATATTTGAAGGGGTCTAGTTTGGCATGAACCACATGGACCTGTCCTTCATGAATGTATTTGATGCATTAATGCACAATGGAGGGGACACACTCTATGTCTCTCATCCAAGGCCTTCCTATAAGTATGTTGTATTGTATTGCACCTTTCAATATGTAGCACAATGTAGGCATAGTATTTTGTCCAACATTAATAGGTAGGACTATCATGCCCACATTGGAGGATAAAGTGTTGTTAAATGCTTGCAAGGTGAACGTGGATGCTGTAATGTGTGAAGATAAAAGATTGATATGTTTTAGTGCAATTGTGGTAATAATTTTTATTGTGGAACCCATGTCAACCAATACTCTCTTATAGAAGATCTTGTTGATGCACGTGATGATGTGCAAAGGAGGTTCTAGTAAACTGGTAGACACGAGTTTGATCTCATGATTTTGAAATGTTATAATAGTATCCTTGTACGTTTGTATGTATCCCACAAATTTGGTGAAAGCATCAAAATCCTAGGGTTGTAACTCAATTGAATTTAAAATTTCCATGAGATTTTCCCAATGCTTGGGGGATTATTGTATAACTTTCCCATGGTCATGTTGGCAGATGACATGCATGGATTTCACGTAGGCCTACTCTGGTTTGTTACCACTCATTGGATGGAAGTTTTGGGTGGGAAAGGCCATGAAGTAGAGGGAATGTAGACTTCCCTACTAGACCCCTTATTAGATCGTTTATATATAGGTGTGGCCTAGAATCGGTGTTGGCTAGCCAAATAATCCACTTGATCATGTTGTAATATCCTATTTTGAATAATATGTGGACCCCACACATTGTAATATTTTATTTTTGTCATTTTTGGACAATGAAGTGGGATGACCCCTTTTTTCTAGGCTAATAGGTGTTTTATGTAATAAAAATTAAGTGTTGGGGATTAATGTTGATGTAATTCTCACTTAATGAATAATTAGAAGCCTCTAGTGGGGCGAGTAGGTATTTAGGCTTGGAATGTCACTTTTAGGGTTTCATTATGTCATGTTATTCTTGTGAATTTTAATAGAAATATTTGAACCCTTCCTCACCTTCTACTGCTTAGGTGGTGTTCCCTAAGTCTTCAAAAATAACCAATCTTATAGACAATGTTATGTGCCCTTGTTCTTGATTGGATATTAGGTGGGTCTATCTCAGGATTCATAATTGTGTTGCAAATTTTTGTGTGTTGGAGTCTAGGAATGTCATCCAGCTTTGGGAGGCCATTTGTGCATGTTTTGTGACATTTTTTACCCTCATAGGAGGATCGCCTAGCTTTGGGGATTTTTCTAGCCATTTTTGAGGGTTGATTTGTGTTGTTGGATATTTTTTGACCTATTTGCACTTTAAAAAATTAATAAAAAAATATGTATGGCTAGAACATCCATTTTTGAGGTTTTCTAGAGTAGTTTCTAAGTAGTAATTGCAGATTTGATCTATTTTACAAAAAAAATATTTTTATTTGTTTAAATCCTAGTTTGCTAACTTAATATTATTACAATGGTATCAGAGCTAGTTTCTTTCCAGTTTGTGAGAGCTCTTTATTTAACCAAATAGGTACCATATAAGTATAAATAATTCAAACCCTAACCTCAACCACAGGAAAGAAATTCTAGAACTATAAGTTGAACAAAGGGAACTGGTGGAGATGGCATATGAGCAAAGGGATCCTGTTGAGTAGAAATTTGACACCATACTTGAGTTACTAACTTGTTTGGTGACCAATATGGATTAGGGTGGATTTCAACCACCATAAAACTAGGGAGCAAACCCTAACCATCAACCACCACCAGATCAATAAAATCCATCAAATAGGGTAGCCATTCAGGACCAAGGGAGTGAGAGTGTTGTGAGATACACTCATTATCCTTTGCCTAGGATAGTGAAACCCATATTTTTACCCAAGCAAGAACCTGATGCATGCCAAGATACTAATGAACTAGATGCCCTATTTGCAAAATATCAATGTAGGGCTGAAGAATTCAGAAATACAGTCACTTTCTAGAGTTACCTAGATATTGTGGGGAATAAGGTTGGGAGAGGTAGTAAGTATGGAGAAAGAAAGAAATTACAGTAGAAAATGCAAGTATGAGTGTTCAATGGAGATGATAGCATGTCTTCTAGGGCATGGCTACAAAAATTGTAGACTTACTTTACTCTCAACCCTATGGATGAAGAGGATGTAGTACAATTTGCTACCCTACATCTTGAGGGGGTTGCATATGACTGGTGGTATCATGGTCTCAACACACAAGGCCATGGAGAGATCACCTCATTTGATGAGTTTAGTCAGAGGGTCCTAGATAATTTTTAGATGAGGTATGAGGAGGAATATTTTAAGGAGTTGGCCACCCTTAAGCAAAAAACTATAGTGGAGGTATACATTGAGGAGTTCCAAAAGATTTCAGTCATGGTGCCTAACATTTTAGATAAGAGAGTTACCTTTATTTTCATTGAGGGTTTGGTGGATTTCTTGAGAGGCTTGGTAAAAGCCTTTGAGCTTGCTTCATTACAGCTTGCAATGATAAGGAATTTGACCCTTGAGTCTATAGCATCATCAAAACCTATGGTTTTTGCACCACCACTACCTATATTTATCTAGGTAGGACCGTCAGGATCATTCTAGAGAGGGAATTTCTTCCATAAAAGAGAGATGTCCCCTTTACGAAAGAATCAAACTTTTGGGAAACCAATGCCCCCTCCATAGAGGGATTCAAAAAATATACCACTAGGAAGGAGGGTAAATAAGAAGCATGATGAGCTTTGGAGGAAAAAATTGTGCTTCACATGCAAAAGCCCTTGGGTAACGGGCTATCACTGCTAGGGAAAGGGGAAAATTCACTACATTGAGATCATTTCAGATGAGGAGGTATCATAAAGTGAATATGAGTCTTTGTAGGAGTGTGAGCTTAAGGAGACATCCCTTGAGTCTCATGAGATCTCAAAAATTGGCATGTTGGCTATGTTGAGCAGTGCAAACAGGTATCTCACAATCAAGGTTCCAGGAGAGGTACTGGGGAATAAGATGATAGTATTGATAGATGGTGGGGCAACCCACAATTTTTTGGATGAGGGTTTTGTATCCAAGAAAATGCTAAAACTAAAAACATTCATTGGATTTAATGTTGCTACTAGAAATGGGAGCATTGTGCCTTGCAACAGATTTGTGAGGTAAATGAAGGTAAATTTTGAGAATCATTCCATAGTAGATTACTTCTATGTGTTTCCATTGGGAGGAATTCCTCATTTTATACTAGGATTTCAATGGTTGTATTCATTGGGAGACTAAAACCACAAATCATCAAACATTGCAGCTAAAATTTAAAGCTAAAGGGTGTGAGGTAGTTTTGCAAGGGATCAAGAAAAATGTGGTCCAAGAGGTGACGTACAAGAGGATGGAGAGGATTCTCAAGAAAGAGAAGATAGTTTGAGCTTCTTGTGTATTTATGACAAAAGGTATATCTTATTCATATGATAATCATATCTCTTATCATCTTGAAATTCATATTTTGTTGGAAAAACATAGCGTTGTGTTTGGGGATATGCCTAAGGGATTGCCACCCCACAGGTGATTTTAGCATGTGATTGAGTTGGAACCAGAAACAAAACCTGTCATGATAACCCCTTATAGGCATCCTAGAATGTATAAGGATGATATAGAGAAGGCCATAAAAGAGCTACTTGCCATGGGGTACATTCGCCCTAGCTCTAGCCCATTTGCATAATTGGTAGTGTTAGTGAAAAAGAAAGATGTGACTATGTGGATGTGTATTGATTATAGGGTCTTGAACAAAAAGACTAAAAATAGATACCCTATTCCTAGAGTAGATGAGATCATAGATGAATTGCATGGGGCTATGTATTTTTCTAAGATTGATTTGAGATTAAGATATTATCAAATCAAGGTGAGAGATGAGGATGTGCATAAAACAACCTTCAGATGTCATTTTGGCCATTTTGAATTTTTGGTGATGCCCTTTGGATTGAAAAATACCCTTGCCACTTTTCAATTAGCCATGAATTTAATTTTCAAGGAGTATTTGAGGGATTTTTGTGTTAGTTTTCTTTGATGATATTCTTGTTTATAGCAGCTCATGGGAAAATCACTTGAAGCATTCAGATTCTGTTTTGAGTATTTTGGGATAGCAACAATTTTATGTAAAGAAGTCCAAGTGTGAATTTTTCATATCTGAAATTTTATACTTGGGGCACATAATCAACAATAAGGGAGTACATGTAGACCAACACAAGATAGAGGTAATTCAAAATTGGCCTGTTCCCACTACCTTAACTCAATTGAGAGGGTTTTAGGGACTTTGTAGCTATTACAAGAGATTCATTAAAATTTGTTCAGACTTGGTGGTACCTCTAACTGAATTAAAAAATAAGGGAGCATTTTTGTGGAGTGATGAAGACCAAAAGGCTTATGAGTAATTGAAGGAAGTGATTTCTTCTTGCCATCTACTTGCAATTGCTGATTTTTCTTTGCCATTTACCATTGATTGTGATGCTTCAAGTGTTGGATTAGGGGCTGTCCTAATGCAAAAGGGGAATCCAATTACCTTTGAGAGTAGGAAACTTAGTCCAATGGAGAGAACTTTCAGCATATATGACAAGAAGATGCTTGCCATTATGCACACTTTGACCAAGTTGAAGCAATACCTTGTTTGTGGTAAGGATTAATCATAATAGCCTTAAATATTTCCTTGGACAATGAGATTTAAATTATAGGCAGCAGAAATGGGTCACTAAAGTGCAGGCATATGATTTTGAGATTGATTTTATAAAAGGAAAAAAGAATTCAGTTGTTGATGCACTATCTAGAATGCCCATATTTCACTCTATTTCCATTATAATAGTTTATTGGAAGGCTGCAATTATGGCTAAGTATGTGAAGAACACTTTTTCATCTAACATGTTTGATGGCCACTTGAAATATGACAGGTACAATGTGAAGGAAGGTCTGATTTTTTACAAAAATAAAATTTTTAATGTGCCAGATTCTAAGCTTAAAGAGAAGTTGATTGCCACTATGAATGATGCACCCATGGCTGATCATTCGAGGTTTTTTAATACCTATAGATAGCTACATTAAAGGTTTTCATGGAAGGGGCTAAAAGATAATGTATTGAAGCATGTGAGGGATTGCACCACTTGTCAATAAAATAAAATTGGAAACACATTACCTTTTGTTCTTCTTCAATCCTTGCCCATTCCCAATCAAAAATAGGAAAGTATATCAATGGACTTCATAACGGGGCTGCCAAAAGTGCATGGTAAGGATTGTATATATTTTTTGGTGGATATGTTAACTAAACTTGCACACTTTTATTTTATTTCAGCTTCATATACAACAATACAAGTTGTTGATTTGTTCTTTAGAGAAGTGTTTAAATTGCATGGCATGCCAAAGAATATTGTGAGTGACAGGGACAACAGATTCATGAGTATGTTTTGGCAAGAGTTGTTCAAGATTTGTGGCATATTGTTGACTCCAAGTACAAGCTATAACCCCCAAATATATGGCAAAATAGATATTATGGATAAATGGGTTGAAGGATACTTGAGAAACTATGTTTTAGGGCAACAGAATGCATCGATTAAATGGCTGCACTTGGGAGAGTTCTGTTATAATTCTTCCTATCATATGTCTATTAAAATTACTATATTTGTGGATTTATATGGATATTATGCTCCTAAATTTACTATTTTTTTGTTGAGTGATAGTAGGGTGCCAAAATCCAAGGATTATATGCAAAAAATTCAGGATATTATAAAGACATTGAAGGATAATATTCAACTTGCACAAAATCAGAAAAAAAAGTATGTTGATCAGAAAAAAAAGTATGTTGATCAGTAGCATATTAAGCATCATTTTGAGGTTTAAGACATGGTTTATTTGAGGTTGCAGCCCTATATACAGTCCACCATGAAGATAAGTGGAGCATAGAAGCTCAAGCCATATTTTTATGGCCCTTACAAGGTCATAGGCAGGATTGGGGAGGTTGCATATGAGCTTGAGCTATCGAACAATAGTAAAATACACAATGTATTCCATGTTTCATGCCTAAAAAAGGTACTTGGACAACACATTGTTCCTTCCATTGAGTTGCCCCCATTTGATGATGAGGGAAAGTTGATTTTGGAACCTGAAATGATCATGGATACTAGAGAGAGGAAGTTGAGAAACAGGGTCATCAAAGAGTACTTGGTGAAATGGAGGAGCTTACCCATTGAAGATGCTACTTGGGAGGGAAAAGAGGTTCTTGCACATCCAACCATGAATTGCTTGAGGACAAGCAATTTAGGAAGGGAGGACTTGTAATGTCCCATTTTGAAGACTATGTGGACCCCACACATTGTAATATTTTATTTTTATCATTTGTGGACAAGGAAGTGGGACATCCCCTTTTTGCTAGGCTAATATATGTTTTATGTAATAAAAATTAAGTTTTGGGGATTAATGTTGATGTAACCCTTATTTAATGAATAATTAGAAGCCTCTAGTCAGGATACTAGGTATATAGGCTTGGAAAGTCACTTTTAGGGTTTCATTATGTCATTTTCATCTTGTGAATTGTAAGATAAAGGGTTGAATCCTTCCTCATCTTATGTTGCTTAGATGGTGTGCCCTAAGTCTTTAGAAATAGCCAATATTGTAGACAATGTGATGTACCCTTGTTCTTGATTGGAGATTGGGTGGATCTATCTTAGGATTCACAATTGTGTTGTAGATTTTGGTGTGTTGAAATCTAGGAGTGGATCGTCCAGCTTTGGGAGGTCATTTGTGCATGTTTTGTGACCTGTTTTGCCCTCATAGGAGGATCGCCCGACTTTGAGTATTTTTCTAGCCAGTTTTAAGGGTTGATTTGTGTTGTTGGATAGTTGTTTGACCTATTTGCACTTTCAAAAAATTAATAAAATTTTAGTATGCACTAAAATAAAACCATGGACTGTGACCTATGCACTGACACATGGACTATGGTCTACGTACTAGACACCATGCAATGAAATAAAATCATTTTCTTATTTCAATAAATAGTTCTTTGATTACAATAAACCCCTTTGAAAAGGGTGTTTTACAATGCAAATGCCCAAAGGGGATGATCCCCTTTTATAATAAAAATATGGTGTCATGTTCTTCTTCCTACTACAATCAATGTTGGAGGTGGATTTATCGTAACCACCGTGATGGATATGAATCTTCGAATCTAGAATAGTGATGGATTCAAGCTTGTTGAACTTGGAATATTCGAACCTAAAACCAACACACATGAAAATAGATAAAGAGTTTTGCAGCACCTGTCAAAATGAATCAAATGAAAATGACTAATGCAACTAAAAAATGGATAATGAGTATTGCATACATGAACCAAGATTTTATCAACATAATAATAGTATTCCTGTAGACACCTAAAACATGTCATGTTGAGGCGACTACTCATATGGGACATGCTAGAAGACCATATGAAAGATCTTGGATAGATTCCAAGGTGAAGTAGTGGTTCTAACCACTCAATTTAGGCATTTTGGCCTAGTCAGTGTTGGTCATGACTGACACCCATGGTTAACAGGTTTGACCATGCCTCAGAGCCATGGTTAGCCTTCAAATTAAGTTTGATCTCAACTGACCCAAAATCGGTTACAACGGCCAAGTTGTTCGAGTTTCAAACGGTTTTGGGCATGGAAGCCTCTAGAACTTTCCCTCCAACTGCCCTAACTAAAGGTTCTTGATCTTGGCTTCTCCATGAAGCTAAGACAAGGCCTTCCCATGTGCTATAAAACCCCCATCCAAATTGGGGATAAGTCTGGAAGAATCTCAAGTTGAAGCATAGCAAAGCCCTGTCAAATTGCATACTCACTTGCATCCATTAAGAGGAACACTTTTGCTGCCTATTTGGAGATCAAATGGCATTTGGAACCAAGAAGGCTATGGAGGGCTAGGAGAAATCAAGAAACTCAATTGAGCCCATTCCATCACCAATCTGAGCAATTCAACCACCAAATCTATCAGAGGACATCGAGGTGACCCTTGATCATCAATTCATCAAGGGGAATTGGAGATCTAAGACCGGCATTAGAGAGCAACTACATTTTTAGCTCAGCCATGGCTAATAGTGCTAGCTGCACCACAGACCCGCGACCAGGTTTAATTCTCCTTTTCCCTTGGTTTTAGTAGTAGTTTACTTTGTATTTGTAGTAGATTATATGCATTTAATCTAGATTTGTTTTATTAGAGATAATTGTGTGGTAGAAGTAGGAATTTAAGACTTATTTCCTTCATTTATTATCATTTGGTAGCTAGATTAGTTGTGGCTATTTCTTATGTTTTCATGCTTCCAATTTTTTAATTAGGACATTAGATGGATTGATCTATGTTTCCTTTATATTTCTTGATGGCCAATTATCATGTTTAGTGTAGATTACCATGCTTTCTGCATTTTCTTGATTTCAAGATTTTATGGCATCCTTTTGCATAATTTCCTCTAAAAGCCTCATTAAGAGAGGTCTCCTTTGTTGTTAATATGTTTCTTGTTGTTTCTTGGATGCAGGGTTAACAGGGTCTTGTCATTCAAAGCAACAAATGCCTCTAATCATGGAGAAGAAGGCCACATTTGCCTTGGAGCAGTTCGTGTCAACCTAGGAAGCCTGTGGATTACACCTACCCTTGCGTGGGGATTTTCTATGATTGTAATAATTGTATCACATTGGGTATCCCTAAGAGGGATGGATTTGTAATCAAATTTTAATGGAAATTTAATAAAAGAAGCCCTTCTTTGTGGTTATTTGCAAATTTATCCATTCTTTTATGCTTTATGTGATTTTTCAGTTATTATTAGCTTAGGTGTATGCATCCTAGATTGCTACAGAAGGTGATCATGGTGGAAAACCCATATTTTATGCCATATAATACTGACTTACTATGTTTTGTGATGATAGGTCTTAGCCATGGCTGATAACCATGGTTAATAGTTGTCACCGTGCCACAGAGCCACGAGAAATAGTTGCAGCCATTCCTGACAGACGTGGTCAGTAGAGAATAGAGCATACAATAGGTAGCCAGATCTCCATCAGACTTGGATCTGAGGTAGGAGCACTTCCCTATCTCTGTGATTTCCTGTCTGTGTTTTTTTTGGCAGAATGCAAAAATATTAGATTAATTAGAAAACTTAATGAAAGGTAGAAATGGGAAAATCCTAGTTCATTTTTAGTTTTCTACTAGCCGTTTCTAGGAATAGCGGATCTCTGATTGTAGTCTGCCCTAGTCTCCAATGGTCTAGGACATTGTGTGTTTAGAGTTTGCATGTATGAGGCCCAATCAGTGGCCATTTTCCTCATAGATAGCTGCATTCTCTGAACGTCATCTAGTGTAATCGTGCATTCTCTTAAAGTGAAACATTATTTTTCAAAGCATGTAGGAAAATCATGTGAATGTTGGTTTATGCATTTTTATTTCATGCAAAGTAAAAATAACCACACACACCATGACACACTTTAAACGCTAGTGAGTTGGAAGTCATATCCAACCACTAGTAGGGTTCAACGACGGTGGCAGTGATTTCCATCCGTTGGCCCAACTCCCTCGATCCTTTTGTTACTAGACCAATACCGGATGCCAAGAACCATCATAGCCCATGCAAAATAGCATGTATTCCTCTTCAGAGGGGTGTATCACTACGCATGGGTGAACAGGGTGAGGACCGAGAGGACATGTGCTCCCTGCCCAAGTGTGGGTTTCATCTCCACATTTTGGGGGGTTTACGTGATCGTGAATTTCATTATCGATTGTCGAGCTATGAGTATATAGGTGAAAGCCCTTAAACAATTGAGTATATCATCAACATTTTGAAAACACGATGAGAGTTACTTTTTGATACAACAAACTTGAAAAATCATCAAACAGTTTAGGGCTCACAAACAAAAATTTAAAAGAGATAATCATCATTGTTTACTTTTTTTGCCTTAAAATTTACATACGAGATAATATAATATCATGGTGTGAACATGGAGAGGCCGATCCGGGCATAGACCTAAGGTCGAGGCCGAAGCTCCACCCAATGCACAACAAAATGCGTAGGACCCTCAACCACAGAATCCTCCCAAACATCATTCGACGAGTATTAGAGGGGATAATTCTACATGTGGGGATCCTGTTGAGAATACCCCGATTAGAGGAGCCACTAGACACTCCTCGAGACATAGATCAGAGCATGGGGCTTCCCAGCATGGGGGTCCCAAACATGGTAGCATTTACCATGATCGCACTCTATGTGCATCCATGGGATCTACTAAAGAGTATGTCATAGAGGGATCCAGGTTGGTACCCCTTCGACCTATACCTAAGGGAGGCATAAGGCCCCCACCATCTGAGTATAGATAGGCTCAAGATCCACCCATTCAGGGGTAAATAGAGAGGGCCACTTTCAAGCGTAGACCCATGCAAACTCCTAATAGAAGTGAGCCTTGTAGGATCACCATAGACATGTCTAAAGTGGGAGAAAATGGTATGCCACCTCATGAGCCATGGCGTAGTAGATAGTTAGATGGTCTGGATAGAGTCTTAGGATAGCTAGGTTATAAACCTTCGCTTGCGCCTTCTCGTTCTATGAGTGTGCATAGTGAAAGTACAATTAGGACCATTAGGGAACCTGGAGAATGCTCCAAGCATTCTTGTGATATGCATGCCCCTGCATCCCATGCAGGCATAGAGTATAGGTGATAGCTAGATGCAAATATCATCTTCATAGACAAGGGCAAGAGCATAGCAAATCAGTCTATTGGGGGACACACCCACAAAGTCTCTCGAACAGAGTACACACACCAGAGGCCTCATACGACTGATCACATAGATAGATCTCACAAGCTGGTGTCAGAGAAGAGATGTCAGATCTTCCAAGACCAGTTGGAAGATGTTCATGCAGAGTGGGAATGCCTCAAAAATGAGGACACTTAGAGGCAAAGGTTCATAAGACAATGATTATATGAACAATGCATGTGCAAGCAATGCATCCTTGATCAAAAGGAGCATGCTGAGAGGGAGGATCAATTGGCCAATGTCAATTTACCTCCCCATAGTGATTATAGGGAGCACATTGATAGATGAGCTACTTTGCAGCCCAAGTTGCACCCTAAGTATATAGACACCCATACTCGCCATACGGCCCAACACAAAGATCGACATCCCGCATCCGAACATCATGGGCATAGGTAGTATGAAGAAGAAGTGGAAGATGAATTAGATCAAGAGTATCCTAAAATATCCCAAGTCAAAGTGGATGATGAGCCTAGTCCTCCACCTCGACCGAAGAGGAATCTACCTCCAAAGGTGCCTCAAAGGAAATCCAGAGAAGAGGAGTTCCTATCTTCGTAGGCCTATAAGGCCTTGGTAGAAAAGGTTAAAGCTATCAAGAAGCAAGGAATGGCTTATCAAAATCCTACCTTGAATAAGATTTATAATGAACCTTTATGCCCATCAGTGCCTATTCCGGCCTATTCTGAACATTTTGAAATGCCTAGGCTAGAAAATTTTAAAGGAGAGGAGGATGCTAGGAGCACATCATGAGTTTTCTAGACATGTACTTTCAGATCGAGAGTAATGATGCCTTGCTCCTATGGACCTTCATTACAACCCTCTCAAGCCTATCCTAGGAGTGTTTTAATCAACTCAAAAGGCACAACATCACCAGCTTTGAGCAACTAGCCGATGCATTTCTTGAACGCTTCTCCTTCGACGTCAAGAAAAAGGTGAACTTATCCGATCTGGCTGCTTTAATGCAACATGATGATGAGCTAGTTATGGATTATGGGAAATGATGGAGAAATATGATGGTAAAGCTACCATTCTCCATCCCTACCTCTAAATTAACCTAGATGTTTATGAAGAGTTGCGCAAAGCACATTTCGTTATTGTTGCAGTTGTAGCAATATCAAACATTTGAAGAGGCTTTGGTGCAAGCCAAAGTGATAGAGGATATCAAGTTACAGGAGGGTAACTTGAAACTTAGAAACAAGAAGGAATGGAATAAGAAAAGCATTGAGAAATAATAGGCCAAGCCAACCCATGTTAATCAGGTGGTTTTAAACCTTCAAAAAGGGGATAAGGGGCAGCAACAATGAAATTATCAAGCCCAACCTCCTCCTACGCAATATGAGCAATGCAATAACAACCAGAAGGGTAAGGATAAAGAAATATGCCCTCCTTGCATATTCACTCAATTATCAAAATTGTTGACATCAATTTTCCATCAATTGTGTGAGGCAAAGGCAATAAACTTACCAAAAATCAAATTAGTGGACCCTAATCAACCCAAGCCTAAGGGATATAAGGATGATCAATATTACATATTTCATCGAATGAAAGGTCACGACATAGAGGTATGTTGGTATTTCAAACATTTAGTGCAAAATATGATTAAAAAATGTATGCTTCTTGTGGACAATCCACAAGCACCAGATAATCAGAATATGGGGATTTACAAAAATCCTCTACCCAACCATGAGGTACCAAGGAACAATGTTGGCCAAGTCAATCAAGTACACATTGAACCACCAACCCATGAGTTCATCAAAATGGTCAACATCATCACAAGACATGTGAGGTATGAAAGACCAAATCAACCTCCAGTTCCTATTAGGGTCCAAGATGCACCTCCTCCAAGGCCAACCCAAAATGTGCTAGGCCCACCAACTAGACCAATGGTAACAATCAGGAGTAGGTTAGTTCAAAACCTATAGACGACTCCAGCAAAGTTGTCAATTTATGAGCTAATTCAGTAGTCTCCCAAGCATAGGGAGATGCTTATGGACATTCTAAGGTCCATAGAAGTGCAGTCCTAGGATCCCAAAGCGTTCACACACTTCGTGGGACACGTGCAATAGTGTTAAGAATCGATCATACAATTTTATGATCATGAAATCAAGATGGTTTCCATTGTCACAACAGACCCATTGCTCCACATCATTGCATGTGTAAATCACATACCTTTCAAGTGGGTTTTTATTGATACGGGATCATCAATCAATATAATTACGACCAAGGCATTGACATACCTGAAGTTGCCAAAGATGCATATCATACCTTCTACCTTCACGTTGAGAGCTTTTAACGATGCATTATGCTCAACTATCGACATGATAGTCTTACCTATTTAGGTGGGACTAAAGACCATCCTAGTGATGTGTCATGTGATTGAAGGTGCTATGCAATACAACATCCTTCTGGGGAGGCCTTGGATAAGAGAAATGTGTTGTGTCCCTTCCATTCTCCATCAATGTATTAAATACGTTCATGAGGGATAGGTTCACATGGTACCTTTAGATGAAGAACCATTCAAATACATGAATTTAGTAGATTTGTCGGGGGACTTCATGCTCCCCTCAATGCACCTAGACATATGACCAACATCGCCAATCAAAGAGCCAGGAGGAAAAATGAAGGAAGTGTGTGCCAAACCTACAATGTTCGCATCTCAATGATCAGAGCACATGACAATTGCTTCTACTAGACCATATGCATCCATAATGCATTGGGATGATAGGAAGATAAATGCAAATATGGATAAAAAAGAGATAAAACAACCACCCAAACTAGTTGTCATCGAGGTCCCTACTCCCATGGAAGTAGAGGATGCTCAAGGAGAAGTCGAAGAGGCACCTCAGCCTACTTCACCTGCATCTTCAGCAGGGTCATTTGCATCATAGGTGACCATTCATTTGGTTAATCCTAGATTAGGGGAGTATATTGTGTAGAATGTGATATTTATGCCAATCATAGAGACTACGTAGGATATGGACCGACCACAAGCCCATTGCCTTCTCATAGGGATGGTGGTACCACTGGGGGTACCTCCTAACCAAACCAATTTTATCTATGGAGGGCTCGACCAGCTTGCATCTCACACTACCATGGATGAGGATGATGATGAACCATTCACTATGAATGTTCATTATCTCTCTAACCTAGAATATGCCTTACGATATTTCGAGCATTACCATTGGTATGGTTATGGTCTTGGATTATTCGAGCAAGGGCGTAGGAGGCCTTACGAACCACAGTATCAGTTACCAACTGATAGGTTCAGGTTAGGGTATTATATTGGAGGATAGGATGAACTCCTCATGGCATATTTAGACCACCTATACCTCAATCTAGGGGGTGAAGTCAATTTCAATCCTTATCACCCCAATCCCTCCTCATTTCGAAGGGATAACTAGTTAGTGTCTTACGTCACTATAGAACCACTTGAGATATATCACGAGAATATCTTGGTGGAGACCGGTCCAGAGCACATACCAAGAGATAACTTGGATGAAAAAATCCATGGGACAGCCAATGACATAAGCCTACAGGATCATAACACTAGCATAGAGGTAGATTCTGGGTTAGAGAATCATTTTGACGAGGACAGAGTAGAGTCCATTCCTAAAAGACAGGGATCGAGTTGTATGTATGAGAGTGATGACAATGATGAGTCCTCAAAAAATGAGCAATCTGAGGATGAGATTGAGTTGGCTTACCTGGGCCCTCTAAATTTATGTTATCTATTACCCTTGGAGATAGTCATAGAGGATGAGCAATCCTCCATTGGTGATAGTGGCTATCAAGAGTGGGCTTACATGGGGCCCCATATTCCTAATCTTCTAGTTCCAATAGGTAGCAATGAGTGTTTTTATTACGACAGTGATGATGAAGATGAAACAGAGAGAGCCTATTTGGGACCTCCCTATTTTCATCATCGTAATCATCCGTACTCTACAGAGGATATGTATAGAATACCAATATCCATCCTTTCCTTAGGGGAAGACCATCGAATCTCAATATAATTTATCATATGGTGTTTCCTAATATGCTGCCATATCACAAGGAGCTCCTTGAGCCTAGCGATCCTATGTTCAAGTTTGTCCATAGACCGGATCCAGAGATCCCCATACCCCCAAAACCACATCTCGGGGATGGAAGTTATATCAAATAAAGAGTCACATGCACGTGGTCCTGGAGACATAATCCATTCTATAAATATTATCTCCATTGATTTGACCACTTCACTTTCCAATCCATTCAACCCCTCAAAACCATTGTATCTTAATGTAGATGCTATTGATTAGGATAGCACTAAATCACCACTGGAGCCTAAATATTTCTTCTCCAATGAAGAGATGCTACAACATTTTCATTTTGCACCATGCTATGCACATGATGTTTATCATGTTGAGGATGCTTCCAATGTGGAACCCGTAAACCCAGCAGATGACATCCACTTGATCCCTATGCCTCACCAACTCGAGGAGGGATCCCACATGTCAATAGAGGAAACCTTTGAAGTGGATATCAATAATGATCCCATAATTCCTAAGAAGGTTAAATTTGGAGAAATTTTATCTCTTGATGAGTGTGCCAACCTCATCCCTCTACTAAAAGAGAGACCTGATCTCTTTGCTTAGACTTATAAGGACATGTTGGGTCTAGATCCGAAATTGGTTACTCATAACCTTTTGCTAGATCTCTCAAAAAATCCAGTCAAGCAAAAACTCAGGAAGATGCATCCAATAGTAGCCTTAATGGTTAAAGATGAATTGCAAAAGTTTTTGGATGTAGATTTTGTCATTTCCATCGACTATCCATAATGGGTATCAAACATGGTGCCTATAGGAAAACCTGATGGAAGGATCTATATCTATATGGATTTTAGAGACCTCAATAGGGCAACACCAAAGGATTCATTTCTATTACCAAACATAGATGCTCTCATAGATGCAACTATATGTCATGAGATTCTCCCCTTAATGGATGATTTTTCTGGTTACAACCAAATTCATATTAAGCCTGAATACTAGCATAAAACCACGTTCATAATGCCATGGGGAACATTTTGTTATAAGGTTATGCTATTCAGCCTTAAGAATGTTGGTGCTACATACCATGGAGCTATGACATACATGCACAAGATCTTGAGAATGCCATGGGGAACATTTTGTTATAAGGTTATGCTATTCAGCCTTAAGAATGCTGGTGCTACATGCACAAGATCTTGGAATATTACATCGATGACTTATTGGCAAAGTAATTGTTGCATTCAGAGCATGCAGAGGTCCTGATAAAGGTCTTCGATCTCCTGATAAAGCATAATGTCAGGTTGAATCCTAAGAAATGCATATTTTACATGACTTCAGGAAAGCTCTTGGGATTTACCATTTTAAAATGAGGGATCAAAGTTGATCCAACAAAGGTCAAGGCCATTTTAGAGATGCATCCTCCCATAAAAATTAAGGAATTAAGGAGCCTACAGGGCAAAGTAGCATCCATAAAGTGATTTATCACACAATTATCGGATAAATGTTGACCCATGAATCGATTACTACACAAGGGGGTCCCATTCAGTTGGGATGAGGATTATCAAGCGACCTTTACTGATATTAAGCACTACCTAGCGATGCTGCTAGTACTAGATCCACCAAGACCAAATGTACCATTCTTGCTATATATCGACAACCGAATTTGCATTTGGAACCATGCTAGCCCAAAAGAATGTGCAAGATAAATAGCAAGCCATATATTACATTAGCCAAATATTGGTGAGTTATGAGCTAGGATATGCCTACCTGGAAAATATTTTTTTAGCAGTGGTGTTCACTACAAAGAAATTGTGGCATTATATGTTAAGTAATACGATGTATGTCATATAAAAAAAAAAATCCTTTGTAGTATAAGATGAGCAGGACATATCATAATACACGTACTGCAAAGTGGATCATGCTATTGATAGAATTTGACTCATAACTCATTAGCCAAAAGTCCATCAAGGGACAGGTCATAGCTGATCAACTAGTAGAGGTACCACTAGAAAATAGTAGGCTTCTCACCATTGAGCTTCCTGATGATGTAGTCTTCACATTATCAAAGTCTCCCGAACCCGAAGAACTAGATAACAAATTTGATATGACCTTGTTATTCAATGGTTCAAAGTGTGAGCAAGGGGGTGGTGCAGGAATAGTGTTTTTCATGCCACAGGGTTCTCCCATGCCCTTGTTATTTAAGTTGGACTTTCCTTGCACCAACAATAATACTAAATACAAAACCCTAATATTGGGCCTACAAAATGTAGACACCTAAATCGTGTCATGCTTAGGGGAGCTTCTCACATAGACACATTCATAATATCATAAGATATAATATTTGAATTTCCAAGAATCAACAGTGGTTCTCACCACTCATTTGAGGCCTTTTCAAGCCATCCAAGCCTAGCTGCTCAAGCCAAGAGTGGCCATCTCCTAGCCACTCAAGCCTAGAGTAGCTAGACCTTAGCCGCTATAGATGACAGTGGCCATGTCTTAGTCACTGCAAATGATAGTGGTTAAACCCTAAAAGTAGTTTTACCAACAAATAGGCCTAATCACGGGTGGAAGTGGTAGTCTATATGCAATAAATGTGAATGAGAGTAACTTTGCATTCCTTTTCATGACCAGTTCACATAGGAGACTTGAGTTTGCATTTAAAATTAATTTAACTAACCTCCAAGCATAAACAAAGAACAAAATATTCTCATGCTAATGACCAGTTCATATTAGGAGACTCAAGACGACAATTATATTTCAGATAACTGGCTTCCAAACATAGAAAATACAAGAATCTTCTCATGCTAACTCACACTACGCATGAGAAATTCATTTCTAGGGCTTGGACATAGACCTAGGGTTTTACACTATAAAAGGTGCAAGCCTAAGAGCACCAAGACATATAGAGACATATTTTATAGAGAGAGGGCATATACATATTTTGTTGATATTGGTCATTGAGAATATATTTCGAGACTTGGAGAGTTCCCTTGGAGATTGCATGTACGGTGAAGCCTTGATAGATTTAAGAGCATAGCAACCATTATTTCAACATCAGATATAAGCTTTGGTCCATAGCTTTGGAGCAAAGAGAACGAGAGTCACTTTAGAAACCGTTGTATTGGATAGTGGCCCGCAGGCTTAGATTAGGGTTTTAAACATTAGATTCATTATTTTTTTTAGCATATCATTAGCATAGCATCATTTCATTCATTCACATTCATAGCATTAGTCTAATTTTCATTTGCTTTCATTTGTTATATTTAGTACTAACAACCTCATTCGGGGAGGCATTCTCGGACATCTAAGCATGTTGTTGTTTCATTGCTTATAGGGCCACAGGTTCATCGGACAAAATCTGCAATATACGAGAGCAAAAGGGATCCCTCTAGGAAATAGACCTAGAGAAGGAGGCATCTATAATACCTCATACATTTTTGTGTGCAGAACCGGGAAGCTTTTTGAAAGCGTACCACCTCTTTGTGAAAGGGGTACTCTTTGCCTATTTGTAACCTTATTGTATCAAAATGGGTATCCCTAAGAGGGACCGACATGTAACCGAGTTTCAATACAAATAAAGAGATCCATATTTATT
This sequence comes from Wollemia nobilis, assembly GCA_028583015.1. Taxonomy (NCBI): domain Eukaryota; kingdom Viridiplantae; phylum Streptophyta; class Pinopsida; order Araucariales; family Araucariaceae; genus Wollemia; species Wollemia nobilis. Next base: position 3,374,092 of record JAQPPZ010010853.1, read on the forward strand.
ATTTCCATGTTATATGTTTTTTCATTATCTTCCATTTCATCTTGGGTTTTTAATAACATTGCAAGTAGATTAAAAGAGTGGTGCGTGCGTCCCGGGGTCACTACAAAAAAAACTGTCACCATGAAGATCAAAAGGTTGAATATATTTGACGATTCCCTTCTCATTTTCAACCAAGTGAAGGAACTTTTTCAATGTAGGTGTCCACTCCTGAAGGCCTACAAAGATCTTGTTAACACTTATCTAGCTCATTTGGAGTGGTACAACATCGGGGCAATCCCTCATTCGTCAAATATATTCGTAGACACTATGGCATATTTAGGATATTTAATTCTTCAAAATATGTCTGCAAATTTTACTACCATCCATGTAAAAACATTGTCACACTCTATCGTGCATCGTAAGGTTTTCGATAATAAAGAGTCAGTCAACATGATTCATATAGAACCAAACAATGAATGGTTGTACAGAGCTATAGACTTTCTCAAGAGGGCACCTTGGGGGTCATTGATCTTGCAGGGTCCTACATGGAATGGTACTACCATTCCCCATAAGGTTTTTTCCCATTCTGCATTTGTGAATGTTAAGATGAGTAAAAGAGCAAAAGAACGGTGCATGCGTCCTAGGATCGCTACAGATGGTGATCATGGTGGGATCTCCACTGATTTTTTATTTGCTATCGGAATACTAATTAGTTTTATGTGCAGGTCTAGCTACTCTGAGCTAAAACGTCCAAAAATTAATCGCTCTGAGCTACATTGACCAATAGAGCTTTAGCTACTCTAAGATACAGTGACAAAGAACCAGCTGCTCTGGTCAACAACATCTAGAATTGGAGTGCAAGAGAGGTTAAAACACCAATTTTTTGAGTTGGATCAAAGGTTGGTTTAAGCTTATCTAATATTTTTGTAGCTTTCTATCTACTTTTGTGTGTCTAAAACAGAGAACTTAAAGCACATTTATGTTTGGAAATTGAAAGAATGAGAGAAGAAAGAATTAAGCATTTTGCATATCTTATATATTCTTTTAAATTTTCCACTAGGTGTTGCTAGGAACAATGGATTATGCCTAAAAATTTCACCCTAGAATCCAACGTGCTAGACATTGTATGTTGTTTTCTTGCTTTGAGGCCCTGCTAGAGGCCATAGCTACACAAAATAAAGTGCACTCATACAAATCATAGTATTTCATGCATCTTTCTGAATATTGAAATGTATTTTTGCACTTAGGCATATAGGAAAGATCCATTGCTACTATATTATGTACTTTATGTTACACAAACTTAAAATGAACACCACACACGCACGTCTCATTTAAACATTGGGGAGTTGGATTTCATCACCAACCTTTAATTTAGTCTAGTGATGTTGGAATTCATCTCCTTCCATTGGTTTTCCCCCTAGAGCTTCCTAGAAATGGATTGAGAAACTTACTTATAGTGATACTAAGTTACTTGTGCTCAAACTGTCTCCCACTGTTGGAACAATCATTAGTTTAGAGTGGAAGAGCTAGGTGAACCCCCCACTAGGTCTTCAGTGGTGTACCCTAGCTTCTTTTGAGAAAATCATGTTTGGCATAGGTGTACTTGATTTTCACTATGTATGAGTCTTCTCATTCTTAATCCAAGAACAAGAGCAAGAAATTGAAAGAACACATCAAAACACACCAAATAGTTTAGGGCACACTTAAATCGGTAATCAGGATAAACATTTGTTTGGTATTGTGTGGTTACTCCTAAATTGCAACTCAAAAGATCAATTCATAGACAACATGGTCAAAAAAAGAAGTAAGCACCCTCAATCTGACATCGAGGGAGATACTGAAGAAACTCATACCCATAGGCAGAGTCGTAATAACATTGAATGACCTACCCATAAGACTGTGAGACATAGATCCACGAGCCTAAGGGGTGATAACTCAACCCTTGGGGGATCTCCTCGTGAAACCCCAAGCAAGGAACCACATCATGGAACAAATTCACATAAACAAAAAGAGGCTTCACAGCCATCCTCATCAAGGAGACATGAGGAGACCTCAAGGGCCTCCTCTAAACACACAGAAACATCTCAAATATGTGAGGAAGCTTCAAGGGCTTCCTCCTCACATGGACATAAAGAAGGTTCTAAAAATTATTCTTCACATAGGGATGACAAGACTGCTACATCTCCATCCACATGGATAAAACATGTTACCATAAATCCCTCTTCATTAAGAATGCAAACAAGAATTGCAACACCTCAAGACTCACAAGAAACATATGAAATAGGGGTCCCCACTGAAGGGTAGGAAACTAGAGATACATATAGCCATGGTAATAAAATAGAAGAAACCCTTCATGCAAAATGAAATATTCCCATAGACTATGACCTCATAGGAGTGAATGGCACCCCACCGGACTAGCCATGGAAAACAAGAAAGCTAGACAGGTTGGATCGGTTTCCTACATGACAAACTCAAAGAATTGTAGCTACTAAGAACTCTTCATTTGGAAGCTCATGAACCATGACTTCTAAACACATCTCTCAGTCTAGGGGTACCTTAGATCAACCCCGTAGTATATGCATGGAGTTTGATCGTAGGGATCCTCAATAGTACACTAAACAAGTCATATTAGCTAGCAAGAGTATAGGTACAGTAGAAACCTCCTCAAGGAATTTGTGAGTCAAGACAACAATAATAGAGTCAGATAAACATGAGTATTCTATGACAGTGTAAACTAACTGAATGATATAGTTATAAAATACATTACATAAGGAGCGACATCTAATGGAAGATATAGAATAGGATAAACAAAGAGAAAGACTCTTGCACCAACATGAGTAGCATTTAAGAGAGCAGGTTGAGTGGCTAGCTCTTAACAATTTACAGATAAATGGTGGTGACCACCAAATAACTAGATGCACCACAAGACAAGATAGCCCACAATGAAATCCCCCACCAAACCATGAATGAAATCCCCCACCAAACCATGAACAAAATCCAACTAGTGTGGAAAGAGAAAACACAACAAACCAGGATCACAATCCTGAGTCCCCTCGTAGGAGGGAGGAAAATAGAATGAATCAAATGGAAATAGATTTACCTCCATTGCCACTGTATATAGGCCTACAAGAGGAGGAAATCCATGCATCAAAGGTATTTCAAGAGATTTCTGAAAATATGAAGACCTTTGAGAAACAAGAGGCAACTGGGAACTCACCAACATTGAGCAAAATACACAATCAACCATTGTGCCCATCAATCCCTAGCCCTCCATATCCTAAGCACTTTGAGATACCTAGGTTAGAAAATTTTAAGGGTGAAGAGGATGCACAAGAGCATGTCACCAATTTTATCAACGTTTGTTTTCATCTTGAAGACAATGACGCTCTCATGCTAAGAATATTCATAATGACATTTTCATGTGTTGCCACTCAATGGTTCAACCAACTACCTAAGCATAGCATAACCAATTTTGAACAACTAGTAAATGCATTCTTAAAGTGTTTCTCCTTTGGTGCTAAGAAGAAAGTGAACCTTTCAGACCTGGCCAACTTGAAATAGTATGATGATGAGCCAATAATGGATTATGGGAATAGATGGAGAAAATTCATGGTGAAATTATCATTCTTCGTTCCCACATAAGAGATCATTCACATGTTCACCAAAATTTGTTCTAAACACATCTCCCTCTTGATACAACTTCAACAGTATCCTTCATTTGAGGAAGATTTGGCACAGGCCAAGCTCATCGAAGAAATAAAAGTAGATGAGGGAACCATTAAAATCCAAAACAAAAAGGAGTGGAACAAGAATGGTAAGAATGACAAGTACAAGCAAAAGCATGCCAACCCTGCTCTAGTAAATCAAGTAATATTGGCTACACCCAAGGATGGGGGTGCACAACAACCCCAAAACTATCAAGCACATCCCCTACCAACCAATTATGACCAAAAGAACAATCAGGGAAGAAACCAAGAATGCAAGTCACCTCATTATTTCATGCCTCTAACAGAATCAATGCAATCAATCTTTAATCAGTTGAGCGAGGCCAAGAGGATCAAATTTTCTGATATACCACTTATAGATCCCAATCATCCTAAGCCAAAAGGATATAGGGAAGATCAATTTTTACCTTATCACAGGATATCGGGGCATGACATTGAGGCTTGCATTGGTTTTAAGCATCAAGTGCAAAACATGATTGAGGCGGGAGAACTAAAAGTTGGAAACCCACTGGCTCTCAATAATAGATACATGGGCATATACAAAAATCCATTGCCCAATCATGAGGCCCCTCGAGATCAAGGACCCCAAGTCAATCAGGTTTGAGCTGACATACCAACCCATGGATGCATTGGGATGGTTGAGATTGTTAACATAGCAACAAGGACTAGGCAATATGGTCAACTACAATTATTTGCGGCTCCCATGAACATCCCAACCACTCCTAGGCAAAGGCAATACAACCTTCCAAGTCCACCAAAGTGACCTGTGGTAACTATTCAGAGTAGATTGGAGCAAAACCTGTATATGACTCCAGCTAAGTTATCCATATATGAGCTCATACAACAGTCCCCAAAGCATAAGGAGACTCTAATGGATATTTTAAGGACAACTGAGCTCCAACCACAAGATGTGAATGCATTCACTTACTTTGTGGGACAAGTACAAGAATGCTAAGAACCTGTAATTCGATTCTATAACCATGAGATTAAGACAGTTCCTGATACCTTACCAGACCCTCTGCTAAACATTGTAGCGAAAATCAACAACTTTTCTTTCAATAGGGTCTTGGTCGATACAGATTCATCGATAAACATCATTACAAAAAACTGCAATAGAGCACCTCAAGATCCCCAAGGACAATATCATTCCAAGAGCTTACACATTGAGAGATTTTAATGATGCTTTATGCAATATTGTGGGAACGATAGTCCTACCCATCAAGGTGGGGCACAAGACCATCCATGTAATGTGTCATTTCTTTGAAGGAGCTATGTAGCACAACATCCTCTTAGAGCATCCTTGGATAAGGGCCATAAAGTATGTGCCTTCGATCTTACACCAGTGTGTCAAGTATGTGCATGAAAATAAAGTCTATGTGGTTCTGGCCGATGAAGAGCCTTTTAAATACATCAATTAGGTAGACATTCTGGGAGAATTTTTAATCCCTTCTACCCACCTGTACGTAGTGCCTTCATCCCCAACCACATAAATGGATAACGAAGAAAAATGGGTAAGAAAATACCCATGCACTTCAACACCTCCTGGTGCACTTAAAGTAGTCAATGCTTCTAAAGTACCATCAACATCAAAAATAAAAGACAATCAAAGCTAAAGGCACCCTTAGTTAAGGAAGAAAGGCCCAAGGAAGTGCCAACTGTAGCCATTGTTGAAATACCAAGTCCTATGGAAGAGGAATATATTCAAGATCAAGATGAGGATAGTGATTATCACCCTGCATCGTCAGTGTCATCCGTAGGGTCATCTAAATCGCATGCATCAATATAGTTGGCAAGCATAGGCATAGGGGAGTACCTTGTGCTAAAAATTACCTTTATGCCCATCATCGAGTCTACACAAAACATGGGAATACATAAGGACTTGAGGCCACCAATGGGAATAGTGGTTCCACTTGGAATCCCTCCCAACCAAACCAATTTTGTCTATGTCGACCTGGACTGCACCCATTAGTATTCAGACATAGAAGAGGATAGTGACAAATTATTTATGGTCAATGTTTGTTACCTCTCTAATCTCGAGTTTTCTCTAATCTATTTTGAGCATTGCCATTGGCATGGCTATGGCCTTGGCATATATGAGTAGGGGTGCAAGCGGCCATACGAGCCACAATATCAGCTTCCCTTCGATAGGTTTGGGTTAGGATACTATATCGGAGGTCAAGATGACTCTCTTGTAGCAGCATTGGATAGATTAAGCTTAGGGTTAGGAGAAGACATTGATTTCATTCCTTATCACCCCTTAAGAATAGGAAATTTGAGCAATAGAAAAGTGGCCACGGTAAACATACCACCACCAGAAATCTATCATCCAAACATCTCAATTGATTCCATCCCAATAGGGTACAACTTGTGGGATGAGGAGAATGGATATGAAGCAAGTGATGATGAAGCACAACTTGGCTTAGCCTACTAGGGGCCCTGCTATTTACAAAGACTCACATGGTCCATCCATGATGAGAGTGGGTATACATCAAATGAAAGTGACTATGAATCATAAGACTCAACAGAAAGAGCCTACTTAGGCCTAATCCATCAACCCCTGACTTTGGGGCAAGAGACAAATGCAAATGGATTCTTGACTTTGGGGCAATAATATGAAGATGAAACATAGATGGACTAATTAGGGCCAAGACATGAGCCCCTTGTCTTGGGACCCCATACAAATTTTAATGGTTTCTAGATAAGCGATGATGACTTTGATAATGAGACCGATATGGCTTACCTTGGGCCTCACTATTTGTGACAAGTCAACGAGCTAGTAGAGAGAGAGGTGGAACTCCATGCCATAGACCCTCATCTATGATTTTTGGGGAGACCTGTTGACCTAGTTGCTATTCACCGGATGGTAAATCCCCCTTCATCTACATTCAAAGAGCGATTAGAGCCCAATGATACTATTGTTCACCCTACTCATGGGAAAAATCTAGAAATTCCCATTCCTCCAGAACCTCATCGCGAGTATGGAAGGGAAACCCTTGAGACAATATTGCACCCATGTGGTCCTAGAGACTTCATTCCATACATCAACATGATCTCCATTGATTTGACCACTCCACTTCATAATCCAGCAGATCCTACCAAATCATTTTGCATCAGGCTATTGATTGGGATCGTGCTAATTCACCCATAGATCCGGAAGACCATTTCATTTTGCATCAAGTTGTGCGTATGATGTCTTCCATGTTGGTTTGGAACCTGAGTTAGTAGGTCCTATAAATATCATCGATGAAATTCATTTGATACCCATGCCTCATAAGCTAGATGATGGGTCACATATGGCTATAAAAGCAACTTTCGAGGTGGGCATCAGCGATGATCCTACCCAACCAAGAAAAGTCAAGTTCAGAGAAAGTCTTATCTCCAGAGTAACAAGCCATCCTAATTCATCTCCTCAAATAGAGGCCAAATATTTTTGCTTGGACTTACAAAGACATGTCGGGGATAGATCCAAAGTTAGTCATTCACAACCTTTCATTGGATCCCATGAAGAAGCCAGTCAAGAAAAATTTGAGAAAAATGCATCCAACCGTCACTTTGATGGTGAAGAATGAATTGCATAAAGTACTGGATGCAATATTCATAGTTCCCATCGACTACCCTGAGTGGGTTTCAAACATGGTACCCATGGGGAAACCCGACAAAAGAGTCCATATCTGCACAGACTTCAGATATTTAAATAGGGAAACACCAAAGGATTCATTCCCATTTCCAAATATAGATGCTCTTGTAGATGCAACTATAGTTCATGAGATGCTCTTCCTAATGGATGGTTTTTCTAGATACAACCAGATCCGGATTAAGCTCAAAGATCAACATAAAACTACTTTCATTACTCCGTGGGGAACATTCTATTACAAAGTGATGCCATTCAGTCTCAAAAATACTAGTGCCACATATCAACAGTCCATGACATACATATTCTATGACTATATGCATAAGATCTTGGAGTATTACATGGATGACTTACTGGCCAAGTCCCTATTGTGGCAAGAGCACGTCGAAGTCCTTAGACAAGTCTTCGATCACCTCATAGAACACAATGTTCGATTGAATCCTAAGAAGTGTGTATTTGGCGTAACTTCTAGCAAGATTTTGGGATTCATCGTATCTAAGAGAGGCATCAAATTCGATCTTGCAAAGGTAAAGGCTATACTAGAAATGACTGCCCCTACCAACATTAGGGAGTTCAGGAGCCTACAGGGCAAGATAGCATCCATCAAAATATTCATTGCATAATTATCAGACAAATGCTGACCTATGAATTGGTTGCTATGTAAGGAAGTCCCCTTTCATTGGGATGAAGAATGCCATCGAGCCTTTGCAGAGATCAAAACTTATCTAGCAACACCGCAATTGGCTCCACCAAGGCCAGACATACCATTTTTACTATATATATCATCTACTAATTTCGCATTGGGCACCATGTTAGCCCAAAAGAATGCACAAGACAAAGAGCAAGCCATATATTACATTAGTCGCACCTTGGTGAGTTATGAGCTAGGATATGCATATGTTGAAAGGTTGTGTTTAGCAGTGGTCTTTGCAACTTGAAAGTTGTGATACTACATGTTGAGCCATACAACCTACATCATATCAAAATAAAATCCTTTGCAGTACATGATGTGCAAGACATATCACAATACACATACCACACAGTGGATAATGTTATTGATAGAATTTGATCTAGAGTTCATAAGCCAAAAATCCATCAAGGGACAAGTCATAGCAGATCAATTAGCAAAGATGCCTCTTCAGGATAACAAACCTCTCACCATAGAATTGCCTGATGATGTGGTCTTTGCATTATCAGATCCACAAAAACTCGAAGAACCTAAGAAATAAATAGACATGTCATTTTTCTTCGATGGTTCAAAATGTGAACAAGGAGGCGGAGCAGGAATTGTCTTTATCACACCATAAGGCGCTTCATTGCCCTTATCATTCAAACTAGACTTCCCATGCACAAACAACAATACATAATATGAAGCATTGATCTTGGGACTCCAAACAGTCATAGCAATGGGCATTAAAATATTGAATATATTTGGTGACTCCTTGCTCATAGTAAACTAGGTAAAAGGACTATTCCAATGAAGGTGCCCACTCCTGAAAAATTACAAGGAACTTGTTGTTGGAAATTTTGGGTTTGAGATCCTAGCTTCTTGTCTATGAGTTGTCATTGATGTCAAAAGGAAATGGCATTAATGTTAAGAGGATGTGTTGGCTTCAAAGGTGGAAGATTCCAAGAGAATATTTTTAAGAGAATCCGGAGAGATTCCATTGGATAGGGTTTTTCATTAAAACCAAGTTAAATGGTTTTTATTAAAACCAATGGAGGTTCTCTTTATTATTTATTTAATTATTATTTAAAACCCTTCAAGGTTTTAATTAATTAATTATTTAATTAATTAAGGGAGAAATTATTTTTAATTTATTAAAAATACTTAAAGGTTTTTAAACCTTTTTTTATTCTTAATTTATTAAAATTATTTAAGGGTTTTTAAACCCTTTTTGAAAAGACTTTTGATTAATTTTGAAATGGTCTTTATTTTCGCCGACGTCAAGGTGTCTTCGAAGAGACTATTTATTCTCCAACTCCTAAGGTTGGAAGGCTAATGAATTCGAAAATTCCCCGAATGCAATTTGCGGTGTTTGTGCTCTGTATTCGCTGCGATCGAAGGAAGACTTAGAAGCACGTGCGGTTGAAAAGTCTTCGGGAGTTTTTTTCGAGGGTGAAGTGGAGGGAAGTTCACTTGTGAACTTCGTAGCCCGCGTGGGCTAGTGGCAGTGAAGGCTGTTGTTGGGCGCTGCATTGGCGGAGGTCACCGTTTCGAGTCTCACGGGGGTGCTTTGCTAGAGTAACACACGTTTTTATTAAAACGTCTTTATGCCACGAAATTCGGAGTTTCTTGGACAGCGATTTATAAGGTGTGATTAAATTTTATGAGTTTTGGCTTTTGTGATTAGCATTGAATAAAAGCTTAGGAGAAATAAGGGCATATTTCTTTGGATGTATTTTTAAGATTATTCTTTGCTATGCTAAAATTAAAAATGGAGGTATAAGGTGTGAGTCCGTGATTGTTGATTTATTGGCATGTTATGGTGGTTGTGTTTAAAGAAGTGGAGCTAAAAGGTGTAATAAAGGAAGTTTATATTATTGCTCATTTCTTTTTATTCTAACCCTAACTTGGTTGGAAGTTTGAGAGTTGTGTGTGGTGACAACTTGAAGGTTCAATTATCTTCTACTCCAATAAGGTATGGGCACATTCTTCTTATGAGTATGATTGGTGTATGTTTTCTGAAATAAGGTTGGAGTGAAAAGGTATTCTACTAGGTATCCTTTGGCTAGGTGTAAATCCTATTTTCTGGTTTGTTGAAGACTACTTATGCATTGTTATCCTTAAGGAGAGTTTTTGGTGAATGCATAATTTCTGGTTTGAGATAGTGGAAGCTTTGTGCACTAGGGTTTATATTTGTGAGTCTAGCTACTTGCATTGAGTTGGTGGAACCCTTGGTTGGTTGTTTTGAGTTTGATGGTTGAGTTGCTTCCATAGAGGTTGTTTGATCAAGTTATTGCTTTACTTGATTCATGATATTGGGCTTACTCCATTGAGTTGATTTGAGCAAGTTATTCTTTGCATTTGGTGATATTGTGTTGGTGGCTATTTTGTTCAAATATCTTTGGAGGGAAAAGGATTTCTACTTGTTTCCTTTTCTTGTGATGATTGGTTGAATGCTTCAAGGTTGATGTTGAGTTGAATGGTGTTGTTTGATTAAGCCTTGTTGATAAGCATTGTTGTTGAAGCCCTATTTGGTTGTGAAAGAGTATTTGGTTGTGAAAGATTGATTGGTTGAGAAAAGTTATTTGGTTGTGGAAAGAACATGAGTATCATTGTTATATGAGATCTTGCATGGTTGGCAATTGTTGGGTTGTGTTTCATGTTCTTGATAAATGCAAACTTCATTCTATCTTATTCTTCTGAGATTGAGTTGAGGTTGAGTTGAGTTGAGATTGAGATTGGGAGTTAAGTATAGAACATATTGAGTCTCTAATTCTCTTACTCTATGAGATTTGAGATTGGGAGTTAAGTATAGAACATATTGAGTCTCTAACAATTCTCTTTATGCTTCTATGAGATTGATGAATCACATTGGGTCTCTAACAATTCTCTTTGTGGGTTCATGCTAAGCAAGTTTTTCTTGGTGAGCTTGCTGATTTTTAACAGGTTCTTTTGGAGGACTTGTGAGCTGATTTGGATAGGTTCTAGTGAGGACTTGTGAGCTGATTTGGACAGGTCCTAGCAGAGGACGTGTATGCTGATTTTGACAGGTCCTAGTAGAGGACTTGAGGACAGAGTTGCATTGGTTCTATGAGAAGAACCTGAGGACATATTTGGCAAGTCTTTGAGAAGGCTTGTATGCAGAGGATTGATTTGTTCAAGAGTTGGACAGATCTGACGGACAGAGGAAGACTTGTACTAGACCGATTGACTGTGTTTGGTACAGAGTTCTTTGAGCTATTGTGGACGTGATCATAGAAGGCGAAGGTCTCTTAGGCTAAGCATTGAGGACAGGAGGTCTTCGGTGGAAAGGAGTTCCACGTGCTGGCAAGAGGTAGAGGCGAGTTGATCTTCCGAGGGATCATTTCCAGAGCGAGAGGGAAGGTATCTCCTTTGAGCGAGAGGCTCATAAATTCTGATTGGGGGAAGGTATCTCCTTTGAGCAGAGGCTCATAAATTCTGATTGGGGGAAGGTATCTCCTTTGGGCCGAGGCTCATAAACATTGTAATTGGGAAGGATTCCCAAAGAACTTTGAGATAACTTTTAGAGAAAAGTTTTGTGGACGTAGCCTGACCATTACGGGTGAACCACGTTAAAATTGGTGTCACTTTGTGGATGATATTGTGCATTGCTTTGATATTGCTTTGGGTATATTGCTTTACTATTTTGAAGTATAAAGGAAAAAGTAAAAAGAGGTCTTATATTGTTCACCCCCCTCTCAGTATAAGCTTGTGTTCTTCAATTGGTATCAGAGCAGGTGCCTTCGAAAAGTTTAACAACTTGAAGGAAAAGCTAGTAAAGAACACAATGGATTATTCAAGTGGCAATGCAGCACCTATTCTTGATGGGTCAGATTTTGGTCTTTGGAGTGCAAGGATGAAGGTTCATCTAATGGCACTTGGGAATGAGGTTTGGGAAGTGATTGAAGATGAGTACACTATTCCTGAACATGGTCCTAATACTAAAGAAGAAAGGCTCCTACATCACAACAATTCAAAAGCAATGAATGCAATCTCGAAAGGTTTACAGAAAGCGAGATCTCACCAAAGTGATTCACTGCAAGACAGCTAGTGAAATGTGGAAACAGTTGAAGGTGGTTCATACGGGTGATACAAATGTCGGAAAGGCCAAGTTGAGACACTTCAAAGGTATGTTTGAACAACTCAAGATGAATGATGATGAAAATATTAGTGACTACATGCTTCGTATGGATGAGGTTGTTAACTCCATGAAAGACTTAGGTCTTGAGCTTGCTGAAAATGATGTTTGTGATAAGATTTTAAGATCTCTTCCTAATAGATTTAGTGAAAATATTTCTGCTATTGAGGAAGCTAAAGATTTGGATAAGTTGAAAAAGGATGAGCTCCATAGTATACTTGCAGCATTTGAGTTGAGAACTCAAGTGAAGGTTGATGTCAAGAAAGAGGCGACTTTCAAGGCTACCAAGAATTCCAAGGGTAAACAACTTCAAGATAGTGATGAGTCTTCTAGTGATGAAGAGGCATATTACAGCAAGAAAGGCAAGTTCTCTAGAAAGCACAAAAGTATGAAAAATATAAGATGTTTCAATTGTGGAAAGTTTGGTCATTATGCTACTGATCTGTACTTGTTCCCAAGAATGAAAGTGATGAAGATAAACAGGATTCTAAGAGCAAGGATTACGAAAAGCACAAGCATCACAGGAAAAACAAAGATGAGCACAACAATCAAGGAAAGAGGTATTCTCACAAGCACAAGAAGAGTTTCTACCTAGACAAAGCAAGTAAGTGTTCTAGTAGTGATAGTGAAAGTTCTTCAAGTGATAATGAAAATGAGATGTTGTTCATATCGAAAAAAGAGGAAGAACCGAAACATAGATTCATTATCATGAAATGTCTTAGATGTGGAAATTTTGGTCACCTTGAGGATGATTGCACAAATAATGATTTGGTTTCTAGTATGTATGAGGATGCTTCAGAAAACTATAAGGAAGATGCATGTATGGTTTTTGAAAAGGGTAGCACCTCTAGTGATAAGAAATCTGAAAAAGGCTTTGATGATTCAAAAAGCAAACAAATAGAGGAAGATATAGAGGAAGGTGAAGTAGATCTTGAAGGTGAACTTATTAGTGCTCTTAGTGCTTTGAAAAAGGAAAGAAAGAAGAATGCTAGACTCAAGGATAAGTTAGATGAATGTTGTATGGAGAGAGATGATCTTATAGAAAGTCTTGACTTCTCTATGGCTAAGACACAAGAACTCAAGGATGAGTTAGAGTCTAAGGTTCTTGAGTATAGTGAGTTAGAACAGAAAATGGCTTCTTTGAAAGAGGAAACTAAAGAGTACAAGGATAAGCTTTACGAGGTTTCAAGATAGCTCCAAAAAGGTTAAGTCACTCATCAAAGGTCAAAGAAAGACAACGAGATAAAACAGGCCTTGGTTTTGTTAAGCCACACAAGGAACAAGTTGGAGAGTCTAGTAAGAGACTCCAAAAGGAAGAGAGTTCTGATGAGGAAAGTATTTTAGAAAAGGAGTCCTTGAATGATAGATGCACAGAAATAGAAAACAGAATTCAGAATGAGAAGAAGAAGTTTTCAGAACCTAAGAGGTCAATTAAAGGAAAGTTTCAAGGCGAGATGTTTTGCTTGTCACGGGTTTGGTCACATGGCTTCACATTGCATGGCTCAAGTGAAGGAGGTAAATGACAGTTTCAGAAGTGCTAGTTACTTTCAAGGGTATTGCTACTCTTGTCAATAGTTTGGGCACAAGGCAGTTTATTGCAAGGCAAATAACAGGAACAGGTTTGGTCAGAATAGGTTTGGCCAGAACAGGTTTGGTCAAAACAGGTTTGGTCAGAACTGGTGGATTCAAAGATCAGGTTTACCTCGGAGAAACAACATCGTCAAGTGTTTCAAGTGCAACAATGAAGGTCACATAATCAGACAGTGTAGAGCTGAAATTCTAGAATACAAGAACAGGAACAGTGGCATGATCAGGTCCAAGGATCAAGGCATGGACAAGAACAGGGATGAGAACAAGAACAAGAATAGTGACAGGAACAGGAATATGGACAAAGAGTTCAAGAGAAGGCCCGACAAGGAAGTTATAGACGTTGATGATGATCGGTTGCCTAATGGGAGTTTTACTCCCACCCAAGAATTAATCACCTCATCGGGGAGGTGGGGGAGGGACTAAGCTAAGAGGCTCATTCTTAGTCCCGAGCCCCAAAGGTGACCCTTTGCCATTGATGACAAAGGGGGAGAGATTTGAGTAAGGGGGAGAGCCTCAAGACAGGGGGAGCTATTTATGTTGAGTTTCTGTGTTGTTGAGAAGCATGGTTTGCCATCAATGACAAAGGGGGAGATTGTTGGCAATTTTGGGTTTGAGATCCTAGCTTCTTGTCTATGAGTTGTCATTGATGTCAAAAGGAAATGGCATTAATGTTAAGAGGATGTGTTGGCTTCAAAGGTGGAAGATTCCAAGAGAATATTTTTAAGAGAATCCGGAGAGATTCCATTGGATAGGGTTTTTATTAAAACCAAGTTAAATGGTTTTTATTAAAACCAATGGAGGTTCTCTTTATTATTTATTTAATTATTATTTAAAACCCTTCAAGGTTTTAATTAATTAATTATTTAATTAATTAAGGGAGAAATTATTTTTAATTTATTAAAAATACTTAAAGGTTTTTAAACCTTTTTTTATTCTTAATTTATTAAAATTATTTAAGGGTTTTTAAACCCTTTTTGAAAAGACTTTTGATTAATTTCGAAATGGTCTTTATTTTCGCCGACGTCAAGGTGTCTTCGAAGAGACTATTTATTCTCCAACTCCTAAGGTTGGAAGGCTAATGAATTCAAAATTCCTCGAATGCAATTTGCGGTGTTTGTGCTCTGTATTCGCTGCGATCGAAGGAAGACTTAGAAGCACGTGCGGTTGAAAAGTCTTCGGGAGTTTTTTCGAGGGTGAAGTGGAGGGAAGTTCACTTGTGAACTTCGTAGCCCACGTGGGCTAGTGGCAGGGAAGGCTGCTGTTGGGCGCTGCATTGGCGGAGGTCACCGTTTCGAGTCTCGTGGGGGTGCTTTGCTAGAGTAACACACGTTTTTATTAAAACGTCTTTATGCCACGAAATTCGGAGTTTCTTGGACAGCGATTTATAAGGTGTGATTAAATTTTATGAGTTTTGGCTTTTGTGATTAGCATTGAATAAAATCTTAGGAGAAATAAGGGCATATTTCTTTGGATGTATTTTTAAGATTATTCTTTGCTATGCTAAAATTAAAAATGGAGGTATAAGGTGTGAGTCTGTGATTGTTGATTTATTGGCATGTTATGGTGGTTGTGTTTAAAGAAGTGGAGCTAAAAGGTGTAATAAAGGAAGTTTATATTATTGCTCATTTCTTTTTATTCTAACCCTAACTTGGTTGGAAGTTTGAGAGTTGTGTGTGGTGACAGCTTGAAGGTTCAATTATCTTCTACTCCAATAAGGTATGGGCACATTCTTCTTATGAGTATGATTGGTGTATGTTTTCTGAAATAAGGTTGGAGTGAAAAGGTATTCTACTAGGTATCCTTTGGCTAGGTGTAAATCCTATTTTCTGGTTTGTTGAAGACTACTTATGCATTGTTATCCTTAAGGAGAGTTTTTGGTGAATGCATAATTTCTGGTTTGAGATAGTGGAAGCTTTGTGCACTAGGGTTTATATTTGTGAGTCTAGCTACTTGCATTGAGTTGGTGGAACCCTTGGTTGGCTGTTTTGAGTTTGATGGTTGAGTTGCTTCCATAGAGGTTGTTTGATCAAGTTATTGCTTTACTTGATTCATGATATTGGGCTTACTCCATTGAGTTGATTTGAGCAAGTTATTCTTTGCATTTGGTGATATTGTGTTGGTGGCTGTTTTGTTCAAATATCTTTGGAGGGAAAAGGATTTCTACTTGTTTCCTTTTCTTGTGATGATTGGTTGAATGCTTCAAGGTTGATGTTGAGTTGAATGGTGTTGTTTGATTAAGCCTTGTTGATAAGCATTGTTGTTGAAGCCCTATTTGGTTGTGAAAGAGTATTTGGTTGTGAAATATTGATTGGTTGAGAAAAGTTATTTGGTTGTGGAAAGAACATGAGTATCATTGTTATATGAGATCTTGCATGGTTGGCAATTGTTGGGTTGTGTTTCATGTTCTTGATAAATGCAAACTTCATTCTATCTTATTCTTCTGAGATTGAGTTGAGGTTGAGTTGAGTTGAGATTGAGATTGGGAGTTAAGTATAGAACATATTGAGTCTCTAACAATTCTCTTTATGCTTCTATGAGATTTGAGATTGGGAGTTAAGTATAGAACATATTGAGTCTCTAACAATTCTCTTTATGCTTCTATGAGATTGATGAATCACATTGGGTCTCTAACAATTCTCTTTGTGGGTTCATGCTAAGCAAGTTTTTCTTGGTGAGCTTGCTGATTTTTAACAGGTTCTTTTGGAGGACTTGTGAGCTGATTTGGACAGGTTCTAGTGAGGACTTGTGAGCTGATTTGGACAGGTCCTAGCAGAGGACGTGTATGCTGATTTTGACAGGTCCTAGCAGAGGACTTGAGGACAGAGTTGCATTGGTTCTATGAGAAGAACCTGAGGATAGATTTGGCAAGTCTTTGAGAAGGCTTGTATGCAGAGGATTGATTTGTTCAAGAGTTGGACAGATCTGACAGACAGAGGAAGACTTGTACTAGATCGACTGACTATGTTTGGTACAGGTTGTTGAGCTACTGTGGACGTGATCATAGAAGGCAGAGGTCTCTTAGGCTAAGCATTGAGGACAGGAGGTCTTCGGTGGAAAGGAGTTCCACGTGCTGGCAAGAGGTAGAGGCAGTTGATCTTCTGAGGGATCATTTCTAGAGCAGAGGGGAAGGTATCTCCTTTGAGCAAGAGGCTCATAAATTCTGATTGGGGGAAGGTATCTCCTTTGAGTAGAGGCTCATAAATTCTGATTGGGGGAAGGTATCTCCTTTGGGCCGAGGCTCATAAACATTGTAATTG
The DNA here is from genome assembly GCA_028583015.1 of Wollemia nobilis. Taxonomy (NCBI): domain Eukaryota; kingdom Viridiplantae; phylum Streptophyta; class Pinopsida; order Araucariales; family Araucariaceae; genus Wollemia; species Wollemia nobilis. The sequence continues at coordinate 3,391,100 of JAQPPZ010010853.1, forward strand.
GGAAGGATTCCCAAAGAACTTTGAGATAACTTTTAGAGAAAAGTTTTGTGGACGTAGCCCGGCCATTCTGGGTGAACCACGTTAAAATTGGTGTCACTTTGTGGATGATATTGTGCATTGCTTTGATATTGCTTTGGGTATATTGCTTTACTATTTTGAAGTATAAAGGAAAAAGTAAAAAGAGGTCTTATACTGTTCACCCCCCCCCTCTCAGTATAAGCTTGTGTTCTTCACTTGTTGACACCTACCTAGCCCGACTGGAATGGTACGACATCGAGGTAATCCCTCATACATCAAATAGATTTGTAGACACCATGGCCTCTTTGGGATCCTTAATCCCTCAGAATCCATCTGCTGATTTTACAACCATTCATGTGAAAGTGCTTTCGCACTCAACAATACACCATGAAGCTTTTGACAATCAAGAATCAGTCAACATGATCAACATCGAGCCAAATCAGGATTGGTCCTTCACAGCCAGATATTTCTTACAAATGGCACCTTGGGGGTCTTTGATCTCCCAAGGACCTATGGAGTGTGGTGCAACCATACACCATAGATTTGTTCCTCAATCCATGTTCACTAGCTCAAAAATATAGGAAGAGCAAGCCATATTTTCTATAGAAGTCATGGCTTATCAGGATTGGCTTTCCCAACTATGGGACTTCCTGAAGCTTGGAATAGTACCTCAAGGTTTGTCGCATACTAAAAGGTGAACATTCAAATAGAAAGCAACAAGATACATCTTGCTAGGATAAATCCTCTATAGATGAGGATATGATGGAGTATTACTCCATTGTCTTGAGCCCCAGGAAGCATCCTGGGAAATTTTGCAAGCTCACGATGGCACATGTGGAGGGCATTTCAGTGGCATGGCCATCGTTAAGTGCATCTTGAGAATGGGTTACTATTGGCCCACCATGGAAAGGGACTACTGTGAGTATGTCAAGAAATGCAGTAAGTGCCAACATCATGCAAATCTAATGCACTTGCCATCGCAAGCCTTGCAACCCATCCAAGCAGCATGGCCATTCTCGCAGTGGGGACTAGACTTGATTGGGAAGATCTCACCCCCATCCTTAGGCCGACACACATTCATCATAACGGCCATGGAATACTTCACTAAATGGGTGGAAGCGATCCCCTTAACATCAACAACTGGACCAAGGATTGTGGAGTTTATACTCCACAATATCATAAGTCATTTTGGGGTCCCTTCTAAGATAATATCGGATAATGGGCCATCTTTCAAGAACAAAAATGTGCATGCTTTAATGAACAAATACCATATTCAGCACAATTTTTCAATGCCTTATTATCCACAAGCAAATGGGCAAGTAGAAGCCTCAAACAAAACAATAGTCTCCATTTTGAGGAAGATGGTGCAAGACAATCACAAGGATTGGCACATGCAGTTGCCTCTTGCACTATGGGCATACAGGACTAGTATACGGACGCCCACTGGGGAAACACCATTTTCACTAGTATATGGCACTGAGGCCATCATGCCACTAGAGTTGGAAATTCTGACTCTACGCATAGCATTAAAGGACTTCATAGATGATGATGTTGCGTGGCAAGGCCGCCTTGATCAGTTGATGCTTCTTGATGAACATCGAGTCAATGCTTTAGAGCATCTTCGCATTTACCAAGATTGCCTTGCATGAGCTTACAATAGTAAATTCCACCTAAGGGAATTCAAGGTTGGAGATCTAGTGCTCAAAGAAAACCAGTAGAATTCGAATTTATCGCCGCACCTACGAGACAAGTTCACGGTAAATTGGATAGGCCCATACATGATTTCACAAAGAATGGGGCCTGGAGCATATCGCCTTATATCATTAGATGGTGTTGAAGAGCCTGAACCTCTCAATATCATTCACCTAAAGGCATTTCACACATAAAATTCAAAAACATTCAAATATGTCATAAACACAAAAACATCCAAATATGTCAAAAACACAAAAACATTCAAATATGTCATAAAACAAAAAAATTCAAATATGTCAAAAACACAAAACAAATCATAAAAACATAAAATTTCAAAATACAATCAAAGGCTCCAAGGGTAATTCATCCCGCTTGGTCAAAATAAATTCAAAAATCTCCAAGGGTAATTCAAACCGCTTGGTCAAACATCAATTCAAATGCTCCAAGGGCATTCAAGCCGCTTGGTCAAAATCAATTCAAAATGCTCCAAGGGTGTTCAAACCGCTTGGTCAACTTCAATAAAAATGCTCCAAGGGTACCCAATCCACTTGGTCAAAATCAAAATAAAATCTCCAAAGGCATCTTAAAGCCCTTTGGTCAAATTAAACAAAAATACAAAAACAATATAAAAATCAAAAATACAAAAACAATTGCATCTCACATCTTGCATCCACATCATTGCATTACATTTTCATATCCACTACAATTGCATATGTCATGAGAGCTTTAAAAGTGATACCATAGTTTGTCGCACAAATCATTCAAATCCATACCTCCATCAACACCAGTATGTAATTGTGTTTTTCAACACAACCATTATTTGTTGCTATACATAATATACTAAGGTTTTTCGGTTAATCAACCACACCTAGTGATCTTATCAACTTTTGTGGAAAACAACTATGATTAGTAGAAGGTAAGGTCTAGCTGTGATAATGCCTTGGATATTCAAGATCCCGTCACTAATTGAAACACTAAAATCCTAGCTGGTACAAGGAAAAGATGAAAGCTGCAAAGCGGTCTAGGTTACCTTAAGCGAAAAGGATCTTCCTTGCTTATCCCCCTGTGCAACTAGTTTAAAGGTGCTGAGAATTGGCAAAAGGACAAGCTTTACCCTATCCAAATCCCTTGCTTAAATCAAAATAAGCAAAATCCCAAAGCAAAGTACATATTCAAAAGGCCAAGCATACAATCCACATTTCAAAGCAATAATCCGATACACAAAATCATAAATTCAAAGAAACATAGCTCAAAAATCAATAAAAAATAAATAGTGATTTTCATCACTACATATGAGCAAAATAAACAGTGATTATCATCACTACAAAAGTCCTAGCTCAAAGAAAAAATCAATCAAAATAAACAGTGATTTTCATCACTACATATGAGCAAATATCCAAAAGCCAAAAAGAAGCCAAAAAGGGAATAAAGCTTGAATCCCTGGAATTCTCAACATTGTACAAAATTGGAAGGAGAAATCCTTACGCATGACGATATGTCTACCACAATTGCTTCATGCATTTGTGTAGACCAATGTTTGAATGTGGATGAGCTAGCTTAGGTAACCCAATATTGCCTAGTGGTATAGTCCAACTAAGTCCAACATAAGGATGAGATGAACACTTGAGGATCCCTGATCTTAGCAATGGGCTGAAAGAATCCCGCCTGACATCGGAGGAAATGCTTGAGTTCTACCTCAAAATATACAATCACTTGCACACACAAAGATCATGAAAAACCAGGTCCATGGTAAAAGCCTTACTTTTCAAAAGTCTAAGTGGTAAGTAGACAATTGTTGATAGGGTAACTAGAGTGTTTGAACCTCCGAAAAGCCCCAAAAATTCTTACATAGCAACAAATCATAACATCATTCACACCATCACTTTCTTTATAAGATTCTATAAATTAGGGGGTATCAACATAGTAGGACAGATACCGCATATATATTAGAAATAGTATATAGACGACCACTGACTACTTTATATCTTTTAATTTACAGAAACTTATTAAGAAAACACATTACACACCATTACACCTCATATATGAATACTTAATCAATTCTTATGATAAGAGTGATTATTTAAATTCATGATTATTTTTTTACTTTCTGTGGTATCACCCATTAAGATTGTCAATGTCATATGCATTCCGTATGTTTTAAGTGATTAGAGCATACAGGTTCGTTTATACCATCCCATCACATAAGTTAGATGCATACAATTAAAGCAAAGTTAAAACATGCATTTAGCAATAACATCGCATCCACAAACACAATTCATTAATCGTTCATCATCACATCATAAACCACATCATAAAACACATAGGCAATATCCATTTGCATACAATCATGAATTCATCATTCATCATCAAAATACATCACATCATATCATCAAATCATATAAGCATTTACACATCCATATAAGCATATACAATATCATCTATCATCTAACATATTCATCAAGTCAGCATAATACCATCATCACATCATATCATAAAACAAAATAACAACAAAAACATGAGCAATAAATGATACACATAATAAGTCATAATGCAAAGATATCATAAAAGTATGTGTGTCAAGTCCAATGGATGTACAAAAATACCCATGGGCTATAGTCATATAGGTCAGTCGACCTCAAAAATGAATCAAGGACCAAATAAAGCATCAATCAAATACCGAGCCTGAGCCCCTTGCATCACCTCCTCTAGTGCCACCTCCCCCTATGGCGGTGTCACGAGTCGAATGATGTGAACCTATCGGTCTCTCTGTCCGAGTTTGGGTCCTCTAGCTAGGATGGGCGGAAGACTACCCCGAGGTGGAGCGCCCACTGACCTACGAACCACCCACATCGGGTGGCTCCTTAGGGACAATCCCATGCCTCCTGAGCTGCATCTGAAGAATGGTGATGTGATCCACATGTCCCTGGATCCGCTCCTCATACTCATCCAACAAATACTGAAGTTGTCCCACATCTGCTCCTAAACCTACCACTGGAACCTCTTGTGGTGTAGAAGGAGGAACAACAAACTGCATCCTAGCACCGCCACCCCCAATAGTAGCCTGCAGAGCCTGTATCTATGCTGTGAGCTGCTCAATGGTAGCATCTCACTGTTGTACCTGGATCTTAGTTGCCTAAAGCTCAACCTCGACCTCATGTAGCTGTGCTCTCAGAGGAGAGTCTCTCTCCTCGGGCTCTAACTCCTCCTCCTCCTTAGGAACATCAAGATCCTCCACTACCACCTGCTCTACTGGCTGGCCCCATACCTCGGTCCTGGCTTGGACTCTGCATCCTGTCGGATCTGCACCATCACCCCCACCATCATCCTCGTGCCCTAGGCTATCGACACCATGCCACATCTGATCACCCCACCACTAAGTGTATGCCTCTGTAACTCCCCCAACCACTCTAGGGTCAATAGTTGGGGCATCCTCCTCATCTGAAAGCTCTATAATCTACCATGGAGGTAGGTCCCTCTCTATTGTGAGGCACCTATACAAGAATGGTACCAATGGCACATCCTACTGCAACCCATACTGATGAAGAACCCAAGAGTAGAAGAAGTACTCCTAGATGGTAACCTTATGGCCAATGAGCCATCGCTCATGTCGTGTCCTGGAAGTAAAGCTAGCTGGATCATCCCAAGTAGGACACTCATGGTAAGGGTGCCATACGACATCTCCGACCAAAAGTCTAGTAAAAGCATCAGTATAATGGGATAGCTCCCCTACGAAAGTGTGGCTCTTGTGCTCCTCGTGCTCTCGAGCCCATCTAGCAACATAGCACTATGTCCGAGCATCGATCACTATAATCTCGATCGAGAGCCCCTTAGGGTGATCTACCTTAATATGCTCCCATCCCCAAACCTGTAGGAGCAAGCTGTAGGTAATGCTGACATGTCCTCACCGATGGATGTGGTACAACTCATCATAGCACTGAGCCAATAGTGACCTACCCCATGCATAGATGATAGGCTCCTCGCTATCCAATAGATCCTGCACCATCGCCAAAAGGTTCCATGAGAACCTCAAACCCGAGCAGTCTAGGATAAGAACATTGTTGATAACCATCAGCAATACGACATGCCTCACCATAAAAACATGCTCCCCATGCCAGTGGCTGATAGACACTCCTCCAGACTTGGTGTCCTGGAGGGCCTCCATAGAGTGTCCTCTAAACACCCGAGCATAAACAACCACCTGATCATTAGTGGTCGAAGAGACAATGGCCACCCCATCAAATGGAATCCAAAAGATCCTATATACATCCTCCAGCGTAATGGTCATCTCACTGGTCAGGAGGTGGAAGGTATTAGTCCATGGGTCCCAGCGATGGGCCAGGGCCGTAAGGTAAGCCTGATCTACCATGATGTAAGGTAGCCTAATGACATACTGTAACCCATGGGCTTTGAACCATGCCTAGTCCGTATCATCAAAGCTAGGAAGTAGCTCAAGCAGGAGCTTTGGGTCCCGAGCCCGAGCAGAGAGGATCTAATAACAAAGGAAAATAAAACATAAACTACAGTGCATCTAAGGCATAAATCAAACAAAGCATAACAACATCAACACTCCTAAGTCCAAACAAACGAAGGATAAATGCATATAGTCGGGCAGCACAAAGCTCAAGAGTGGTTCAAAACTTTCAAAAAGAACAAAAAAATCAAAATATGTCTTAAGAAAATCATAAAAAGGACAAAAATATGGCTAAGGGTTTAGTCGCTATCACCTACAACGAAACCTGGTTGTTGGAGACAGCAGTAGCCAAGACCCAACGGTCAAATTTTTGACCATTGGGGTTCAAACCTGCCCTCAGCGACCTCACCACGAGCGACAGAGGGCGACATGGCAAACCCATGAACCCTCGACCAGAAAAGAACAAAAAAATCCAAAAATTGCAAAATAACATAAAAAGCACAAAAGGGAAGGAAAAACAAAAAAATTAAAGGTAAATTCCCACGCAGGCATCAGATCAAAGCTAAGTTCAAAAATGGTTAACATGGCAGCAATAGGTGAACAACAAAAAAATTAGGAACCCTAGGCTAGAAACTACCAAGGCAAAGCAATGAGAACAAAAAGGGGGACTAACCCACCATAGCAAAAGGTAAGCTAAGCCTAACTACGGATTTTTTTCATTACCAACAGGTTTAGTGAGGTTCATTTTACCCATTACTTAGTGAGGTTCAGTTTTACTCAGATAAGAGAAAAGAGGGTTAGGGTTTAGAAAAAGAGAAATACCCGAGAAGCTCCGGCTCCTCCAATAGCTGATGTCTCACCCTACGCAGCCATGTCCTCAATGCCAACAAACTCCAAAGTCGCAACCGTCGTTGTCACACCAGAGCTCTCAAAAGTGAATCTTCAACAGTGAAAATGAAAGGTCAAACCCTAGAAAATGCAAATTTTATATTTCTTTAATTACGCCTTGGCCGCTGCTGACGTCAGTGGCCCGAACTTCATGGCCGCTCAAGGTGACAGTGGCCACAAGCAGGAACTCAGAGGCCGCTGGACCTGATAGCGGCCAGATCCACAGATCAAAATAAGGGACTTCCTCCTTGAGGGATCCCACAAAAACAACAAATAAACACATTTTGATGAATTGAAGTCATCTTAATGACCAAAATAACAAAAAAATCACATAAAAGCACAATCTCAAGCAGGCCTCATACCTAGTTACTTACTCTATCCACTCGATGATTGCAGTGATTTGCACTCCATGTATTTCGGTGAGATGAGTAGATAACCATAAGGCCACTTGGGGCAAAAAACAACTCATTTTGGAATTACGATGTGCCACCCTTCAATCCCGAAGAAGACCAAGATGGTCGGACTGCTCCATGGGTGCGAAAGGATCATCCTAATTCCCCTATGACATCAAAAACATTAAGCCAAAGTGATACAATCTAAACATAAATAGAATCACTCATCCTAACTCCCTAAGAAAGCTATTGATAGCTGGACCACTCCTCGGGATAAGGATGGATGATTATCATAAACAATTGGAATCACACTTGGATGTGGGATTGCCCATTAAAAGCAAAAAATGCTAGAAAGGAACCAGATTAGTCATATTGGTCAAGCGACTTGTCGCTTCATTCATTGTCATTTCTTCACCAATTCATTGTGTGAGGAAGTAGTTCAAAACTTCAACATAATCATAATCAAAATCAACAAAATATCACTCGATCATAACAAAATCATGTTCATCCTATGAATCATTGCATACAACAATCACAAATTTCCCTTGTTTTCTGGGAACATAAGCAGACATGACATCTTCAATTGTAGCTCTCCTATCGGTCGAAATTGTTGTAGCAGTTGAAGCTACCCGATTGAGTTTGAGGAATGAGTGCAATTTAACATGCCCAAGCCACTGAGCTAAGTCCTTCGAACGTTGAGGCAATGATTCAAGGGATGCACGCCATCTTGCATGATTGGGCCATCCAATGTTGATCAGACCATTGATCACCATACACCCTACAAACAGATCAGTCTATGTTTTTGCTCAGCATTGTGTTTTCCACATAACGCATCACAAAAAGGGGCATCTATAGACACCTAAATCATGTCATGCTTAGGGGAGCTACTCACATAGACACATTCATAAGATCATAAGACATAATATTGGACTTTCCAAGCATCAACAGTGGTTCTCACCACTCATTTGGGGCCTTTTCAAGCCATCCAAGCCTAGCCGCTCAAGCCAAGAGTGGCCAGATCCTAGCCGCTCAAGCCTAGAGTGGCCAGACCTTAGCCACTGTAGATGACAGTGGCCAGATCTTAGTCACTGCAGATGACAATGGCTAAACCCTAAAAGTAGTTTTGCCGACAAACAGGCCTAATCACGGGTGGAAGTGGTAGTCTGCATGCAATAAAGGTGAGCGGGAGTAACTTTGCATTCCTTTTCATGACCAGTTCACATAGGAGACTTGAGTTTGCATTTAAACTTTAGTTAACTGACCTCCAAGCATAAACAAAGGACAAAAGCTTCTCATGCTAATGACCAGTTCGCATAGGAGACTCAAGTTGGCAGTTATATTTTAGATAACTGGCTTCCAAACATAGAAAAGACAAGAAGCTTCTCATGCTAACTCACACTACGCATGAGAAATTCATTCCTAGGGCTTGGACATAGACCTAGGGTTTCACACTATAAAAGGTGCAAGCCTAAGAGCACCAAGGACATATAGAGACATCTTTTATAGAGAGAGGACATATACATCTTTTGTCGATCTTGGTCATTGAGGAGAGCTTTCGAGACTTGGAGAGTTCCCTTGGAGATCACGTGTACGGTGAAGCCCTGACGGATTGAAGAGCATAGCAACCATTATTTCAACATCAGATACAAGCTTTGGTCCATAGCTTTGGAGCAAAGAGAACGAGAGTCACTTTAGCGGCCGTTGTCTTGGACAGTGGCCCGTAGGCTTAGCTTAGGGTTTTAGACATTAGATTCATTATTTTGTTTAGCATATCATTAGCATAGCATCATTTCATTCGTTTGCATTCATAGCATTAGTCTAATTTGCATTTTCTTTCATTTGTTATATTCAGTACTAACAACCTCATCCGGGGAGGCATTCTCGGACATCTAAGCGTGTGTTGTTGTTTCATTGCTTACAGGGCCACAGGTTCATCGGATGGAATCTACAACATACGAGAGCAAAAGGGATCCCTCTAGGAAATAGACCTAGAGAAGGAGGCATCTGTAAGCCCTCATACATTTTCGTGTGCAGAACCAGGAAGATTTTTGAAAGCGCACCACCTCTTCGTGAAAGGGGCACTCTTTGCCTATTTGTAACCTTATTGTATCGAAATGGGTATCCCTAAGAGGGACCGACATGTAACCGAGTTTCAATACAAATAAAGAGATCCATATTTGTTATTTCCATGTTATATGCTTTTTCATTGTCTTCCATTTCATCTTGGGTTTTTAATAACATTGCAAGTAGAGTAAAAGAGCGGTGCGTGCATCCCGGGGTCGCTACACAAACAACTGTGACCATGATGATCAAAAGGTTAAATATATTTGGCGATTCCCTTCTCATTGTCAACCAAGTGAAGGGACTTTTTTAATGTAGGTGTCCACTCCTGAAGGCCTACAAAGATCTTGTTGACACTTATCTAGCTCATTTGGAGTGGTACGACATCGAGGCAATCCCTCGTTCGTCAAACAGATTTGTAGACACTATGGCATATTTGGGATCTTTAATTCCTCAGAATCTGTCTGCCAATTTTACTACCATCCATGTAAAAACATTGTCACACTCTATCATGCAGTGCGAGGCTTTGGATAATAAAGAATCAGTCAACATGATTCATATAGAACCAAACCATGAATGGTTCTATAGAGCCAGAGACTTTCTCAAGAGGGCACCTTAGGGGTCATTGATCTCATAGGGTCCTATAGGTAATGGTACTACCATTCACCATAAGGTTATTTCCCAGTCTGCATTTGTGAATGTTAAACCATAGGGGGAACATGTTATCTTGTTAGTTGAGGTTGAGGTCTATCAGAACTAGATGTCACAAATACATGACTTCCTAAAACTTGGTGTAATCCCCCAGGGATTATCATGTGCCATGAAATGCACATTTAAACAGAAAGTGACAAAGTATGTCTTGTTAGGAGATATTTTGTATCATCAAAGCTACGATGGAGTTCTCCTTCATTGTCTTGAGCCCCAAGAATCAGCTTGGGTAATTTTTCAAGCTCACGACGGTACGTGTGGTGGCCATTTCAGTGGCATGGCTATCATCAAGCACATCCTTTGCATGGGCTATTATTGGCCTACTATGGAGAAGGATTGCAATGTGTATGTTAGGAAATGCATTAAATGTTAGCATCATGCTAATCTTGCGCACTTGCCATCATAGGCCTTACAACCCATTCAAGCGGCTTGGCCATTTTCTCAGTGGGGCTTGGATCTAATCGGTAAGATCTCTCCTCCATCATTGGACCAACATACATTCATTATCATGACTACTGAGTACTTTACTAAGTGGGTGGAAGCAATCCCATTAACAACGACAACTAGAGCACGTATTATGGAGTTCATACTCACCAATATCATAAGTCATTTTGGGATACCATCCAAAATAATCTTGGATAATGGAACGTCATTCAAGAACAAAATTGTGAGGGCTTTGACGTCCAAGTACAGGATCAAACACAGTTTTGTGACTCCATATTATCCATAGGCAAATGGGTAAGCTGAGGCTTCAAATAAGATAGTGGTATCCATATTGAAAAATATGGTACATGAGCACCACAAATATTGGCACATCCAGCTACCCCTTGCATTATGGGCTTATAGGACTAGCATTCAGACACCCACTAGGGCAACTCTATTTTCACTAGTATATGGCATTGAGGCCATTATGCCCTTAGAGTTGGAAATTCCAATGCTGCGCATCGCATTGAAAGAGTTCATCGATGATGACACTGCATGACAAGCTCACCTAGATCAATTGATGCTACTTGATGAACATCACATGAATGCCCTTGAGCATCTCCATGTTTACCAAGAGTGCTTAAAATGAGCTTACAATAACAAGGTCCATCTGAGAGACTTTGAGGTTGGTGATCTTGTGCTGAAAGAGAACCAACAGAACTCAAATTTACCACCGGAACTGTGAGATAAATTTATGGCTAATTGGTTAGGTCCTTATATCATCTCTGAGAAGATTGGACCTGGGACATATCGCTTAACATCGCTTGAAGGTGTTGAAGAGCCTGAACCTCTCAACATCCTTCATCTTAAAGCGTTCTATGCCTAAAACCATTAAAAGGCTCCAAAGGCATCTGTAAGCCCTTTGGTCATCCCATAAAAGGCTCCAAAGGAATCTAAACCCTTTGGTCAAATCAAAATTTCAAAAATCCATAAAAATTAAAAAGCAATAAAATCTAAAAAACATTGCATTTCATTTTGCATTGTTGCATCTCATTTGCATTTTGCATTCTCATTTTGCATATGCATTCATTTAATTGCATTGCATTAGGCATTTCCATCCATCGCACTTGCATTAGGATAGGTTGTGTTTGCAATCTTACAAATGACACCACATTTGTGTTTCAATCATGCATCTATGCATTATCATCATCATCCATCACCCTTGTGAGTAATTGTGTTTCTCAACACAACCCCTCCTGTTGCTATGAAGAATATACTAGGGTTTTTTGGTCATTCAACCATACCTAGTGGTCTTCTCAAGAGTTTGGTAGAAATCTTGCTTTGCTTTTGTAGATGAGGTCTAGTTTTGATAGCACTTAGCATATCAGAATCCTATCACTAATCAAACACATTTAAACAATCCTAATTAGGGTAAGGAAGGATGAACACTACAAAAGTGGTCCGGGTCACCTTAGGCGAAAGGTTTTGTTACTTGCTTATTTTGTGAGGAGCAGTGGTCTAGAGTAGAGGTCATTGGCAAAAGGACAAGTTCACCCCCTACCCGAAGAGATCCCTTGCTTAAATAAAAAAGAGCAAAATCCTAGAGTCAAATCCTATCCCTTGCAAAAAAAAGAAAGTATATACAAAATAAACAATGATTTTTGTCACTATATATGAGCAAGTATCCCAATAAATTGAAGAAAAAAAGGGGGTGAACTTGAATCCCTAGAATGGTCAATACTCAAAGCCATGGAGTGATCCCCAATACAACAATGGGCTGAATGAATCCCACCTGACATTGGGGTAGGTCTAGCAAGTCACAAGTGAGCTAGCTTTAGGTGGCCTGGATTGCCTAGTGGTCTAGTCTAACTAAATCCAAACCTAGGATCGGATAGACATTTGAGGATCCCCAATACAACAATGGGCTGAATGAATCCCACTTGGAACTGGGGTATGCTTATGCCTTATCTAATACATTCATTTGCACACATAGGGGTAATGAATAGCTTGGTCTTTCAGAATGAAAACTTTATTTTTTAGAAGTCTAGTATAGTCATTATACAACTTTTGATAAGTCAACTAGGGTGTTTGAGTTTCATGGAAAACCTCAAAAATTCCCAAATAGCAACAATCAAATCGCAATCATCAAGGATCAAATTTCTCTTTATAAGATTTTGTTTATTAAATACTATTCATAATATAGGTTAGATACCGGATGGATGTCAGAAATGATATTTAAATGACCACTGACTATGTTACACATATTCTTTTAACTTGCAAGAGATTATGAATAGAAACAATATATCATGTCATAGTGCACATGGGTGATTAATTGATTAATTCTTATGATAAGATATATCAATTACAGTTCATGATTGTTATACATTATGTGGTGTCATCCATTAGATTGTTAAACTCATATTGCATTCATACATTATGTTTTAAGTGATTAAAGCATACATGTCCATTTACAAAAAATCATCATCATGAAAATTATGCAATACATACATGGCATGATACATGTCATAACATCATAAATTAAATGCATACAAGTACTATAAATTAAACATGCATTTAACATCAAACATTGCATCCATATACATCCATCATAAGTAGTCCATATACACATATATATCACTGCATCTAATCATACATCACATAGCTATCTAGCGCATGTCATCCATACATCACATCATATAAGCATCAAATAAACATAACATATAAGCATTGCATCCATATGCATCTCATAAACATAAAAAAAAAAACTACACATATAATGAGTCTCATAAATGTTAGATCATATATATATATATATATTTTTGTGTGTGTGTGTGTGTGTGTCAAAAAGAGTACATCGGCATATGTCAAAAATACCCGTAGGCTACAATTGTGTAGGTCCTCGACCTTACACTAAAAAATGGTACAATATATGGCACAGATCCATACTAAGAAGCACTTGCACCCCCAATCTGTGAGGCTCCACCATCACCTCCACCCTCCCTGTGGGTCCGCCTAGAGCTGGTCCTAGTTGACCTCTCTGATCTGTGCATCCTATGGCTAGGTCTAGCTAAAGACTGCCCTATCTCCTGAGTGTGAGTCCTATGAGACCCTAGATCTATAGTCCTCTCAAGAACCTCACCCTCAAGTAGCTCAATCTCTCCCACCAAGCTAGAGATGTAAGTAGCATTTGATGATCACTCATTGATGTGTCGCTACACCAGAGCTCGTAGTCTCCTGATCTCTGCCATCGGGTCCATCACTGCTAATCCCTATACTATTAGAACTACTAGAGTAGTTGGAGCCACTAGAATAACCTATGAAGATGAGGGGTCTCCCCTCGTAGACCTGAGTGAGTCACACTCTATAGTCATAGCATCTAGTTGGGACTGTAGGAGGATACGCTACCCTATGACCCTTTGGATCTTCATCTCCATCATGGTAAGTTGTGCCTGGAGAGTTGTCTTCTCCTCCTCATAGTCATACCACTGAGACTTCCCTACTGTGAGCTATGACTATAGGTCACTAACCCATACCTGTAAGGTAGCTATGGAGGTGTCTCTCCCTAGCATCTACATCTGGAGTGTGCCTACCTGAGTCTGTAGGCTAGCAACCTGAGCCCTGAGCTACCCAATATCACTATCTAGCATTGCCTCACCCTCTGCTAGTGCCTCATCCTCCTCCTTAACCTAGGGGGCCTCCTCTATAGCTCCTCCCTCACCCCATCTACCCTTAGTCCTCTAATAGACTCGACACCCATGAGGATCGACCTCTACTCCCTTTGCACCCTCTACTATTGTACCCTCTACTGGTCTACCCAATGGGCCCTCCAAGCCCCACCATAGCATGGTCATCCACCAAGTGTCATAGTCAATTATCATCCCTACGTTTGATAGGCCTGACTCCTAGAAATCATCATCCTCGTTGCCCAACGAAGTCACCTAGGGCCATGTCAGGTCCCTCTCTAGAGTGAGACAATGATAGATGGTGGGCAACTCAGGGATATCCTATTGAATCCTGAACTACCTGGTGACACGGGAGAAGTAGAAGAACTCTCATACCTCAGACTTGCATTCGAGGAGCCATCTATCTCTACATGCCCATCGTAGGTAGTCATCAACCTCTGGCCATGTAGGGTAGTCTAGGTATGGCCGCCACTCAACCTAGCCTCGACTATAATCATGCAAACTACTCAATATAGTAGCTCAGGTCCCTTGCATAAGACCTACTCCTGAAGCCCTCCTGCTCTCGAGGCTAGCATGTTGCATAGCACTGCCACTCCACTACAATATCTATAATCTTCAGAGGTAGTCCTACGGGGTGCTCTATGGTGATGTGCTACCAACCCCAGATCTATAGTAGAAGGTTGCAGCCAATGCCAACTCTACTCCACTATGTAATCTGATACAACTCATTATAGAGTTGTGCAAGTAGGGCACTCCCCTAGGACAAGATCAGTGGTCGACGAGTAGTGCTGGTGAGGACATCGAACATCCTAGCTAAGAGGTTCCAAGGGAGCCTCACTCCCGAAGTGTTAGGGAGAATGATCTGGATGATCAAGTGCATAAACATAATTGCTCGTCGAGAGAAGACCCACTCAGTATACCAATGCTTGATGTGTACCCCTCCGTGGTTCGAGTGTCATTGCACCTCATCACTACGATCACCAAATATCATGGTGAATACTACATCCTTCACCTCTATTGATGAAGATGTGATGGCCTCACCATCTAGAGGAAGTCTAAATATGTGGTACACATCCTCAAGAGTCATGGTCATCTCACCTATCGATAGGTGAAAGGTGTTGGTTCGCGCATCCCAACATTGGGCCAATGCAGTCATGTAGGCCTGGTCGGCCTGGATAGTAGGCAGGTATAGTACATATCTGAAGCCTATAGCCATGAACCATGCTCACTCAGTGTCATCAAGGTTACCATGTAGGTTGCGAAGGATCTCTGATTCCCTCACCCTCACGGTCAAAGTCTGATCGACGACATAATAAATAATTAAAAATCAACCAAAAACATAAAAAACAACCCTAAAAAGTCAAACAAAGTCGAAAAATATTTAAAAAGATAAAAACATACATGAATACATGCAACACATTCAAATAAAATCAAATTTGCAATTCAAAATTTCAATTAAATCAGTTAAAAATCTAAAAAAAAAATAAATTAAAAAATTAAAATTATTGATCGTGCTTCAGACCCATGATCGGAGAGGTGGTCAAATTTTATGACCGTTGAGATTTGAATCTCACTGTGGCTGATAGCCGTGGTCCCCAATTTGCCAATTGGGCACCATGTTTGCCACCCGTGGCTAAGGGAAACACCCTTTTTGGGGTCATTTCCCATCCCGAGGCACCCAAAAAATTAAACCCACCCCTTCTAATCTAACCTAGACTAATCCTAAGCTAGGGTGTGGTTCGTTGCCGGTAGTTTAGTTTGTTCATTTAACCCATTACTTAATGAGGTTCAATTTTATCCGGTAATTGCAAAAATAAGGGTTTGTGTGCTTCTACCTTAGTAGCACCGGTGCCTCCAGGTTGGTCTGCCATCAGTGCGGGTGGTAGTGAGGTCGAGTTTGTAGTAGCGTTCCGTGTCAAATTTGATAACTCACCTCTTAGAGCACTCAGGTTTGCAAAGCTGACAATTGGAAATAATGACATCAAAAATGATAGATTTTTCTTAAATATTTTCCATTTTACCCCTGATCATGGCTGACACCCATGGGCGCAGGATTAGGGTTTTATGATCGCGGGTCGAAGCCACGGCTAGGAAAATTTGAAAAATTGGTTGCGTTTGACAAGCGCGGCTAGAAACCTACAATAAATGCTCCAAAATCCCACCATGAGGAGTTTCAAAATGCCAAATTAAAAATATCCACCTAACCAAAATTTTCAAAAATATTAAAAATAACAAAAAAATTTAGATAATTCAAAAGTCAAATGTGCCTTGTATCTAGTTATTTACCCTATACACTTGGCGGTTGCAGTGACTGGCGCTCCATGCAATCCGATAAGATGAGTAAATTACCATAAGGACATTTGGGGCAAATTCATCATCACCGAATTGATATGCTTCATTTCAATCCCGAAGAAGGCCTTGGAGGTTGGACCACCCCATGGGAATGAAGCAATCATGTCAATTCTTCTATGACATTTTTAGTAGATCATCGACCAATATGATTCAACACATGCCTAATTGGAATTGTTATCATTTTGATTCCCTAAGAAGGCCTTCATGGTTGGACCACTCCATGGGATAGAAATATACATTTACTATTAATAGTTGTAATCATAGCTGATTAGGCCTAGTCAAGTATCAAGTGCTAAACCTTAAATTGTTCAAGTCATTCATAGTGGTCAAGTGACTCGTCGCTTCATTTAATTGTCATTACCCTCATCGACTCGTCGCTTGAGGGGGTAGTCATAATATCATAATCATAATCAAAGTCAACAGAATATCCCTTGATCTTGTCAAAATTGTGTTCATCTTACGAATCATTGCCAACGACTATCATAAGCTTACCCTTTGCTGGGGCAAAAAGCAAATATGATAGTTGAGTTTGTGCTCTCCTCCTTTCGGATCTATATGGTGCATAAGCCTATAGTAGCAGCAGAAGCTACCCGATATTTGATGGAGCTTGCCAAAGTTCTTTCAATTTAAGCCTTCCATCCAATTGGAAGCAATGATTCTAGGATGTGCATCCTTTTGCAGGACTTGGGCATCTAATGTTGATTAGACTAATGATCATCATGCAACCTACGACATCATTTTAGGAGGTCTATTTTTGCTTAGTATTGTTTGATCTCACAATGCATCTCAAAAGGGATATCTTTAGACACCTAAAATACGTCATGTCGAGGAGACTACTCATATGGGACATGCTAGAAGACCATATGAAAGATCTTGGACAGATTCCAAGGTGAAGTAGTGGTTCTAACCACTCAATTTAGGCATTTTGGCCTAGTCAGTGTTGGTTGCGGATGACACCCATGGTTAACAGGTCTGACCACACCTTAGAGTCATGGTTAGCCTTCAAATTAAGTTTGATCTCAACCAACCCAAAATCGGTTACAACGACCAAGTTGTTCGAGTTTCAAATGGTTTGGGCATGGAAGCCTCTAGAACTTTCCCTCCAACTACCCTAACTGAAGGTTCTTGATCTTGGCTTCTCCATGAAGCTAAGACAAGGCCTTCCCATGTGCTATAAAACCCCCCTCCAAATTGGGGATAAGTCTAGAAGAATCTCGAGTTGAAGCACAATGAAGCCCTATCAAATTGCATACTCACTTGCATCCATTGAGAGGAACACTTTTGCTGCCTATTTGGAGATCAAATGGCATTTGGAACCAAGAAGGCTATGGAGGGCTAGGAGAAATCAAGAAACTCAATTGAGCCCATTCCATCACCAATCTGAGCAATTCAACCACCAAATCTATTAGAGGACATCGAGGCGACCCTTGATCATCAATTCATCAAGGGGAATTGGAGATCTAAGACCGACATTAGAGAGCAACTACATTTTTAGCTCAACCACGCTGTCGATCGTGACTAACAATGCTAGCTGCACCATAGACCCTCATTTAGGTTTAATTCTCCTTTTCCCTTGGTTTTAGTAGTAGTTTACTTTTTATTTGTAGTAGATTATATGCATTTAATCTAGATTTATTTTATTAGAGATAATTGTGTGGTAGAAGTAGGAATTTAAGACTTGTTTCCTTCATTTCTTGTCATTTGGTAGCTAGATTAGTTGTGGCTATTTCTTATGTTTTCATGCTTCCAATTGTTTAATTAGGACATTAGATGGATTGATCTATGTTTCCTTTATATTTCTTGATGGCCAATTATCATGTTTAGTGTAGATTACCATGCTTTCTATATTTTCTTGATTTCAAGCTTTTATGGCATCCTTTTGCATAATTTCCTCTAAAAGCCTCATTAAGAGAGGCCTCCTTTGTTGTTAATATGTTT
The DNA here is from genome assembly GCA_028583015.1 of Wollemia nobilis. NCBI lineage: Eukaryota > Viridiplantae > Streptophyta > Pinopsida > Araucariales > Araucariaceae > Wollemia > Wollemia nobilis. The sequence continues at coordinate 3,409,666 of JAQPPZ010010853.1, forward strand.
CTTGTTGTTTCTTGGATGCAGGGTTAACAGGGTCTTGTCATTCAAAGCAAAAAATACCTCTAATCATGGAGAAGAAGGCCACATTTGCCTTGGAGCAATTCGTGTCAACCTAGGAAGCCTATGGATTACACCTACCCTTGCATGGGGATTTTCTATGATTGTAATAATTGTATCGCATTGGGTATCCCTAAGAGGGATGGATTTGTAATCAAATTTTAATGGAAATTTAATAAAAGAAGCCCTTATTTGTGGTTATTTGCAAATTCGTCCATTCTTTTATGCTTTATGTGATTTTTAGTTATTATTAGCTTAGGTGTATGCATCCTAGATTGCTAGAATTTCCTTCCTCTAGATCTCTCAATATCCTCTCCTCTCCTTTTTTTTCTTCTTGTTATGTCCCTGTTCAAATGAGAGAGGGGATTTATAGCCTTTTAGGCAAGGTGAGTGGGGTGATGAGGTGTCCCTAGGTTAGGCTAAACCAAGGTTAGGTCATGCATGTACCTAAGGTAAACTTGTGGAGGGGTGGTCACATGGTGACTAGGGGCTAAGTGTAGGAAAGGGCTTGAGTGGCCAAGGGGGCTACAAAGGGAAATGTCCCTATTTAAGTGGTAAAAACCATTATTTTAGCCTTTAGGTTGCCTAAGATGAGTCATATGGTCCAAAAGGAGTCCATTTAGGTAGTCTTCTTTATATGATGCAATTTAGGTATCTATAATACCTGGAACTACTAATAATGTTTGTTGATTTGTATCTTCAGTAGGAATTGGTACTTTAGTAGGAATTGGTATCTCAATAGGAACTGGTCCTTTAATCAACTTGTTAGGTTTAGGGGAATTGACTTCATGATATTGAGGGAGCTACTCTACACCTTTTTCTGTCTCCTATTTTGGAATCCTCGTTGATTTCTTCATGCCTACTCTTCTTTTGTTTGGTAACAAACTATAATCTCTTTTTCTAAAAATAAGAGGCTGGTCATCAAAATTTGTATCAGAGGTTGAAGGAGGAATAAATTTAGGACTCATCTTCTTTGGGACCTATTGCTATTTAGTGGCAATTCCTTTTCCTTTACTTTGGTCTATTTTCTCCTTTTGAGTAGTAGGGGGATTCTCTTCTTGAGTGCCATGGAAGCTTGGTGGAACCTTTTTTGCAAGAGTTTTTGACCATGTAGCTTTGTATTTGTCATACCAGAGGGAAAAATCATGATCATTTGTTAATACCCACTTGGAATGGGTCATGTTAATTTGTAATCTCATCATCCACCAAGTCATAATCTTTGTTTTTGTCCACTCTGGTCCTCTTTTTTGCATCCTTCGTATATCCTTATATTTTAAAACATGGCTTGGATTATTCTCAGGGTCATAATCTACCACATGTTCATAGAAATCGTGCCATAGGGGAAAAGGTTGCATCTGATCTACATGCCACTCTAACTGTATCGCTTCAAATTTTTCGCATCCTTACCTTCAGGCTATAGGATCCGTGCCTGGAAGGGGTATGCGAGAAGGATGGGATAATACCTCAGACTGAGAGACCCTTTGAAGGTCGCGCCTCTCAGGGGATGGGTATAAGGGTGAATTTTTGGATGGTAGGTTCACCAGGAAACTTTTGAGTGGCAGTTTCCATGCCTAGGTTGAGAGTAGGTTTGATGTGTTCATTTTGTACTTTAATCATTCAATTCCTAGGTTTGGCCAAGATGAATCTAAGCTATTCTATATGCCAATGTTGATTTATATGAATACAAAAAACATGAATAAGTGCTAAACACAGAAAGTATGCTAAATAAGATAGAATATACCTGATTTCGGATGTCTGATGAAGATTCTGAGGTTTGTAGAAGTCCAAATCATCTCAAATATTACATTATCATCTACAATTGAACAGAATCATCTCAGATCTTAGTCGGTCATCTGAGATTAGATGAGACCATCGTCGATCTGACGAATTCGTCAGACGAATTCGTTAGAAACCTGCAGTCATAGAAACAGATACCAAAAACCAAAAATGCAATTGTAAAAGCAAGGGGAAATGATAGAAATGACAGTAAATTTACCTAAATGATAGATCCAGATAGCAATTAAAGGAAATGCATTAATTTAATAATTTATTTTAACTTTATCTTGCATTTATTCTAAATGAGGTGAACTCCAGGATGCAAAAAATAGAATAAAATAAGTTAATGCATAAGGGAATAAAGAGAGAAGATAAAGAAATGCAAACTTCGGGCTCTAATTGCCTCCAATCTGGACTGCAATCAAGATCGCATCCAATCGTACGAGATCATCGTCGATGTTAGACAGGATCTTTCGAAATCATCTGGAATCGCCTGCGACGATCTGAGTTTGCTCCGACTGAAAAATAGTAAAATTCCTGTAAAAAAACTTGAAATACGTGTTGGCAATTTTGGGTACCTTGGGTACATTGCTCTTGCTCTAAGTGTAGATGTTGTCATTGATGTCAAGAAGGTCTTGAAGCAATTTGGTTTGATGTCAAAGAATGTGTCTTGATGAATTTTTCAGCATGGACAGTGAGTTTCCAAGAAGATCAGGGTAGCCCAGTTGCAAAAGATCAAGAAAAAGACAAGTACGAAAAAGTATGCAGGCGGCTGGAAAAACTGTCGCGATTTCATGACATGTTTGAGGAGAGAGAAAGTGCTGGCAAAACTGTCACGATTTCACGACATGTTTGAGGAGAGAGAAATTTTGGGCAAAAGTGTCACGATTTTGTGACATGCTGGAAGACAGAGACAAAGCAGGCAAAACTGTCACGATTTCGCGACATGTTGGCAGGGAAGAAGAGCAGATGGAAAGTGTCGCGATTTCACCACATGTCGCATTTTCGCGACTCAAAAAGTGCAGGAAGGCAGAGAAGGAAAAATGTCACGATTTCGTGACATTCTGCAAAGGAGGCTGTACGGAAAAGAAAGTGTCACGATTTCATGACATGTAGTAGAAGAGAAAGTCCATAGTGTGATCTGTCGTAATTTCACGACAAGATTGAAGAGAGAGAAAGTGATTCAGGAACTGTCATGATTTCGTGACATGATGCAAAGTTCCAAGTAAGGGCTGTCACATTTTTGTGACATGCTATAGAGGTCGAGGTGAGGACTGTCATGATTTCATGACATGCTGAAAAATCTTGAATTGAGAAGCGTCACGATTTTATGACATGCAGCAAAGGAAAGAGTCTGAAAGGAGCAGTGTCGCGATTTTGCGATAGGTAGTGGAGAAAGCATACGGAAGCTAGAAGTGTCACGATTTCATGACAAGTAGTGGAGAAAGCGTATGGAAGCCAGAAGTGTAATGATTTTGTGACAGGCAGTGGAGAAAGCGTACGAAAGCTAGAAGCATCACGATTTTGCGACAGGTTGCAGAGAAAGCTTTCGGAAGCTAAAAGCATCGCGATTTTGCTACAGGATACAAAGAAGTTATACGTATGTAGAAAGTGTCATGATTTCACGATAGGTTGAGATGGCAGCTTGCAGTTGGAGATGGTGTTGCGATTTCATGACAAAAATAGTTAGCAAGTCTTAAATAGAAGAAGCGTCATGATTTCGTGATGATTTGAAGAAGGAAGAGCTCGAAGGCGAAAGCGTCATGTTTTCGTGACATGTTCCAATTTCGTGGGCACATGGTAGAAAAGAGCTTAAGGTAGCGAAAGCGTCGCGATTTCGTGATAGAGTTGCAGATGACGTCAACAGAAGCAGATGTGTCACAATTTCATGACAAAAGCTGAGAGGAAGGCCATGAAGACTAAAGTGTCACGATTTCGTGACAGAAGTGAGATGATGTCAGCAAGAGGCAAAGGTGTCGTGATTTCATGACAGAAGCACAAAGGAAGTCGACAAAGGCCAAGGTGTCACGATTTCATGACAGCAGGTTATAGAAGGTGTACGGCTATAAAAATGTCACTATATCATGACATGTTGTAGTTTTGCAATGACAGCTACAGAACCAGTGGTGATTGAAGGACAGAGTTAACTTTGAGCCGACAAAGTTAAAATCTGTGCCAAGCAGCACAGGGTTTTTCAATCGACGTAGTTGAAGAGTAACAGTCGACTAAGATTGAATGTAATAATCTTGAATCTTACTCTATAAAAGGAGGGCTATTTGAATAGTTTGGGCATCGATCGAAGTGTGTGTTCAAAGTGCGGCTTTCACAAAAGCAGAGTGCAGGGAGAAGTTCGATCGTCGAAGAGCAGAGTGTGCGATGACATTGCTGCTATGTTTGCACAGAGGTGCATAAGTGGATATTTGATCGAGTTCTGTAATTGCGCAAAGGTGCAAGTTCAAGGACAATAGTGCCAGACCGAAGGACTATGTTTTGGTGCAGATAAGAGGATCGACTGTGCGGTGATAGATTTGAGGACAGAGGTCTCCAGCCAGAGTAGGGAAGACAGGTGTCTTCTGTGGATAGAGTTCCACTTGTTAAATGTTGTAGAGGCAGAGGTTCTCTAGAGGATCACCAGATTAAGCAGAGCTAGGGGAAGGTATCTCCTTTGGGTTGGTGCCCATAAACTTTGTAATCGGGACATGTTTCCCAAAATTTGAGGTGATAAAATTTAGTAAAAATTTTATCCATGGAGTAGCCCGCGTTGGGTGAACCACGTAAATTGTTGTGTCTTTATTGTGGATGATATTTTGTGCATTGCTTTGATTTTTGTTTTGATACTGTTATATATTCACTGCATGATTTTGAATTGCAATTTGAATCGAAAGAAAAAGTAGAAAGTGGTCTTATACTGTTCCCCCCCCTCTCAGTATAAGCTTGTGTTCTTCAATTGGTATCAGAGCAGGTTCCTTCGAAAAGGTTTAACAGCTCGAAAGGAAGAACTGGTTAAGAACACAATGGATTTTTTAGGTGGCAATGCAGCACCTATTCTTGATGGATCAAATTTCGGTCTGTGGAGTGCGAGAATGAGAGTTTATCTAATGGCACTTGGTAATGAGGTATGGGAAGTGATTGAAGATGAATACACTATTCCTGAACATGGTCCTTATACCAAAGAAGACAGGCTCATGCTTCACAGCAATTCAAAAGCCATGAATGCAATCTTGAGAGGCTTACAGAAAGCAGATCTCACCAAAGTTATTCACTGCAAGATAGCTAGTGAAATGTGGAAACAATTGTAGGTGGTTCATATAGGTGATGCAAATGTCCGAAAGGCCAAATTGAGACATTTTAAAGGTATGTTTGAATAACTCAAGATGAATGATGATGAAAATATTAGTGACTACATGCTCCGTATGGATGAAGTTGTTAATTCTATGAAAGACTTAGGTCTTGAACTTTCTAAAAATGATGTGTGTGATAATATTTTAAGATCTCTTCCTAATAGATTTAGTGAAAATATTTCTGCTATTAAGGAAGCTAAATATTTAGATAAGTTGAAAAAGGATGAGCTCCATAGTATTCTTGCAGCATTTGAGCTGAGAACTCAAGTGAAAGTTGATGTCAAGAAAGAGGCGACTTTCAAAGCTACCAAGAAATCAAAGGGCAAATAGATTCAAGAGAGTGATGAGTCTTCTAGTGATGAAGAGGCATATTACGACAAAAAAGGCAAGTTCTCTAGAAAACACAAAAGCAAGAAAAACATAAGATGTTTCAACTATGGAAAGTTTGGTCATTATGCTACTGACTGTATCTGTTTCCAAGAATGAAAGTGATGAAGATATACAGGATGTTAAGAGCAAGGATTTTGAAAAGCACAGGTATTACAGAAAGAACAAAGATGAGCACAGCAATCAAGGAAAGAGGCATTCACACAAGAATAAGCAAAGCTTCTACCTAGACAAAGCAAGTAAGTGTTCTAGCAGTGATAGTGAAAGTTCTTCTAGTGATGATGAAAATGAGATGATGTTCATTTCAGAAAAAGAGGAAGAACCGAAACATAAATTCATTGTCATGAAATGTTTTAGATGTGGAAATTTTGGGCACCTTGAGGATGATTGCACAAATAATGAATTGGTTGCTAGTATGTATGAGGATGCTTCAGAAAATGATAAGGAAGATGCTTGTATGGTTTTTGAAAAGGATAGCACCTCTAGTGATAAGAAATCTGAAAAAGGCCTTGATGATTCAAAATGCAATAATATAGAGGATCTTGAATGTGAACTTACTAATGCTCTTAGTGTTTTGAAAAAGGAAAGAAAGAAGAATGCTCGACTTAAGGATAAATTAGATGAATGTTGTATGGAGAAATATGAACTCATAGAAAGTCTTGACATCTCTATGGCTAAGACACAAGAACTCAAGAATGAGTTAGAATCTAAGATGCTTGAGTATAGTGAATTAGAACAGAAAATGGCTGCCATGAAAGAGGAAAATAAAGAATACAAGGATAAGTTGTACAAGTTTCAAGATAGCTCCAAAAGGGTTAAGTCTCTCATCCAAAGTCAAAGAAATCCATCGGATAAAACAGGTCTTGGTTTTGTTAAACCACACAAAAAATAGGTTGGGGAATCAAGTAAGAGATTTCAGAAAGAAGAGAGTTCGATGAAGAGAGTATTTCAGAGAAAGAGTCCATGAGTGATAAATGCGCAGAAACAGAAAACAGAATTTTGAATACGAAAAAGAAGTTTTCGGGACCCAAGAGGTCAAACAGAAGAATATTTCACGACAGATGTTTTGCGTGTCATGGGTTTGGCCACATGGCTTCGCAATGCATGACTCAAGTAAGGAAGATAAATGACAATTTTAGGGGCTGTAATTTATTTCAAGGGTATTGCTACTCTTGTAATCAGTTCGGGCATAAGGCAATTTTTTGCAAGGCAAATAACAGGAACTGGGTTAGTCGTAACAGGTGGATTCAAAGAACAGCTATGCCCGAAAGAAATAATATTGTTACTTGCTATAAGTGCAACAATGCAGGTCACACGACCAGACAGTGCAGATCTGATCTTCCAAGGTACAGGAACAGGAACAGTGGTATAAACAGGTCCAAGGATCAAGGTATGGACAAGAAAAGAGATGAGAACAAGAACAAGAAAAGTGACAATAATAGAAACACTGACAAAGAGTTCAAGAGAAGGCCCGGCAAAGAAATTATAGACACTGATGATGATGAGTGCCTAATGGGAGTTTCACTCCCACCCTTGTTTTAAATCACCTCATCAAGAGGTGGGGGAGGGACTAAGCTAAGAGGCTCATTCTTAGTCCCGAGCCCCAAAGGTGACCCTTTGCCATTGATGACAAAGGGGGAGAGATATGAGTAAGGGGGAGAGCTTCATAGTGAAGAAGAGAGCTTCAAGTCAAGGGGAGCAAAAACTTCAAATTGTAGATTCTCAGCTGTTGGCACAGTTGGTTTCAGTTTTGGCTCTTGAGTAGTGTTTTTTAGTTAAGGGTTGCCATCAATGACAAAGGGGGAGATTGTTGGCAATTTTGGGTACCTTGGGTACATTGCTCTTGCTCTAAGTGTAGATGTTGTCATTGATGTCAAGAAGGTCTTGAAGCAATTTGGTTTGATGTCAAAGAATGTGTCTTGATGAAGGTTTCAGCATTGGACAGTGAGTTTCCAAGAATATCAGGGTAGCCCAGTTACAAAAGATCAAGAAAAAGACAAGTAAGAAAAAGTATGCAGGCGGCTAGAAAAACTGTCGCAATTTCATGACATGTTTGAGGAGAGAGAAAGTGCTAGCAAAACTATCACGATTTCGTGACATGTTTGAGGAGAGAGAAAGTTTGGGCAAAAGTGTCACGATTTCGCGACATGCTAGAAGACAGAGACAAAGCAGGCAAAACTGTCACGATTTCGCGACATGTTGGTAGGGAAGAAGAGCAGATGGAAAGTGTCATGATTTCGTGACATGTCGCATTTTCGTGACTCGAAAAGTGCAGGAAGGCAAAGAAGGAAAAATTTCATGATTTTGTGACATTCTGCAAAGGAGGCTGTATAGACAAGAAAGTGTCACGATTTCGTGACATGTAGCAGAAGAGAAAGTCCGCAGTGTGATCTGTCATGATTTCATGACAAGATTGAAGAGAGAGAAAGTGATTCTGGAACTGTCGTGATTTCACAACATGATGCAAAGTTCCAAGTAAGGGCTGTCGCATTTTCGTGACATGCTACAGAGGTCGAGGTGAGGACTGTCACGATTTCACGACATGCTAAAAAATCTCGAATTGAGAAGCGTCGCAATTTCACGACATGCAGCAAAGGAAAGATTCTGAAAGAAGCGGTGTCACGATTTCGTGATAGGCAGTGGAGAAAGCATACGGAAGCCAGAAGTGTTGCAATTTCACGATAGGCAGTGGAGAAAGCATACAAAAGCCATAAGTGTCACAATTTCACGATAGGCAGTGGAGAAAGCATACGAAAGCCAGAAGCGTCATGATTTTGTGACAGGTTGCAGGGAAAGCTTTCGGAAGCTGAAAGCGTCGCGATTTCATGACAGGCTACAAAGAAGTTGTACGGATGCAAAAAGTGTCACGATTTCATGACAGGTTGAGATGGCAGCTTGCAGTTGGAGATGGTGTCATGATTTCGTGATAGAAATAGTTAGCAAGTCTTAAACAAAAGAATCATGATTTTGTGATGATTTGAAGAAGGAAGAGCTCAAAGGCGAAAGCATCGCATTTTTGTGACATGTTCCAGTTTCACGGGCACATGGCAGAAAAGAGCTTAAGGCAGCGAAAGCATCATGATTTCACGACAGAGTTGTAGATGACATCAGCAGAAGCAGATGTGTCATGATTTTGTGACAAAATTTGAGAGGAAGGCCATGAAGACTAAAGTGTTGTGATTTCGTGATAGAAGTGATATGATGTCAGTAAGAGGCAAAGGTGTCGTGATTTCGTGATAGAAGCACAAAGGAAGTTGACAAAGGCCAAGGTGTCGTGATTTCGTGACAGTAGGCTATAGAAGGTGTATGGTTGTAAAAATGTTGTGATATCGCGACATGTTGTAGTTTTGCAAGGACAGCTATAGAACCAGTGGTAGTTGAAGGACAGAGTTAACTTTGAGCTGACAAAGTTAAAATTTGGGCCAACGCAGCGCAGGGTTTTGCAGCCGACGCAGTTGAAGAGTAACAATCGACTAAGATTGAATGTAATAATCTTGAATCTTACTCTATAAAAGGAGGGCTATTTGAATAGTTTGGGCATAGATCGAAGTGTGTGTTCAAAGTGTGACTTTCACAGAAGCAGAGTGCAGGGAGAAGTTCGATCGTCGAAGAGCAGAGTGTGCGATGACATTGCTTCTGTGTTTGCACAGAGGTGCATAAGTGGATATTTGATCGAGTGTTGTAATTGCGTAGAGGTGCAAGTTTGAGGACAATAGTGCTAGACCGAAGGACTGTGTTTTGGTGCAAATAAGAGGATCGACTGTGCGGTGATAGAGTTGAGGACAGAGGTCTCCAGCCAGAGCAGGGAAGACAGGTGTCTTCTGTGGATAGAGTTCCACTTGCTAAAGGTTGCAGAGGCAGAGGTTCTCTAGAGGATCACAAGATTAAGCAGAGCTAGGGGAAGGTATCTCCTTTGGGTTGGTGCCCATAAAATTTGTAATTGGGACATGTTTCCCAAAATTTGAGGTGATAAAATTTAGTAAAAATTTTATTTGTGGAGTAGCCCGCGTTGGGTGAACCACGTAAATTGTTGTGTCTCTATTGTGGATGATATTTTATGCATTGCTTTGATTTTTGTTTTGATATTGTTATATATTTACTGCATAATTTTGAATTGCAATTTGTATCAAAAGAAAAAGTAGAAAGCGGTCTTATACTGTTCACCCCCCCTCTCAGTATAAGCTTGTGTTCTTCAATACGCAATGCAAACGAAGGTGTGAAGGTGTTCTAATGCACAAGAAACTAAAGTTGCAGGGAAATCAGTTAGCCAGGGGGATAAACTAAGAAAATCCTAGTTTATATAGGATTAGGGGGAGGTTAGGAGGTTGGAGATCATCCCAATTTGGGAGATCTCCAACGGGGGAGACTCTAACTGCGCAGACATGTTTTCTACCCAAGTTAGAGAATCTATTGAAACAAAAGCTAATTATGAAAATTTAGTTTTGGGACGAAATCGTCTGGACGTTCTATTCCAGATGAATTCGTCAGATCTGGGATGATTTCATCTGATCGTCGATGATATCGTCCAACGGTCAAAACAAATCCTAAAAATGGCATGAAAAACAAGGGGAGTGGGTAATGGGCGGTTAACGGGCGGTTTTGGGTTAAAATTCAAATTTTTATCTTTTTACTAAGGTTTAACTGCGCCAATTTTAGGGTGCTACATTTTTCCCCCTCTTTAGCGAATTTTTTGAAGAAAATGCGTTAAATATGAGTTCTTCTCATTTTACGAGAAAGAAAAATTTTACTCAATTTTCTAGACAATGATTCTAGGTCGAATCGTACGACTGCTGACTATGGTGCCCCCTCCGTGTTTTTACCCAAATCGAACGTTTGAGGTAAAAGCGTGAAAAATAAAAATTAAAAATGTTGTTGTTTTTAAATAAAATTAAGAAAAATAGGGTAAAACCCTAATTCATTTTTACTGTTCATTTTTACTGTTTGAGAGCTCTGCAGACAAAAATGGTCGAGATAGCGCACAGATCGACAGAGGTCCGGCGCGGGCTATGGGTAAGGATTTAAACTTGATGCATTATGTTTTTAATTTGATTTGTGCAATTTTTGATTGAAATTTTGACTATTTTGGGGCATCACGGCCGTTTTTAGGCCATCGATGACGTTAGGATGAAATCGTCCCAATTTCATCGAAATCATCCCTAGATCGTCGATTTCATCTGAGGGCGAAATCGACGGAATAGGGGCGATCCCGTCCAACAAGGGGTGATCCCCAAGTTGTGAAATAGGAGACGATTTCGTCCTACAAAGGATGATTTTACCCAATTTAGGATGATATCATCCAATGGTGGACGATATCATCATTTTTATGAAATTAAGTTTGTTTGAATTGCATTTAATTGACTTTAATAATTGGTTTATTAATGAATTTTATTGTTTTATTGTTTATTTTGCAGAGGGGATTACTAAAGAGTCAAGAGTGGAAATACGGGGGGCTAAGGGATGACATGGCCACGCTCGACCAGGAAGAGCGAGACCGACTAGCACAGGTCAGACTACAGCATGTGGCAGAGATGCCACAAGTACCGACAAACATAGGGCTATTGACAACCCTAGCAGAGAGGTGGTATCCGGGGTCATCCTACTTTTGATTATCGACAAGGGAGATGGCTCCCACACTAGAGGACGTATGGAGGATCTTGAGGATCCCCATATAGGGATGGTTGATGACTCCTACGGCCAATCAAGTCCAGGCTATGATGAGGCTGAGTAGAGACCCGAGCTTCGCCTTAGAGAAGGGCGGAGTGAACATCGAGTCATTGAGGTAGATGCTTGGGGCATCTAGGTTGACTCAAGTGTTGGTTGGGATAGTGGGTGGCCTACTATTGTGCCACCAGAGTGGGTGCAGATTACCCTGGCTCCTTTTAGATGTGGTCTGTGACATGAGAGACCATAGGTACAGATTTGCATGGGGCAACTTTATACTATGCCACTTGTATAGGATCCTACATGGGGTCGTATACAAGGGAGGCCGATGTCTGGTTTTGACATCACTACTATAGGTTTGGTGCTAGGAGCACATCGCGGTGCGGAGGCCGGTAGGACTCCCACTGATAGGGGTTGACCGGGAGAGACCCCGAGTTTTCTATTGGTGGCTACAGAGAGGGTCACAGTGACGGATAGATCTGCCGATGTCACGGAGGTTGCTAGATGACCTCATCCTAGACCAGATCACCTAGAGGCCATGGAGAGAGCACCCAGGGTGGGGAGAGGACGGACAAGAGCTGGATCGCATCAGAAAAGTTTTTTGGTAGAGGATGGAGTGAGAAGAGGTAGAGATCCACCGCTACGACCGAGTTTTGTGATAGTTCAGTCTTTAGCAGGGGATCCCATCTCTTAGGGACTACGAGTATTTCTGGACTGGTCGGGATAATACCACACTGAGCGGGGCTCCGGATATGCAACGATTCTAGAGCCAGGACACGGATGATGCCCCCATCTAGCCAATGGATGGGGATGACGTTGGGGTCGCTGATGGATACGATGCCTGGTATGCAGGCATCCGCCCTCCTCAGATGACGAGGGCACAGGGTCCGATGCATGCCGTGGTGTGACGGATGGGGAGGCGATGCCAGGCTGCTATTGAGGCAGCGTGGGGTCACATCGAGAGAGAGTAGCGACGGTCTCCATAGGAGAGATGCCAGAGGATGGCACAGGCTCCACAGAGACCGCAACGAACAGGGAGGAGGGAGGAGGGATTCCCTTCTCAGCAGGGGGAGAGGCCACCATCACTCGATAAGGGCAAGGGTGTCGAGGTAGGGGAGAGTAGTGAGATGGTGGCTCTCCAGGCTAAGAATGCCCGCCTCCGGGCTCAGGTGCAGACACTACAGGATGAGGCTACACGACTCAGGGCTCGGAGCGGAGGGGCGAGCACTCAGGATCTGGCATGGGCTATTGCTCAGACCACATTCTACCAGGGGTTGTACTATCATGTGGTTCTAGAGAACCAGAGGATACCATTGCCAGCCCCCATTGCGGAGCCGATCACGATGGGATCATCGAGGACATCCTCACGATCGACGGTGAGGACCCGAGACACAGCACATACCTCTATGGGACCACCTCCTCCACACCAGGGTGGGAGAGGAGATGAGGCGGAGAGCTCGAGGGCTTCTCGAGGCTAGCTGCTATAGACTGGATAGAGATTGTATATATTATTATTATATTTTTTTGAGAGGATTGAGTATGCCAGGGTATTGATTGTGGCATACCAATCCAGTTTTGAGATGATGTACATATATTGTGATATATATATATATATATATATATATATATATATCTTTTTATGATATGACTTGTCCACATGTTTTATGATGCTTCAATTTTGGATTTGTTGATTGATTATTCATGTAATTATGTCATTTGGAAATAAATTATAATTTTATGTCATGCCATAAAATTTAAATGGAATAATCTGATGTAAACAAATGGTTGTTTTGGTGTAATTTGATGAAAAATAAAGAGACTTCTAACAATAATTTCAAAGGACATTGTCGTTGTTATAGACCATTTCATGGAGTCGTCGCTCGCTAGGTCGTCAAGCTAATCCCAGTATAGAAATATTGCTAAAAGTAAAAGGGTGCTTAAGAGACTGTCTTAAGACTTTGCGTTGTGATGATGAAAAATGATGATGGTGATGATTTGTTTTCAGATTTTCATAAAAATATTATGCATGAGATATTAAAAGAAATATGATTTTTGCTAGGCATAAATTCCTAAGTGTGATAAAATTTTTGAATAATTCCTTAGGAATTATACCATGGTTGCAAAATGGAATGTTGACATAATGAAATGAAATAGAAAAATGTGTTCGTTCTTTTTAAAGCACAATTGTGTAACATAATGATGTAAGCCATATGTTTTTATGAATTAAAATGAATGGGAAAATAAAATTAGAACAATGGTTTGCGCTAGGCATAGAATTATAGGTATAGACTTATACCATCATCGCGAAATCCAAAAAAGTAATTTTATTGCATAATTGATTTTTGATTTTGAGATAAACAGAAAATATATATATATATAAATGTGACTTTATTGCTAGATTTTTGAAGATGTTGTTGAAAGAATTTGGATTTTTGAAAACAATGTATGTAATTGTTTTTATACTAAACAGATGTTCTTTAAATAAGAAGATAAAATTATTCCAAAAAGAGTTGCAGAAATATTTTAAATTATCTCAAAGACAAAATGTAGATTTATAAGGAACCCTCATGTGCAAATGTGAGTTCATTACTGATCTTGATTTATCATGATGATACAAAATCTCTCAAATACAAATGTGTGTGCAATTGTATTGTTCATTCACCAATTTTGAGCAAGATAATTTGATACAAGTAATTTGAATTAACCAAATGAGTGTTCGTTGACCATGATTTATATGCATGTAACCGTACCAGACTACTATGTAAGTTAGGTCATCAAGAGCTAGCTGATCCATAAGCCGACATAGGTCTGTACAAAAGAAGGTCGCTAATGTGACAGACATATCACCATGCTAGGGATTACCCAAGGCCAAGCGGGTTGGGCACAAACCGCCTATTATGGGGCTTACCTCACAGTTTTCGAATAATTGAGAATTCCAGGGATTCAAGCTCATTCACCCTTCTTTTCTTTTCAAGGGGTAGGGAAAGGGATTTTATTGCTTTTTGCTTTTTCTTTTCTCTCTTTTTTTTTTTGTATTTTTGCTTGGAACTGAGATAATGCTGAAATATTGCTGCGATGGTACAAAATGATATTTTTCTTTTTCTCATTTTCTTTGACTTTTCTTTTTCTTCCTATGCTAGGGATACTTGCTCGGATTGGCTGTAGAGCAAGGGATTTTTATTCTGGGTAGGGGTGAGCTTGTCCTTTTGCCAATTCTCAAAGATTCTAGACCATGTGCATGATAGGATAGCAGGGGAAACTTTTCGCTCAAGAAACCATTTCTACTATGTAGCATCATATCGAATTTGCAATGAAATCATTTTAATGTGAAGAGATATACTTGGTTTAAGTAAATAACAAGATCAGTTCTCTATGCTCAAAACTTTATTTAATTCAACTGTGGACTTTGATATAAGAGAGATTAATAATCATACAAAGTAAAATCAAGATATTTATTCATGTGAGTGTGAAAGTGCGGGATTCCAAATAAATGCTAATTTATCCAAAATAACTGGAAATATAACTGCAATACTTCAAGAATTGACGAGTACGAAAATAAAAGATGTTTTTGAAGATTTTGATGATTTTGAAGTTTTTATATTTTGATTTTAATTTATGAATTGAAAGAAACACAATGTGATTGTTTTTTGAAATTTTTATATGAATAACTAAAATGAAACAACATGCAAAACAACAATATATATAATGATGAAATGACCAAATTTTATGCATAATAGCGTTTGAGATGCATAATGTTCATAGGTTCTTTAAGATCTTTACCATCTAAGGTAGCTAATCGGTATGCTCCTGAGCCAAATTTAGCAGTGATGACATATGGCCCAAGCCAGTTAGGTTCAAATTTACCTTTAAGATCTTTAGTTGCATTAGTATTTTTTTTATTTTCTTTTAAGACAAGGTCGTCGATCTCAAAGGATCGATGATGAACTTTCTTGAGGTATGCTCGTTTAAGCTTGTTTTGGTAGGCACGAAGATGTTCCAAAGCATTGATGCGCTTCTCATCTAGGAGTTCCAGCTGACTAAGTCTGCCGCCATGATATTCATCTCCTACTTCAGTATCTTGAAGTAGTAGAGCCAAGGAAGGAACTTCTAATTCAAAAGGAAAAATAGCTTCAGCGCCATAAACCAAAACAAAAGGTGAAGCGCCCGTGGGAGTACGAACACTAGTTCGATAAGCCCACAAAGCAGGATATAATTGGATGTGCCAATCTCGGCCAGATTTATTGACCAATATTTTGAGGATTTTGATTAATGTTTTATTAGATGCTTCTACTTGGCCATTACCCTGAGGATAATAGGGAGTGGACCAACGATGTTGAATTTTATATTTTTGACATAACTTTTTGACATATTTATTTTTGAAACAAGTGCCATTATCTGAGATGAGATTTGCAAGAATTCTGAACCTACAAATAATTTGATTAAAGATAAATTTGGAGACTTGGGTTCCAGTGCAAGAAGCTAAGGGCATAGCTTCAACCCACTTCATGAAATACTCAGTAGCAGTTATGATAAATTTGTGTCCATCAGATGACACAGGGTTGATTTTTCCAATGATGTCTAAGCCCCATTTTGAAAAGGGCCAAGGAGATGAAATAGCCTACAGCTCTTGTGCAGGCGCATGGACAAGGTCGGCATGTTTTTGGCACTTGTCGCAATGGCGCACATAATCATGTGCATCATTCTCCATGGTAGGCCAAAAATATCCTATCCTAAGGAGCTTCTTAGCAATGGCGCTACCACTAAAATGTCCCCCACAAGATCCATCGTGGGCTTCACTCAAAGCTGATCTAGATTCTTCTAGATTCAAACATCTCAATAGGATGCCTTCAAAAGATCTCCTATACAAGGTATTACCAATAATTATGAAGTGACTTGCTCGTCTACGTAATAACCGGCACTGGTTGCTATTACAACCTTCAAGGAAGGTCCCATTTTGAAGAAAGTTAAATATATCAGTGTACCAAGGTTCAGGAGTAGTTTCATTGATTAGAAACACATCCAAAGGTTCTAAGCATGATTTATTTGAAGTGGGTTCTTAGAGTCGATGAATAATGATGGTAGCATATTCATCATCTAACTCCAAGGGCAAAAGAGATGCAGCTACAGCCATAGCATCAGCCGCACGATTGCTAGTTCGAGGAATAGCTTCCAAGATAACTTGATCAAATAGGGATAATAATTGTAGGACATATGCTTTATATGGGCGTAATTTATCATCTCTGGTCTGATAAACATCATTGATTTGATTTATGACAAGTTGAGAATCACCGAAAACTAATAAATTTTTAATTTTTAGTGCCAAGGTAGCTCGTAATCCAAGGATTAGAGCCTCATATTCAGCAGTGTTATTAGTGCAAGCAAATGTTAATTTGAAGGACAGAGGTATAAGATGTTTCTATAGAGATATTAAAATAATACCTGCACCAGCCCCACTCATGCATCGGGCTCCATCAAAGTATAGGGACCATTGCTCTGGATGGTCTGCCTCTAATTTAAGGCATTCATCGGGAAACTCAATGATGAGGGGATGGGTAGACTCTAAGGGTGCAGTAGCTAATTGATCTGCTATGATTTGACCCTTAACAGACTTCTATCCTATAAACGTGAGTTCAAACTCGCTTAGCGCAAGAACCCACTTTATGGTGCGACCAGATAAGTACGGTCGACTCATGAGATACCGCAAAGGATCGAATTTAGCAATAACATACGTTTTCTGACTGAGCATATAATGGCATAGTTTCTGTGTAGAAAATATGACTGCTAGACATAACTTCTCTAATGTTGTATAGCGAGTTTCATAACTGATTAAGGTTCTACTGATATAATAATTAGCACGCTCTTTCTTCTCATCGTCAAGTTGAGCTAACATAGCTCCTAAGGCAAGATCTGAAGCAAAAATATACAAGATAAATGGGCGATCAGATCTAGGTGGTGAAAGCACAGGTGGGTTAAGGAGATATTGTTTGAGGAGTTCAAATGCTTCCTGACATTCGTCGTCCCAATGAAAAGAGACATCTTTCTTAAGAAGCTTAAGAAAGGGTCCTGTTTTGTCTGCCAACTTATCGACAAAGCGACGAATAGCTTGAAGTTTACCTTGTAGACTTCGTAATTCAGATATATTTGTGGGTGCGGGCATATCAGTGATAGTCATGATCTTGAGAGGGTCAATTTCAATGCCACGTAAAGAAACTATAACCCCCAATAATTTATCGGACTTAACTCCGAATATACATTTAGCTGGATTTAGTCGGATAAGATATTCCCTTAACCGATCAAAGACTTGTCTCAAGTCAGCTAAATGATCATCTTCTTTGATGGAACGAGCTATAATATCATCTACATAATCATGTAGAATATCATGCATCATATCATGAAAGATATAAGTCATGGCTCGTTGATATGTTGCACCTGCATTCTTTAAACCGAATGGCATCACTTTCCAACAAAAGGTCCCCCAAGGGGTAATAAAGGTTGTTTTAGCCTGATCTTCGGGAGCTATCCTGATCTGATTATAACCAAAAAATCCATCCATTAGGGATATCATTCCACTCCCAACAGTAAAATCAATGATCTGATCCATGTTGGGAAGAGGAAAATCATCTTTAGGGCATGCAACATTAATATCTCTAAAGTCTGTGCAAACCCTAACTTTGGTAGCTTCTTTCTTAGTTACTTGGAACTACATTCGAGATCCATTCAGCATAATCAATGGCTTGTATAAAAATAACCTTCAGGAGTTTTTCTAATTCCCCTTTGACTAGTAAGGCCACTTTAGGATGCATTTTTCTAAGTTTTTGTTTAACAGGTTTAGCATCCGGATGGACTACTAGGTGATGCATAACTACGGAAGGGTCTAATCCTGGCATATCCTCATATGTCCAAGCAAAAACATCTTCATAGTCTTTAAGAAATGCAATGTATTTATCTTGTTTTTCTTGACTCAATTTTGATCCAATGTTGATTATGTGAGGGTTATCGTTGGTTCCAATGTTAATTTTTATGACGTTTTCTACTTCCATGTGTAGATCTCTCTCAAAATTAGGTGGGGTGGGTGAAACGCCCAATTCTTGTAATTCTTCCAAGGTTAGTTTGGATAATTCATCTTGGGGAGTCGGGGCCTCAAGCTGGGCTATACTAGGTATAGAGCCATCGAAATAAAATCCGTGATGTAATAGTTCCTCAATGGAGACATCATGGAAGATGTCTCCCTCCAACTCATCGTCGGATTCGATGATCATCTGAGGGTAAGCTATGGATAGCATATTACATGTAAATGGCTTATTCATTAAATGCAAGGCATCACGTTTATCCAAATAATCTTGGTAACATATGAGTTGGTCATCATCCTCAAATGGGAAGGGCTGACCCTTACTAGGAAATAGGCCCACACCACATCGGGCGGGCCATGGTTCTACCTCAAAAGGTTCTTTCATACCATTTTGGAAAGGTCCCAAACCTTTCCCTTTATATCCCAATTTAAGCATTATAGGCTTAGCTTTAATATACTCATTAGTAAAATAACATCGAGCATATCCATCATAATGTGTCTGGATGTTTCTAGGTATTCTTCCCCAGTCATATCCCTTATAAATAAAAGCGCAACTCCCAACTTGGTAAATACTTCCCATAGGCTGTGGGAGGCCCAAGGTACGAGGAGAGGGTGGAAAATTATTTAAGATAAGGGAATCTTGCATAGCAGCGTTCGTTTGTTCTGATATAAGAATTTTAGATAAATCGGGTAAGAGCTCGTCAGTAAGAGCATAAGAAGTAGAAGGAACATTTCCCACATCTTCTGATGTGGAAAATATGCCTTTAGTGGATGTAGATGGTGTAGAAATGTCGATGGATGATTCTATAGGTATGGAAGTTATAGGAGTAAAACAAGAAGCATTGGTTGTGGGTTTAGGATCTTTTGGAAGTCCTAATGTGGTTTGTTCGGAAGATGGTTGAACTATATGTAGAGGTGGAGTTGATGGAGAAAAAGTAGATGATGTTATGGGTGTGTGTTTCACACGTTTAGATGGATGATTAGAATTAGGATGTGTGGATGACAGAGTAGGGCAAAATTGAACTCCAACAGGTTCTACCAAAGCACACATATCAAAGGGTCTGGGATCACCATGAATGGTAACCAACTGATTTTTAAATTCGAATTTAACACACTGATGTAAAGTTGAGGGAACAGCTCGCATCGCGTTGATCCAAGGGTGACCCAAGAGTATATTGTACGATGCAGGGCAATGTACAATAAACACGGTCGTGTCTAAGGTTCTTGGACCAACTTGCAATGGTATAGTAATAACTCCACATGTTTCTTGTGTTTCGTCATTGAAGGCTTTTATGATCATATCAGTTCTTTTCATCTCGTCACTTCTAAACCCAAATCTTTGGTAGAAGTCAAAAGTGCAAATGTTTAAAGATGAACCATTATCAATCAAGACTCGTTTAACTGCTACATCTCCAATTAGGGCAGTAATATATAAGGGGTTATCCTTATGTAAACTATGTTGTGGTATATCTCTATCCCGAAAGTCAATACAATCGACTTCTCGAGTTATGATAGTATTGGCCATGGCTTCAGGTTGAATATTTTGTGGTACCATCATTTGGCTTAATGTGAGCATTAATTCATCCCTATGTGTAGGAGAAGATCTTAAAAGGTCCAAAAGGGAAATTCTAGCTGTAGTATTTGATAATTGTTCATTAATATTATAAGGAGGTTTAGGTTGAACATTAGGCGCATGATTCCCTTTATTAGGAACTTTCAAAACAAATGGAGCTGATCCATCATTATGAGTTTGATCTTGTTGAGAATTTTGAGCCTGTTGTCTAGTAACAGCTCCGATGGTACCTATAATATTACTTTGTGGATGATGAATGGGTCTTGGTCTAGCATTTATGGCTTGTTCATTAGAAAGTAATTGGTGAGACGATGGTCGAGTAGTGACTCTTCTTGGAAATGGTTCTTCTGGAACCATAGAACTTGTGATAGGTTGAATAGGATCTGATTCATCTTCAGAGCTATTCGATTGATTTGAAGTGATTTCCATGTCACTTTCAGTCTCATATTCTGTATCACTAAGATCAGGTGTCTGAATGTTATATAGAGGTCTGGTCGTAACCATGGATAAAGTTGTGTCAAATATTTCCAAATCATGAGTAGGTAAATGCCCACTAATAGTTCCTACATATCGGGTAGGAGGGGGAACATTATGATGTTCAATTTGATTAGCCACTTCTTTGCCATGCTTTGGTAAAGGATGTTGAAATATGTCCAATGATTGATTGGCATTTTGATTCTGATTTTGGGGGATGTTCTTTTGAGCATTATTGGGAGGATTTTGTTTAGGTTGAAAGGCTTGCACCTCCATCTCATTGTTATCAATTAAGTCTTGTATTTTATGTTTTAATATTTTACAAGAGTTGGTAGCGTGTCCAGGTCCTCTATGGAAATCACAGTGTAAATCAGCTCTGTATCCGGGTATAGTTGGATCAGGTTCCTGGATATTTGGTAATTGGATCAAACCTCGTGCTAGTAATTGTGGGAGAATGGTTGATAGAGGTTGATTTAACCTAGTAAATTCTTGAGGTGGTTTATCAGGAGGTTTCAATATAAACTTCTCCGTTGTTTTCATAGTATTAACATTAGCAATGTTTCTGCTATCAGTGACTCCATCACCCACAACTTGTTTATTCTTATATTGATTTCTGGATGTTTTCTCATCATCTTTCTTTTTAAGCTGACCTCTCCTAATGAGAGCATCTTCCACTCTTCGAGCTAAGTCTATAGCTTGATCGAAGGTGGTCAAGGTAGCGGTTGATAACTCATAGGATAGTTGTTCTTGTAAATTATTGATAAAGATATCCAGCATTTCCCGATAAGGTAACACAAAGTGTAATTTTCCTATCAACTGTCTCCACCGAGCTAGGAAATCAGCAAAACATTCATCTTTGTCTTGTTTTAAGTTGTACAAATCTTTAATAGTTACATGCCTTTCAATGTAGGCACTAAATTGATGAACGAAAGACTCGGTTGTTTCTTTGAAATTCCTCAAAGAATGAGTGGGTAATTGATAATACCACTCTAATGCCATTCCTCCTAAACTTTTTGGGAACATCTTTAGTAATAACAAGTCATCATGTGATATATCATGACATGCTATCCTAAACATACGAAGATGCTCTATGGGATCTTCGGTTCCTTTGTATATAGGTAGGACAGGCATAGGAAAGTGTTTAGGATATGGTTGTGCTACAACTATAGGATCTAGAGGCTGACTACACATCTCTCGATAATTGTACGAGGGACGGTAGGGATCTATCTGGTCCATGCGGGAGACTAACTATTTCACCATGGCTTCCAGATTACTATTTTGTCCACCATATTGGTTTGGTGGTATGTGAGTATATGATGGCGTGATGTAAGGATTAGATGCTATATTGCTATTATGCAAATGGTTGGTAGGAAGAGTATTATGAAGAAGATTTGTAGTAGCATTATGTTGTATCCCAGATTGTTGGAAATTGGTGTTTGGTTTTGTTTTGGGATTTTGTTGATTTGAGGTATGTTGATCAATAACTTGGCGAAATAGAGCAGTGAATGAAGGTTTATTTTGTGTGGGAATAACTCTAGGCTTGGTAACAGGCACTCTAGGTGGTTGGGTAACCTGTTGTTGTTGCATGTTCTGGATTATAGCGGCCATATCCAAATTGGATGGTCCAACTTGATCACTTTCTTGATCAACGAAGGACAAGGGATTAGTGCGTGTGTGATATATTTCTTCTAGGGTTGCTTGAGTGTCACTAATTTGATCCTTGTCCATATGGACTGCTCTATTAAGGGTGCCAATATTAGTATTGAGGAACTTCCAGAAATGTTCCATGTTCTCAAAAGTAATAGCTCCTTTCGAAGACATTTTAGGGGATGAGGATCCTTCCTCTCTAACAGTTTCTCTTTGTTCATTTCCTTCAGAAAACTCTTCTTCTTGTTGGTCTAGGGTTCCTTCTTCCTGAATTGGGTCTTCAGGAAGGACATCTAGTTTATTTCCTGGTTTTCCTAACCAATCTTCTTCTACTTCAGTCTGTTTTCCATTCCTGAGTCTAGTCATTATGCTTAAACTTAGATTTTAGAAAAAAAAAATATATATATATATATATATATATATATATATATATATATATATATATATATATTTGCAACAAGTTTGGGAGGTATATATTTTAATTATATACCTACTATAATACTTAAAAGAAAACGTTTTAATTTTTGTTATATTTTTGTTTTGTTTTTTGTTTTTATGATAATATTATAAAGACAACAAACAACATACTAAATGCAAGAAATAATAATAATAAAAGAATGGCTTAGTTTTCTATAAATAGTTTATAGATGTCATTGATGGGATCAAGTTCATCAAGAGTCATGAAATGCTCCTCTTCAAATTGGAAATGGTTTTTCAAGAATTTGACAAAGTGTGCTATGGTGATGTTATCTACTTCCTTCTTGTAAAAATAGAGCTCATGGCAATACTCTCGATATAACACAGCTCTAGGAACTCTATTCCATCTCTTTCTATCCGTAAGAATGACCTCTTGATCCTCTATACGAGATAGAAATTTATGTACTACAGCTGCATTGTCGAGGTATTCCTCAAAGGTGTACAACTCGGAAGACACAAGGGCTCTTTTATCTGCTAACCACCTATGGCAAGCTCTCTGAAGTTCATGATATAAGGTCACTTGATCAGGATCCAGGATTCTATCTAGGACAAACCTCTTGATTTGCCTAAGTTCGGTTGATCTAGATGAAATAAGATTCAATCTCCTATTAAGTTCGTCCCATAAAGGTGGGACTCTATATGTTTGAGATACTCTAAGCAAAGAAGTAATCTCTATGGCTGCTAATTGATTTTCAACATTAATGGTGACAGCTCGTCTTTTATTATAATCTACCATCTAAATATGATATGCAATCTTAATTGTTTATCTGATGATTCTAAATGCATTTATTTTATTTTTTTGATTGTTTTCAAAAGGTTTTAAGTTTTCACGTCGGGTTCACCAAAATGTATCGCTCCAAATTTTTTGCATCCTTACCTTCAGGCTATAGGATCCACGCCCAGAAGGGGGATGCGAGAAGGATGGGACAATACCTCGGACTGAGAGGCCCTTTGAAGGTCGCGCCTCTCGGGGGAGGGGTATAAGGGTGAATTTTTGACGGATGGTGGGTTCACCAGGAAACTTTTGAGTGGCAGTTTCCACGCCTAGGTTGAGAGTAGGTTTGATGTGTTCATTTTGTACTTTAATCATTCAATTCCTAGGTTTGGCCAAGATGAATCTAAGCTATTCTATATGCCAATGCTGATTTATATGAATACAAAAAACATGAATAAGTGCTAAACACAGAAAGTATGCTAAATAAGACAGAATATACCTGATTTCGGATGTCTGATGAAGATTCTGAGGTTTGTAGAAGTCCAGATCATCTCAAATCTTACATTATCATCTGCAATTGAACAGAATCATCTCAGATCTCAGTCGGTCATCTGAGATCAGACGAGATCATCGTCGATCTGACGAATTTGTCAGACGAATTCGTCAAAAACCTGCAGTCACAGAAACAGATACCAAAAACCAAAAATGCAACTGCAAAAGCAAGGGGAAATGATAGAAATGATAGTAAATTTGCCTAAATGATAGATCCAGATAGCAATTAAAGGAAATGCATTAATTTAATAATTTATTTTAACTTTATCATGCATCTATGCTAAATGAGGTGAACTCCAGGATGCAAAAAATAGAATAAAATAAGTTAATGCATAAAGGAATGAAGAGAGAAGATAAAGAAATGCAAACTCTGGGCTCTGATTGCCCCCAATATGGACTGTAGTCAAGATCACCTCCAATCGTACGAGATCATCGCCGATCTATGACAGGATCATCCGAAATCATCTGGAATCGCCTACGACGATCCGAGCTTGCTCCGGCTGAAAAACAATAAAATTCCTGCAAGAAAACTTGAAATACGTGATGCAAACGAAGGTGTGAAGGTGTTCTAATGCACAAGAAACTAAAGTTGTAGGGAAATCAGTCATCCAGGGGGATAAACTGAGAAAATCCCAGTTTATATAGGATTAGGGGGAGGTTAGGAGGTTGGAGATCATCCCAATTTGGGAGATCTCCAACGGGGGAGACTCTAACTACGCAGACATGCTTTCTGCCCAAGTTAGAGAAGTTGTTGAAACAGAAGCTAATTATGAAAATTTGGTTTTGGGACGAAATCGTCTAGACGTTCTATTCCAGACGAATTCATCAGATCTGGGATGATTTCGTCTGATCATCGACGATATCGTCCAACGGTCAAAACAAATCCTAAAAATGGCGCGAAAAACAAGGGGAGCGGGTAATGGGTGGTTAACGGGCGGTTTTGGGTTAACTGCACCAATTTTCTATGTTGTTTTTGTGCTAATCAATGATTCTCATATTAGACATATGATGCTTCTTGAATATAGTCTTGTTCAAAGTAGATTGTCTTTCTACAAACCTATCAATGGGGTCATATTTCCACCTCTGTGGTAATTCCACTAATTTTAGGTATTTTAGGGCTCTATTTATTTGCCCATGGTATCCTTTCTTGGATATAGCTATACCTTCAAATTGGAAAGGCATAATACATGTACTGGTTCTGCCTATTCCTTTGCCAAACTTGAAATTAATGTACTCTATTTGTCTAACATATTTCAAGGTAAACAATCGATAGATGACATAGTGTGGAAGAAAGAAAGGATTTCTTGTGAATTTGTAGAGCCTTATGATTACCCCTTGAGTTAAAATAAATAGTCACCTTCTTTTGCATGTGAGTGCTGCAAAATATTCTATAATTTTGGAGGTAATTTTCTTATTTTCCCATACATGATTTGCAGGGCTGGTCCTAGAAATTCCTTGTTAAAGTGATAATACAATTTGAACTTTGAAAGTACTATTGTCCATTCATATACTAGTAATATTATCCCTTTTTCATATTTTTCTCTTATATATATGAAAGAAAGCCATTTTGATATAAAAATAATAAGATCCATACCAAATACGACAAAAATCTAAAATATACATGGGATCCTTTTTGCATCTTGGACAAGCCTTCATGAATTTGTTGGAAGGGGAAATATGGTCAGTCAAAGAAAATTGGTATGGTGATCTCATCCATGATAGAGGTTTCATAGAACTTAGGGTTCGAGATGCACTAAGCTACTACAATATACCACCCGTATACTTGTGCATCTGATTTCAGTCCTGCCACCATAGCTAACATAGAAAAAAACTCCTTGTTATTAAACTTTGATAGGGAA
Source organism: Wollemia nobilis (assembly GCA_028583015.1). Classification (NCBI taxonomy): domain Eukaryota; kingdom Viridiplantae; phylum Streptophyta; class Pinopsida; order Araucariales; family Araucariaceae; genus Wollemia; species Wollemia nobilis. Next base: position 3,435,251 of record JAQPPZ010010853.1, read on the forward strand.
ATAGTGGATTCTGGTAGGATTCCTCTAGTGAGTGGCTCCACTAATTATGATTGCAAGAAATTCTTTATGTTGTTAGTGGAGGTATATAATTTTACCTATTTTATTGGATCGAAGGACCTAGGTTTCAAGATGAATTTTCAAGAAGCACCGAAGATGACGATGAAAGCTTTGGGATCTAAAGTGAATAGGACCTTCCCCTCAAAATCCTTAATAATTCTCTGCTTGTGGTCATAGAACTTTGCTATAGCTCTAATTAGATTAAGGTAATGGTGTACAATAGTGCAAGTGTATCGGGAAAGCAAGAAATTGAAAGGAAAAGTGATTGGGGATGACGAAGTCATACCTTTAGCTATTCTTGCCTCCACGTCCTTCCAAATTTTCTTTAGGTTCTTCAATATGATGGTTGTGTTTGTAATATTTGTATCTCTATCCATAAACTTAGTATTCTTTTCTTCTTCCTGATGAGATACTGCAGTAGTTGGAGATGACCCAACCATGGTAGCATTTTCTTATCATAAATTTGGTGAGGAAAATTCTCTAGAATTGTCTACATGAAGCTAAAGCTCTGAGTAGAGTCAGAGAATGATGTTGCAGAAAATAATTTCAAACAACAAAGTGAAAAAAAGGACTTCCATGATGTAAAAAAAGGAGTGCATGCATGAGTTAGAGCATCATGTAATAATTGCATTAGGTGACACACGTTCCTAGAATAACATTGAATATTTTTTGCATCTTATTCTATGCACCATATTTTTAGAGCCAACCACTCGGTGTCACCTATCTTTGGACCAATAACTTTGCATCACCTTATGTCAGACCAATAACTTTGAATGGTGTTGTTTTGAATGGAGCATGTCTAAAAATTATTTTCTTGCAAACTACAAAATCATGTCACCTTTTGTCTTTGAATGAGAGACATCATTATGTCACGAAATCATGAATGTTTTTGCTTGCCAATAATTTTATGGTTGTCAGCCCACAAAAATAATACTGGTTGTGAGATCACGATATTTTGACAATAAGTGGCCCAATAATGCCACTATGTGATAAAATCATGACTATTTTTACCTTCAAGCTCACTTTAGGTGTTTGGCTCACAAAAAATAAAGTAGATTGTGATATCGTGACCTTTATACAAGATGTGACCTAGAAATATATTACATCATAAAATCGGGATTCTTTTCACTTTCAAACTCAGTTCAAGATTTTAGACCATAAAAATAAGACCAATCATGAAATAATAACTTTGCTATAATACGTGACTTGGAAATACATAATGTACATAAAATATAAAGGAGGAAGAGAGTCTTTAGCTCACTTGAAATAAAGATTCAGGTGGAAGCCATTGACAAGGATAAGCTGCATTTGGTCATGTTTATCCTCAAGATAGGAGTTATGTTGTTTTTCAATGATTATTTTGAAAGGACCTTCCCAAAATGCATCAAAATTCTGATGGTTTCTTGGTTTTGCCTTATTCTCATTCCACCTCAAAACTAAATCTCCAAATTTGAAATTTCTAAGGGTAGCCCTTTTTTCAAACCATTTTTTAGTTTCTCCCATATGTTTTTGATAATGATTGTAGGCTTGTTCTTTCTGCTCTTCTAGTTGCAAGAGTTGTATTAGCATATTTTCCATTGGCTCTGCCTCTTCAACACTAGTTTGATTGAGCAATTTCAAAGTGGGTATTTCTATGTGTACAAGGAGAACAAATTCCTTACCATAAACCAATGAGTAAGGTGATGTGTTGATGGATTTTTTTATGGTAATTCTATCAGCCCATAATGCCTTATTTATAAGTGAGTTCCAGCTTCTCTTATTATCCCTTAGAGTTCACTTTAAAATCCTAAGCAGGTTCTTATTTATCAATTTTGATAAACCATTTACTTATGGATAGTAATTCAAAGAAGTTTTCAAATATATCCCATATTTACTATCAAAAACAATCATTTTATCACCTACAAAGTATGAACCATTATCAATCACCAATGCATCAGGTATACCAAATCTTGTTATCAAACTTTCCATAAATTCTATCATAACTTTCTGATCAGCTTTCTTGGTGGGTACTGCTTCAACCCATCTAGTGAAGTAGTCTTTGGCAGTTAGAATGTATTTATGTCTAGTAGATGAATTAGGTTCTATTATCCCAATGAAATCCAAAACCCATTACTGGAAGGGTTCCTCAACCTGAATAGGTCTTAAGGGCATAGAAGCATTCCTATTCCTCCCAACATATCTTTGGCATTCTTCACAATTTCTAGTTATTTTGAATGCATATAAGAAAATGGATGGTCAATAGCAACCTGTCTAGATTATCTTCAAAGTTGTATTTCTTCCTGAATAATGTCCACCTAATAGACCTCCATGGAATTCCTCCAAAACCTTCTATTTTTTATCATATTTTATACACCTTAGCAATACACCATCCAAATTTTTTTTGTACAACCCCTCTAGTAATAAGGTATATTTCAAAGCTTGGATTCTATATCTTCTCCTTTATGAAGCATTTAAACCTGTTGGACACTTTCCAGTCTGAAAATACCTTACCATTTCATCAGCCAAATTAGTATTTTCTAAGGGTTGATCATCCCCTAGAGTTGGTTCTTGTACTTGGTAGGCTATATACTCAGTTGAGGTTTGCTTGGCCAGTTCATGGCATAAGGCTCTGCCTCTCACTAGCTTGGTTGGGTGAATCATATTATTGTATTTTTAACACCCAACCAACCCTTTTCTCATTGAACTCTCCTTGTATGATGAAATTCCTAACATCAAGATGAACTACATACATAATGGTTTTGCTCTATGAAAGGAAATGTCTAAATTTTTTCAATGATTTCATGATTGCATATACTTATTTTTCAATAAATTTGTATTTTTCTTCATGTTCCTACATGGTTTGACTTAGGAAAGTGAGGTATTTCTTCATTATCTCTTCCCTTTTGAGTAAGCAATGTTGCATAACTCTCTTTTTCACCTACAACATATAGAATGAAGCCCCTAGAGTAATCTAGGTTAACCAAGATAAGTGCTTGAGCTATTTGTTTCTTTATTCTCTTGAAAGACTTCTTTTGCAAGTCTATCCATTTGAACTTAGCATATTTCTTCAATAACTTGGTTATAGATTTGATAATCTATGCAAAATCTGAAATTAATTTGCGTACGAAATTGATTTACCCAAAGAAGGATTGTAGGCCTTTCTTGTTTGGAGGTAAGGGAAGTTATAATAGTGCTTTTACTCTATTAGGATCTATGGCCAACCCGGATTCAAAAATAACATGACCTAGCAAGACTCCCTCTTGCACAAAAAATATGGACTTCTTTGGATTCAAAGAAATACCAAACTCTCTACATTTCTCAAAAACTTTCCTAATATGTTCAACACAATCTTATTTATGGTGAGAGAACATTGTCATATCATCTAAGTAAATCACTATGATTTTATTGACAAGTTCTCTAGAAGCCACATCCATGGCCCTCTGAAAATTTACTGTAGTATTACATAATCTGAAAGGTATTCTTTGGTAAGAAAATATTCCCCATTTGGTAGTGAATGCAGTCTTGTATTGGTCTTCATTCTTGATCCATACCTGATTGTATCTAGAAAAACCATCCAATAATGAGAATATTTCTACCCCTACCACAGTATGAAAAGTTTGATCTATTTGTGGGAGATGGTAGTGATATTTTAGTGAAGCTTTATTCATATTTTTGAAGTTTGCACATAGTCTACTATCTCTATTTTTCTTCCTTACTGGCACCAAGTTAGCCACCCAAGTAGAATTTTTGATAGGGTAGACAATCTTGACTTCAAGTAGCTTCAACAATTCTTGTTTTATCAAAGCCTCAATTTTTGGATTTATTAGCCTTTGTTTTTTCTTGAAGGGTTTTGCATCCTTTTTTATCTCAATAGTATGTTGTATGGTTTATTTTCTATATACTTTGAGATCACTATAAGTCCAAGCTATAATATCAAGGAATTCTTTGCATAATTCTTGAATTTGATTTAATTCATTTTCTATACAATTTACCCCAACTTCAATAAACTTTTTACGCTCTAGTTGGAATTCTCTGCATCTATGTTTATCAACCTTCATCTTTTGACCTATTGATCTATCATTTTTATTGAACAAACTCTCCAGAGTAATTAACCCCTCGAGGATATGATTATTTTTTAGTTGAATTGGAACTTCGTCTTCCTCATATTTTAACACTTTGTCACTTGAACAAATCATCTCGTAGATCAAGAAGTCTAATATCTTATCATCACTTTCAAATACCTTCTAAAAAGGTATCTTTATCTAGTACTAAAGGCCTATATATAAGTATGATTGTCTTAGACTTTTGGATAACATTACTTATAGGACAGAAATTGGTGCCTATTGATGCTAACGGATCAACATGAGTATTCTTCTCTCTAGGGATTGCTTTAATTTTTAGAGATTCGAAGGCTTCAAATAGATCCTATACCTTATTTTTGTAAGCTTTAAGATAATTTTTCTTACTAATACATCTTTATGTGACCTGATTTACTATTAGTTCTAAATCTCCAAAAATTTGCAATTGTTTAACTCTTAGTTTTTTATCTTTTTTCAGGCCTAGATACAGTCATTAGAAATAGCTTATATTACATTATTTGGGTGATGTAAATGTACATTCCTTGGTACATAATTAGGATATTACATTATTTGGGTGATGTAAATGTACATTCCTTGGTACATAATTAGGATATTACATTACTTTAGGGGAAATTTATCTAGTTAATTTATGTAATGTAATAAATGCACAAATTTCAATATGGAAGTTGTAATGTGCAAGGTGTCCACTTGTATAACTAGATAGAGTGTTGGCCAAGGAACTTATCTTTCTATATAAAGGTCCATAGATATAGAAGAGATATCGCAGTAGTGTAGGATTATAATAGTGTAGGATATATAGTAGTGTATTTTGTATGAGCTATAAGCTCAAAGCCCATTCATTGAGTAGTAGCTTGTATCATGGAGTGTTATTTTTCTCCATAGCTACTATTGTACTCATTTTTATCATTTCTATTTATAGAATATTTTAGTCATCTCACATATTTACTTTCTTTATTATTATTCTGCATCTTGTGAATGCTTCTCCCATTGCATGTTGTATCAAAAGCTAATAATGGTATCAAAGCTATGGTAGATCAATATAAAATCACCATTATCATTAACCCTAAATTTTTTGTCAACCTAATGCACCATTGGACCAATCACTATCAAAATTTCTCAAAAGATTCTAGGTGATAGAATTCTTAGTTTCAAAAATACTGAGATTGCATATGGCTAAAGTCTTTTCCACAGAGTTGCAAAAAAACTCGTGAATACTAGGACTTAGCATTTGATCCACTAGTTTGATGAAACAAATAGTGAAACTCATTTAAGAGATCTGGAAATATTTAACTAATTTCTCTTTTATTTTTTTATTTTTTTTTTTATTTTTTATTTTTTTTATTTTTTATTTTTTTTATTTTTTTAAATTTACATGGTGGAATCGATAGCCGCCATGAATCAAATCCAGGAAAACTGTCTAGCTTTTATGGCCACCATAGTGTTCTATTTTGTCTGCCCCAAAAATTGCCACACAGATCTTCATGCAGTTCGCCCTTATAACCACCATGCCACAATCATTTTAAACCTTTTACATCGCTGAAAGCACCAAGAAAGGGAAAAGCATTCAGTCCGGTGAGGCCCGAGATTTGAACCTTGGACCTCTGCCCCCTTATGGGGTTTGGATGAACCAATTGGTCTACACCTCAAACCTTGATTTCTCTTTTATTGTAGGGAATTAATTCTTATATTATTGGGACACCTCCTACAACAAAAAACTAGGAGACCTCAACTTCATTAATGTCGGAGTGCCTTCATAATGTAGATATTAGTTGTTGCAGAAAGGAGAATACTTCAAAAGAAACTTCTAGAAAAGAATCATGGTGAAGTTAGGATACAATATATCTCCATTGCTAGGTTGAAGAAATTCACAAAAATAAAAATGCCATAGAAACCTTTATCTAAAATAAAATACCATAGAATCCTAGAAAAGACCATAGAAGCCTTGATCTAGAAGAAAAGGCCACAAAAGCCTAGAAAAGGCCATAGAATCCTTAATATTAAAGTGAAGAACATGTGCTTATACTGAGAGAGGGGGTGAACAGTATAAGATAAAACTTTTTTCTTTTTAATCCAAATGATAACATCAGCAATATTAAAGTAGTAAACATCACACAAAGCATCACACACATGAGAGACATGATTTTTACGTGGTTCACCCAATGTGGGCTACTCCACGGAGAAAATATTTCTTATAAATTTTTCTCAAATAAATTCTCTTGGGAATCCTTTCCCTACAATGTTTATGGACCTCTTGTCCAAAGGAGACACCAATCCCCTAATCAAGTTCATGGATCTCTATCCATAGGAGAACTCCTTTCTCCTTTGCTCTGGTTGGTGATCTTCTAGAAGAACTGTTGCCCCCACTACTCTAGCTAATGGATCTCTATCCACTGAAGACACCTATCCTCACTACCCTAGCTAATGGATCTCTATCCACTAGAGACTATCATCCTCTATACTCTATCACCTCCAAAGCTCTATCTCAAATCTGCACTAAACACAGTCCTTCGGTCTAGCACAAATCTATCCTCAATCTCTATCTCTGATCTAGCACAAACCTATCCTCAAATATATACCAAATTCTATCCTCAAATATGTATAGTAAGCTTCCATAAGCTCACCCAAATCTGTCCACAAGTCTTCTCTAAGACTTACCTCAAATCTGCTCAACAAGTCAACACTAGAACTTGTCCAATCTCATAGAAACATAAAGAGAATTGTTAGAGACTCAATATGCTTCACATTCATCACAATGCTCAATTACTTTCAATCACTCTTTTAGAAACATATAGAAAATTTTAGAGACTCAATATGCTTCACACTAATCAACACTCAACCACTTTCTCAAATCAATTCAGAATATAGAATAATTTATTTCATAGAACTTGAACTATCACTTCACACATCCACTTGACTAGGCTCAACCAACTCTACTCAACCAATCACTCAATGAAATAATCCTTGCTCACAAACCCTAGTCCAAGCATATGAACACTCACTCAAAATATTTCCAACAATGCTTATCAACCAATCTCACATAACAATGATACTCATGATATTTGCAAACCCTAGTTCAAGTTCTTCACTCAACCAATCACTTCAACAACAATGCTTATAAAACAATGTGCATAGCATTCACTTCATAATAGCTCAACAACTCAATAAGGAAACCTAATCAAGTCCTTTTCACTCCAAAGTTGTTTTCCAGAAAACCAACCAATCAACTCAAACAAAGAAGAATGTGCTCATACCTTTTTCTTTGATGAAGAGTAGACCTTCAAAAACCTAGCACAATCATAACCACTTTCTTTGCCAAACTCAAGGGTTAGAAGATAAGAATTATCACCTCTCACAATTTACCTTAACCACAAAGATAAATTAAATTCCAAATACACCTTATTACTCCATCTCAATAATAAATTTCAACATCATAATTTTCATCAAAAACCCTCTTATAAAATATAACACAATTTCTACTTATAACTCCTTTCTTAAAATTGCACTTATCAAATAAAATAATTTATAAAACAATGCAATTTATTCTTCTAAGGTAAAAATTAATTACCCTAGTTTTTACTTTATCAAAAACAACTTTTTACCATGCCCAAAAATCACTTTAACTTATAGGTAAATAATCCACTTTAATTACCACCTTATACCTCCCAATTTTCTCACAACAACCTTAGGGCAAACAAAAATTAAATAAAAAATTGTACCTTTGCCCTTAGTGGGTTTTGAACCCACGATGTTGCCTCTCCCAAGCGCTCTAGCCATGGCCTTGGCTACCATGTGAGCTAGCGCTCACGTGTGAGCTAGAGTGCCCAAGCACTCTATTCTCCTTTTCACTACCACCAAAAATAAAAACCAAAAGGGCTTCAAAAAATTGTTGCCATTAGGTTTTGAACCCGTAACCTTCCTTCCACAAGCACCAAGCCAAATGCCACTCAAGCTAGCCACCAGATGGTGCTAGAAGCTATGCACCATGTCTTCTTAAACTCCCTAAAATTTGAATTTTTGTAGCACACAAATTTTCTCCCTTAGCACATTTTTCAAATTCAAAATGCATAATATTTTTGCCTTAGCAAAGGCAATATTTATATTGCTTTGTTATTTCTTCCAACACATCGATGGGGGTAATCTTCAACTTGCACGTCGACAAAATAGCTTTAGGGTTTTGCTATTTCAAATAAATAAATATTTATTTATAAAATTTAAATTCAATTTGAATTTAAATATTTATAAATTAAATATTTAAACCTTCCTTGGACTTTTTAATTTGGAATAAAAAGCCTCCTTGGGTTTTTATGAAAAACCTTTTATTTCGTCAATCCATGGTTTTTAATAAAACCTTTTATTTTGCCAATCCATGGTTTTTAATAAAACCTTTTATTTATGCTTCCTATAATATCAAAAATGAATATTATGAAGCTCTTTTGCCATCAACTTTTTGCATTGCTCCTTTTGACCTTTTGGCATCAATGATAACCTCATGCCTTGACATCAATGACAAATTTATGGACTCAAAATATCCAACAATCTCCCCCTTTGTCATTGATGGCAACCCAATAACTTTTTACCATTTCCTTGACATTTTTATTCTGCTCCCCCTAGGAAATTGCTCTCTCCTTAAACCAAATCTCTCCTCCTTACTCAAATACCAAATCTCTCCCCCTTTGACATCAATGGCAAAGGGTCACCTTTGGGGCTCGGGGCTAAGAATGAGTCTCTTAGCTTAGCCCCTCCCCCACCTCCTCTTGAGGTGGTTAATTCTGGGGTGGGAGTCTTACTCCCGAGTTTTCCTCGAAGATACTCAAAGGTCTCCTTTGAAAGTGGCTTAGTGAAAATATCTTCTATTTGTTCCTTTGTAGTAACATATTCCAACCTGACCTGTTTATCTATCACCTGTTCTCTCAAAAAATGATACTTAATCGAAATGTGCTTTGTCCTGGAGTGCATCACTAGATTCTTTGAGATACTTATAGCACTTGTATTATCACATAGTATGGGAATAGGATGATCATGTTTTATCTTGAAGTCTTCTAGAGTTCACTTCATCCATAATACTTGTGTACAATTGGCTATTGCTGCAATATATTCTACTTCTATTGTAGATAAGGATACTGAAACCTGCTTCTTACTTAGCCAAGAGACTAAACAGTCTCCAAGAAAGAATGCTCCTCCACTTGTGCTTTTTCTATCATCAATGTTGCCAATCCAATCTGCATCTGTATATGTTGTGAGTGTAAAACTATCACTTTTGGGATACCAAAGCCCAAAATCCATAGTCCCTTTTAGATACCTGAGAATTCTCTTTACTATTGCCACATGTGTTTCTTTAGGTGCTACCTGAAACCTTGCCACTAATCCCACTGATTGTACTATGTCTGGTCTTGTGGATATAACATACAACAAGCTACCAATCATAGATCTGTATAATCTCTAGTCTACCTCTAGAGATTCATCATCCTTACTTAACTTGCATCCTGTGACCATGGGGGTACTCACCGGTTTGCAATCTTCTAACCTGAATTTCTTTAACATTTCTTTTATATACTTGGTTTGTGAGAGAAATACTCCTTTCTCTGATTGTGAAATCTGAAGTCCAAGAAAGAAAGACAACTCACCAAGCATAGACATCTCAAATTCATTCTACATGTTCTTAGAAAATTCTTTACACATCTTATCATTGTTTCCCCCAAAAATGATGTCATCAACATAAACAACCACAATTAGTAGATTATTCCCTTCATTTTTTATATATAAGTTGTTGTCTGCTATTCCTTTTCTGAATCCCTATTCTTGAAGATACTTATCCAATCTTGAGTACCATGCTCTAGGAGCCTGCTTTAATCCATATAGTGCCTTTTTTAGTCTACATACATGATCTGGTCTATCTGTTAATATGAATCCCTCTGGTTGTTCAATGTAGACTTCTTCTTCTAGAACACCATTTAGAAATGTTGACTTAACATCCATCTGATATACCTTGAAGTTTTTAAAACTTGAGAAGGCTAAAAATATTCTTATGGCTTCAAGTCATGCAACTGGAGCAAATGTCTCATCAAAGTCAATTCCCTCTACTTGTGCATAACCTTTGCATACTAACCTTGCTTTGTTCCTTACTACTTGTCCATATTCATTTAGCTTATTTTTGAATACCCATTTTGTGTCGATCACATTCTTGTCCTTTGGACGTGGGACAAGTTCCCAAGTCTTGCTTTTCTCTATCTGATCTAATTCCTCATCCATTGCCTTGATCCAGAACTCATCTTCACTTGCCTGATTGAAGTCTTTTGGCTCAATCTTAGATAGCAAAGAAAAATTTGCTTGTTGAGATGGTGTTATTATCCTTCTCCTTGTCTATCTTTCATCTGGATTCCCAATGATTTGCTCTTTTGGATGATGCTTCTGTACATACCTGGATGGAGTTTTAGGAAGAAGTCTTTGTGTTTCTTCTTTTTCTTCATCTGATTCCTCACGAAATTCTTCTTGACAACTTCCATCTTCTTGATACACAATTTGTTGAACTGGTTCTCTTGAATCTATCTTCTCATCAATTGTTACATTTATACTTTCTACAATAGTGCGAGTTCTCTTGTTGAAGCATCTATAAGATTTAATCTTAGAGGAATAACCAAGGAAAATTCCCTCATCACATCTTGGATCAAACTTGCCTAAGTTTTGATCTTCTCGTCTTATATAGCACTTGCTTCCAAAAACCTTGAAGTGTTTTACAGTGGTCGGTCTTCCTTTCCAAAGCTCATATGGAGTCTTGTGATGGTTTACCCTCATTTGAGCCCTAGTGATTATGTATATTGTTGTATTGACTACTTCTCTCCAAAATCCATCTGAGAGCTTAGACTCATTTAACATAGCTCTAGCCATATTCTCAACAGTCCTATTTTTCCTTTCAACTACTCCATTTTGTTGAGGAGTTCTTGTTGCTGAGTATTCTCTCTTGATCCCATGTTGTTCACAAAACTCTACAAAATCATTTGAGGTAAATTCTCCTCCTCTATCAGATCTCAAACACTTAATTCTCTTGCCGGTTTCATTTTCAACTAGTTCTTTAAATGTTTTGAATTTTTCAAAAGCTTCTGATTTCTCTTTCAGAAAATCTACCCAAACCATTCTGGAGTAATCATCTATAAATAGTATAAAGTAACTCTCACCCTGAATACTCTGTGTTCTGGTAGGACCACATAGATCAGTATGTATTAGACTCAATGGCTCAGATGACATATATCCTTTTGACTTAAAGCTTGTTCTAGTTTGCTTTCCATGTTGACAAGGTGCACAAATTGTGTTTTGTGGTCTTTTTATTTTGGGTAAATCTCTGATAGCCTGCTTATTGCTTATGTTGACTATGTTGTCAAAATTCAAGTGACCCAATATTCTATGCCACAACCAACTCTCATATTCTTGTGATAGAAAGCACTTTTCCCCTTTGATCTCACTAAGCATGTATAGATTGTTTGGAGTTCTTCTTGCATTGGCAATGACCTTTCCAGTTTCTGATTTTCTTATCTCACATCTATCTGGGTGGAATGTAACCATATGCCCTTGATCACAAAGTTGACTTACACTTAGCAGATTATGTTTTAACCCCTTAACATACAACACATTTTTTGTTCTTGTTTTCCCATTATCTAAACTCAGAGTTCCTCTTCCACCAATCCTTGCTGATCCATTATCACCAAAACTTACTGATCCTCTATTGGTTTCTTTTAGTACAATGAATTTGTCTTTGTCTCCTGTCATGTGACTAGAGAAACCACTATCAAGATACCATTGTTCTTCTTTATCCTGAGCATGAAGGGTTGTTTGAACTAACATTGATCTAGCCTTTACATTTTCCCTTTCATCTTTCCTAGTTGTTGAATCTAATTTTCTTTTACTAGACTCGGGAAGTATCATTTTACACCATCTAGCCTTGTGCCCAAAATTATTGCATTTGTAACATATAATATCATCATCCATAAGAGGTGCAAAAGAATTGAAATTTCTATTGACATTGTTTCTTGCATGACTAATACAGTGTACAGCTCTATGACCATATTTATTACAAGAAAAGCAATGACCATGGAAGAAATTATGTAACCTGTTTGGATGCCTTTGAGATTGTGGTGGAGTGCTTCTCCTTTTGTGATTAACTCTCATCCAAGGTTCTTCTTTGCTTTCTTCCTTTTTGATATCCTTTGCTTGCCTATCTTTGTTTGAAGTTTCTGCTTCTTGAAGACTTGATTCCTTTTTCTATTTCTCATACTCTACATCTTGTAGTGCCTTGGTCCTTTCAACTTCATTCCTTAGATAAACAATTTTTGCTTCCAATATTTCACATTCTGTTTCTCTTGTTCTTAATAGATCTATCATATCCTGCTCAATTTTCTTTCCTTCTTCCACCTTTATCTTGAGTTCTGTGAGATTTTGTAGAAGTTCCATCCTTGCTTCTTCATCCTCTTGAATTTGTTCCTTCAAGCTTGAATTCTTTTCTCTAATTCTTTCCAATTTTCTGAGAGCAGCAAATAATTCCTCTTTTATATCAAACATGGTCTCTTCTTCATTTTCTGAAGTCATGTGTGTTTCTGATGGATCCTCCTCCAAGTTGTTAGTCTTTTCACGGAGAGACCCGCTCTGATACCAATTGAAGAACATGTGCTTATACTGAGAGGGGGGTGAATAGTATAAGATAAAATTTTTTGCTTTTTAATCCAAATGATAACATCAACAATATTAAAGCAGTAAACATCACACAAAGCATCACACACATGAGAGACATGATTTTTACGTGGTTCACCCAATGTGGGCTACTCCACGGAGAAAATATTTCTTATAAATTTTTCTCAAATAAATTCTCTTGGGAATCCTTTCCCTACAATTTTTATGGACCTCTTGTCCAAAGGAGACACCAATCCCCTAATCAAGTTCGTGGATCTCTATCCACAAGAGAACTCCTTTCTCCTTTGCTCTGGTTGATGATCTTCTAGAAGAACTGTTGCCCCCACTACTCTAGCTAATGGATCTCTATCCACTAAAGACACCTATCCTCACTGCCCTAGCTAATGGATCTCTATCCACTAGAGACTATCATCCTCTATACTCTATCACCTCCAAAGATCTGTCTTAAATCTACACTAAACATAGTCCTTCGGTCTAGCACAAATCTATCCTCAATATCTGTCTCTGATCTGGCACAAACCTATCCTCAAATCTATACCAAATTCTATCCTCAAATATGTATTGTAAGCTTCCACAAAAGCTCACACAAATCTATCCACAAGTCTTCTCTAAGACTTACCTCAAATCTGCTCAACAAGTCAACACTAGAACTTGTCCAATCTCATAGAAACATAAAGAGAATTGTTAGAGACTCAATATGCTTCACATTCATCACAATGCTCAATCACTTTCAATAACTCTTTTAGAAACATATAGAGAATTGTTAGAGACTCAATATGCTTCACACTCATCAACACTCAATCACTTTCTCAACTCAATTCAAAATATAGAACAATTTGTTTCATAGAACTTGAGCTATCACTTCACACATCCACTTGACTAGGCTCAACCAACTCTACTCAACCAATCACTCAATGAAATAATCCTTGCTCACAAACCCTAGTCCAAGCATATGAATACTCACTCAAAATATTTCCAACAATGCTTATCAACCAATCTCACATAACAATGATACTCATGTTCTTTCCAAACCCTAGTTCAAGTTCTTCACTCAATCAATCACTTCAACAACAATGCTTATAAAACAATGTGCATAGCATTCACTTCACAATAGCTCAACAACTCAATAAGGAAACCTAATCAAGTCCTTTATGGGGAGCCAATCCATTTGATGGGGAGCCAAATCGCTCACGCCAATTCTATATTCACATTCAACAAATTAGAAAATGATTACAGTAATGGCAGCAGTCTGCCAAATAAACTCCTTTATCCCGAAAGATAGTTTCTATTACAACATCTTCCACCTGGAAGAAAAATAGCCTAACAGGTCCAGAATGGCCCTCTTGCCTTCACGTCTACAACTCTGTCTCCATAGTTTTCTGACCCCCTCTGCATGCCTTCGCTTCCCCTTTTAAAATCTCTGGCGTGACTCTCTGTTTCCCTTTTCTGACCCTTCATTTCATTTCCCGTGCCTCTTCATTGCCTTGGCTTTCGAAACGTCTTTCTTTCTGACTCTTGATCTTCATCTGCTTTCATTGCACCTTGGTGCCACGTGCTTGTCCAGTGCTGCCACTGTAGACTCTGTCCACCTGTCAACCCATGATGACGTTCGGGATACCCATCGCTCGATGATTCCCTCTGTAATGGCCCCTGTAACTGCCTGCCTTTTCTTTCCTTTTGTTTGGTCACGAAAATGTGACATGTCATGATATCGTGACATTTTTGCTTCACTGCCTTCCTCCCTTTGCGAGTCATGAAATTATGACATGTCGCGATATCGTGACACTTTTGCTTTTCGCCTTCCTACGCCTTTGCGAGTCACAAAATGCGACATGTCGCGATATCGTGACACTTTTGCTCTTCGGCCTCCTCTCGCCTTTGAAGTCGCAAAATGCGACATGTCGCGATATCGTGACACTTTTCTCTCCTGTGCCTTCCCTGCCTTTTGGTCGCGATAATGCGACATGTCGCGATATCGTGACACTTTTCTCTCCAGCGCCTTCCCACGCCTTTTGGTCACGAAAATGCGACATGTCGCGATATCGCGACACTTGTTCTCCCTTGCGCTTTCTCTCGTCCCTTGGTCACGAAAATGCGACATGTCACGATATCGTGACATCTTTCCTTTCTGGCTCCTCTTTCTCCTTTTCGGTCGCAAAACCGTGACATGTCGCGATATCGCGACATCTTTCCTTTCTGCCTCCTCCTCGCCTCTCGGGTCGCGAAATCGTGACATGTCGCGATATCGCGACAACTTGGCTCTCTGCTTTCTTTCTCTGTTTTGGGTCGCGAAATCGTGACATGTCGCGATATCGCGACAATTTCCTTCCTTGCTTTCTTTCTGCTCCTTCGATCGTGATTTCACGACATGTCACGAAATCATGACATTTTCTTCTCTGGCCTTTCCTGTCTTCCTTTTGCGACATGTCATGAAATCGTGACATTTTTGCTCCGCGCCTTCTCTCTCCTTCCTGAGTCACGAAAATGCGACATGTCACGATATCGCGACACTTTTCCTCGTCGCGATATCGCGACATCAAGGCAAACACTTAGAAAATTTTTTTATTGATGCAAGATTGCTCTGCTGCCATCGGATGCTCCTGCATCAGACACCCGGGGTGGATTGAGAAGTGTCCTTTACTTCTATACTATTGGAGGAAGACCCAGGCGGTCGACCTCTATTTTTGACAACCAAGTTGCATCTTCGATAGGCCTGCCTTTCCACTTGACCAAATATTCTGAATACTGCCTGTTCCTGGTACTTCTGCCTTCTCGAGTGTCTAGTATTTCCTCTATCTCATCTATGGCTGGCGCAGTCATCGGAATACTCCACAAATCTATTCTTGGTGCCTCACTACTACCTCCTTCATGGTATTCTACCAAGTCTAAAATATTAAAAATAGGTGATATATTCAGCTCGCTTGGCAGTTCCACTTCATAGGCATTTCCTGAATCTCTTTTACCTATGATCCTGCATGGTCCAAACCTCTTCATCTTCAGTTTGTTGTAGGTTTTGTTAGGAAACCTTTCCTTTCTCAAATGAACCATGACCTCATCTCCCACTTGGAACTCCTTGAAACGTCTCTTCTGATCTACTTTGGCCTTGTACTGAGTATTCATCTTACTGATATGTTGTTTTACCTCCTCATGTAAACTCTTTATGTGTTCTACAAAATCTTCAGCCTCAGCACTGCTCTTTTCTCCTTTACCCATCGTTCTCAACTCCGAAGCATTCCTTGGGTTGTTCCCATACACAATCTGGAATGGTGATTTACCAGTACTTCTGTTGATAGAATTGTTGTAAGCAAATTCTGCCTGTGGCAAAATCAAATCCCATCCCTTGGGCTTATCTCCTACCAGGCATCTTAGAAGATTACCCAAACTTCTGTTCACCACCTCTGTTTGTCCATCAGTCTACGGGTGGTATGCAGAACTGAACTTCAAATCCGTTTTCAACTTCTTCCACAAAGTCCTCCAGAAATAACCCACAAATTTGGTATCTCTATCAGATACTATACTCTTGGGTAGACCATGAAGGCGTACCACCTCCTTGAAAAACAAGCCTGCAATATGAACTGCATCACTCATTTTTTGACATGGAATAAAATGAGCCATCTTCGAAAACCTGTCAACCACAACAAAAATGGAGTCATTTCCTCGTTGTGTCCTTGGTAGGCCAAGAACAAAATCCATACTGATGTCCTCCCATGGTCTTTCTGGTATAGGTAATGGCTGATACAATCCTGTATTCTGTCTCACTCCCTTAGCCATCTGACACACTCTGCAACCCTGCACAAATTTCGTCACATTCTACTGCAACTGTGGCCAATGGTAGTTTTCACTAACAAGGGCAATGGTCTTATCTCGACCAAAATGCCCAGCTAGTCCTCCACTATGCTTCTCCTTTATCAGATTCTCCCTCATTGAACTTCTAGGAATGCACAATTGGTTCCTTCGGAATAGCATCCCATCTTGGATTATAAAATCCAACCACTTAGTTCTATCCAAAGTAATAGGAGACAAACATGCCTTCCAAGCCTCTGCAAAATCCGGATCCTCTGGATACAAACTCCTAAGTTCTTCAAACCCAACGACTTCCACTTTCATCTCTAACAACAAATTTTGCCTTCTACTCAAGGCATCTACAACTCTATTAGACTTCCCACTCCTATGCTTCAAAACAAAGGTATAACTCTGTAGGAATTCAACCCACTTCAAATGTCTCTGATTCAGTTTTCCTTGACTATTAATATACTGCAAAGCTTGATGGTCAATATATAAAACAAACTCTTTTGCTAACAAATAGTGTCTCCATTTCTTAAGAGCCTGAACTATAGCATAAAATTCTTGATCATAAATAGAGTATTTCTTCCTAGCATCATTTAACTTCTCACTAAAATATGCAACAGGTTTACCTTCTTGACTCAACACAGCTCCAATGGCACTGCCGCTAGCATCACAATCAACCTGAAATACTTTATTAAAATTTGGAAGTATCAAAATGGGTTGTTCCATCACCTTCCTTTTCAACATCTCAAAACTTGCACCTGCCTTTGTAGTCCACTTAAACTCCTTCTTATCCCCTCTCATGGTTTCTGTCAGGGGTGCGCAAATACTGCTAAAGTTTCTAATGAACTTTCTGTAGAAACTTGCAAGACCATGGAATGATCTTACCTCCGTTATGTTCCTTGGAGTAGGCCACTCAATGATAGCCTTCACCTTTTTTGGATCCATTTTTAGACCCTCATCTGAGATGACAAATCCCAGATACACCAACTCCTTCTTCACAAAACTGCACTTCTTCAAATTAATCAGCAACTGCTCCTCCCTCAGCTTTTCAAAAACTATCCGAACTTGCATCAAATGTTCTTCCAATGTCTTACTAAAAATCAGAATATCATCCAAATAAACAATAACAAACTTCTCTAGGAATTCTCTCAACACCTCATTCATTAACCTCATGAATGTACTAGGTGCATTGGTTAAACCAAACGGCATAACCAACCACTCGTACAAACCCTCTTTGGTTTTGAAGGCAGTCTTCCACTCATCACCTTCTCTGATGCGAATCTGATGATACCCACTCTTTAAATCAATCTTTGTGAAGTATTTAGCTCCACTCAAACAGTCCATTATATCGTCCATTCTAGGTAATGGAAATCTATACTTAATGGTAATCTTATTTATGGTTCTGGAATCAGTACACATTCTCCATTCTCCATCCTTCTTCGGTGCTAGTACTGTAGGTACTGCATAGGGACTCAAACTTTCTCTAATCAATCCCTTCCTCAACAACTCTTGAACCTGTCTGTTCAACTCCTCGTTCTCCGTGGGAGACATTCTATGGGCTGCTTTATTGGGTAAACTGGCCCCTGGAATCAAATCAATTTGATGGCTAATATTTCTCACTGGTGGCAAACCCTCAGGCACATTATCTGACACAATATCAAGAAATTCTTCTAACAGACTTTCAACCTCTACTGGAATATCCATACATTGTTCCTTCTTAACAGTAGGAATTAATGCGTAACACATAGAATCCCTCTTCAGGCCATCCAAAAATTTTCTACCATCTACCAGACAGATTCTTGCACTACTGCATACCTTTTCATCCACTTCCTTCGATGGCTTCAACTTGTGACGCACTCCACCTTTCGTCAGAGAGTAAGTATTCGCATGTCCATCATGCACCGCACGTCTGTCAAATTGCCATGGCCTCCCCAACAACAAATGGCAAGCATCCATAGGCAAAACATCACATAGAACCTCATCTTGATAAGTTCCAATATGAAATTTAACTAAACACTGCTCACTGACTAATGCTCTATGATCTTTCTGCAACCATGCAATCCGATATGGATGCGGGTGCGCCCTCTTCTCCAGTTTCAACTTAGCAACCATTTCTCCTGAAACCAAATTATCTGTGCTACCATTATCTATGATAACATTACAGGTCTTACCTGCACATTTGCATCTCGTGCAAAATAAGCTCTTCCTTTGATCCACATCTTTCCCTCCATTCATCAATGCTCTTCTTGTCATCAACACTTCTCCTTCTTCTGCTTCTTCAGAATGTTCTGATTCAGCACCTTCATCTGCTATAGCAGCTCTGGCATGATCCTCAGGTCTCTTATTCATCCTCTCTTGGTGTTGGGGACACTCATATGCCCGATGTCCCTCTTCCCCACAATGGAAACAGGTTCCACGAAATCCTCCTCTTCCATACCCACGTCCAGATCTACCTCTTCCTCTTTGGTAACCATTGTTCTGATTACGGGGGCGGTAGGTATTCTCCTCTTTCTGATCCTGGTTATTACTCGTTTCACCAGTCTTATTTCGATCATCATATTTTCCTCCACTGGTTCTTCCACCAGTTCTTCCACCTCGACCTCTTCCTCTTTGTTTGCCTTCAAATCTTCTGTTCAGCTTCTCTTCAACCTTCAAGGCAAACTGATATGTATCCTCAATGGTGGTTATTCTGACCAAACTGAGTTCTTCTTGGATATTCATTCTTAACCCATTTATGTAACGAGCTACTTTCTCCTTACTATCCTCTGAATGTCCAGTTCTTATTAAAATCTGGTAAAACTCCTCGGTATATTCTTTGATAGTTTTGCTTGACTGTCTCAAGCTCTGCATTTTCCTCAACAGCTCCAATTCGTAATCTGCAGGAATAAACTGCCTCTTCAACTTCTCAACCATTCGATCCCATCTGGTTATCCTTTCCTTTCCTCTCCTATTTCTTTCTAGCTGTACTTCTTTCCACCATATGCTAGCATGGCCTTTCAACTTTGTTTTTGCCAATTTGATCCGATCTGGATCTACAACCTCCTCATACTCAAAATACTCCTCCATATCATTGATCCAATCAATCAACTCCTCTGGATTGAGTTTCCCAGAGTACGTGGAGACATCAAACTTTGGCTTCTTCCCGATCTGAGTTATGGCCTTAACTAATCTGACTTCTACAGGATTCATTGCTTCCTCTTCCTCCGATGGATCATCAACCTCCCAAGCTTCATCTTCACTACGGTCTTCTCCCCTTGGCTCAACCCCTCTTCGCAACTCCTCTTGCAGGGCTTGCACTTGCCTCTGCAAAGCTCTGAAATCTTCTTCAGGTACCACATTCCTCCCACCACCATGGTTTCTTCATGGAGGCATTCTTCCTCACTCTCTTCTCACAACCCTTCCACAGATCCTGGTGCAAACTGCCTCACTTTCGGTGATCTGCTCACACACTCAGGAACTCCTGCTCTGATACCACTTGATGGGGAGCCAAATCGCTCATGCCAATTCTATATTCTCATTCAACAAATTGGAAAATGATTACAGTAATGGCAGCAGTCTGCCATTAAAACTCCTTTATCCCGAAAGATAGTTTCTATTACAACATCTTTCGCCTGGAAGAAAAATAGCCTAACAGGTCCAGAATGGCCCTCTTGCCTTCACGTCTGCAACTCTGTCTCCATAGTTTTTTGACCCCTCTGCATGCCTTTGCTTCCCCTTTTAAAATCTTTGGCGTGACTCTCCGTTTCCCTTTTTTGACCCTTCGTTTCATTTCTCGTGCCTCTTCGTTGCCTTGGCTTTCGAAACGTCTTTCTTTTCGACTCTTGGTCTTCGTCTGCTTTCATTGCACCTTGGTGCCACGTGCTTGTCCAGTGCTGCCACTGTAGACTCTGTCCGCCTGTCAACCCATGATGACGTTCGGGATACCCATCGCTCGATGATTCCCTCTGTAACGGCCCCTGTAATCGCCTGCCTTTTCTTTCCTTTTGTTTGGTCGCGAAAACGCGACATGTCGCGATATCGTGACATTTTTGCTTCACTGCCTTCCTGCCCCTTGCGAGTCACGAAAATGCGACATGTCGCGATATCATGACACTTTTGCTTTTCGGCCTTCCTACCCTTTGCGAGTCACGAAAATGCGACATGTCACGATATCGTGACACTTTTGCTTTTCGGCCTTCCTGCCCTTTGCGAGTCACGAAAATGCGACATGTCACGATATCGTGACACTTTTTCTCTCCTGCGCCTCCTCTCACCTTTTGGTCGCGAAAATGCGACATGTCACGATATCGTGACACTTTTCTCTCCCGCCTTCCCTCCTTTTGGTCGCGATAATGCGACATGTCGCGATATCGCGACACTTTTCTCTCCTGCGCCTTCCCATGCCTTTTGGTCACGAAAATGCGACATGTCGCGATATCGCGACACTTGTTCTCCCTTGCGCTTTCTCTCGTCCCTTGGTCACGAAAATGCGACATGTCGCGATATCGCGACATCTTTCCTTTCTGGCTCCTCTTCCTCCTTTTCGATCGCAAAATCGTGACATGTCGCGATATCGCGACATCTTTCCTTTCTGCCTCCTCCTCGCCTCTCGGGTCGTGAAATCGTGACATGTCGCGATATCACGACAACTTGGCTCTCTGCTTTCTTTCTCTATTTTGGGTCACGAAATCGTGACATGTCGTGATATCGCGACAATTTCCTTCCTTGCTTTCTTTCTGCTCCTTCGGTCGCGATTTCGCGACATGTCGCGAAATCGCGACATTTTCTTCTCTGGCCTTTCCTGTCTTCTTTCGGTCGTGATTTCGTGACATGTCGCGAAATCGTGACATTTTTGCTCCGTGCCTTCTCTCTCCTTCCTGAGTCACGAAAATGCGACATGTCGCGATATCGCGACACTTTTCCCTGTCGCGATATCGCGACATCAAGGCAAACACTTAGAAAATTTTTTTATTGATGCAAGATTGCTCTGCTGCCACCGGATGCTCCTGCATCAGTCCTTTTCACTCCAAAGTTGTTTTTTAGAAAACCAACCAATCAACTCAAACAAAGAAGAATGTGCTCATACCTTTTTCTTGATGAGGAGTAGACCACACAAATCTACCACAATCATAAACACTTCTTTGCCAAACTCAAGGATGTTAGAAGATAATAATATCTCTCTCACAATACACAATAATATCAAAAACAAATACACCTTATCACTCCATATTAATAATAAATTTCAACATCATAATTTTCATCAAAAACCCTCTTATAAAATATAACACAATTTCTACTTATAACTCCTTTCTTAAATTGCACTTACCAAATAAAATAATTTATAAAATAATGCAATTTATTCTTCTAAGGTAAAAATTAATTACCTTAGTTTTACTTTATCAAAAACAACTTTTTACCATGCCCAAAAATCACTTTAACTTATAGGTAAATAATCCACTTTAATTACCACCTTATACCTCCCAATTTTCTCACAACAACCTTAGGGCAAACAAAAATTAAATCAAAAATTTTACCTTTGCCCTTAGTGGGTTTTGAACCCATGATGTTGCCTCTCCCAAGTGCTCTAGTTGTGGCCTTGGCTACCACGTGAGCTAGCGCTCACATGTGAGCTAGAGTGCCCAAGCACTCTATTCTCCTCTCTTCTACCACTGAAAATGAAAACCAAAAGTGCTTCAAAAAATTATTGCCATCGGGTTTTGAACCCGTAACCTTCCTTCCACAAGTGCCAAGCCAAATGTCACTTGAGCTAGCCACCGGATGGTGCTAGATGATATGCACCATGTCTTCTTAAACTCCCTAAAATTTGAATTTTCATAGCACACGAATTTTCTCCCTTAGCACGTTTTTCAAATTCAAAATGCATAATCTTTTTGCCTTAGCAAAGGCAACATTTATATTGCTTTGATATTTCTTGCAACACGTCGGTAGGGGTAATCTTCAACTTGCACGTCAATAGAATAGCTTTAGGGTTTTTCTATTTTTAATAAATAAATATTTATTTATAAAATTTTAATTCAATTTGAATTTAAATATTATAAATTAAATAATTAAACCTTCCTTGGATTTTTTAATTTGGAATAAAAAGCCTCCTTGGGTTTTAATGAAAAACCTTTTATTTCATCAATCCATGGTTTTTAATAAAATATTTTATTTTTACGATCTATGGTTTTTAATAAAAACTTTTATTTATGCTTCCTATAATATCAAAAATGAATATTATGAAGCTCTTTTGCCATCAACTTTTTGCATTGCTCCTTTCGACCTTTTGGCATCAATGATAACCTCATGCCTTGACATCAATGACAACTTTATGGAATCAAAATGTCCAACATAAATAAAATGCCACATAAGCCTTGATATTAAATAAAATTCCATAGAAGCCTTGAAAAGGCCATGGAAGCCTTGATACTAAAATAGGCCACAAATTCCTTTATCCTAAAGAAGACTCTAGAAGAGAGTACTTAATTTAGAAGAAAATTTCAACACTAATATTTTTGTTGCAGATAAAGAATATCTAGTAAGTCGGGAAAGCTTCCTACAATAAATTTAGGAATATCAACCTCTTTAGAATCAATCCAACACCTAAAGCAAAAGAGATCAGAAGGATATATCATTGAAGAAATTTTGGACAAAAAATAATGACTAGGAGAGTCCTACTCGAATCCAGAAGCAGTTGAATCAAAGATCTAGGAGAAGATCTCACCACCAACACTTCTAGAAGTAGAAGGTTGAAGATAAGGTCTCAAGGAAGGCCAAAAGAAGCTACAAAATAAAAGACCTTGGTGAGGTCTCGATGAGCATGCAAAAAAGGCTAGGATATCCTTGTTGAAGAAATCATCAAAGAATAACTCACTAGAGAAGTCCACTACCAAGGAGATGCCACTGATAGTGAAGGACTTGAGATAATTATCACCATATGACAAGCCAAAGAGGAGGAGAATTTGGCAAGGAGTGCCTAATCCAAGTAGAAGAAGAATCCAGTGAAGACCTTAATACACTCAAAATCTTGAGAATAATATCCTGCTTGAAGTTAGAATTCGACAAGAAGACTTGAAGATAGAAGAAGCTTGCTAGAACCAAAATATTGAAGATTACCTCCTATAGTAAGAGGACACTGCTCCAGAGACACATACTTCTCCAAATATACAATAGAAGGATGGGACCACAAGAGGAGAACAAAGTCACCAAATCTTAGGTTCATGAAAGAAAGTTTGAGACTACAGTTTGGTGAAGAATGAGCTTTTTGAAATAGTCTACAAAGAGCCGCAAGATCTTACTCAATGTAGCAACTTGGTGATCTAAGACACCAAATTCTACATCCTCTATAGAAGTGGCAAAGAAGCTACAAAATCTTTCATAAAAAGGTAAGCAACTATTGGTGCAAGTAGATTCATTAATTGGATTACTTTTTAGATTTGTTAAAGCACCTTAATCCAGATTAAAGTTGTAACCTAAATTACAGTCTTCATAAGTGCAAAATAAAAAGGTTCCTTTTAGAGGTTCATTTGGACAATATGATTTTATTAGATTCCAAATATTAATTATCTATCAACAACCTATTATCTACTTTGGAAAGAAAAAAGAAGATTGAATCCTACAATACTAATTGTAGTGAGTTTGTAGAATATTTGAAGGTTCATTTCAAATTATTCTTGATTAGTTGTAGTGAATTGATTAAGTGTATTTTCTTAAGAGTAGATTGGAGTGATAAGGTGTAATTTTTTAATGCATTAAAAAGTAGAATTTTTTATATTTATTTGCACTATTATTACTCTCAATAGAAATTAGTTTTGTGCATTGAAAAAAGGTACAAAATCTAGTTTACATCAAGTGTCTAAATACACTCTTAAAGCACAAAAACCTACAACTCTTAGTGGCCAATAGAATCCACTAAAATTGGTTGGTACAAGCAAAGAAAAACTAACCAAAAAGAAGCTTCAAAGATTGATACTTGGTGAGTCTCAAATCCAAAGCATTAAAGGGGTTAGTGCAACTAAAAGAAATATTATATTTTATAGCTTTTACAAGGATTGGATTCACCATAAAATATACAAGAAAAGAGGGTAAGGAGTCTAGCCAAAGAGACATCCTCAAAACCTTCATAATGCACTCATAAAATCTACTACAAAATTAGAATCTTAGGCTTGCAAAAGATTGCAATAAAAGGTGCAATAAAAAAGGGTTTTATATACATGTAAAGGTTACATGGTATTGCACTTATAAAATACATCATATGCAATGAAAGGAACATATTTTAAGGTGCCTAAAAAGGCATAATAGGTACTATAAAATCCACCAATGAAGGATCAAAATATTAGTGCTCTTCAACCATTGAAAAGGCATACTCTCCACAGATGAACCTGCAATATAATGGAAGCTCATCAAAGTGATTTACATAAACTAAAGCAAGCTTATCAAGTATATCTATGAAGACAAAAAGAAGAAGCTTATTTATGTAGACAAAATAGAGCTCATCCACAAAGAAAGAGTGTCAAGCTTCCACCAAGGCGAACAAGCAGCATAACAGGGATCACGTTGAAGGAAAAAGAGAAGGATAGATGCTACGTTGAGAGTAACATCCACAAAAGAAAGCACTATCATCCATGATCAAAGCTCCAAAATTCCTCATGAAGCCACTTATAGAATAATAGGTTGCTTGCTATCCAATAAAATAAAGCAAGATAAGGAGGAAGACAATCGAAGAAGTTACAATCTCCTTCATGAAGGCGTTACATCAAAATTCTCATGCAAGAAAACTGAATACCACTTGGCATAATATTCTTCAAGAACCTCTCATTTCCTAATGCTCAAGAGATAATCAAAGGGGAGTTACAAGTGCCAAAGAAAATTATCATACGTTGCAAAGGTTTAATGTGAACATCAAAAGCATTACAAGAAGATATTGGCATTACACAAGTGACATCACTTTCAAGAAAAAAAAAAGATACTTAGACACCCTTGACCTCCAATAAATGCAATCTAATTTCAAAGCAAGAATAGGGTGAAGAGGAGATCAAATTGTAGTCAAAATAAAGGAGGAAATATCGTTGTCAAACTAGTTCTAGAACAACGTGGAATAAATGGAAAAAGGAGCATTTAAAGCTCCATAGAAGGATAGATTACCAGTGTCATACTCTCCAGGATCAAAGAACAAGCCTGGCCATTTCTCACTCAGTCATACCACACTTGGCCCATACATATTCATCAACTCAAGTACCATAGAAGGGCACATAAGAGGATTGTTATGCTTAGTCAAAACCAATGCTATTCAAGTGTGAAGACAAGGAGCTAAGGTAAGCAAATTATCTCATTAATATTTCTTTCAAACATAGGAGATATAAAGCTATAAAATCAAGGATAAATTTTAAGGTTGTGAATGCAAAAGATATAGGAGATAACTTACAAAAGCTAACCTAGGAGATGTAAGACCTTCTAATTAGGTTGAACTATTTAATACTTTGTAAATATTATTATCTTTTCTAATTTTCCAAATTTTGGAGTCATAAGGTCTACTACATGAAATTGATTTATTGGAATTAGAAAAATTAATATAAAATTTCAAAGGGCCATTATAATAGGTTTATTAAAAAAATTTAAAGGTTGGAAATTATAATATTTACTTGTCTCAAATATTTTCAAATCGAGACAAAATATCCAACATTAAAACCTCTTTAAATTTTGTAAAAGTGCTTAGTTCAATAGGAGCAATAAGGATAATAGAAGTTGATTTTTATATTTACAAAACTTTACAAAACAAACCAAAATTGAACTAAAATTTACAAAATCACTTTATATCTTATCTAAAAAATACTAGGGAGTCATAAGGCATTCTACAAAACCCAAGAATTGGTATTAGGAAATTTAAATGGCTTCAAACAAATTCTTCCTAGCAGAATCTCAACTACTCAAGGGTCCTAATTATTTCTCCTAGAAGAATAAAGTGAAATCTATTTTGGTATATGAAAAACTTTGGGATATTGTCAAAGGGAAAGCTCAAATACCTACTACAAATGATATTGAAATCCTAAAGTTTGTATAAAATGATTCAAAGGCTCTAATGATAATAACCTTTTCTATCACTACTGAGATACAACCCCATATCAGTTTAGAAAAATCATCTTCGGATGCATGGACAAGCCTAGAGAAAATTTTAAGGAAAGAATAAGGTAAATATTCTTCATATTCAGAGTCAACTTCATTCATTAAATATGAACAACGGAGAAAGCATAGAATTGTTCCTAAGAAAAATAGCAGATATCAAAGGGAAATTATTCACCTTAGGAGAAATAGTTAAGGATGAAATTCTTACTCAAGTAACCATGAGAGCATTTCTAGACAACTATAAACATTTGGTAACATCTTTACAAGTTCTAAGTAAAGATACTTCTTTTGATGACTTAGTCAATATTCTACAGGAATATGAAGTGGAAAATATAATTAAATATGAGATGTCTAACACTGCATTGGCACCTAAATATAATCCATAATGAAACATTGCTTCTTCATCAAAAGGATGAAAACCATGGTACAAGTATCATTTGATATGCAAGAGAAAATGACATAGTACCAGTTATTGCAGGTTCAATCCCAATAATCAGAATCAAGGAAATTAGATAAACAATGGAAACCAATTTCAACCATGACAATATCAAAATCCTCGTCAGCAACAATTTCAATGTCCAACCAATTATCCCCAATTGGAGTATCGAAAAGAAAATAAAAAATGACATATATATCATAGGATAGAAGAAATTGAAGAACTAGGAGAACCGATAGATGATTATGAAATAAAAGCTCTTTCATCAAGAATGATAGGTTTTGAAGATACTAACAACTTGCTTGAACAGGTTATAGAAATTAGAGAAGAAGAATTAGAATTCCATAGTCAAGAGGAAGATCCACATTGAAGACTAAAGTCTTCAATACCCAAATATTGTAATACATGGGGGTGTTAGAAATAACTTATATTACATTATTTGGGTCATGTAAATATACCTTCCTTGGTACATACTTAGGAAATTAGATTAATTTAGGGGGAAGTTATCTAGTTACTTCATGCAATGTAATAAATGCACAAGTGTCAATGTGCAAGTTGTAATATGCAAAGTGTCCACTTGTACAACTCAATAGAGTTTCGGCCAAGGAACTTATCTTCCTATGTAAAGGGTTATAGATATAGAAGAGATATCACAGTAATGTAGGATTATTGTAGTGTAGGGTAGATAGTAGTGTAGTTTGTGTGAGCTATAAGTTCAAAGCTCATTCATTGAGTAGTAGCTTGTATCATGGAGTGTTCATTTCCTCCATAGCTACTATTGTACTCATTTTCATCATTTCTATTTATAGCATATTTTAATAATCTCATAGAATTACTTTCTTTCTTATTATTCCACATCTTGTGAATGATATCTCCCATTGCATGTTGTATCAAAAGCTAACAAAATTATCTCATATTCAGCTGCATTGTTGGTACAACTCTAGGGTAACCTATAGGAGAAAACTTTTTCATTACCTGTTGGGGATATAGGACTATACATACTCCAACACCTTTCTTACATTTGGCACCATCGAAAAAAAAATTCCATATTTGATCGGTAGATGGGTCTACCTCATGTGAAGGAGTGGAATTACTTTTCTTAGGCTTCATGATAGAATAACTTCCAATTTCTGTCTCAATCATAGCATTGAATTTCTTGAGGGAAAATTGATCTTCTATTTGTAATCCATCCAAGGCTTCTTCCATCAAGTTTAACTCTTCCATTTCTTCAGTCATTATACTCACAATACTAGCTTGTCTTCCTTCCTCTTCAACCTTTTCAATGTGGAAGGTAGATGGTTTCTCATTAAATATTTTGAATCTTTTGCCTTTGAATGGGATTTCCAAGTGTGAGTAATCCAGGGATAAATATCCTCTGATTTTGGTTGTGAATTTTCTAGATAGACACATACCAAAATAAGGTTCCAAATCTACTACAACAACTTCTTGTATGACTATAATTTGAGGCATTTTGTGTAGCACTATAGGGATATATTTGATCACTCCCACAGTATTAACTAGAGTACCATCCAATTGCAATATACGTGGGTTGTGTCTTGTGTATTCCATCCCCATAATACCACACACAATTTTTGGTATTATAGTTATTGATTCTATCATAAAATTATGTACAACCCACCCTTCCATTTGAAGAGATAAATAGAAAGGAAGAGGTTTGTTTTTTTCTAGTAGCTGATGTTAAACTGGCTTGAGCTGAATTAAACTATGATGGATCTTTACTTTTATTTTTTATTGACCTCAAGGATTCTTGCAATAAGTTCATTTGACCTAGAAAATGTAATGCTTCATACATACTTACTTTAGAAGGGGTCTTCTTCATTTATTCCACTTTATTGAAGGAATATGGATCAATGTTCTCCTTTTCTTTCGTGAAGGAATCATACTTGTTTCTATACCCTTGAGTTGAATATATTCTCTAAATCTTGTTAAATAAGGATATCTTAACTTATCCCTTATCTGTTCTTGGGTTTCAACTTCCTCTTGTGGAAGGGCTTCCTTGTGTGTTTCTACCTCTATTCTCTGAACTGGGCTTTGCAAAATCTTTTCATGAGGGGCCATTTTCTCAACCTAATTTCTTATTATTGAAGGTACTTTCAGGAGGTCAAGCTCCTAAGGATCTACTTGTAGGGGCTTCTTTCCTAACCTTGTCACGATGACAACTTGATCTACTAAAGGTATCATAAGATTGTGGCATTTTTCTCTAATCACATTTACTTACCCCTTATGAGCCTTTTCTACCCTCTCAATAGCCACTTTTTTGATATAATGATGACGAATCATACACAAAATTTCACCATGGGGATAGTTGCATGTAGAGAACCAAAAATTATATTATGTTGAAGAGTTGGTAGGTTCATTATCATTGTTAGCATAAACCACATTTGATCTATCTTGATTTTTGCCACTTGTGGAAGCTTGATCTCTTGTTACATATCCTCATATGAAAACTCCTTTTAGCTTCTCTTCTTTCCATTGATATCATATTATTAGTCAAATTCTTCATGGTTGATTGCATGTCTAATAGTACTGCAAGTTGAGGATCAAGAATCAACAAAACATATGATATAGGGATTGCAATAATAGTAGGCAATGCTAGAGGAGAATGATGAGCAAGGTGCAACCAAAGTATTGGCATTGTTGTCAACACAGTCAGGTTGATCATTTGATGCAATGGACAGGAGTTCATTGATGAGCAAGGTGTAGCCAAAGTATTGTCATTGTTGTCAACACAGACAAAGGATCGGTTGATGCAATGGACAGGAGTGCAGAGGTCATTAGATGGATCGGTTGATGAAGTGAACAAGAGTTCAGAGCAGTCAGAGCATGTACAGTAAATTTCCAAGAAGACAGAAGTGACCCAGATTCAAAGAATCAAAGAAAAATACAAGTAAGAAAATTGTCACGATTTCGCGACATCTCGAAGGAGAGAGAAAATGTTGTCAAAATTGTCACGATTTCGTGACATCTCAGAGGAGAGAGAAAATGCTAGAAAAACTGTCACGATTTCGTGACATGTTGGAGGCAAAGAAGCCAAGTGGAAAAACTGTCACGATTTCGCGACATGTTGGCAGAGAAGAAGGCAAGTAGAAAAACTGTCACGATTTCGTGACATGTTGGCGGTAAAGAAGCCAAGTGGAAAAACTGTCGCGATTTCGTGACAAGTTGGTAGAGAAGAAGGCAAGTAGAAAAACTGTCACGATTTTGCAACATGTTGGAGGCAAAGAAGCCAAGTGGAAAAACTGTCACGGTTTCGTGACATGTTGTCAGAGAAGAAGGCAAGTAGAAAAACTGTCACGATTTCGTGACATGTTGGAAGCAAATAAGGCAAGTAAGAAAACTGTCGTGATTTGGCGACATGTTTGGAGAGAAGTCGTAGGAAAAGAAAACTGTCATGATTTCGTGACATGTTTGAGAGAAAGTGCTAGCAAGGAAAAGTGTCACGATTTCATGACAATTTGCAAGAAAAAGTGCTAAGGAGGAAAAGTGTCGTGATTTCGTGACATGTCGGGTTTTCACGATTCGATGAGAAGAAAAACGCTAAGGAGGAAAAGTGTCACGATTTTGTGACATAATGCAGGAGAGAGATACTGATAGAAAAAGGTGTCACGATTTCGTGACATGCTTAATTTTCGTAGTCCAAAGTGAAGAGAAAGAGGAGAAGGATGAAGTGTCACGATTTCACGACATGCTTCATTTTTGCGATACAAAGCGAAGAGAAAGAGAAGAAGGATGAAGTGTCACGATTTTGTGACAAAAGCAAAACGAAGGAGCATGGAAGCAGAAGCGTCATGATTTCACGACAAATTCAAGGAGGAAGAGCTCAAAGGCGAAAGCGTCACGATTTCATGACATGTTCCGTTTTCGTAGGCGAAAGGCAGAGAAAGGCATAAGGCAAGAAAAGATGTCGCGATTTCACGACATGTCTTGTTTTTGCTAGTGCTTGCAAAGAAGAGTGCAAGGAATCAAAAGTGTCATGATTTCGCGACATGTTCCATTTTTGCGGGTGAAAGACAAAGAAGAGCACAAGGCAGCGAATGTGTCATGATTTTGTGACATGTGTTTTCACGGATGCAAGCTGAACTATGAAACAAGGAGGCAAAAGTGTCACAATATCGTGACATGTTATGTTTTTGTGGTCAACTGCCAAGAAAAATTCAAAGGGACAGAAATGTCACGATATCGCGACATGTCATAGTTTCGTGGGTAAAAGTTGAGAAGCATACACAAGGACAGTTGCAGAATAAGTTCATGCAGCAAAATAAGAACTGTTACAGGTGGAGAGTTACAGTGAGATCATGTAAGCTATAATAAGAAATGTGAAAAAGAGTGCGACAGTTATAGAACTGCAGTTGCAGAAGAAAATCATGCAGTTAAATAAGAATAGTAAACTAAAGTAATTAAGGCAGTTACAGGGGTAGTTACAGTGACAGTAAATAGAAGTCATTACTGCAGTTACAGGAGCCGTTACAAAGAAATATCATGTAGCAGTGGTTACTAAAAGTCATCAGACGAATACCACGAGTT
The DNA here is from genome assembly GCA_028583015.1 of Wollemia nobilis. NCBI lineage: Eukaryota > Viridiplantae > Streptophyta > Pinopsida > Araucariales > Araucariaceae > Wollemia > Wollemia nobilis. Next base: position 3,466,937 of record JAQPPZ010010853.1, read on the forward strand.
GGACAGAGAAATGTCTCAAAGACAAAAAAAAGAACCATTCTATTAATAAGGTTGCATGTGAGAATAAAGAAGCAATTACTATTAATAGGCTGCATGCGTGAATATGGAGGAAGTTAAGAATAGAAACATAACTCTATTATAAAAGCAGATTTACGTGAAGTAGCGAGGTTGAGCTTCATGCGAGAAGAGCGAGCAGCGTGTTGGAGAATAGAGGGAAAGTGCTGCAAAAAAGAGTATAGAAAGCACGGCTAAAATAGAGAAGCTTATAGAGTGCAGTAGAGAGAATGCTATAAGAATGAAATAAGCAGAGAGCAAGAGTGCTACTGGCTGTAAGTGAGTTGTGAGAGTGTTGTAAGAGTACAGTAAACAGAGTTGTGAGAGCTACAAGAGTAAGCTATAATAAAGGGTTGTAAGTGTGCAGTAAGTAGAGCTGTAAAATAGTGTATGCTTCCATGAGATTTATTTGAGTTAAGCTATACCAGTGAGGGTCTTGTAACACAGAAGGAATTTTTATGTCAATCAAGATTTAAAATAGAAGTCCAAGTTGGTGCTTGGAATCAGGGGTAGGTGCTCCTTTCTGTTGGTGTAGATAAATTAGGGGTTGGTGCTCCTTCCAGTGGGTGCTGGTAAACTGATTGTGAAGTTGGTGCTTTGCAAAGGCTAGATTTGGATGGGAGTCCAAGCAGTCTATTTTTGAGGAGTAGCCAAAACTGGTGAACCTCGTTAAATCTTGTGTTATGTGTTGCTATCTTGTTACATTTATTGCATCTGGTTTTAAGCATTCATTAGTTCTAAATTAAGATATGAAGATTTAAGTTTTTAATTAGCTGCACTGATTCACCCCCCCCTTTGAATGCCATTGTAAGACTAACAAAGAAAGGGGTGCTTGTATTACTAGGAAATAAGGTTGTCTAATCCATTTAGAAAGATCCACATTGGAGACAAAGGTAGGACAAAGAAAACTAGTATTATATTCTTGTGGAAGATCTAGGAAGATAAGCATTATCATTTTGGGGGGGAGCCTTCCAATAGCAATGAGATCCTTTTCTACTTTTAGAGCTTATTAAAAATGTTTTGAGAAGGTGAACACTTGAGACTATCTTATAACCATACTTATATCTAATTTGAAAGCTCTAAGATAATAATACATTGCTTATAGCACATCAGGTTCCCTCTGCCAATTACAACTAAACCTAATATTGAATTCAACTATATCTTGTTGAGGATATTTTTGAATGATAGTGAACTGACTAAATAAAGAAAAAGGATCGGCCTATTGATTGAAATCTTCTATCAATTTACCATCAAGCTAGGCCCAGGTGGCTATATTCTTATTAGGAAGAGCCCTATACCAGTAGATAATTTTTCCTTTCAATGAGATTGCTAACAGCCTTATCATTATATCTTCTTCTATAATATTGTGTATTGCTACTAACGAAGCTACATATTGGTAATGTTCATAAGTTTTTTACTTATACCATCATATTCAGGTAATGATTTCAAAGCTACTGTAGGGATCTAGTGCTGGACCACCAGATTCAAGGGGCTTGAATTATTCCATGTAGGGTAGGGCATATTGGGTTGATTTACGACCATTATAGCTACTATACCAACTGGTATTGTAGTAGTATGGGTAGTTGTGCTTGAATATCCACTAGTAGTAGTACTAGGGAGAGCTACAGGGGAAGTATTTAACGATCCTGTGGTAATGATAGAAGAAGAAGTTGATCGAGCAGTAAGTATAGGATTAACTCTAAGGCTACTACGATGTAATTCAAAGAACTCAATGGGTTCTTCAAAAAAAAATTCTTTAGATCTAGTTTTCATATATCTTGGTATTCAACCAACAAATAGATACAATTTTTTTTGGATTTGATCTTTTCAATGGAGTCACCAGGTGATTTTTTTTTAATTTTAATAGGACAAAGACAAACACCATAACTTTAAACTATAAATATAGTGGGATTGGGTCCCATAGGGTGTGCCAAAAACTATTGGTGCAAAATCTACCTGTGGTTACATTTGCACCCAAGACTTGCCAACATTGAATGATCAGTTCAAAAATAGAGACTACCCAGTTCAGTCTTCAGAGAAGGTTGGTTCCTTTCTTGGTTGTGGGAAAAGGGAAGGAGTAAAGTGCTTAGAGGGAAATATAGCTATTGATAGAACTTTGAAAATGTATAACTTAGACAATAGTAAGGAAATGAAAAAAACTATAAGCCAAGCATTCTTAAAATATCTAAATGGAAATAACTAGTTCCCTGATACAAATCAAACTTTAAAACAATCACTAGACCATAAAAATAATTAACTCCAGAATTATTGAATCTAACATGTAGAAATCTAGAGATAGAATTAATACAACTCACATTTCATATAGCTTGAATAGAAGTATTTATTCATTCATACATACATAATTACAAAATTTGAACCAAAATCCAAGTAGGGATTTTATCTTTATTGCTTATCAGAAGTCTACATACATTTGATATTGTAAATGGCTAAGATCCAATCCCATTTTAGGGTGTGCTCATCATATATATATGCACTCCCTACATATGAAAAAATAAAAATTTGTTGCAAGAATATGTTAGTTGGCTAATTGTGGTGAGATGCTAAAAAACACTCATTGGCCTAGGAAGAAATGGTATAGGGGAATTTCCAATGGAAATAGGTTAGGATATGATCCTTCAGTTACCACCTGCTCATGTCAATATTTTGAATACATGGTCTCTCAACTGTATTTTGATCTTTTGTTTCTTCTATCTATTGACCCGTGAGGATAGAGCTGATCACGAAATCATAACACTTCTTCGCTCTCCAGCTTCTTCTAGCTATCAACCTACAAAAATAAGTTCAGTTGAGAAATATTGACTCTTCTTCACTCTCTAGCTTCTTCTAGCTACTGGTCCATGAAAACAATACTGATCAAGGAATATTGACACTTCTTCACTCTCTAGCTTCTTTTGGCTAGAGGCCCACAAAAATAAGGTCGATCGATAAATCTCAACTCTTCTTCACTCTCCAATTTCTTTTAGCTATCGACCCATAAAAATAAGGCCAGTTGAGAAATCTCGACACTTTCTTACTCTCTAGATTCTTCTGGCTATCATACCATAAAAATAAGTCAAGAAATATTGACTCTTCTTCGCTCTCCATCTTATTCTGTCTATCGGCCTGTGAAAATAAGGTTGATCAAGAAATCTCAACTCTTCTTCGCTCTACATCTTCTTCTAGCTATCATATTATGAAAACAAGGTCAATAAAGAACTATTGACTCTTTTTCACTCTCCAGCTTCTTCTTACTATTGGCCCATGTGAATAGGTCCAATCATGAAATCGTGACACTTTTCTACCTTCCAGTTTCTTCTAGCTATCAACCCATAAGAACAAGACTGGTCAAGAAATCCTAACTCTTTTTTGCCTTCTAGTTTCTTCTGGTTGTCAGCACACAAGAACAGAGCTAGTCATGAAATAATAACACATATTTGCCTTCCAGCTTCTTCTGGTTGTCAATTTATGAGAACAAGGCCGATCATAAAATTGCGATACTTCTACGCCTTCTAGCTTCTTCTAGTTGTTGGCCCCTAAGAATAGGGTTGATCGAGAAATCTTGACTCTTTTCCATACTTCAAAATTTTGAGAAATCTCCTCATTCCCTTCAGTGTAGTTATTTTGACCTACACTTACCTTCTGTGTATTCTTTTGCTTGAGACTTGAACGATCCCTGGCATGTTGATTATGCATAGAGTAGGATCTCTTACTGAGTGTTGTCTAGTAATGCTCATGTAGAATAAGAGTTTTATTCTAATATTATAGAGTTTGCTTTGAATTTTAGATTGGGGTTTATTATATCTTAGTCTAAGGTTGCATGAATCTATGTTTGATTAATGCATTGGACTTTAGATTAGGTTATAATATTAAATAATCTAAGTTTGAGTTTTGCGTTATTGCTTTGATATGCTTTGCATTGGATAACTAAACTAATCTAATGTTATATTAAGTTATTAATCTTATATTCAAAATAATTCAATGATAGATTAGTTGGAAATAAATCTAATGTTAGATTAAGTTATTAACATTAGATTTAAACTAATTTAATTATAGATTAGTTGGAAATTAATCTAATTTTAGATTAAGTTATTAATCTTAGATTCAAACTAATTGAATGATATTTTAGTTGGAAATGAATATAATGTTATATTAATTCATTAATATTTAGATTCAAACTAATTCAATGATAGATTAGTTGGAAATGAATCTAATGTTAGATTAAGTTATTAATATTTAGATTCAAACTAATTCAATGATAGATTAGTTGGAAATGAATCTAATGTTAGATTAAGTTATTAATCTTTAGATTCAAACTAATTCAATGATAGATTAGTTGAAAATGAATCTAATGCTAGATTAAATTATTAATCTTTAGATTCAAATCGATCTAATGATAAATTAGTTTGGTAGCTAATATAATAATGGATGAATTCTTTTGATATTTGCTTTTCAAGTAATCAAATGAAGGATTAATTATTATCAATATTCTATAAATATTATATTGGAAAATGATCAAAAGATAGATTAATCTTTGGACTTGCAAATGAATGTCAAGACTTACTCTAAGGGCTAGACTATAACTAATGTTAGAATGATGTAGTTATGGTTTTGGATGGTCTTAACATTTGTGGAGAATGTTTTGAAAAGAAGTATGGGCTTCTTTATTGGATTAGTTGTGTTTTTGAAATGAATGAACTTAACATTTGTGGAGAATGTTTTGAAAGGGAGTATGGGCTTCTATTGTGTGTTTGCTATAATGAATTAGCTATGTGGAAAATATGAGAATTGATATTTGTGGAAAATATTCTTGGAAAGAAGTATGGGCTTCTTTTGTGTTTTGCTATACTGAATTAGAGATGTGATATTTGTGGAAAATATTTTGGAAAAGAAGTATGGGCTTCTTTTGTGTGTTTTCTATAATGATTTAGCTATGTGAAAATATGGAAATTGATATTTGTGAAAAATATCTTGGAAATAAGTATGGGCTTCTTTGCTTGTGTTTGCTATATTGAATTGAATTATAGAAATGCAAGTGCTTGGGTTTTAAAATATTTGTGGAGAATATTTTAGGAAAGTAGTAAGGGCTACTTTTGTGTGCATTGAATATTATAGAAATGCATTCATACCTACATATGAGTTGTTTTGATCCCCACCTTCTTATCAACTACCGTGGATACCAAAGGAAGATGATATAGGGTCATGCTAAGATAACTCCACCTTGCTCCTAGAGTATTGTTGTTTATCATTCTTGGTGAAAGAGGATTTATTGTAATAGAAGAAAAGACTATTCTTTTGTAATTTAAGCCTTTAAAAAGAATGACTATATGTTGCTATGTTATTAAATGGATTTATGGTTCTTATCCATGATTTTGCTTGATCTAAGATTTAATATGCAAACTCTATATGGTTAGTTTTGCTTTTATCTTAATTGATGCTTGGTTTAATGCTTACATAGAGAGAAAGAGAGAAAGAGTTATCTTTGGGTTTTTAGGGGTTTCTTTGGGATAGGTTCTAAAGGTACTCTTGACTTAAGCTCTCACTTTTAAGATAACTTGGGTTGTTGTGGGGTAACAACACCTACCTTAGGAGTCCATGAGAAAACAATCATGTGAAGTGATTATTGCTTAAGGACCCATCACGGATATGGGTAGGAAAGCATCAAGTTTAAGATATCACCATGGAGGTGTAGTTAAACTAGACTATGAAATTACACCTAAGGGATCTATTAGAAATATTGAGTTGTCATTGATGTCAAAGGTAGAAATATCTTCAAGGATGAAATGATGATGTCAAAGGTAGAAATATCTTCAAGGATAAAATGTTGAGTTGTCACTAAGTGCAAGGCAAATATCTTCAAGGATGCTTTAATATTTAAATATTAAAGTAGGAGGTTTATATTTAAATCAAAGGATTTAAATATAGTTTAAATATTTAAAGGTTAAATATTTAAATGTTGGGCAACCTCCTTAAGCGCACCATGCAAAAGAAATTAAAATTAAAAATCCAAATGATGGGCCGACCTCCTTGAGCGCACCATGCAAAAGTTTGAAAATTTCAAATATTCAAATTTATGGGCCGACTTCATTGGGCGCGCATGAAAAAGCATATAAATAAAAGCCCTTAATTCACTTTGGACTTGGCTATGCGATTCAAAGAATATCCATCGTGGTGAGTGCGAGCGGCAGTGAGTAGAAGGAGGAGGAGAGGAGCGCAAGTTCGGTAGCGTAGAAGAAGGAGAATTTAAATATTTTATCCTGCCCCTTTGATCTCATCCATTGGGGTAGCCCAGTCGGTTGCCTAGCCTATGCTAAGGTGTTACGATGTAGAAGGTCTGAGGATCGAGTCCCATCGATGCCAGTTTTGCTGTATTTTATTGTTTGAGAAAGCACGATGAAGAAGGTAAATACTTTTGTGTGCTCTTTTTATTTCATCCATTGGGGTAGCCTAGTCGGTTGCCTAGCCTGTGCTAAGGCACTGTGAAGAAGAAGGTTTGAGGTTCGAAACTCATCGATGCTAGTTTTTGCTATGGTTTTATTGTTTGGAAAAGTGCAACGAAGGAGTCAAGATTATTATCACACCTTTTGGTTTCATCCGACTGGTTAGCCCAATTGGTCATGAGCCGCATTAAGGTTTGTGCTACTAGAGGTCAGAAGGTCGAATCCCATCCACGCTTGCTAAGTTTTGATGTGAGGTAAGGGTAAAGGTTTTTTGATTAATTTTTGAAAGGGAGATATAAGGATTTATGTTATAAGGTTTTATTTTGTAAATTTTATAAAGGGGAGATATAAGGGATATGATGTTAAAATAAAACTTTGTTTTGCAAGTTTTAAAAGGGAGATATAAGGAGTTATTTTTAAGATTTATTGTGTATGTTTTAAATGAAGTGATAAAGGTTTAAAGTGGTTGATTTGCTATTTAAATCAAGAAAGAAAAAGAGAATTATTGACCAGATTTGAAAAGCACATGCAAGAAGAAGATCATCATTATTGAGGCAGATTTGGAGGGCACAAATCTGGAACAAGTCAAGGTGTCAAAGAATATTAAGTACACATATTCACCCAAGCATTCAATTGACAAGGAAGGACAATTCAACAAATTCAAAGAAGAAGGAAAGGTGCACATGATAGTGGAAGAAGAGCAAGGTATAAGCATCTCCAAGTCAACACACAAGTAAGTTATCCAATGCTAGACTTGAGCTACCTTTAAAATGTAATAAATGTGAGATATGTGGAAGCGATAGACTTAATGAAAGTGAAGAACATATTGGTCATTTGAAGCTTACTACATTAGTGCATATCATCCTCCATATGTTCTTGAATATTTATGGGTAGAATGTGTGTGTATTGCTTTTAGTTGAGGAAAGCAAAGGTGAAGAACTTGATGCCATTATTGATCAAGTTTTGTAAGCAGATTTGTGCATTGGTTATGATTGAATTTGGGAGTAAATGTGCAAGGGTTATAGATCAGATTTATGAGCAGGTTTTGGAGCAGATGTGAGTAGGTTTTGGAGAAGATTTGAGTAGGTTTTGTGAGCAGGTTTAGGAGCATATTTGAGCAGGTTTTGTGAGTAGGTTTTGGAGAATATTTGAGCAGGTTTTGTGAGCAAGGGGATTGGTGTCTCCTATGGATTGGTGTCCATGAACTTGAGCAAGGGGATTGGTGTCTCCTGTGGATTGGTGTCCATAAACTTGAGCAAGGGGATTGGTGTCTCCTATGGATTGGTGTCCACAAACTTGAGCAAGGGGATTGGTGTCTCATGTGGATTGGTGTCCATGAACTTGAGCAAGGGGATTGGTGTCTCCTATGGATTGGTTTCCATGAACTTGAGAGGGGATTGGTGTCTCATGTGGATTGGTGTCCATAAACTTGAGAGGGGATTGGTGTCTCCTATGGATTGGTGTCCATGAACTTGAGAGGGGATTGGTGTCTCCTATGGATTGGTGTCCATGAACTTGAGCTAGGGGATTGGTGTCTCCTATGGATTGGTGTCCATAAACTTGTATAGGGGATTGGTGTCTCCTGTGGATTGGTGTCCACAAACTTGTATAGGGGATTGGTGTCTCCTATGGGTTGGTGCCCACAAAATTTATTGAAGAAATATATAAGCAATATTTTTGTCATGGTTTTCTCCTGAGAGGGTGTTTCCACATAAAATATTTGTCTCTTATGTGTATGGTGATTTGTGCATTATTTCATTATTGCATTGATATTATTTGAAGTTATTACTTTGGAAAGAAAAGAGAAAATTTTTATCTTATACTGTTCACCCCTCCCCTCTCAGTATAAGCTTGTGTTCTTCAATTGGTATCAGAGTAGGTTCCTTCGTAAAAGCCTAACAACTTGAAGGAAGATCTTACAAGAACACACATGGCTAACCTTGAAGGTTTTTCATCAAATAGGGCACCACTATTTGATGGGACTAACTATGCTTTCTAGAGCATAAGGATGCAGACTTATTTGATGGTACATGGCTATGATATATGGCAATCCATTGAGGATGGGTTCACACCACCTACAACTCCTCCCATGGATAGAGATGGCAAGAAACTATTTGAAAATAATGTCAGGGCAATGAATGCAATATTAAGCAGGTTATGTGAATCAGAGTTTGTGAAAGTCATGCAATGCACTTCAGAAAAAGAAATATGGGACAAGTTACAAAGAACATATGAAGGAGATGACAAGGTTAAAATGGCAAAACTTCAAACCCACAGGAGAAAGTTTGAAGACTTGAAGATGAAATATGAGGAAGATATTGCTAAGTATCTACTCCGAGTTGATGAGGTTGTCAACACCATTCGTGGACTTGGAGAAAATATTGAAGACTCTAAGATTGTTCAAAAAATATTGAGGTCACTTCCCATGAGGTTTGATGCAAAGGTTTCAGCAATAGAAGAGATGAAGGATCTTAAAACATTAAGCATGGATGAGCTACATGGAATTCTCATAGCCTATGAGATGAGGACTAAAAAATATCAAACATCCAAATGGGAAGCAACATTTAAAGCTTCAAGGAAGACAAAGAATAAGGAACTAGAATCAAGTGAAGAATCAAGTAGTAGAGAAGAAGCTAACTTCGTATGAAGGAATAAGAAGGGTTCAAGAAAACACAAAGGTATGCATTCTATGAAATGTTTTAATTATGGTAACCTTGGTCACTATGCATCTAATTGTCCACAAGCTAGAAGTAGTAGCAATGAAGAAGAAAAAGAATACAAGAAAAATAAAGAAAGAAAATTTTATCATGAAAAGAAAAACAGGCATGATCAAGGCAAGCATGAGAAGAAAATATTTCAAAGACACAAGAAGAGTTTTTATGTTGAAGCAAGAAATTCCTCTAGTAGCAATGATGAAAGCCTCTCCGATAGTGAAAGAGAAGAAATCTTATTCCTAGCCATAGAAGAGAAAGAAGATGCTCCTATTGTCAAAGACCAAGAAGAAGAGAAAGATTCAGAAAGTGAAGAAGAAGCCATGGTTGACATAGAAGAGGAACTTGTTGTTGCTCTTGAAGAATTGAAGAGGGTTAGAAAGAAGAACTCAATATTGAAGGCTCAAGTACAAGAGGATGAGAAGACAAAGGTAAAGTTGTCACAAGAACTCATTGACCTGAAATTTAAAATCGAAGAGGCAAGGTGAATTGAAGAAGGTATGGTTGAGCAGTTAAAGGCAAAAGAGTTGGAATGTGAAAAACTGGAACATGAGGTTGTCTCTCTAAGGAAGGGAGTTGAAAAATCTAATGATAAGCTACATGAGTTTGAGAAAATCTCAAAAGTCATGTTTGACATTATCAAAAGATAGAGATCTTCAGTTATAAATATTGGACTTGGGTTTGAAGAAGGTCAAAAGAAACAACAGGGGGAGTCAAGCTCAAAAGGAATAGAGGCATCAAAGAAAATGATTAAAGAGGAACCTAAGACCTATGCTGATGTGTTGAGAAGTGGAAGCATCAAGGAAGAAGAAAACAAAGCATCATCAAGGAACAAAGTCCATCACAGAAATAACAATGAGAGAACCATGCGGTAATATCCTCCAAGGCAATCAGACAGGTTTCAAAATTTCTTCCATGGTCATTGTTTCTCATGTAACCATTTTGGTCATAAAGTTGTAAATTGCAGAGTCCATGCTATGAATGATTTTGGCTTCACCAAGAGAAATTTCAATTCATTTGCACCCCTCATGGACTACAATATCATTTGTTACAAATGTAACAATTTTGGGCATACAACTAGATGGTGTAGAACAGTGTTCCCTAAATTTCTGAAGTCAAGCAAAAAGGAGAATGGTCAAAATGTTCAAAAGGGTATGACCTCCAAAGTTTGGAGAAAGAAAATAAAACAAGAAGAGGAACATAGTAATTTGGGAGTTTCACTCCCATATCATAATTGAAGTCTCAAGTAAGAGCAGGGAGGAAGGGGGTGTTGTCAAGTGTCTTATCTTACAGCCCCAAGGAGCCTTTGCCATTGATGTCAAAGGGGAGAGTTTTTAGTAAGGGGGAGCAGCTAGTCAGGGGAGAAACTTGTGATCCTGTTCAGTAAAGGTCAGTTTCTTTGTAGGGTTGCCATAAATGACAAAGGGGGAGATTGTTAGAAATATTGAGTTGTCATTGATGTCAAAGGCAAAAATATCTTCAAGGATGAAATGTTGAGTTGTCACTAAGTGCAAGGTAGATATCTTCAAGGATGCTTTAATATTTAAATAATATTTAAATATTAAAGTAGGAGGTTTATATTTAAATCAAAGGATTTAAATATAGTTTAAATATTTAAAGGTTAAATATTTAAATGTTGGGCAACCTCCTTAAGCACACCATGCAAAAGAAATTAAAATTAAAAATCCAAATGATGGGTCGACCTCCTTGAGCGCACCATGCAAAAGTTTGAAAATTTCAAATATTCAAATTTATGGGCCGACTTCGTTGGGCACGCATGAAAAAGCATATAAATAAAAGCCCTTAATTCACTTTGGACTTGGCCATGTGATTCGAAGAATATCCATCGTGGTGAGTGCGAGCGACAACGAGTAGAAGGAGGAGAGGAGCGCAAGTTCGGCAGTGTAGAAGAAGGAGAATTTAAATATTTTATCCTACCCCTTTGATCTCATCCACTAGGGTAGCCCAGTCGGTTGCCTAGCCTATGCTAAGGCACTATGATGCAGAAGGTCTGAGGATCGAGTCCCATCGATGCTAGTTTTGTTGTATTTTATTGTTTGAGAAAGCACGATGAAGAAGGTAAATACTTTTGTGTGCTCTTTTTGTTTCATCCATTGGGGTAGCCCAGTCGGTTGCCTAGCCTATGCTAAGGCACTACGAAGAAGAAGGTTTGAGGTTCGAAACTCATCAGTGCCAATTTTTGCTGTGGTTTTATTGTTTGGAAAAGTGCAACGAAGGAGTCAAGATTATTATTGCACCTTTTGGTTTCATCCGGCTGGTTAGCCCAATTGGTCATGAGCGCGTTAAGGCATTGTGCTACTAGAGGTCAGAAGGTCGAATCCCATCCACGCTTGCTAAGTTTTGATGTGAGGTAAGGGTAAAGGTTTTTTGATTAATTTTTGAAAGGGAGATATAAGGATTTATGTTATAAGGTTTTATTTTGTAAATTTTATAAAGGGGAGATATAAGGGATATGATGTTAAAATAAAACTTTGTTTTGCAAGTTTTAAAAGGGAGATATAAGGAGTTATTTTTAAGCTTTATTGTGTATGTTTTAAATGAAGTGATAAAGGTTTAAAGTGGTTGATTTTCTATTTAAATCAAGAAATAAAAAGAGAATTATTGACCAGATTTGAAAAGCACATGCAAGAAGAAGATCATCATTATTGAGGCAGATTTGGAGGGCACAAATCTGGAACAAGTCAAGGTGTCAAAGAATATTAAGTACACATATTCACCCAAGCATTCAATTGACAAGGAAGGACATTTCAGCCAATTCAAAGAAGAAGGAAAGGTGCACATGGTAGTGGAAGAAGAGCAAGGTATAAGCATCTCCAAGTCAACACACAAGTAAGTTATCCAATGCTAGACTTGAGCTACCTTTAAAATGTAATAAATGTGAGATATGTGGAAGTGACAAACTTAATGAAAGTGAAGAACATATTGGTCATTTGAAGCTTACTACATTAGTGCATATCATCCTCCATATGTTCTTGAATATTTTTAGGTAGAATGTGTGTGTATTGCTTTTAGTTGAGGAAAGAAAAGGTGAAGAACTTGATGCCATTATTGATCAAGTTTTGTAAGCAGATTTGTGCATTGGTTATGATTGAATTTGGGAGTAAATGTGCAAGGGTTATAGATCGGATTTGTGAGCAGGTTTTGGAGTAGATGTGAGCAAGTTTTGGAGTAAATTTGAGCAGGTTTAGGAGCAGATTTGAGAAGTTTTGTGAGTAGGTTTTGGAGCATATTTGAGAAGGTTTTGTGAGTAGGTTTTGGAGCAGATTTGAGAAGGTTTTGTGAGCAAGGGGATTGGTGTCTCCTATGGATTGGTGTCCATGAACTTGAGCAAGGGGATTGGTGTCTCCTATGGATTGGTGTCCATGAACTTGAGCAAGGGGATTGTGTCTCCTATGGATTGGTGTCCATGAACTTGAGCAAGGGATTGGTGTCTCCTATGGATTGGTGTCCATGAACTTGAGCAAGGGGATTGGTGTCTCCTATGGATTGGTGTCCATAAACTTGATAGGGGATTGGTGTCCATGAACTTGAGAGGGATTGGTGTCTCCTATGGATTGGTGTCCATGAACTTGAGAGGGGATTGGTGTCTCCTATGGATTGGTGTCCATGAACTTGAGCTAGGGGATTGGTGTCCACAAACTTGTATAGGGGATTGGTGTCTCCTGTGGATTGGTGTCCACAAACTTGTATAGGGGATTGGTGTCTCCTGTGGGTTGGTGCCCATGAAATTTATTGAAGAAATATATAAGCAATATTTTTGCCATGGTTTTCTCCCGAGAGGGTGTTTCCACGTAAAATATTTGTCTCTTATGTGTATGGTGATTTGTGCATTGTTTCATTATTGCATTGATATTATTTGAAGTTATTGCTTTGGAAAGAAAAGAGAAAAGTTTTATCTTATACTATTCACCCCCCTCTCAGTATAAGCTTGTGTTCTTCAGGATCTAGTATAAATTGAAGTACAGCTTGAAGAAGGAATTGGTGTCCCCTTCTCTAAATACTAATAAGGGATAATCGTAACACTAAGGTAAAACATTTTGCACTCATGGAGAATTTTAGAAAAGTGGGGAGACCTTTTTAGGGAATCCTATATACCAAAGAGGTATACAAGGTTAACCCTAGTTATTTATGAGATCTTGGCCTCTCCTATCCACTCAAGTGATATTTGCAACATCTTAGGCTCAAAATATGGTTATGTCTAGTCAACATATTTATTTCATGGATGCTCTTGAGAACTATTTATAGATTAAAAAATATTTCTTAGGTTTGTTAGCATTTAGGGTTGTTACAGAAGTACACTAGATTCAAAGGGTAATGGCCTTGGTGTGGAAGGATCCAATTTTGGTGCTTAATATGTAGGGCAATGACATATCAATGGTGTTATTTCTCATGGATATCCACACCAAATTGGAGCCTCCACTTGCATGAAAATATGTTGGCAATGCAATCATACCAATATATATGATAGCCACCATTAAATATTTGCAATAAGAGTTACTCCCTATGTTGGTGTGCATGGTGCAACAAGGCTTGCATAGAATAAACAATTATTATGTCTAATGTATACTTGATTAGGAAGCCCTTGAAAAAATTTTGAGGGTGTCTTTCCTTCCACTACCTATTTTTCTTGAGGATATGTCACCCCTCATTAGTTTAGATATGAAATAATACCTCAACAAATAGATGGATTTAAATAATAATCCTAATAGATAAGAAATAAATTCAAGGATTAGGTCTAATATTAGAGAATCACTCATAAGTGCCAAACCAACAATCGATGAAGTCAAAGAAAATAAGGAAATTGTTGCAAATAAAGATAATAATAATGAATATTTTCTTTCAACACATGATAAAGACCCTCCCCATGAGGATAGTTAGAAGGACTATAAATATTGAATTGATTCAAGACTAATCCTTATGAATATTTGTGTGTCCTTATTCACAAGGGGATTTTCAATGTGGCCATAATTCCCACTAAAATTTTATTTGATGTATTAAGTGAAGGCCTATGCCACACTTGTATATGATTAGTTGTGTGTCTCCCTAATCATAATTATTTTATGTACTATGTGGAATCCCATGCTACACTTATCTATGACTAGTTACGTACTTGGAGTGCATAATTGGTGGTATATAATACTCCTAAAAATTCTATAAGAGAAGAGTTCCAATTGACATGAGAGAAAATATTAATTTTCCCAATGTTCAATATACCCATAAGCTTTGTCGATATTATTTGGTATGCACAAAATGATTTAAGGATTAACAATTTTTAGTTTATAGGATTAATAAGGACCATCTAAGTATCCTATTAATTGTATGTAGTAGTGGAGGTCCATGTTGCACTCAAGATGAATGGTTGAGTTTGTTCCAATTCATAAGATGATATAAATTAGTAACACCCAATACAATTGATTATTTATGATTGGTTATGTGTATCCCTAGTCACAATAATTGTGCATTTTCTATCTTGTTGTTTGTGATTGGTTGCATGTGTTCATAGTCATAACTATTTCTAATAGTAGTGTGTGTCATTTTTTACAACTTTGATGTTGTATAATGTTCTTATCTCTATCCAATTGTATTGAAGGATCATGAAGAATTGATTTTGTCCCTATCCTTAGTTAAGAGTCTAGTAAGGCATTCCCACTATTGCTTTTTATGAATAGTTGAGTGTGTTCCTATTCATATTCAAAGTGTGCATGATGAACTATTGAGTGTGTCCTAGTTCATCATATGGTTATTTGTACTATTGTTTGTAATTATACCCATGTTTGGATCATGATGTAACAAGGGGAGAAATATTGGGATTTATTACATCATGTGATGTGATAAATCATATTAAGGTAAAGATAGAGTGGTTAGAACCACTCATGTATGAGTCCTACATGAATTGTTAGTTACTTGTGATTTCCACCATTTAAGGAAATAACATTGTTAGTGTGGTTTATTTGTATTGTGCAAAATAATTTGTATTTGAAAGAAATAATTGAAGCATCCTAATTTTCAACATATTTTACATAATTTCATGATGTAGACTAAGAAAATTATTTTAGTTATGATTGTAAAGATAACCCATTAGTGGTTAGAGGTCATAAGTAGATCACAAGTCACTTTGGATGGAATCCTAGATCTTTATATCTTGTTATTGGTGTCATCATCACGAGTTAGATCTTTGGAGTATGTAGTATATTTATATAGCCAGGCCTACCACCTTAGCACCATTTTGATATGAGTGTTAAGATAAAATCATACAACATGCTAGATCCATGAAAGGGAGTAGAAATTACACTTAATGTTAAAGGATATGGTAGTAGAGGATCAAGCACATGAGAGGGAGAAATCCTTGTAGTAGTAGTTGACATAGACTCAAATCAACTTAATATGAGTGCAAGGAGAGCTAGCAAGACTCAAGATATCATTGTTGCAATGATCTTTCTTGGTGACCTCCCACATTGTTGCACAAGTACTCGATACATAGTCAAAGATGCATGGGTAATTATCTTGTAGCCATAGCCCTTATAGACATATGTATTATATGACATTATTTATAGCTTCCATGGCACCCCTAGTCTATATATAGTATCCTTTTTGGGTATGGGCCTATTTATTTAGCATACAAGATATCTTATGATAACGGAACTTGGTGTACCATTTCACTATATGATGTACCTCTATGTATCACACACATACATAGATACACATATAGATGATTTATTTTGGAGCACATGCTTATTTCTTATGATGATGTATGAGATGTGATATAATTTTTACTTTTGCATGTTTTCTTTCCTTGTGCTTTCTAATAGTAGTTACATGTATGCATGACTTTGAATTTAATTTTTAGCACTTTTTTATGAGATTTAAAATTATAGGAAGAATTTACATGACACTCCACTAAGGATTACATGTGATGTTTTCCTAATATTCCTCACAAGGCAAGCAAAGACAATCAATAACGGACTAAAATAATACCACCAATAAAAGATATTGATATTTATATTTTAACATAGACTAAATCATTACAATATTTGATATACATATTATGTCAACTAGTATGGATCCCATTGTAGTAGATAGGATACACTCTATATAATTTGATGGGTGCAATGTGTCAACAAGCATACCCATCACTACAGGGGGAAATAGAAACCATGTGTAGTATCTAACAAGCATGATGTGTCAATAAATACACTCATCAATAGTAAGGGTATACCAAAGTGTAACCAACAATAATAGATGTAGGTTATTTGTAGTTTGGTAAGAAAACACCCAATAGTATCTAGAAAATATGATATGACTATGTTTCAACAAGAATATTTACCACTAAAATAAAAACCAATGTCTTGTATTTCATAGCTCATGCTATGTTCCAAGAAACATACCAACCATTATAGCAACAAATAAAAACCATAAGATAATTTTTAATAAACATGATGTGTGAATAGTCATATCCATAAATTATTGTGGGATAGACCAAGAGTATACAATTGACATAGAAATATGTTAGTGATATATCTCTTGATCCAACTTATGCCCTAAAGGATATGATGAGTACAATGTGTCAACAAGTGCACTAACCATGATAGAGGAGTGACAAGAGAAAAGTACACAAATTTTTCAAATACATATTATAATACACACAAAGAAAGTAGATCCTACTAGAAGGAGAACCTTCATGCCTATACTACAATGGTCTAATTTGACACACCATAGTATCCAAAAAAGCACGATGTGTTTACAAGTACATTCACCACTACAGTGGGAGTCAATTAGAGTTTATGGATTGATATTGAAAATTTTTAATGTTTTTAATGCATACAATTTTAAAATGTTTCCTTGGTGTTAAAATCACATACCATATGGAAGATATTATGGGTTGAACCAAGGTAGTTTCTTTATGTAACTAAAATAAGTATACAAACATAAAACATCAAGAAAGACCTTGAAGACAACATGATGCACATTACTAGAAATAGTGACACCATGATATAAGAGATCAAACAAATTATAAAAACATCAATAGTAATAAATTATGGAAAAAATATGGAATTCATTAGGAAACTAGAAAAGTATAACTAAAACCACACATGGAAGAAAACAAAATAAAAAACTAACAAAATTAACAACAAAGAAGTTGATATTTTTAGATCTCATTGGTCAATGCTTAAAGTGATTATTATGGTCAAGATAGAAAAACACATAAATATGTGCCAAAATTTGAGGATATATAGGACTAATGCACATAAAACTAACATACAAGTAGTCAAAGTCTATATGTAAACTAAGGATTCACAAAGACTATACAATCAGGTCAAAAGGCTATGCATAAAAGTACTTAACATGCATGGAATTGATTTATTCCTCCAACTCAATTACATTCATTGCTTTTAATTTTATTTCCTTAGATCCATACAACTCTTTGATAGTATATGGACCAATACATTTTTCTATAAACTTACCCTTTTATTATCTACACCAATAAAAGGTCCTTTATCTTTTATCATGTTTGGAAATATTCTAGGCTAGAAATTCCTATCAACTTCTCTTTTTTCATAGTGGTGATTTCATTAGTCATATTCATTAGTGCCATGATTATTTATTTCATGTGGGTTATTTATGTATATTTAGGGGAAGGCAATGTAGGTATGAAAAGGGGTTCTAGTAATGTTGGTATTGGTAGGTTCATTAGCAATGCTAGAAATTTAACTATAGGAATTAAATTTTATTTGATAGATGTGTAATTGTGACTAGAGTTTGTGTTTCTTTTCTAGACTACAATATTTTTAGGAAATAAAATATTACTTTTTTGGAGGATGTTTACCTATAGCTATTAATGTATTATATATATTTATGGTTTCTTGATAAATCTTAGGGAATGTCAACACATTAGACTAATGTATTGCTAATCCTAGGTCCATATTAAAAGAATGAAACTTATATAATGTTTGGGGATTAGTTGTCTTAATATCTTATGGTACTCTTTTCCAATTCCTACTAAACCTAATGTTAAAGTTTATTATTGCATCTTGACAGTGACTTTTTATAGTGGTTAAATAGGTTATCAATGAAAATGGGTCTAATATCTTGTAAAATTCTTGAATTAATCTACGAGCAAGTTAATCCCACAAGTGAATACTCCCATATTTAAGGGTTTGATACCAATATAAAACCTTACTTTTGAATGATAGTACCAACAACCTTATAATAACATCTTCATCCTAAATGTTATAAATAACAACTAAGGAAGCTACATCTTGACAAATACCCCTATGTCATATTCCTAGTACCATCATATATTGGGAAATATTTTAACATTGCCTGAGGGATTGGGCTTTGATTTTCCAATTTTAGTAGTCCAATATTAGTCCAATCAAGAAAATTTTAATGAGATAGAAGGTTATCCATTTTTTCTAATCTATTAGGATTATCAAAGTAAAAATAATTAAAATGTGTAGACCTTACACTTTCTATAGGAGTTAATAAGGAAGATGATGGATGGCATGATAGAGATATATGTCTTCCAAATTTCAATAGAGGTAGTTCCAAAATTTAAATTGGTTCATCTAGCTTCTTGGTTGCTACTCTTGTGACCATAGTCCTATAGATAAAATTTTATTTGGGTTTTCTAAGACTAATTAATTTTATTAGACTCACCAAGTGATTGTGAATATGATCTATTAGAGAAAAATGTCACCACAATTTTACTCAATTAGGTAGGTGAGATTTGTGTCCCACTAGGCATGCCAAAAAATCTTGGTACAAAATTTTCCTAGGTGGATGAGTTGCACCCTCAAGACCTTGGCAAAAATTGGAAGACCCAAAATACTTTTTGAGTTAGCCTTCAGTGTAGGTTAGTTCCTATAACACTAGCTAAACTAACTAAAAGGGGGTTGTAGACTAGAGATAGAAATGCTTACGGTTATAAGCTAGGACTTAAAATGGTTGGGATTCAACTACATCAAGAGACATAAATGCATTAGAGTCTCATTTTCTTAATTACACCAAACTTTATATTGACTAGATATCATCAAATATTGCAAAATATTAATCAATTAAGTGCACACATCTAAGCATTCTAGGAATTGAACTACCAACAATCTAGTGAGAAATATGGATAGTAGAATAAATAATTCATTTAAATTTTAATAGAAATTCTTAATTATTAAATCATCATACATACATAATCTGCAAAAATATTTGATAAATGACAAACAACACTTCAATTTTCATTTAGGGGTATCTAGTATTTGATCATATAATTTGTGCAGTTGTAAAATCTAAAGATCCAACCCTATGAATGGATTACATTAAAGTATTTGTAAATTTACATTTGCATTAAATTAGTTGAGCATTATTGATTTTAAAATAAACTACATGTATGTTAGATTAGTGTAATATGTGTGTGTTTCTTTCTAGCTCATTCTAGTGCAACTAAATTGATACCACTATGTTGATGTGTCTTCCTATAATTTCATCTGAGAGAGTGGTGTGTTGTGTATCTTCATCTGACAGGTTTGTTTTATTTTAGTTTTCCCAACTACTGTCCCAATTGCATTAGGATAGGCATCAAACATAGAATTTTTTTACTATTATGATATTTTGATAGCATATTTTAATTGTTTGGAGTGGGTTACAATGATTTGTTGTTTTGCTATATTATTCTCTTCTCAGCTAAAATGGGTCTAGTTCTCTATTCTATGGGTATCGTGATTTTATTTTTCTTACATGATGTTAGACTTATTATACGTCTAGATTCTCTTAATACTTAGCTAGTTTTATGCTTCCTCTTGCTAGATGCCAAACTCATTTGATTTCTTGATGATGTTACTACGTCTAAAGTCTAGCTACATCTCATACTTAGTAGCATTTGCTTATGAACAATGTTGGATGCAAGAGATTACTCTTAATATTTAGTGCTTCACTTCTAGGCTTCATGCCTTAGAAGAATTTTATATCCATCACTTAGTTTAGCCTTGCCATATTTTTATGCTTCTCATAATAATGTTAGTCCATTTATAGTTTTCTACTCTTTGATACTTAGCCAAATTAAGCTATGTACATTGTCTATTTTTGAATGGGCTTCCACTTCAAATTTATTTGCTTCTATGTGCCACAATTAATGACTTAGAATATTTTATCCCCCCTCCCTATTATTTTCTATGCCAATAATTTTATAATGTAATCAACACCTTTAAAGTCTGGTGCTCCTTAACACTTAGCGAAATTATGTTGCACCTAGTAGGCTCTACTATGATGTTGAATTTCAAATCCTTTTGCACATTTACCCAAATATATATTATAATGTTTTGGGTTCCAAACCTTTTGCACTTCTTTTCTAACATTGGTTGATTTTCATACTTAGCTAAAAATTTATTTTGACACTATGGAAAAAAAGCTAAATTTTCTTACCTTAGTAAAATTTAAAGTTCAAAGGTGCCTGATGTTGGATAATTTTATGCTTTTTGATTTACATTATAGTATCAAAATTTTGATAGCCTTCTATACATATTGAAATTTTACACTTTCATGGTGCAAAATGTGATTGATATATACTAATAGCAAAATTATAGATGAAGGTGAATTATTTTATCCACAATAATCATCATACAAATTACACAAATTGTAAATGCTAAAGAGTCAACCCTCTTACTAAGGTACATTGAACTATTTATAGATCTACATTACATTCCATTAGCTCTCATTATCATATCAAAATTTCTTGTAGGTTTATTAGAGGTAAGTGTAAAAAATGTGCATCACTCTCTATCTTGATGTATCCAACTTACTTTGATATAGTTATTTTGAAATGGCCACTTATAATTTCTTCCATAAGTGTGGTGCCATGTGCTTCCATTAGATTTTGGATGTCCTATAATAGACTCACTTTTATCCACTTTGCTTGATGACTAAGCCAATTGCACAAGGACATGTGTATAATGGAGGATATTTTGGGCTATTTGGATTCTCTAACAATTGATTCTTATTGCAAGAGATAGGTTTGTGTGTTATTAAGGAGCCTCTAAGATATTTGGATTCTCTAAAAATTGATTCTTCTTGAAAGGGATAGATTTGGGATCTTTATCTTTTACCAATCTCTTTTCTTGAACCAAAATTTGATTTTAGGCTATCTGTGTGCTGAAAATGTCTACATATTTCCTAACATATCTCAAATATCCATACCTTTTATCTTCATACTTATATGACTTCTATAAATGGATAGATGGTGCGATATTGGATGCTATATTTTTATAACTTCTATGATGAAATTAACTTATTGAAAGTCTAACCCTCTTCTATGTTGGGCTATATGCCTTAGAAAAAACTTTCATTGATAATCAAGGTGACATATCAAATGCTAGATTTTTGTTCTGATTATGCCTACATCAATCATCTAAAAGTATGGCCACTTTTTTTGTGCTTATGACTTAATTAAATTTTTTGTTTGACCACTTTTTGTGCTAAATTTGTTTTGTGCTCTAGGATGACATAAACACCATAGAAAGTTCAACCTTCATATTTTACTTAACTATTTTTTGAATCTATTCCATTATTGTGCTAGATATTTTTTCTACCCATAGTGATGTCAACACTCTAGAAAGTTTGGATTCCATCCTCCATAACTGAATTTTTATTCTAACATTATGGTAAAATATCAAACTCTATTTTCTTAGCCAGATGTTTGAGCCTGACAAGCTAGCTTATGCATCTAGCTACCTTTCTACTTACCAATTTTTGGTGGTAATCCTACATACATGGGCAATTTATAAACCCACATTATTGGTGCCTCATGAGTGTTTTCTGCTTACTTAAATAGAGAACCCATTTTGCCTTATTATTGGCCATGGAGTCAAAAAATAACAAAATAGAACCAAAACATTTTTGTAGATAGGATGACACATGCTAGCCATTAGCTCTCGACTTCAATAGAACTACTCACAGATGTCCCCAATGTACAACCTTGTTCCTCCTATATCTATGTGGTTTCCTTGGATGTTTTTCCTTGTTGATATCTACTAGTTCTTTTATTAGTTGATGAAGCTCTAGTAACATGAAATGTTTGACATGTTGTATCCCAAAATTTCTTTATGGGGAGATAAAACCCTTGGAATTTATGGAAAATCTTTTTGAACTTGAGGCTCTTTTTTATAGGAAGGATTCCCATATTTTTGGTCTAGCTCTTAAATTTTTGTATGTGTTTTAGACAATCCATACAATAATGCAAATACTTGCTCCTTCATGACTAATGCAAACCATGAATTAAACTCTTCTTCATCATTAGAAATTGTTTCAAGCTAATATTTGAGTTGTTCTTGGTTGTAAAATCTACCTATATCATCCCAAAAATCTAGGAATCTAAAATATATAATCTTAGTAGCTAGAATTCTTATGTTTTCTACCTTTTCACCTAATGCGAGGATCAACTCTCCTTCTTAGGCCAACTGATGAATTTCCATTATCTACTTTTCCCAGTGATCTAATTCATCCAAGAACTTATTTGAGAGTGATGACCATGGGGGGTTGGTTCTTTTGGTTAGTATTTCTTTATGTAATCTTTTGATCATTTTTTCCCTTATTCTATTGAATTTATATTTAGCCCCCTTCATGATTGTTGTGTTGTATGTCAAATGCTCTACAACTAGAAGGGTCTAAATGGTTACATCAATAAATTTTCTCTAGATTTCCTTTCTAATATTCATCAATGCTTCTCAAAAAAATATCAAAGTCTAAGTATCCTTCTTTTCCTTTTTTATCTCTAGCAATGGTATTGTCAATTATTCCTAATAAGATTGTAGTGGTGAGTTTAGTATTTGCAAATATTTTTATTTTGGGATATTTTGAAAATTTTATTGCAACTATTATTATAGAGCATATGTTTTATCATTCCTTTTTTATAGTTGCTCTAGTATTGGATATCTATTCAGCTACTACTAAATTTCATTAACTTCCTTTCCTAAATATTTCTTATCTACCTCTTCTTAATCCAATATTTTCTTCAAGCTATCAACTTTATTTTGTGCTACGTTATATTTTACTTCCAAATTATTCACTTGGAAATAAAATGTGTCTAGCTTAGCATGAAAAACTCTAATTGTATCTTCCCTTAGGAATTTTGAGATGTCAAACTCCTACACCTTGATATCATAATATGCTACTATAATTTGTAAGATAGGTTTATTGATCTTTGGGATAATAATTACTTTAAGCTAGTTATTGGAAGTTGGATCTACATCAAATTTCCTAGGTAGTGATTTATTTTTCTCTTTTCTAGGTGGTCATTTTGGAAAGACAAACAAGTTTTGTTGTCATTTATGAAGAACATAAGATTATACTAAGAGGGGGGGTGAATAGTAGAAGACCACTTTTTACTTTTTCTTTCCAAATAAATATATGAAATGTATAGATAGCAATATCAATAGTGTTGAGTGAATATTTTGTCCTATTACAAAATGAACATGCAACTGGAGTCTTATACTAGAAGACTCTTTCTTGCAAAGAAATATGCTATTTTTCTTTAATTTCTCCAAGCTTCTTGTAAACAGACCTATATATTCTTAAAACCACTTTTGATTTAATGCAAATAAATGAATGTATCCCAAAATAGTTCAGATCCTGCAAGTAACTGTTAACAAGGGGCCTTTGTTGATTCACAGCAAACTTTGTAACCCTAATCTGTTAAAGTAATCAATCATGTAACAAAAGAAAGAAAAATCCTTTTATGTTTGACATTAATGAAATTAACATGCGGTTTATTTTAGTGTTAATTGGTTCATTTTATCTTTTATTTAATTGTTATGCTATTTTAACATTAGCTTCTAAATGAGATTAAAATATATCAGAAACTGAATCAAAAATGTTCTTGTTCGAATCAGCTGGAAAACCAAAGAAGGATGTTAATCTGGTTAGCAATCTCCTCCCTACAAAACCCCAAGTTATGAGATGAAGCTCTAAAACAACCTGACCTAACAGACCTATAATAAACACCGTCGAATCAAATCAGATGCTAGATTCTAAGGAAATAAATGATTTGCACTGTTTTTTCATTCACCTATCGAAACCCACATTACGGTGTAAACAAATAGATACAAAAAAAAATAATGCAAAGGAAATATATACAATAAAACAGTAGTCTTAGCCTTCAATATCCTTTTGGTTTCACACACAAAAGTTACTCTCACCAAATAACTCCTTTATTCAATAATATAATGCTTTTTTGTTTAAAATTTCTAGCCCTGTATCTATCTACATTTTTGCTATTTAAACTTTCGGTTGCTGCTCTCGGTTGCTCTGTGACACTTCATTTCAGTTCCCAGGATGCTTCATTTCAGTTTCTCACCTTTTGGTTTTTTTTACCCCTTTGCTTGAATCTGCAACGCTTGATCTTCTTTGTGGCCAGTAACTGTCGATCTGAAGCGTTACTTTGATCACAATGCATTTATGCCACATGTTCAGTGCTCTCTGCATGTTTAGTAATGGTCCCATGAAAATCATGACTAAAAATAGCTCGCAGCCTTGCTCCTTCGCTTTCACAGCGAAAACATGACATGTCACGAAATCGTGACATGTCACGATATCGCAACGCCTTTGTTCTCCGTACGCTCCAGTCGAAACCTGTCATGAAATCGTGACCATTTTCTCCTTCAGACCATCTCTCCGCAACCTATCACAAAATCGCTACCATTTTCATCATCCGTACACTTTTCCAAAACACGTCACGAAATCATGACCATTTTCATCGTCCGTACACTTTGCCAAAACACGTCATGAAATCACAACCATTTTCTCCTTCGGACCATCTCTCCACAACCTGTCATGAAATCGCTACCATTTTCATCGTCCGTACACTTTGCCAAAACATGTGAAATCACGACCATTTTCTCCATCCGTACGCTTTTCCAAAACACGTCATGAAATCGCAACCATTTTCTCCTTCGGGCCATCTTGTCGCAACCTGTCATGAAATCGCTACCATTTTCATCATCCGTACACTTCGCCAAAACATGTCATGAAATCGTGACCATTTTCTCCATCCGTACGCTTTGCCAAAACATGTCATGAAATCATGACCATTTTCTCCATCCATACTCTTTGCCAAAACACATCGGGAAATCGTGACCATTTTCTCCATCC